>HG992167.1:6664765-7352030 GCA_905220505.1 Laothoe populi | reverse complement strand
CTAAGGATGATTTAATTTCCCATTACTAACTACGGAGTACGGTGGATAATGATAAAGCATTCAGTATGCAAGTCGTAAACTAAATAATAAAAATAAAACCGCTTCAAAAAACCCTGACAACTAAAAAACAATAAGTAAAAGTTTTTTTAATTCATAAAAAGTACACCGACTTAAATAAAAAACAAATTATGCGTCACTATAAAATTTGTTTTTCCTTGATTTTTCTGAGATCCCATCATCAGATCCTGACTTGGTGCCAATGGGACCACCTGGGAAGTATACCCTTTTAAACAAAAAAAGAATTTCTCGAATCGGTCCAGGCGTCTTCGAGTAATCGGGTAACATACATAAAAAAAAGATTCCGACGAATTGTTAACCTCCTCCTTTTTTGAAGTCGGTTAAAAAGGCAGTAACAATGGTAGTATCATTTGTATTTTACTAAGTTCTGGTTCTTATATTGATGTTCTTTCATATATAGCTTTCTCTGTGCATACCACATTCTGCACACATAAAACAATTTTACTGATACAACGCTTAATGCACAATCAATTTGCCTTCGTCTTTATCTCCGGCTTGTGTTTGTTTATGGACTTATTAAAGTCATGGATATTTTGAACACCGTCATAATTTTGGAAACGCTTTTATTTAAGTACTTTAACTCGCAAGAAGGTAAAAGGTGTGTTGTTGATACAAGTGAAATTCAGTGCTTCATGTAAATCGCATCCTGTTATAAATTCGTCATCATCAGGCCTATTTTTTTCATTAACTGTATAGTGTATATACTAAAATAAGTAAAGTTTTTTAACTCATAAAAAGTACGTCGACTTCAATTAAAAGCAAATTATGCGTCACTACAAAATTTGAGGGTTGCCCTTGATTTTTCTGAGATCCCATCATCAGATCCTAACTTGGTGCCAATGGGGCCCCCTGGGAAGTACACCCTTTTAAACAAAAAAAGAATTTCTCGAATCGGTCCAGGCGTCTTCGAGTAATCGGGGAACATACATAAAAAAGATTCCGACGAATTGTTAACCCTCCTTTTTTTGAAGTCGGTTAATAAAGAAAGCATGCCTTTGTGTCAATCAAAAGTCTATGTTCGTCAAGTTTTCAACATGAGAGAAGCTCCTCATACTTTTGTCAGCTTTTTACGACCTGTTAACCAAACTGCTTAAACGAACAATAAAACCCTATATCTAGATATGCTATGCCAACAGATCGTAAAGATAGACGCGACGCGCTAAGCACGTTGAAGTTTAAACAGTTGAAATCCGCGCAGTGTAGCTTGCGCACGCGCACTACGCCATATCGCGCGTCATCCCTACGTAGATCGTTACTATTCGAATATTGTTCTTTATTAGAATAAATATTAGTCAATCGGTCCTAATTGGGTAAATAAATAACTGTGTTTTTATTTGATAGCCACAACTGGCCAGTATTATTAAATTTCTATTATTAAATTTTTTATTGTTTTTGGACAGTGTTAAGAAGTGTGAAGTGCAGTGTTTTAATAAAAAAAAATATGCAAATCGGCGTGATAAATTCTCAAAGGTTTCTTTGCGATTTTGACAGGTGTCAGCTCTAAAACTTATTATGTAAACAGGAATTATTGCGATACAGCCAGTGACAGCTTCAGTAAGATGTCATCGTGATCGGTTCTAACGAGTCTCGATTGTTGTGTCAGCTGCTTACTTGTTCGATCGGTTTGACGTTTTAATTTATATTGCAACATCAAAAGGTGTCAAAAAGTTGTTCGCAAATTGCCGACATGAATATTTGCAATGATTTATCATGTTCACGTAACATACCAAACCGTAACATAGACCGTACGCTCTAGTCGAAATTTTTAAATATTTACATGTCTTATAGCATTTATATTTTAAGTGTCAATTCACGATTGTCTCATTGATTTAGTAGCAGCTATATACTCATAAACCGGCGAAATCTTGGGTGCAAATCCCTTACCAAAAAGGGCAATTTGGGATTAAAGTTTTTAATTACCGCATGATTTGCATGGAATTGGAATTTGTGATGATACAATACATATGTAACCTGACACGACAAAGTGACCACACTGTACCTGGTCTGATGATAAGCACGGTGTACAAGGGCAATGCGTAGATACGATGATAGCTTCACGTTGGCAGAGAATGCCTCCGGCATTAAGTCCGCCTATACTTAAATCTATAAAGTGTGTTAAATAAAACAAATCAGTCGGTCGGTATAATCAGCTTTATGCCAGCCTAAAGTTACTGACTAAAAACCGAGTAGAATGCGACCCACCAAAACAAGCCGGGTTTTCTACAAACGAATCCAGTTTATTGACAGCCTCCGTGGCCTACCAGATAAATAGCCGGTAGTGAAACGAAAGGTCGGAAATTCGATCCGGTCAGACAAATGTATGTGTGGCATACAATTATATTGTTTAGTGTCTGGTTTTTTGACGACCAAAAGTCTCTCGTAGTTCTTGATACCCATGACACAAGACTGTAGAGTTGCCAACCGTCCTGTTTTCCCAGGACATGTCCTGGTTTTTAGAGCGTCCTGGGTTTTTAAAGCGCCTTGATAAGGTCCTGTATTTTCTGTCCTGATAAGGGGGGGGGGGGGGGCCGTCTCGGCTCGCAAGTGTTTACGCTATTTTAAAACAAAGATGCGTCCGGTTTTTAAATTGAATTGTCCTGGTTTTTCTATCTTTAAAAACTAAAAATCCTAGTTTTTGAATTCCGGGGTTGGTAACCCTATCGTAATGTAGAGTCAGGACTATATGTGGGGTATTTATTTATATCTCCTGAAAATATAAAATAACACCAGTCATCCACAGTGGTTTGTAATTTATTTTTTATTCAAACTGACCACACTGCACCTGATTAAGCTCAGTGCCGTCCAATTAGAGTATCGAGTAGCAAAAGACAATCTATCCCCCGCTACTCAACACACTCATGCTGGCCTGTTAAGTTTCACCTTTGCAATAAGTTTTCGTGAAGCTTAATACGATTGTTGTAGAACCGCTTCCCACGTGGTGTCTGGCAAGTTTGATACCGCGCGTAATGTCGACCGCGTTTGTGACATGGCGTAACAATAGAGGCCCTAAGTGCAGTTTCGGAAATAGGGTCGTGATTACCTCGATAGGTGCACTATGAGAATAGGAGACCGAACTTTCGGAAAAGGCAGCCTCCGTGACGAATAGCCAGCTGATAAACGAGAGGCCGTTGGTTCGATTCCTGCACCGACACAGACAGATGCTTAAATTATCGTAGTCCCTCGTAGTTGTTCATACCCACGATACAAGTTTGATCTAGTGTGGAATCAGGAATATATGTGTAACTGTTGGGTGTATTTATTATTATTATTATTTAATAGGAGATAGGTATAGATATTATTATTATTTAGCAGCGATAGCCTAGTTGATTGCGGTACGGACTGTCAAGACGAAAGTCGTAGGTTCGAAACCCAAGTGGCATACACCTCTGACTTTTCTAAGTTAAGTGTGTATTAAAATGTTAATTATCGCTTGCTTTAACGGTGAAGGAAAACATCGTGAGGAAACCTGCATATCTGAGATTTTTTCGAAGGTATGAGAAGTCTGCCAACCCGCATTAGGCCAGCGTGGTGGACTAAGGCCTAACCCCTCTCATTAGTAGAGGAGGCCCGTGCCCAGCAGTGGGACAATGTTTAATACAGGGCTAGTATTATTATTATATTATTATAGGAGATAGGAACTAATTCAACCGAAATTCGGTCGGTTAATTTGAGTCAATCTCATGATCCGTACGTTTTAAGACTGCACCCGTCAAGGACCTAGACGATTTGGACGATGACCGTCCCCATACAAACAGCTACTGAAGGTGTGGTTTAGGGCGCTCGAGATATTTCTGGGTTTAAATACCAACATAAATTGAAATTTGTGGATTTCGTTGTAAGTTACATATTAACATTATTGATTGTTTTTATAAAATTTGTGTAGAATTGGTTACCATATGAATAAAAAAGACTATAATAAATAAGTTAACAGTCGGTCCCACAACACCCAGACCCGAAACGAATATCTGTCTGTCAAACATTTGTCTCGGTGCGGGAATCGAACCCACGGCTTCTCGTTTCACAGCTGGTTATTCGTCCACTGCGCCACGGAGGCTGTCAAGACAGTAGCCACTTATCATCAGTCAATTGGTTTTCTTGTTTATACTTCACATAAGTCTCAGGAACTTAAGATAGGTCTAAACAACTCCTAAGTGACTGTTGTTTGATAGAGCGTATATGTAGTCACTTTTTTAACCGACTTCAAAAAAGGAGGAGGTTAACAATTCGTCGGAATCTTTTTTTTGTATGTTACCGGATTACTCGAAGACGCCTGGACCGATTCGAGAAATTCTTGTTTTGTTTAAAAGGGTATACTTCCCAGGTGGTCCCATTGGCACCAAGTCAGGATCTGATGATGGGATCTCAGACAAATCAAGGACAACCTTCAAATTTTATAGTGACGCATAATTTGTTTTTTATTGAAGTCAGTGTACTTTTTATGAATAAAAAAACTTTTACTTATTGTTGATTTAAACATCAATCATAATTTGTTGGCGATCGTTTACTTAAAGCGATTGTATAAATGTCGTATTCCCACAAAAGTAGTTATAAATAACTAGATGTTGCCCGCGGCTCCGTCCGCGTGGAGGTTATTTTTGGAAGAAAAGGTATATTCCAAGGAGGCATCTTAAGCTATTACACCTTTCTATATTTCGCTATTCAATAGGAAGTGGGCTTTTTTCCGGGATAAAAAGTGGCCTATGTCATTTTCTAATCCTAAACTGCCACTATGCAAAAAATCAAATCGAAGAACAAGGGGTTCTGTGAATAACTAAAGTATCCTACGGGAACTGTACATTAAATAAAAAAGTAGCCTAAGTGCTATTCCAGACTATAATCTAAATAAATAGAATACTTGTACTAAAGTAGATAAGTTCCATGCCAATCACGGTAATAGTGTTGAACAAAGAGCTGATTTAATTATTATTTTATTTTGAAACAATCAAATATATGTTCGTTATTATTGTAATCCTATTCTATTGATCGATTCAGACAACTTCGTCGACATGAAATGCAAATAAGTTTTTAAAATATCCAAAACGTGCAACAATCTCTGTATCGACGTGCATGTTATATGTTGTTAGGCAGAGGTGTAACCAGTACCTACACCCACTTTTCGCCGAATTTCAGTTCCATAATGTGATAGGGGGCGAGCCTATCGCCATACCGGGCACAGATTCCAGACTCCGGGCTAATACTTAGAATTTCTAGATAGAAAAACCCAATATCACTTTACCCGACCCGGGGATCGAACCCGAGACCTCAGCACAGCAGCAGTCGTAACGCATGCGCAATTACAACTGCGCCACCGAGGCAGTCTGCACCGTAAATAAGTTTCTAAGAAATTGCTTATTCAATCACTAAAAAATGTGGCTTAATCGTAGCGTATCTTTCTGTCCAGAACTTTTATAAGTATTCTGAAATAATGTTGAGAAACTCATAAAAGCATAATAATGGTTACAACTTGTACTCTTAACAAAAAATGTAATAAAAAATACATATAAAAAAACCATGCGTTCAAGATTAAGGAGGTTTCAGACTCTCGGGTGTCTGAAACCTCCTTAATCGCATATGCATAGCTGCTGGGTGCTCAGCGCATAAACCGAGATATGATGTACCAGCTTCCTCAATTGATTGGGCAACAATAATTCTGTATACCTGTGTGCCGGTGGTCACACTAGTTACTGGTGCTGTCATAGAACCTTCTAGAAATTTAGTTCTTATGCAGATCTAATTTATTTTCATATTTTATGGGGATATTATCGATTCAGATATATATCTATTAATGGTACATATTTCACGCAAGTAAATGCGTGCAATGCAAAGTAAAGCATGATAAATATAAGAATATTACATACTTAAAGCCGATTTAAATCTCGTAACAATTTCGAAGGTGTGAATAGTCTAGCAACTCGCTAATGCAAGTAATAGGTCTTAGTCATCCACGCTAGCTATTAAGCTTAATAAATAGCTAGCGTGGTTTACTAAGGCCTAGCTCCCTCTCGATAGTGATGTGACCCATGCCTAACATTGGGAATTTGGGACAGTGTATAATATAGGTCTGGTATCCTATATTGTATAAACAAGTTAATTATAATTGCCGCAGACAATAACAAAACACTCCAGCATTTTATCACATCAGTCCCATACACTGAAGTACTGATCCACCAAACAAAGCAAAAAGTAGTAATTAATGTTCGACGCACCGCGGTCGGAAGCACGCCCATGTCCGAACATAACTGCGTTTCTATAAAAGGCAGCGGGATTAACCGGCGGACCATTGGGATTATTTTGGTATACTGGCACGCGTGCTCCACGATGTTGGAATATGTTTAAATTGGATTCGTGTTTCAGGATTGCAATTCAATTGGTTGAGTGTGTTTGTATTGATGTGATTTGAACTGACAACTGACACTTGGTTTTGAACATCTCATGGAGGGATGGACGTAGGTAGAGGCGAGGCATAGGTAGGTAGACGTTCAAGTAAAAAAATAATAAATAATACTAGCTCTGTATTAAACACTGTCACACTGCTGGGCACGGGCCTCCTCTACTTATGAGAGGGGTTAGACCTTAGTCCAACAAAATTCTTATGAGAATTCTCATGTATGCAGGTTTCCTCACGATGTTTTCCTTTCCGTTAAAGCAAGCGATAATTAACAAATGAATATACACGTAACTGTAGAAAACTCAGAGGTGTATGCCATTTGGGTTTCGAACATACGACTTTCGTATTGACAGTCCGTACCGCAACCAAATAGGCTATCGCTGCTTATTCAAGTATTAACGGTCTAATTTGATTTAATGATAACTGTGGTAAAAGCAGTTGTTGATAAACAAAGAGATTAATACAAAAAAAATATTGTGAGGTTTGTCTCGCGGCTGAAAATTAATGTCCATCGCTTACACAAACAAACAGAAAACCACAATTAAACAAATAAATGAAGTTCGAAGTGTCTGTTAGGGATTTCTATAAAAAGGCATTAATAAAAAAATGCATTTATGCATTTTAATCCCGCTCATATTATAGTTATTTGCGCATTCAAAAATATTGTTTGGGCTAATCTCCGAAACTTTTGAATCTGTTTTGACGGTATTTGCATCAGTAGATAGAGGACTTATCATACTAGATTGCTCCAGTATTCCCGAGTATAATATATGCCAGTTTTCATACTCAAAAAATCCTGTCTTCTATGATATACCGACTACTCATTCAACACGGTTGAAGTGGCGAGTAAAAGTTAGTGTAGAATATTTTAAATATTAGAAATATTTTTAAATATCTGAAAAAAAATTTAAAACTGTTGAAATTGAGGATAATAAAACTATTAAATATATCTTCAGATATTTTTTACTACTTATTTATTTTTCCTACGACATGCGAAGTAATATAATATATTGTTAATTTAGTTAATAATATAGATCCAGTGGCGGACTTCAAATAGTCAGTAATATTTAATACTCATTGTAAGTGGACTCTTTTGTCTTTTATGAGTTAATAAATTCTTTAAACCCAAATGAGAGCGCAGTTCGAATATTGACTGTTGACATAATATTTAGAAACTGAAAGCAAAAGTAAAGTTTGATGAACAATTTCACTGCTTGAGAAACCCACGCATGCATTTGCATCTTGCTTGCTAAATGTTAATAAGCTATATATGAATATAGAATGAGTTTCACAAAAGGTTAAAGCTACTAAATATAGCTAAACCTGACAACTTATACATTGATAGTGTGGATGTGAAATGTAAAGAGCAAGAAATTTGTAGATCAACTCCCGAGGGATATCTAATAATCGTGGATGCAATGGCAGGGCTCTCTTCATGTGTTATTTCTCGCCAACTACAAACCGGTCATTAGGATGTAGTCCTATCAGAGTGATTATGCAGTCTAGTAGTAGTAATATCCGAAGTAGCGGCGATAATCGGTGAAAGATACTGAGTTGCTCTCGTGGTCTCTTGTCGTCTGGATTTAGGAAAGATAGGTATCTACCTATAGCTGCAAAAGCAGCGATAGCCTAGTTGGTTGCGATACGGACTGCCAAGACGAAAGTCGTAGGTTCGAAACCCAAGTGGCATACACCTCTGACTTTTCAAAAGTTATGTGTGTATTAATTAAACTGTTAATTATCGCTTGCTTTAACGGTGAAGGAAAACATCGTGAGGAAACCTGCATATCTGAGAATTTTTCGAAGGTATGAGAAGTCTGCCAACCCGCATTAGGCCAGCGTGGTGGACTATGGCCTAACCCCTCTCATAAGTAGAGGAGGCCCGTGCCCAGCAGTGGGACAATGTTTAATACAGGGCTAGTATTATTATATTATTATTATTAGGTAGATACGTAAACGTCGTGGCTATGTAAGAAGCGTCAGTACGTTGTTGTCTTAGGGCAGTAGTCACAGAATTCGATATTTTAGAACATTGACACATTATTAAAAATAATGTGGTCCGTAATTAAAGAAGAACAAATGCTCCATACGGCAGACAGTTGTGTGTATAGCACGAAAGGGTCGGTCCCAGTATCTCCTTGACAACAGATGCGAAGTAACAACTTCTGTATGTGATTCTTTCGAAGGCTCAAATCCCTGTCCGTTCTACAAACCTCATTCTTCTTCTTTAAGACCGGCAATACATGATTCTTCTGGTATCGTAGGCATAATGAGCGGTACATATCACTTACCATAAGGTAGGTCACTTTCTCATTGACAGCCTCCTACAAAGTCCTGGAAGTTAAGAAACATGTTCGATATAAAACGAGACAACATTAAAATTATAAGTCCTTCGTATTTGTGGTCGATAAGAGTTAAGATGATCTAGATTAGAATAAATGTTTTATTGTAATTGATACATGATGCGGTAAATAGCGAAACTTATCTCCCTCACCTATCCAGGTCAAACAACCCGCATCATATGAATACATGTATAATTTTTATTTGAATACTGTTATTTGCCAACGGCTTTTGTAAAATATTGACTATAAAAATCTATACTACTTAAACATATGAAAAATAAAATTTGTTTATATTGCACTTACTTAACCAGATTCAAAATTCTTTTTCAGTGCAGAGTACAGTGTTCAGGCAGTATTTTAATTACCGAAATACTATTCTGTCAGTAATTGACACTTTGAGATTTTTCGTAAACTGCAGTAGGTACTATGTATGAATGACGAAAATCATCAAAGCGCATTACATTGTTTTGCTTTATATATTTTGTAACGGAAGCCGGGGATATAACAACAACCAGATCATCGGGTAGAACCTGTATGCGACTATTTTTTGTGACACATGTATTTAAGGACACCAAATATAATGTTTTGAGTTCATCAAACTTTGTTTGCACAAGAAAGGATTTTCGAATGTTGTCACTAACATATTGGTGTGTATAGTATCGTCAATCAAAAAATTTAAAATTTATTTTTCCAACAACGTTTCACCAGCTTTTCGCCTCTTAATACAGAACCTTATTAGTTGAATCAAAACTTAAAATGTTGAAGCATTTCTGAGACAAATATTTTTGATTATACATATAGGAATATTCATAAGTGATCGATGGACATTCGTTCTAACTTGTAATGTATGATGTAATTGATCGAGTTTACAAAACAAATTGTACAAGCTTTCAAGTTTAGCAACTTATAGAGTTGATGGCGACATTTTCTCGTTTCATCGTTATTTATATGTTTGTTTACTGTTTATTTAAATTTCAATCGCATGTTAAAAGGGCTGGATGTCGTGATTGATACGAAATGCCGTAAGTTATCTATGTAAGCTGACATGACATGGTTGCACAGACGTCGGCTACCTTTAGACCCACTTGCGTCAACATGGCTTGTGAATCCAATTACATTAGAAATTTCAAATCTATGTTTGAAACTTTCATTGGGATAGAATGGCGCAGTGAGACAATTCCATACTATACCGTCTTCATTATCTTCATTATGGTATTACTTTAATTTGATGTTATTTATAGTCTGTGGCAGCGATAGCCTACTTGGTAGTGGTACGGATTTTCGAGATGAAAGTCATATCTTCGAAACCAGCCCAAATGGCATACACCTCAGACTTTTCTGAAGTTACGTATTTAGTCATTGTTAATTGCTTTTTTTTACGGAGAAGGAAAACATCGAGAGGAAACTTGGGAATTCTCATACAAATTTCAAAGGTACCTATGTTAAGTCAACCAACCCGCCACTAGGCTAGCGTGGTGGACTGAAGCCTAACCCTTCTTAGTAGAGGAGCCCGGTGCCCAGCACAACAATATTCAATACAGGACTAGTGCTATATTTTATTTTGTCGAAACACCATTTATTGCATCAATCTGAACAGAAAACGTATTGAAATCTCCACATGCACTATTTAAATAACAATCAATCCGATCATCAAATTTGTTCATTTATTATGACCACCATATTTGCATATTTGATTGCGGGGAATTATACTTCTTGATTGTCTCCCTACTTTTTATCGTGGTAATAAAGAACAAGTCAAATAATAACTACAATTTTTCATCCGAAATTGGCACTTGTTTCGCAATTGTATGTTTTCAACGATAAATTGTTCCAATAATTGGATTGTTAATGTTTGCAGCTTCGACTGGACAATTGGTTGATTCCATTACGTTATTAGTTCGTTGAGAAACGTTTAAGTTAATTGAAGTTGAGTCTTCATTTGTGGTGTAGTCTATTTATATCAATTAGTCGACGCGTACTTAGTTTGGTTGCTCATAGTGTTGATCTCAGGCTTTGTGTTTACGAGGACCTTTGGTCAATTCAAATATCTTAGATACTATTCCTTGGTATCTACCTTTCTTGGCTTGATTGGTTTTAAACCAGTGAGATTTTTTTAAACATTAAATAATATGTTCAATTCGATACAGTGGTAGATCCACGCTGTAGACATATTTGTCTACAGCATGAATGGGCCTGCTCGATCGGGGTAGTACCACTGTCTCACAGAAAACCAACGTAAAGTGACAGTTTACTGTCGCGTTTCGTATGGTAACTGAGATACCCGGAGGCCCAGATTCCCCCTTCCCTTCCCTAATCCCTATTCCTGTTCTTTAAGGCCTAAGGATTTTACGTATATTATCCAGCACTTAGTTGACGTTAAAATTAGATAACATAAAAGACATTCACGCTTATTAACTGATTATAGTGTAACAGCATCAGAGAAACCGTGTACAGCCAGGAACACATGTCAGTCGGCATATTGTGCTGTTTAACAAGCGTGGACCGTGCAAATTGTACGTTTTACTACCTAACAGCGAAAGCGACGGGCGGCCCGTGTGGAGGTTTTGTTTTCACTTCATATTCATTTTAGACATAATGTGTGTGTGTTATGATGGAAAATGCAAATCCATACATTTCCGGTCGATTTTAATGTGCTATACCATTGTTACGCCATTTTTATAATATAAACTGAAGTTGTGTTTTGTTAATTTCGATTATATTACTAAGTGACTCCATATACTTATTAGTGGTCGCACGAGGGCCAATTTTTAAAAACGCGTGAACTGTGAATCCTGTGCTCAACATGGTACCATGTCGCGCGGCTCAAACGCGGGGTCGGCTCCCTAGGTAACATTCGCGGTTCAGCAAAAAAAAATTGTGGATGTTTTGGGTTAATTTAAATAATAATGTTTGTGTGTTTTATTAATAATTCAATTGATTAACGTGTTTGTTTAGCATTTTTAGATTAGAATATACAATTTTATATTTAATGTTTTTTGTTTGAACACGCTAATGCCTGAAACTTACTATCAGCTTAAAAAGTTCTTGTTGCGTTTTATAGCCTGATCTTTGATTATGTTTATAGGTTATCTAACAATATGCTACGACTCACAGGATCGGAGTAAATTGTTGTAAAGAGAGCAACGCCGCGAGCAACAGTGTGTCCAAAAATAATAGCTCTCATCTTGTTCATAGAATACAAAATATCTGTGTAAGTTAGGTAATTTGTCATTGATAATCGATTTGAGTATTATTACTTTAATTGGTGCTGTGGTCGTTGACTTCGGTCGGCTTTGAAGTTTCTGCAGTTTTTAATTGTTTATCTAGCATTGACTTTTGTAACGAAATATTTGGAAGCTCTAAGAGATACCTGCGTATACTTGCTCTAAGAGATATACCTGTTGGTGTTACAAACAGTATAAATAATAACTAGGACTATGTTGATTGAGTTTGCATAACATTATACTTTAGGCGTCAGTGTATATGTGCACTGCATGACTGAGCCGACTCTCGTATCACAGAAAACCGCCGTGAAGTAGAAACTGTCTGTTACTGCGTTTCATACGGCGAGAAAGATTTATACAGGCCAAAACTGAGAAAGGGCGGGGAATCCCCAATTTTCATTTATTTATCCGGTAACGCACGCTGGATTCTTCTGGTAATGTGGGTGTTCATGAGCGTTGGTGATCATTTTGACCCATTTGTCGTTTGCCAGGCTATGCTATAAAAATATGTTTAGTGACCCGTATACATATCATACAGAAAATACTAGAATTTTATTAAATTAATGACAATACCGATGATACACACTGCATCATAGATATTGTATGCATATGCCATGTAAATAGGCTACATAATGACGCTGCACCTAACACTTGGCCTCGGGGCATTCGTGTGAAGGATAACAACTAATAACAAACTCGTCGTTTCGTGTGTGATATTAGCTTCTGCGCAGGTTTTCTTGACATTTTCTATATTTTCTTCTGTAATTAGAAACGGAAAAGTGGAACGGATATCGTCTGTGAAGTTCTAACAAAGTGCGAAAGTAAGAAAAAAATATTTTATAAAGACGAAAAAGTGTGTAAACGCAGCCAACCCAAACCTCATAATCCATACTAATACTATAAATGCGAAAGTAACTCTGTTTGTTTGTTTGTTACCTTTTCACGACTAAACGGCTGACCAGATTGTGATGAAATTCGGCAAGGAGCTAGATTATATCCTGGAGAAGGACATAGGCTATCTTTTTTCTCAAAAAACAACCTTGAAAGGGGTCAAATAGGAGTTCTAAATTTGTATTGGAAATCCATAATTCCTTGATCTAGGGATCTGGAAATTCATAATTAGGCTTTTGGTAGGAAATAAAGAAATACGTGTTTCACATTTTTTTTTCAAAATCATCCCTAAGGGGTAAAATAGGGGATGAAAGTTTGTATGAAAATCCTTCATTTTTTAAGTTAAACGCATGAATATTCGTATTTTGTGTGATATACTTTTTCTCCCAAACATGACCTCCATGCGGGCGGAGCCGCGAGCAACAGCTAGTACATTATATAATGATTATAATAACCTGATAATATATTAAGTTCTTATATTGCCAAAACTGAATAGTCATTTTCAAACATACGATATTGAATATTTTGTTGGTCCAACTGCGTTTAAATTCTTTTTTCTCCCTTGTAAAGTAGGAGATATTGGCTTTCGTATAATAAGAAGCAGCGTTAGCCTAGTTGGTGGTATGTCGAAACTAAAGTCGTAAGTTCGAAACCAGCCCAATTGGCATACACTTCTGACTTTTCTAAAGTTACGTGTGTATTCATGCTTAATATTATCGATTGCTTTAATGGTGAAGAAAAATATCGTGAGGAAACCTGCATACCTGAGAATTCTCATAGGAATATCGAAGATATGTGAAGTCTACCAACCCGCATTAGGCCAGCGTGGTGGACAGTGGAGTAGGACAATGTTTAATTAGGAACGGGTCTTAATCGCGCAATATGTTAATGGTATAAATACCACAATTACCCGTTCCTAATTATATAATATGTATTCAAATCGCGAGAGTCTAAAAACTAGTATTATTATATTGGACCCTCACTGACGATATCATTTTGTGTTTCCAACAGCTCAGCTTTAGTGAAATACAATATTAATAAAATCGGGCCAAGTGTCTTGCATAAGGACTATTAAATTGTAATATTTGAGTAAATTGTTTAGGTCCATTCACTGATCACCAGAGTAGTGATATTCATTCTTACGAAACGCTTGTATATTGCTGTTGATGAAACTTGTGCTTTTTTTTAATGCAAAATAACTATTAATAGATTAATTTCACATATATTGTGTGTATAAATTACTAATGTTGCGTCAATTGCTTTTAGGGCTTGTAAATAAAAAACTAAGAGATTACATTTTTTTACTGCCTGGATAGACAGACGAGCAGACGGGCCATCTGACGGTAAAAGACACCGCCGCCTATAGACTTCTACTAATTAACATCGTGAAGTTAGTCGGTAGTCATCATATTAAAGATTCAGAGACGAGTCCCGTCGTGACATTCGGTATCAGGTCTCGCCTAATATGTGGAGCAGGTCTAGAATGTTCCAAAAACTTTATCCAACTCAAGGGCTAATACTGAGTATTTCTAGAGAGAAAAACCCAATATCACTTTACCCGACCCGGGGATCGAACCTGAGACCTCAGCAGTCGTAACGCATGCGCAATTACAACTGCGCCACCGAGGTAGTTTGTTTTATTAAACCGCATTATGTATGATTATTGTGTTATACAAAGGAGAGCTATTGTCATATAAATTATACAGATGACATTCCATAGTTTCCATAAATTAGCCTTAATTAATAAATACTTGATTGCTACGCAAGACTATTACGGTAAAAAAAATAAGCCACTCTCGTAGACAAACTTGCATCCGTACTTCACGTATAACACATTTACAGATGCATAGTGCATCAAACACGTCATGTCGTATCAGTAACTAGTTATTTCTTTGATTTGATCCTTCCCAGATCCCGGTAAATGCTATAATTACCGAAAAAAAAATACTGACACTAACGAAGGATTAACTCACTCTGATTAATGTAATTTTTAACCGACTTTAAAAAAGGAGAAGGTTCTCAATTCGTCGGAATCTTTTTTTATGTATGTTCCCCGATTACTCGAAGACGCCTGGACCGATTCGAGAAATCTTTTTTTGTTTAAAATTGTATACTTCCCAGTTGGTCCCATTGGCACCAAGTCAGGATCTGATGATGGGATCTCAGAAAAATCGAGGGCAACCCTTAAATTTTATAGTGACGCTTTTTATTGAAGTCGATGTACTTTTGGTGCCCAAAATTTTAGTTATTAAATCTTTACTAAGTAATCGAATCAACATTTTGCCCTTTAGTATCCATTGTAATAAGGTTTTAATAATCATTACCGATGTATGTTAATCCAGCAATTGTTGCGATACGGATTTGCGCACAGACGTCTAAACAGTAATTGCACAGCAAGCAACCTGCAAACGCTTTATATTCGTATAGAGTTTTGCAACAGCCGAAAGTAGCCATTGACTACAAATTACCTTTGATAAGATATCGTAAAATTTTGTAATGTGACAGACTGGTGTGAAAATGGAGACGTTGGAATAGCCTCCAAATGAGTATAATTATATTATGTAGCTAAGTAATAAAGTTAAGTTGTGTGTAAAAGGTTTTGTAGCCAATATATATTATGAATATAAATATCTATTATGGATCGAATTTTGAGAAAAAAATAATCGAAAACGCACGTAAACTTCAAAAAATAAGTGAAAGAAATAATATCAAATGCATGTAGGTAGTTTTTAAGCAAAAAATTACCAAGACCCAAAAGAAATTCCCAACTCTACATAAATTGTTATTCTCTAAGTGTATGTTCTACGCCTTCTAATTAATGACGAATTCTTCACCATAATTGCCACACATCTTAAAAAGATTTTTTTGAATATAAAACCAATGCCACTTTTTACAGTCGTTTTTGAAATGTTCGTGTCATATTTATCATTATCTTATATATATTATCATCGGTCCTGTTAGGGAGTAAATGTATACAATACAAAATACCAATTTTCATGCGTTTAACTTCAAAAATGATTTTCATACAAACTTTTATTCCCTATTTCTAAGGGTTTTTGGATATACCACCCCTAAGGGGGTAACCCTTAGGGGTGGTATATCCAAAAACCCTTCCTTAGTGAGTTTTTGGATGCCTACGTCATAAAGGCTACCCAATGTCAAAATTTCAAGTCTCTAACCCCAGTCACTCCGTTGTTATGTCAGTTAGTTTCATTTTTTATATATACAGGTTAGATATTGACTTCATTAGTACATTTCCAAGTAGTTCTAGCAGCGAAGAAAAAATATCTCACACTCAGGAGTATTTCTTAAAACATCAAGCTATTTTCATCACTATTCCTCGTAATGCTCATCAGTATCCTGTATTCTCATCTTTGTACATTCTTTTATTAACGTGTTTCAAAAAGGAAACGGACATTAGAATATGAAAAATAAGAATGGTCGAGACTCGAGTTTGTCCTTTCATTCCAAACGTTTCAACGCGGCCCCTGTCGCGTGCCCGTCGTCTGGTGAATAAATCGTGTCGTCGACACTTCATTTATTTGGGGTCCTCCCGTCTTGTTTCGAAGCGTTAAACGTCTCGTTTTTGCCTATTTTACAAGCTATTATGCCGTATGGATTAATGGATTCCCAGACACTGCATTTGTTTTTTTTTCTTGCACGACAAAATTACCATCTGTCTAAGAGACAATCTATCCCCTGCTACTCATCACAATCATTCCGGCGTGATTCTTCACACTACGCCATGGGCAAGAAGGTGAAGAAGCGGTCGAGGGTCTAGTGTAAGAGTAACCAGAAGGCCGCCTTTACTTACTTATTTTATACTTGGAATAACTTTAACAAGTAAAATATATTGAAACATACTCTTCCACAGAACTCCTTAGACAATACCAAATGGTAGTCTATACATAGTATAAAAGGAAGTCGCCCTCCCCGTCTGTCTGTCTGTTTATCCGCTAACTCCTAAACGGTTTGCACCATCATGTAGATAATTTTCCTGAAGGTTTGTATGTATAGTACATCCAGTAAATAATAAAGATATTTAGGAACCAAGTCGTCAAAAAAAACACTTTTAAACAAACAGACAAAAATCGTCATTGAAATTATATTTATAAATTTATCAACTAAATATTTTCTTCCTATTAGCAGTTCGCTATTTTTAAATCGAATTTGCACCCATGCAAACTCGGGCCGAGTAGCTAGTTAAAAATAAATAACATTAAGTTATCATGCTTTCAATGAAAAATGCATGAAATAAGTCTGTATGCTGCCAAATGTCTGATTTTATATACAAATTAATCTATTACAAAATTCATATTTAATTAAAAACTTCATCAACAAATTATGGGCATAATTAAATAACTTAGAGATAAATAAAAGCCATTAGACGCCTATCAGATGAAATGTTTAGGTAATACATACTCCAATAAAATTGTTCATATATACCAAACAGGTAGTGTGGAATTTCCTTATGTAACAATTTTGCATATTGGAATCTGTCAAGAGCGTTTGCCATTCAATAAGTATTATTTAGTATTCAATATTAATATAAACCATGTAGGCTGTTGGTCATAAAAATCAATGACAATCAAAATGACGAATGCATATTTTTGTCACAGACTGATATTTGTATCAGGTCTGCTGTGGGACTTGATACTCACGATAAATGTTTGATCTAGTGTGGGATCAGGATTAAATGTGTGATTATTGGGCGTATTTACTTATTCAATATGTAATAAATTTAGAATGACAAATAGGTCGCGTGATGCTCCTTAATAGTTACTGATTTATAAGAATCGTTACAAGGTATACAGCACACCAAATAAATAAGAAACCGATAATCTGTGGTCAGCCAATGATTTCAGTTATACATAAAATCCATATCCATATACCATATCCATAGACAAACGATGTATTATACAAAATAAAACTTGATGCGACTCTATGTGTAAATGAAAAATTTGCAAATGTTACACAACATTGTTGACATTTTATATGAAAATTAGGATACTTATTAACTTTATGGTTCTAGTTTTTTCATTATCATATAATTATATTTAGAAAACGCTAGTTGCACTTGTTATAGCATAGACATTTTTTTATATATATCTATTGGAAAGATAAATTTATTATTTTATTTCTCGATTAAGAAGTTAAAAATAACCACGAAGTAAATAAAAAAATCATAGCAGAACCATGCATAACGGTAGGCAGCGGCTTGGCTATGCCCTGGCATTGCATAAGTCTATGGACGGCGGTGCCTACTTACCATCAGGTGACTATCGGGTGGCCCGTCTGCTCGTCTGCCTATCGAGGCACTAAAAAAACATGACATCTAAACAAGTAGTGAATAATAATACTAGAACATGATTCTTGATACATGAAATAGCTTGAAGTTAAGCAATAAATGTCAAAATATCAAAAATAGATATTCACAATCATAGAAAACCAAATCAACACTTAATTTACGACCACACGCAAGCGTATTTCACGAACTTCTTCGAATCGCACGTGATCTAAGCATTCATCTGGTTATATTCTTAGAAGAAAAAATATTAATACGAGGACCGGCGCCTCGGTCCGAACGACCGTTGAATATATAATGCCATTATCTCGACTTGCTTCAAGGATCTTTGTATTATTACGTAGATCTCGTCTTAGTGGCGTTAAATATTAATACTAATGGGGCCCGACCTGTGTGTCTAGCAGTTCTGGCGTGACATTGTCTAGTGTTTACTTTCAGTTTTCTATAAATATCCATGATAGCTGTTGCTCGCGGCTCCGCCCGCGTGCAGGTCATATTTGGGAGAAAAAGTATACAATACATAATACCAACTTTCTTGCGTTTAACTTCAAACATGCTGGATTTTCATACAAACTTTCTTCTTCTATTTTACCCCCTTAGGGGTAGAATTTCTAAAAATCCTGTAACATATATTTTTTATTCTTAACTAAAAGGCGAAAGACGAACTTACTAGCGTTTAACTTCAAAAATGACGGATTTTCATACAAACTATCATCCCCTATTTTACCCCCTTAGGGGTGGTATTTCCAAAAACCCTTCCTTAGTGGATGCCTACGTCATAAAAGGTACCTACTGTCGAAATTTCAAGTCTCTAATCCCAGCCGTTTTGGCTGTGCGTTGATCAATCTGTTTCTTCTCTTATACCTAGTCAGGTCATAAATTCTGTCACATGTTTAATATAAAATAATTGAAACAAGTTTATTCATTATGTAACCATTTATATACCAAAATGAACTTAACAAAACATAGATTCTTATGACACTAAAGTTTATTCAAAATGACCTCCGTGATTTTGAATACAGGCCTTCAATCTGCGCGGCCAGTTGTCTATCGCAGCACGAACGAGGTCCATGTCAATATCGGCGGCTGCCTTAATCAAGGATGTCTTGAGTGACTCCAAATTGGGATGAAGCTTTGAGCACGCCTTTTCCTCCAAGTGTTGCCATATCTTGTAATCTAACGGATTCAAATCTGGACTGGAGGAGGGCCAGTATTCGTGCCGGATGAAGTCGATTGCACGCGCCGCCAGCCAGTCTTGTGTGCTCTTCGCTCTATGAGCTGGCGCCGAATCTTGTTGGAATACCCAGTGCCTGTTATTGAACATGGTATGAGAAACATGTTCCACAAGATTCGTCAGGACTGTATTTTGATACACAACTGCATTCGTTTTTACACCTTTCTCACAAAAATGTACCTCTGTTAAGCCCCAATAAGAAACTCCCAACCATACCATGAGCGAGGATGGAAAATGACCTCGTTGGACACGCGGAATACGGTTGCTCGCTTCTTCACTACTGTGTGCGTACACCTTATCATTTTGTTTGTTGTAGCTCTCTTCTACGGTAAAAAATTTTTCATCTGAAAAAAGAATTTCCCGATATTTTTTTCCCGCGTACCGCTTCAACTAAGCGCGGCATCTCTTCAGTCTCAGGTCCATTAGACGAGCATTCAAACGATGTCCTGTTTTTCTTCGATATGCCCGAAGCCCTAAGTCTTCATTTAACACCCTTTTCACCGTGGTTCTGCTTAACCCCATCTGAAGGGCCAACAGTTTCTGCTTACGTTTGGGATTTCTTTGAATTCGCGCCTTCACAGCTTTTATCACTGCTGGAGTCCTAACAGACCGAGGGCGACCACTTTTTGACCTGTCATCTACACTAGAGTCTTCATTGTATCGTTTGATGGTACGATAAACGAATCTTTTGGTTATATTCAAATTTTTCAGTATGTCAAAAATTTGAATTGGCGCGTAACCGCAACGATGCAACGCAATTACTGCAACACGCTTCTTTAAGCGTCCACTCCATATTTAAAAATGAGTAAAATTCTAAAAAGTATACATTTTTATTTTCATGAACAATTTGAAATTCGAATTCAATAAACTTTTTTGTGGCCAGCATTCTAAAATAAAAGTTTTTACTGTGTGACAATACTTATGACCTGACTGTGTATATACAGATATTTGCATTTGCTCTCTTATTATGTTCAGTATCTTTGTGATACTTAGGTACTATTTCAATAAATTTTGAATCAATTGAGATGTTTATCTTTAGTGTTCCAAAATTAGCTCAATTAAAACTCTTATTGTTTTACCCTATTTATCGTTCATAACAGTAAAACACATAAAAATCATTTAAAGATAATATACTAATCGAATACGTTAATTCTAAAATGTCACTAAAGTTCCCAGCTAGATTTAAAAGCTGCACAAATTTAAATTATTATAAAATTACCACCATACCCACCAGAAAATACTTGCAATTTACAGTTTTATTGTTGGATAGTTAAATATAAAATTATTAATAAGTTAGCCATGTTTAACGAAAAAATGGAACTAGATCCTAACTTGTAATTATACACGTCACGCTTAGATAATGTGATAGCGTCAACCATCAATCAGATTTCTTGTCGTTGTTATGCAACATGTAAAAATATACCGGCGCGATCACCTTGATCTTGCTCAACAGTTTTTGTATGATAAAGTTTTACATACGATCCTAAGTTCATATGTCCCTGTCAGTCAAATTCTTACTAATTTCTGTCTACATGTTTAGTGCCTTCAACATTTGTTGTATAATATTTAAGTATGATGTACTAAAGTTAATTACACTCGTGATCTTTTATCAATACAATTCATAATAATACTAGCCCAGTAGGGTTACTCTTGACACTCGATTCCAATTTTAAGTTGGGATTGGGTTCGAAAACTGTACAACTGGCACTCTTGAACGCAACACCAGCACACGATTTAACTGAATACGGCGGGTTTTTTAGTAACTAAATGAAATAGAGTATTTACGATCGCTAGTTCGTAAATATTATATTTCATTTAGTTGAGTGAGTTAGAGTTCCAATAACTTCAAGATTGAAATTGAAACAGTATCGAGTTCGAGATTGGAATTGATTTCAATAGTAGGCCTACTGGTTCGAAACAATTATAGTATTTATCAAGACTGATTCTGGATTATAAAGGTGCATGGTCTCTGGAGGACAAAGAACAGCCTTTACGTAATCTCTCCTGTTTAATCTTACGTCACTAGAGTTCAGTGGACGCGTGTACTTCTGCATTAAGCTGCTCGTAAATTAATCTCTTATCTCATCCTCGTTATATACTGCTTCTCAACTTTTCGTATAGACTTACTTGTGTAATTCGAATATCATCATATCAAGTTGTTTTTAAATATTTATCTGCCAATCAGTACAATATGTCTAGAGTTAATGAACTGCCCACGCCGCGTAGGCGCTTCAATTTGGGGGTTATTGTCACTCGCGTCCGTAGGCTTTACTCTAGTTCCCCTACACGTGACCCCTGGGTAGTGCTAAATGAGTGACACATCTTACTGGTGGTAGGCTTCGGCCGTGGCTAGTGACCACCCACCGGACAAAGCCGTGCCGCCAAACGGCTTGCCGTGTTCCGGCGCGATGTTCGGTGATGCCATTTAGGGAGACGGGTCGGAATAGTTGCTGAATGCAGTTGGGCTAATCTGACGCAATTTGATAACGCCGCATTGGGAGACTAGTCGTGGAGGGTAGCGGGATCCGAGGCACGGTGCACCGCTGGCCGACCGCAGGTAGTTGGGGGCCCAAGTAGTGTGCTAGCCACACACGAAAGGCTGCCCCGCCAACTGACGAAAAATCCCGGGATGCGCCATCGTGCCGGTCGGCGACCGGATGAGAGGGCCCGATGGACATCCCGGGGGGGGCTCGGGCGTCCCCGCAGTCTCCAGACTAGTCCCCCTTCTGTGTGGTATTTCATCTTGTGTCTGAAGGTTAACAGCATTAAGTCTCGTTCCACTACCGTCTTCCTACCTTCATTCGCTCTTCCAAAAAACATGAAAACTACAAAGAATAAGAGAATGTTTCCACAGCGGCAGCACTCCCTCTCACTAAAAGTGCACCTTACCAACATCCGAGGATTGCACTCAAATCTCGTCGCGGTCCATCACCACCTGGAGACTGAAAGACCCGCTCTCTTATTCCTCTCAGAGACGCAGATAAGATGTCCGTCTGACGTGGCGTACCTTTCTTACCCAGGGTTTACTCTGGAGCACAATTTTAAGCCACATGCGGGTGTGTGCTTGTACGCCCGTGACGACATCTGTTGTCGGCGTCTCTGTAATCTTGAAGATCCCAGATTCTCTGTTATTTGGGTACTGGTGGATACAGGAATTGAGAAAATTCTTTATTCCTGTGTATACCGGTCGCACAGCGGAGATCAGGAGACGACTAGGCTCACAGAATACCTTAGTGAGGCGGCGGATGCGGCACAAAGGCGGTACCCTTGTGCACAACTAGTGCTACTGGGGGATTTTAATGCCCACCACCAAGAGTGGCTTTTCCCATACCAGTGCACCGACCATGCTGGGAGAGAAACGCGGAAGCTAGCGCTGACGCAAAATCTCACTCAGTTGGTCCAGGTGGCAACAAGGGTCCCGGATGTTGACACGCACACAGCCAATTGCTTGGACCTTCTGTTGACAACTGATCCAGACCACTACTCAGTGTCGGTTTCATCACCCTTGGGTAGCTCCGACCATTGTCTGGTGAAATCTGTATCTGTCTACTCACCGCCCGATTCCAGCCCTAGAGGCACCCGGCGGGTGTGGCGATACAAGTCAGCAGATTGGGATGAGATGCGAGCTTTCTTTGCATCATATCCTTGGCGCCCCACTTGCTTCTCTTCTGAAGACCCTTCAGCTTGCGCGGATGCTGTGACGGATGTGCTGCGTCAGGGTATGGAGTACTACATTCCATTCTCTGACGTAGCAACGTCAGGCGGGACTCGCCCATGGTTCGGGGCTGAGTGCGGACGCGCTGAAGCGCGGAAGCATGCGGCATACTTACTCAACATATCTTCCCCTTCTACTTACTCAGCATCCGCCGAGTATATTTTTCTTGAGGTTTGGATTAAGGGTGTCAAAACCTTACTTGGTGTCGTCTATTGTCCTCCTACTATTGACTATTTCTCCAGTCTCGAATCGATTCTGGAATCTTTAGGGTCAGAATATGCACATCATATCATCATGGGAGATTTTAATACCGACCTCCTTGCCCGTAGCTCCCCTCGCTCCCTTAAACTTCTTGATATCATTGAGTCTGCTGGCTTGTATACTTTGCCACTTCAAGCCACTCATCACAATGCAGATAGCAAGGACACCTGGCTTGACCTCATTGTTACCTCGTCTACTTCCCTGGTATCCTCACATGGTCAATTTCCCGCTCCTGGCTTTTCCCGTCATGACCTTATATTCCTTTCTTACGCCCTAAAACCTCCCAAAACCTCGCCAAAGGTATTGCACCTGCGTTGTTTTGGTCGTATGGATATTGCGAAGTTATGCGAGGACGCTGCCAAAATGAGCTGGGACCCGTTGACTGTAGCCTATACAATTGATGAAAAGGTCAACATCTTCAACAGCAACATTGTTGCTTTATACGATACCCATGCTCCCATGAGAAGGGTTAAACTGAAGCGTCCCCCTGCGCCATGGATGAGTTGTGATGTGCGGGTGGCTATGAGACGTAGGGACCGTGCCTTTCGTAAGTTTAAGACGGATCGTTGTGAGGCCAACTGGAACCTTTTTAAGGCTGCAAGAAATCGTTGTAACCAGGTGATACGCAATGCTAAACGCCGTCATATTCTAAATAATATCTCTTCGTCTACTCCGGCTAATATTTGGAAATTCCTCGGAACTCTAGGTATTGGCAAGGGAAGGGGTCGGGACTTCCGAATGGCGGCTGTTGGTTTGGATGATCTCAATCGACATTTCACAACCTCTACTCCACTTGATCTCCAAACCAAGAGTCGTACGTTGGAGATCCTGGCTTCTCTTCCGAGTTTGAATATCGATCCCTTCCAGTTTTCTCCAGTTGCACCGGAAGAGATTAAAAAGATAATCCTTTCGTTAAAATCTAATGCCATCGGATGTGACTGCATCAGCCGTCGTATGATTATACCTATCATCGATCATGTCCTCCCTGCCCTTACCCACATTATTAATAACTCCATTAGTACTGGCATTTTTCCGTCTTTATGGCGGAAGGCTTTTGTTATTCCCTTACCGAAAATCCTTAATCCATCTCTAGTGAACCATTTCCGTCCTATATCCATTCTCCCTTTCCTCTCCAAGGTGCTGGAAGTCTGTGCACACAAACAACTGTCTAGGTTCGTGCACTGTAATAACCTGCTAGACCCTTTGCAGTCTGGTTTCAGGCCGGGCCACAGCACCGTTTCCGCGCTCCTTAAAGTGACTGGCGATATTAGAGCAGGTATGGAGGATACCAAAGTCACAGTTATGGCTTTGGTTGATTTCTCCAACGCCTTCAGTACCGTCAGTCACGACATCCTGCTATCAATCCTTTCCCATTTTTCAATCTCTTCCGATGCGCTGGAATGGTTCTCGACTTATCTTCGTGGGCGTCAGCAATCGGTGCGTCTCGATGATACATTCTCTAGTTGGTGCAATCTCGATGCTGGTGTCCCACAAGGCGGTATACTCTCTCCTTTATTATTTTCTATCTTCATTAATCTCATAACCCAAAATCTTCAATGTGCGTATCACCTGTATGCCGATGACTTACAATTGTATACTCAGGCGACTGTTAATTGTGTGGCAACGGCAGTTAACTTAGTTAATGAAGACCTGGCACACATACAAAGATGGTCTGATAGTTTCGGCCTAACTGTCAACCCTGCTAAATGTCAGGCCATTATTGTAGGCAGCTCTAGGATCATGAGTAGGCTAGACATCACGACGGTTCCACCTATGATATATAATAACTCAATCATCGCGTGGTGTCCCAGTATAAAGAACCTAGGGTTGCACATTGATCGCACTATGAACTGGCGGGTTCAGACAACATCTGTTTGCCAGAGAGTTACCAGTACTCTGCGCGCACTGTATCGTTTAAGGAACTTTCTCCCGATTACTACTAAGACAATGCTGGTGCAGTCCTTGATCCTTCCTATAATCGACTATGGTGATGTGTGCTATTTTGACCTGAATGCAGATCAACTCAATAAACTTGACCGTCTTCTAAATAACTGCATTCGATTCATTTATAACCTTAGAAAATATGACCACGTCTCTTCTTTTCGTAATCAACTGAAATGGTTACCTATCCGTCAACGTCGATCTTTACGTGCTCTTACCACACTTTTTTCTATACTTACATCTCCTACTCCACCTTCTTATTTATCTTTTCACTTTCAGTACTTAGGCAGTAACCATGACAGAAACCTTCGCTCTTCTAATAACCTTTTACTTAAGTGTCCGCCTCATAGTTCCGATTTTATCCACTCTTCTTTTGCTATACAATCTATTCTTCTCTGGAATGCACTCCCCCTTGAAATTAGGACATCCACGAACCGTTTGGCGTTTAAAACGAGAGTTCGTCAATTACTTTTAAATAGTGTAGCTGAATCATCCCATTAGTATGCGGTTTCCTTGACAGAACATATATATATGTGTATATATGTATATATATTTTTTATGGTATGCATTCATAGTGTGTATATGTTTATATGTATTTATATATGTATGTAATGTGTGTGTATATATATATATATTTATTACACCTACTTCTCTATTCTCTGCACAACCCAAAGGTTGACAGGTAGAGAATGCCTCAGGCATTATGTCCGCCTTTATACAATTTTTTGTATAAGAAGTTTAAATAAATAAATAAATAAATAAATACCTGGCATGGGTTGATGCTCGAAACCGCAAAGCAAAGGACTTGCGCTTAAAGAAGAGAGCATTTAACAAGGCTGCCAAATCCTGCAAGAAGACTCTACGGCAAGCTCGATTTGACCACATAAGCCAAATTGGGAAGAAACTAGCTTCATACCCAGCGGGCAGTAAAGCGTTTTGGTCCCTGGCAAAATCAGTTGAATCGAACTTCCGTCGCCCCTCACTTCCTCCACTGCTGAGACCCGACGGGTCTTTGGCTCACTCTGCTGAAGAGAAAGCAAACTTGTTTGCTTCTCTTTTTGCTGAATCTTCGCGTTTAGACACTGCTGGCGAAGTCCCTCCTAGTCTACCAGTTTGCGAGACACATATGTCGGAAATTCGCATTCGTCAGACTGAGGTAAGAAGAACGCTGCGTAATCTGGACGTGAATAAAGCCAATGGCCCAGATGGGATTCCAGCAATTGTACTGAAAACTTGTGCGCCTGAGCTCTCTCCTATTCTGACTCGCCTGTTTCGTCTCTCTCTGGTCACTGGGCAAGTGCCTAAAGCCTGGAAGCAAGCTAACGTGCAACCCGTGCCCAAAAAAGGTAGTCGTGCTGAGCCTGCCAACTATAGGCCCATCTCGGTTACGTCCATACTTTGCAAAAGTATGGAACGTGTACTGAATGGCAGACTCATGGCATACCTAGAAGCGAATGACCTCCTAAGTGACCGACAATACGGATTTCGCCGAAACCGGTCAACTGGAGACCTTCTAGCGTATGCCACTCACATCTGGAGCGAGGCTGTCGAGAGGCATGGGGAAGCGCTTGCCGTTTCACTCGACATCTCGAAGGCCTTCGACAGAGTGTGGCACGATAGCCTCTTAAGCAAGCTTCCATCATATGGCTTGCCCACTGGATTGTGTGCATGGGTATCGGACTTCTTGAGGGAACGATTGATTCGAGTGGTCATTGATGGCTGCTCCTCCGATCTATTGGCTATCAATGCCGGGGTACCTCAGGGGTCGGTACTTTCTGCGACTCTATTCGATCTGCTTAAGCCCGGTACTTTTGGGTACGCAGACGACAGCACAGTGGTAGAAAGTTACATATCTAATGCACGAACCAGTGGAGTCCAAGTCCAGTCCCTCAGGGAGGCCTTGGTAGAACGCTTGAACTTGTCCTTAAAGGCAGTCTCCGATTGGGGCGATGCCAACCAGGTCAAGTTTAATGCCACTAAGACCCAGGCTTGTCTATTCTCTGCTAAACGGAGTCCCTTCCAACTGACTCCTACTTTCAGAGATGTGTCCGTACCGATAACTGACCACCTAGAGATTCTAGGCGTAACTTTGTCTCCAACTCTCAGTTTTGGCTCCTACATTGAGCATAAAGCTCAATTGGCTGCCAAGAAGCTGGCTATCCTTGCGAAGGTGAGACGGTACTTCACGCCGGGACAGCTGCTCGATCTGTATCAAGCCCAAGTCCGGTCGTGCATGGAGTACTGCTCTCATCTTTGGGATGGATCGGCCAAGTACCAGCTTGAGGCGTTGGAGGCCATCGAAAGACGCGCCAAGAGGCTCATAGGCAACGATTCCATAGTCGAGGCAAGGCTGCAAAGCCTTGAACACAGACGAAAAGTTGCTAGTTTATCGGTTTTCTACCGGATACATTTCGGCGAGTGTGCCTTGGAATTACACAATTTAATTCCCCCAACCCCTTTCTATCATCGGACGACAAGAGACTCGGCGAAGCGTCATCGATACATGGTTGATATTCCACCAGCGCGCACGAAGCGTTTTGCTAGTACATTTATCATGCGCACCGCTAGAGAGTGGAACTCTTTGCCGGAGTCTATATTTCCCGAAAATTATAATCTGGGTATCTTTAAGTCAAGAGTGAATAGGTATCTTCTAGGCAAGCGTGCTCCACCGTAGACCACATCATCACTTACCATCAGGCGAGATAGTGGTCAAACGCAAGCCTATTTAGGTAAAAAAAAAAAAAAAAAAAATGATTACATCTACAGTTTCGAGGGCTATTTACTTAATTTTTTGGCATTTTCTCAGAAAGTGAAAGTGAATTTCTAATTCTTACAGTTTGTCGTAGTAATAAGTATTTATTCATGGAGCATTCTTAAAATAAAGATTATGGTGTTTTAAGGGAACTGAAGTACATTTTATAATTATGATTTCTTCGTTCTTTATCCCTAAGAACTGTTGTCTATCATTTACTATTGGATGGTCAACCTATGGCATTGCTCCCTTTCCCAGAAAAACGCATGCGTGGTCGAAACCAAATTATTCGAATGCTGTTGTGACGTGATACAGAACTAATCCTATACTTGTTTTTTTTATCATAACCAGATCACGATATCACTGCATTTATTAAAGAGGTAAGACTTCGGTCTTGATAAACTCCAGTGCCAGAAAGTAGAGACTATTCCAACTATTATTTGAGCTATATTCATTGATATGATAATCTGTTCTTTGTAGCAAGTATCTCTGTCTCTTATGGTCACAAATATGAGGATGTGTATTCAACTGACGTTTAGACTATGATAATTCTAAACCTTTGTTTATTAATGACTTTAAATGTATTGGGAATTAATGCGTGATGGATTAATCATGTTATACCATAATTAGTAACATAATTTTAATGTGTACTATCAAGACATTCTTAAGAATATTTAACGTGAATGATTCATTAGGGACTTATTTGATAATTGATGGTAGTTCTCTTGTGTGTGGGATACTAGGTCTATCTCTTTGACTTTTTCTGTTCTCAATCAGTGTGTATACACCGTTTAATGACAGTTGAAATGAAATATGGAAGTAGAAAAAATGGAATTGGGAATCCTAAGACTTCTCGTGTCTCAGGATGACGAGCGTAGTTCAGTATCATGACACTGAACTACGCTCGAACTAACAACTTTGAATTACAAAATGCCATGCATTTTGTAATTCAAAGTGGTTTATGCTATTGTTGTGGTTGCATATACATGGGCAGGCCTGACACTTACCATCGATCAAGCGACATGTATGTTTTTTTATAACAGCAAAAAATGTTTACCAGAGACTTAAATTTGAAGGGCCCTTATCCTCCTGGCCCACACTTATACTTACGTATGTCACACACTTAGACCTACGTTAAGATACGAGTCTTGTGACGGCATCAGAATCTACGTCTCACAACATCCAGATCCGAAGCAAATATTCGCAAAAGCAAATATCCGAAGCACACAAAAATATCTCAGTGCGGGGATCGAACACGCAGCCCTGCCGGATACTTGTCCGCTGGTCCACATTGGCTGTCATGCCATATATGTAAACTCAATCCCTCTAAAAGTACCGACCGATCATTATCATCTGTGTAGAATATTTCCAAGTGCGTCTTAAATAAAATAAACAAGACTTAACAGCTCCAGATCACGTAGCACAATGGAAACTGTGCTTACGCAATGCATATTTCAGTATTATCGAATAGTATCGGTGCCATCGGTAGTATCTAGACCAATTTGCATGAAGTGTTAACCAACCGCTATCGTGTGCACTCGGAATATTTACGCTGGATTGGAAATAATGGGAAATTTGAAAGACATTATCACCTGAGAGTTATACTGCTTCAAATAGATCTAATATTATATAAAAGATTCCACTGTATACATGGTTTGGATTAGATTTTTTGATATGATTTCTGCCGTAGTAGCCGAAACGTTGCAAGTTTTTACTATTTTGCATGTTAATAACAAGTCCTGCATAGATTTGATTATTGATTAGTAATAACCGCATTCTTGAAATTCATACATATTATATTATTATGTGGATATTAAACACTTTACTATATGATAGAGCGGCAAAATAGGCTTCGTTCCCACGACACAATGCGGTCAAGAGATATCTATCATTCGATAATACGATAAAGTTAAATGTGACCTACAATATATAATATAATAGTATATTAAAAAAGTGTATTAGAAATTATACATATATTACATAACATAGTATTAATTTGACATATGGTAGCCCTGTGTAATGATAGTGTCATATCATATATCAAAATCTATACTAATACTATAAATGCGAAAGTAACTCTGTTTGTTTGTTTGTTATCTTTTCACGACTAAACGGCTGACCAGATTGTGAAGAAATTTGGCAAGGAGCTAGAATATATCCTTGAGAACGACATAGGCTATCTTTTTCCTCAAAAAACAACCTAGAAAGGGGTCAAATAGGAGTTCAAAATTTGTATGGGAAATCCATAATTCCATGACCTAGGGATCTGGAAATTCATATTTAGGCTTTTGGTACGAAATAAAGAAATACACAGTCAGGTCATAAGTATTGTCACACAGTAAAAACTTTTATTTTAGAATGCTGGCCACAAAAAAGTTTATTGAATTCGAATTTCCAATTGTTCATGAAAATAAAAATGTATACTTTTTAGAATTTTACTCATTTTTAAATATGGAGTGGACGCTTAAAGAAGACCGTGTTGCAGTAATTGCGTTGCATCGTTGCGGTTACGCGCCAATTCAAATTTTTGACATACTGAAAAATTTGAATATAACCAAAAGATTCGTTTATCGTACCATCAAACGATACAATGAAGACTCTAGTGTAGATGACAGGTCAAGAAGTGGTCGCCCTCGGTCTGTTAGGACTCCAGCAGTGATAAAAGCTGTGAAGGCGCGAATTCAAAGAAATCCCAAACGTAAGCAGAAACTGTTGGCCCTTCAGATGGGGTTAAGCAGAACCACGGTGAAAAGGGTGTTAAATGAAGACTTAGGGCTTCGGGCATATCGAAGAAAAACAGGACATCGTTTGAATGCTCGTCTAATGGACCTGAGACTGAAGAGATGCCGCGCTTTGTTGAAGCGGTACGCGGGAAAAAAATATCGGGAAATTCTTTTTTCAGATGAAAAAATTCTTACCGTAGAAGAGAGCTACAACAAACAAAATGATAAGGTGTACGCACACAGTAGTGAAGAAGCGAGCAACTGTATTCCGCGTGTCCAACGAGGTCATTTTCCATCCTCGCTCATGGTATGGTTGGGAGTTTCTTATTGGGGCTTAACAGAGGTACATTTTTGTGAGAAAGGTGTAAAAACGAATGCAGTTGTGTATCAAAATACAGTCCTGACGAACCTTGTGGAACCTGTTTCTCATACCATGTTCAATAACAGGCACTGGGTATTCCAACAAGATTCGGCGCCAGCTCATAGAGCGAAGAGCACACAAGACTGGCTGGCGGCGCGTGAAATCGACTTCATCCGGCACGAAGACTGGCCCTCCTCCAGTCCAGATTTGAATCCGTTAGATTACAAGATATGGCAACACTTGGAGGAAAAGGCGTGCTCAAAGCCTCATCCCAATTTGGAGTCACTCAAGACATCCTTGATTAAGGCAGCCGCCGATATTGACATGGACCTCGTTCGTGCTGCGATAGACAACTGGCCGCGCAGATTGAAGGCCTGTATTCAAAATCACGGAGGTCATTAGAATATAGTGTCATAAGAATCTATGTTTTGTTAAGTTCATTTTGGTATATAAATGGTTACATAATGAATAAACTTGTTTCAATTATTTTATATTAAACATGTGACAGAATTTATGACCTGACTAGGTAGATGTGTTTCAGTTTTTTTTCAAAATCATCCCTAAGGGGTTAAAATAGGGGATGAAAGTTTGTATGAAAATCCTTAATTTTTTAAGTTAAACGCATGAAAATTCGTATTTTGTATAATATACTTTTTCTTCCAAACATGACCTCCACGCGGGCGGAGCCGCGAGCAACAGCTAGTAGAAAATATTTTGGTGTCTTATATTTTATCTTATAATAATAGTGTTGACTACATTGGACATTGTGCAAGTCTATAAATAAGCCGTCTCGTTCTGATTTACAGTCACTTTAACGATTATCCAAATTGTAAATCATAGGCAAATTCATCAATATTTTAATATTTATCAATTTAAAAGACTGTCAATACGTAGTAGTGTGTCGGACTTTGATAAATGTTACAATAGTTTTTGCTTCATTGTCCACGTAACTTAGTACAGCGTGGGCTGACACTCGACAGCCCAAGTATTTATTATTTATAAGTCTTCAAATAAGAAATGTGTCCACATACTTAATATTTACTGTTACTTTCTATCCGGCCAGAAATATAACGATTTTTTATTCGTGGTAGTAGCAGATTCAGTCATCGGGGAATAGGGATCATTAAGGTCAAGTAAAGGTCCATAGGCAGGACACGACACCAACAAATTAATCAGAACGTAAAATAAATGTTGACCAAGGGCAAGCAGTACATTATAAATAAATAAATAAATAAAAAGCACCCAACAGTCACACATAGCCCCGATCCCACACTAAAATACGAGTCTTGTATTGTGGGTATCAGGTACTACGAGAGACTTTCGGTCTCACAACGCCCAGACCCCGAACACAAATATCTGTCTGCCTTACAAACATTTGTTCCTGTGTGGGAATCGAACCCATGGCCTCTCGTTTCACAGTTGGCTCGCCTACTGCGCCACGAAGGTTGTCATTATGGTGTAGACCTCAACTGGATGGACAGATTACAATGAAATCGTAAAGGTTTGTGTAGTGTTGCCCAGGGAGGCATATACCCACCAGTGGGCTGATGAAGGCTGTTATAATAAGCCTTTTCTTAATATAACTGATAAGTAGGTTGTATTTTGTGTGTTTTCGTAAAATCTTGGTAGAGTTGCAGCTGTATCAACAAATGTTTCCAAATGTTCCATTGAATATAATTTAATGTACCGATTTTATTATTGACCTCCATTGAGACAACTGTGTTTACTAATTTGGTTATTCGCTCTGAAAAAAAAACTGCTTTTAAAAAATAATTATTGAATTTTTTACCTTACAAACATTTTACACGGTTATTCTAAAAGGACACAACTTTTTTAGAAACTGAGAGTTGCTAGACGTCGAGATTATAAAGTACGGCTACTGTTACGTTTGTTCGACCAAAAAGAATGGTATGTGACCTATCGGACTATAACCCGCATTTACATGTCCAATCCGAGAGTCATGTCTCAAATATAGGTGAGAAGTTTGCTTTTAGATCCCTAAATGTCTGGCTAAATTGGTTTGGTAACCCGGCTCTTTTAATAAATACACCCAAAGACATATATTTCTGACCCCACACTAGGTAAAACTTGTGGGTATCAAGAACTACGAGGGACTAAGGTTTCGCAACACCCAGACCTGAAACAAACATCTGTCTGCCAGACAAACATTGTCATGTCATTGTCTTGGTGTAGGAATCGAACCCACGAACTCCCCTTTCACAATCTAGTACTCGTCGACTGGACCTCGGTGGCCTTCTTAGTATGTTAAGATTTGTCAACCCACCAGTAGTAATTTAATTTTTATAATTGCATTAGCTTGATCGAATTTTATTACAATACCGCGCACACTCATTAAAGCTTGAACTTAAACTCAAGCACGTTATAGTAATTGTTTATTATAATCAAAAACAAATATATCATAAGTTGAATGTACTTTTCTGACAACCTGTCCATGCTACAATTTGCACTAAACGTGGCAGCAAAATCACGATTCGTTTCGAATACGCCTCGCCGATATACCATTAAAATTGATTTTATCACGCTGATCTGTACCGTAAAACTTAACTTTAGTTTATGCTCTCATTGTGCAGTGACATTCGCCATGATCTGATCGATAGAACTCTGACCCTTTAAAATGCCAACCGTGGTAACTATCGGTCCTCGTGAGAACGTTGTCGTAGAATAGACGAAGAATGTTTCACGTTCAAGGCTCTTTCGAACAGTCGTTACGTTGCGGCGATGAAGTATCGCCCAATGGAAACAAAACTCTGGCAGCCCTGGCCAAAATTCATAGGCATTGCACTGGAAAATCGCATGCCAATGGCTGCACAGAACACAAACATAACCCTCTCACAAAATCTGATTCTAACAACAGTCTCCAATCAAAGAAATCATTCAGAGGCGACTGTATTATTGAGATAAAAGAGGCTGATAAAAACAACCATTTAATCAAAAACGATGGATCATATACTAAGAGTTTCAGCAATAGCACCAGCTCTTATGAAGGTCACAGTGATACAGACTCGGAGAATACTTTCAAATCACGACCCGATCATAATAAGTCATTGGATCCATGCGAGCGGCTATTCGCTCAAAACACAAAAGCCTCTTTAATGAAGACCGCACGTATGCGCTATTCTGACGATAGTGTCACCCTTGATGAAGTAGATGGCGACAAAAGCAAACAAATATTTAACAGAACACCGTCTCGATCCAGCTTTAGAGAAAGAAAATCTGCAGTTGTTACAATTGAAGAAATTAAATCAGATGGATCAAATCAGGATGAAGATTTAGCAAATGCAGTACTATTTGACGAAAAGAGAAAAACACCCACGCAAGTGAAACCGGGATTGCAACGCAAAGGTTCCACAGGCAGCACGATTTCAAACGGTAAATCTAATGGAACGAAACCTCCATGGAGAGGTGCCAGTAAGAATGGGACGCCATCAGAACAATTCACGCGTACACCGTCTTTTCGTGGCAGCATTAGAAAGAAGACAGGTAAAAGTGACGGAATACCATGGCGCAAATTGTATGAACTAGCGCTTTGGAGACGTTGTGGTGTTAGTTTTGCAACAGTTGGAGCTGACACAGAACGGACTTTGCTGAGACCATGGAGTGAACTTTCTACACAGCAATACCCGCCACCATTCTTAACGGTACGTTCTAAATTATAGTATTATTCTTTTTAGTATGTTTTCTCAGAAAATCAAAGTGTAAACATACTTTTAAATCCCATAATCTTATCTAGGACGCCACACTTTGCAGTAAGATACAAGCAAATGGTCTCATTTAATATTTGCCAATAAGATAAATGTAGTTCCTTTTCTAGATAAGGCATTTGTTTCAAAAATATCTCGTCTATTTTGTATTTAGCTTGAGGGTCCGATTTCTCCAACTTTCGCGCAATCATCACATCTTTATTGGAGCACTTTCAGTTGCCATATAGCTCGGGCCATAGGTTATAGTGTATTTGCGAGGTGCCCATATGAGGAGTGGTCAGGCATTTATATTGCTTCTGGGTGACCGCCACTGGGGGAAACTGTAGACCTGGTTCTCTGATTACAGGAGTTTCACTGACACGTTGATTTATTAGTGATAAGTCCAATAGCCTTCCTTATATGGAAGCAATGTTATTTTAGATGGTGAGTTTGGTTTTGAGAATTTGAAAATTGATAGGTTGATATTATATTCTAACATACTCGTATATTTTGTACATATTTAATGAATATCTCTATTTAGAGCATTCTGTTCAATAGTTTAATTTTTAATAATAAAATTTATTTATTTTCTTTACCATGTTTTCACCGAGGGCCGGTAGTATCAGTTGTTAACGTCATTGGTATGACAACATCTACAAAAATGCAAATAAAATTAAGTGACACAATAAAAATACGCTAACTATCTATCTGTATTTAAAATTAGAATGAAATACTGACATTTAAAAAGGTATTTAAATATGTTGAGAATCTTATGATACACAATAAAATCCACAAACTTAAACACAACATTGTAAATTACTGACACCGTTGCAAATCCACAATTGTCTCAAATACCCATTTCAAACAAAGTTTAAGAACGTCCGCGCCAGGCTAATGCCGATAAAAATGACAAACAAGGACAACGAATGCAAATCGCCAATGTCGCTGATTTGTTACAAGGCGTGCTTACATAATAAACTAGAGCCTGAGACATGAATACAAATGTATTGTGAATCAAATATATCCAGTGCGTCTCGAGAGAACAGCGAGCGTGGGCAGCCATGACTCGAACAATCGAGCAGATTCTGTGCGAGGGGTTCGTAAACGCTTCGTTACCCTTTATAAATAAATGCTAATTTGTTTGCAATGAGTTTCCTTGTATGAACAATGTTGCATACGGAGTTGTTAGTCGTTAGTTTAACTCCTCTTGTACTGATGATTTGTATTGCCCATTTGTTTAGTGCACCGGGTAAATTTGTTTTTGATTTCAATGAGTCTTTAGTTTAGTTTGCATATATGTGTGTATATGGGTTTTATTTAGGAAGTAGCTCATTTGTTACTAGTAGATCGACCTTAAAGAGGTCGAATATGTTCAATTTTAGAGTTGGAATAAATATACCAGATCTCATAAACCTTATGTTGGATTTTTTAAAGCATGTGTACCTTTTTGCCTTAAAATTTCTTATATCTTGTATTAAATTAGAGTTATTACAAGATCAAGCATTTAAAATTATCAAGATTATTACAAGCATTATCAAGATATTGGGTTAAACACTATAACTTGTAGATGCCGCTGTAATTTATTTATTTATTAGCCAAATTATAACACCATTACAGTAACCCAATACGATGCTATAACTAATACATATAATATTAACTTATTAAATGATAGGCTTTAACTTTGCACACAATTTACATTTGTTCGCTGACATAATATAACACAAAATTCGCTTCAACGTTTATCTCTTCAAATAAAAACTGGGTCGTGTTCATCTCAATCACGTCAGTAAAGCATCACCGTAGATTTATTTGGTGATCTTATCTCATATAAGTAATAAATAATAATAAATGTTATCTAATATAGTTTATCTCTATTATAATTAACGGGTTTATATTTTGTTTATTGGCCACCCAAAAGCGCGATATAAATCAAATAGAATTTAAATAATGCTAGAGACAATCGGTTGATTTAAATATTTACGATGCATGCCCGCCGATTCATCATACGCGTGCGAAAGCTGTATGCTAATTGAGATAAACGGTATTTGTATTAACAAACAATAAGGCCTCGCTGCTTACGAGTTGCGAGGGCGACTGCTGCGGTTAAGCAATGTTAGGCGCGGATAGGAGTTGAATGATGTTGACAGTGCAGACCCTTCTGGATTAGAATGAATGATTTTGTTGATGTGATTATACCAGAGTAGGTCTTCTTACTTCTTCTAGCAACTGCGAGTAGGTGTGGTATAGACTTTATTATCATTTGCACTCGTACATAACTTGTTATCTGTAATCCCCGAAGGGGTAGGCAGAGGTGTAACCAGTACACCCACTTTTCGCCGAATTTCGGTCCCATAATGTGACAGCGGGCGAGCCTATCGCCATGCGGGCACAGATTCCAGACTCCGGGCTAATACTGAGAATTTGTAGATAGAAAAACCCAATATCACTATTTGTACCAATTTCACGAATTTCTTTCAGTTGGCTATTACGAGTAGTTACAGAGCTCAAAAGAAATGTTTGACGTTTTATTACTATTCACTACTGAGAAGTATAATCAACAATAATCGATACCTCCAGAATGCTTTTAAATTTCCTAACCTCATGTGTATTCGTAATTTGTCGACTCACATGTTTCACAACTTAGTTGCCAATTGCAATAGATCTCGTAGTTGTCGCGACCTCGTCTGACTTCTGTGATTTTGTGAAAATACCACCGATGTTTACATTGTCTTGTAACACTCTCGTTACGTATTATGACATTTTTGTTGTTTATAGAATGTGTGTTTGTTTTTATTAACTTTTGTCTAGTCATCGTCTACAATTATTATGTTTGTAACTCCTTCTTCTGTTTTATCTAATACATTGCAATAGTGATATTTGAATAGTGATTTTATTCTTGAACTAGCTGTTGCTTGTAGCGTGGAGGTCATGTTTGGGAGAAAAAGTATACAATACAAAATACCAATATTCATGCGTTTAACTTAAAAATGACGGATTTTCATACAAAATTTCATTCCCTATTTTACCCCCTTAGGGGCGGAATTTCCAAAAATCCTGAAACATGTATTTTTTTATTTTTAACTAAAATGCCAAATACTAATTTTCATGAATTTAACTTCAAAAATGACGGATTTTCATACAAACTTTCATCCCCTATTTTACCCCCTTAGGGGTGGTATTTCCAAAAACCCTTCCTTAGTGGATGCCTACGTGATAAAAGGTACCTACTGTCAAAATTTCAAGTCTCTAACCCCAGCCGTTTAGGCTGTGCGTTGATCGATCAGTCAGTCAGTCAGTTTATTCTTTTATATATACTTGTACTAGCTGTTGCTCGCGGCTCCGCCCGCGTGAAGGTCATGTTTGGGAGAAACAGTATACAATACAAAATACCAATATTCATGCGTTTAACTTAAAAATGACGGATTTTCATACAAACTTTCATTCCCTGTTTTACCCCTTTAGGGGCGGAATTTCCAAAAATCCTGAAACATATATTTTTTATTTTTAACTAAAATGCCAAATACTAATTTTCATGAATTTAACTTCAAAAATGACGGATTTTCATACAAACTTTCATCCCCTATTTTACCCCCTTAGGGGTGGTATTTCCAAAAACCCTTCCTTAGTGGATGCCTACGTGATAAAAGGTACCTACTGTCAAAATTTCAAGTCTCTAACCCCAGCCGTTTTGGCTGTGCGTTGATCGATCAGTCAGTCAGTCAGTCAGTCAGTCAGTCAGTTTCTTCTTTTATATATACAGATATATTTTTGTTGTTTATAGAATGTGTGTTGTCTAGTCATCGTCTACAATTATTATGTTTGTAACTCCTTCATCTGTTTTATCTAAAACATTGCAATAGTGATATTTGAATAGTGATTTTATTCTTGGTTAATGTCGGTCTCGATGTGCAGCAGTATTTTCATTAGTTTAAAACTGAGAAAAACTTTATTGATTTTCTATGGCTAATAAATCCAAAGTTCTATCGAATATATCCAATTTAACGTCTGAGACAGTGATCTAGATACAACAAAAATATATAATTAAATAATGCGGTGTAATATTTTAATAAATTTAGCTTCGTGATGCATACGACTAGTAAAGTTAGAGACAATGCTTTATAATGACTTAAATTAATTAACCGTTAATTTATCACTGATTGATATATTATTTACAGTGATGATCCCAAGAGGCAATTAGAAGGGATAAACATAACTTATCAAGGACGCAGCTGGCGTCAGATCATAATTCGTCACCTACACAACAAATGCCTATTGTGAAATAACATAAGTAATAAACATTAACTTGTCTTTGTATTGTGGTATCGACATGGTGTGCATTTACATATACAAATTATGTGAGATACTAGACCAGGTACACGGATTTGTGTATGTAGATTTCCAAAAAAAATTTTGGATTGGATTTTGTTGAATCTAATTAAGGGTGTTAGAGTCCACTTTGCTGTGTAAATGTAAGAAAACCTGATTTTAAGACAAAATCTAGTTGTAGTTAGGGTCATGTACTCATCTGATGGAAAAGATTGGCAGTGGTCGTTTCGTGCGAAGAATAGGCGATGTTGTCGTAGATTAGATGTGTAAACCTTGTAAACGTAACGTAAACCTTGATGTGCGACGTAATTGTTCGCCACCTTTCCTTACTCCCTTACTCTTTCCTGCAATCAGATCAACTTTTTTCTAAAGTTCATATCCCCGATCTGCATAATCATGGACCATCGAAGTACCTCTCTTATAAATTATATGTATTTTTTTACTCATTATTGCTATTTAACGATTTTATCTTTTGTTTCACACTCACACACACATACACTCACGCCTATAATCCCCGAAGGGGTAGGCAGAGGTGTAACTAGTACACCCACATTTCGCCGAGCTTATTATCGCCCCATGATGTGATAAGGGCCGAGTCTATAGCTATATCAGGCACAATTCCAGACTCCGGGCTAATATTGAGCATTTCTAGATAGATACACCCAATATTACCCGACCCGGGGATCGAACCAGAGACCTCAACACAGCAGTCTTAACGCATGCAAAATTACAACTGCGCCACCGAGGCAGTCTTTTGATTAATTTTTCGTAATTCTTGGACATAACATTGTCAAAGATCTCCATTTGTAATTATAAACCGGCGCTAAGAATGTTTTGCACCAGCACTTACTCACCAGACAACAGGAGAAAAACATAATTTACTACAGATGGCGCTCCATATTCGTTAATGATATATCATTCGATGATATATCGTCGATGCTCTTTTACAGTTTACTGTTTTAGTATCGATAGCGAACGGTGTTCAGAAGCCCGATTATGAAATCCAGTAGCTATTACTCATATCGGATTAACTTTGTAGGGCATTACAAAACTTTTAATATTATTGTTTAAATATCAATAGATTATATTGTTGTTTCGTTTTTGTTGTTTTGTATTTATAGACGCAGTTTATATTTGTACCCATTGCGCAAAACTGATGACTACAATTTTATCAGTGATTAATTTTCATTTTTTTTTGTTACAGGTAAATTGAACATCACTATATACTTTCGGTAATTATGAAGACAATAAGGTATTTACTTGTACAGCAATTGATAATATAGAAAGAAAGAAAGAGCGTATTTGGCTTCTCAAAGAAAAGGCTTTTATAACGAAAACCAAAAGGGATCAAGCTCAGCTTAATGCTGCAGCATTTACTACAGCGCTGATTTTCAGCTTGACCTATTTTTGATCCCATTACATTACGTAAATACTATCAAAAATAAAACAAAAGTAACTGCTACAATAAATATATAATATAACTAGCGGGCCCGGCAGACGTCGTCCTGCCCTGTCCAAATCGGTCCAGCCGTTCAGGAGGAGTTCAGTGACATACACACGTACAGTAGAATTATATATAGAAAGATATCGAGTGTCTCGGCTAAGCTCCCAGTTCCCACCGGTTCGCGCCGAGATTTCCCGATTCAGAACGGGTCTCAATGATTTAAGTAATCATTGATCCCTATCATTAGCGGGCTGGCGAGGAATCCGCCCGGCCCAACGGTAACCCCCTACATGGACATGCGTCTGTTATAAATGCGTTTTAATGCTATTGCCTGATGGTTCCCTTCTATATGGTTTATTTTTATGAATAAAATATTATCTAAGTACATCCGTTTTATAGTTTGGTTGTGAAAATAAGATAAATGTGAATGTAGCTTCTATTATACTCCGACCCACTGCTGGGCACGGGCCTCATATGCCAGGAGTGGTTAAGCTTTAATCCACAAGATGTACCCTTAGTTTCTTTTGAAAACAAAATGGAACTGCGTTATTCTTAACATGTACCTACATAAAAACCACGTGAAAATGTATTCGTAGACGCTAATCTCCAAATTATGTGAATGTTTATGTTAGTTCCAGTATATAAAGTCTAGTCAAACTATGGTCGGACAATCACATATTCTAATTGAATTTTTGATACGAAAAATAATCGTAAGTTGCCCGTATTTGAAATTTGCACCAGATGCGATAAGCGAGGTATCTATCACATCATGGACCGGAAATAAGCTCGGCTCGGTATACTAGTTGCACGATTGCCTAACTTACATACAGGCGTGTTCTTAGATACAAGTTTTTTATTCATAAAAAGTACACCGACATCAATAAAAAACAAATCATGCATCCCTTTAAAATTTGAGGGTTGCCCTCGATTTTTATGAGATCCCATCATAAGATCCTGACTTGGTGCCAATGGGACCACATGGGAAGTATACCCTTTGAAACAAAAAAAAATAATTTTTCGAATCGGTCCAGGCGTCTTCGAGTAATCGGGTAACATACATAAAAAAAAAAGATTCCGACGAATTGTTAACCTCCTCCTTATTTGAAGTCGGTTAAAAATACACCCGACAGTCACACATAATCCTGACCATATACTAGATTAAGGATAGCAAAAACTGCGAGTGACTCCAGTCTCATAACACCCAGACACGAAATAAATATTTTCGTATAACACAAACATTTGTCCCGACGCCGGGATCGAACCCACAGCATTTCACAGCCGCCCACTGCTACGCCACGGAATCTGTCATACCCATTTCCAAAATAAATTTGACATACTTAGATTCAGCTACCACGTTAAGTCCATGACAGCCTCCGTGGCGCAGTTGGTGAGTAGCCGGCTGTGAAACGAGAGGCCGTGGGTTCGATTCTCACACCGGGACAATTTTTTGTGTGAGACAACAAGACAGATATTTGTGTCCGGGGTCTGGGTGTTGTGAGACCGAAAGTATCTCGTAGTCCCTGATACCTACAACACAAGACTCGTATCTTAGTGTGGGGTCGGAGCTATGTGTGTGACTGTTGGGTGTTATTTATTTATGTAGTTAAGAATTAACTCACATCGTAAGAATATTGTAACACCGATCACGTTGGAAGACTGTCTCGCTTCCGTTGTCAATGCAGTTATACACTTCCTGCTGCACCTTCCTGAGGAAGACGGACGACTGTGCCCTGGCATTGCAGAAGACTATGTGCGGCAGTGACTACTTACCATCAGGTGGATCGTCTGCTAGTCTGTCTATCCAGGCACTAAAAAATATACAATGGCCTTAGCCATACTAGGGAAAATTGTTTAAAACCTAATAAGAAATACGACCACTCTGTCCACTGTGTCCGAATAATAACTATCCGATCCTCATTGAAGGAGTCCTACAAATACTTCTAAATTTTTCTTTCTACTGTTTTATGATGTTATTTCTCTACGCAACACGATTTCTTAAGCTTATACTTTACAGATAACCTTCTCAAAAACGAACTACATATACTGTACTCGTACTATATGTATGAATGACTAATTAATTATTGTTTATCCATCACCATTAACATTTATTTCAATAAGAATAAAGTCGTGATCACATTATATAGTATCTTCTAGTATATTATAAAGGCAGAGGTTCTCTTCTAATTTAGTTTAGCTTGGGTGATATGAAGGGTGCATAGACTGTCATCATTTTTAAATTGGTCGATTGTAGTTTCTCTTCCCGATCACGCCATATTATGCTTAATTTAGCTACATATCCTATCAAATATTGATATCTGTAATTTTTTAATGCAATTATATCTTCGCATTTGCAATACGTACGATGTATATTTATCAGCCATATTATGTATGAAGTCAATAGTAATTTCGCACATTATGTCCTGCGGTATCTTCGTTCTTGACATTTTACAGTTGGTAAATACGTAATATTTTTTATTTTATTTTACGGATTGATGACACAGCACATTATGATGTCTACATTATGCGTGATCAATTGTAATTGGACTTTAAATCGTTACCGGGTCTATTTTTACATTTTGGTATAAATATTCATATCTGCTTAATCGTTCTTTGCTCTTTTTAAAAATATATGTCTGAGTAATGCGGCATAAGTACCAATGGCAATTTTGCACATAAGTAACTGGGAGGAACTTTATTAGATACCAGTATCACCAAAATAACATTTTGTTCCTGGCGAATTTTATCCGCGAGGAAGTCACTATGTTAAAAATGCTGGTGGTAGGATATTCGTGTCCGCCCGGATAGCGACCACCGTACACGGGATGTAAAACCCGCCATAGTGGCGCACGCAAGTGTGTCGCGTTCCAGGATCAGCCAGTGTACATCCGGTTTCTATCGGGGGTCTAGAGTTGGGGTACGGTGTTTGGCCGTATTGCGGCCTTCTGCGTATGCTGACAATAGACCCTCGGCCCCTTCTTGCCCATAGCGTAGTGTGAAGAAACAGGCAAGCATGATTGTGTTGAGTAGCGGGGGATAAATTGTCTCTCGCTACTCGATACTCTAATTGTACGGCACTGCGCTTACCATCAGGTGCAGTGTGGTCACTTTGCCGTGCCAGGTTAAAAAAATATATACTTGCATTGTGGGAGTCCATGAAAGATAGCAATCATTAAGTGCCCCCCTTGTTTGTACACCGGCCTTCAGCTGTTAAAAATCGTTGTTTTCATCTTCCTTCTAGATGAAACAAGGCCTGAGGCAGTCGACCTATGATCTCTCGTTTTTTGCTTGCTACCGGCCCGACCCGTCGCGTCTCGCCGGGAGATTAAACTAATCTTCACAAGTGCGTCTATAATTGTGATAGAGATCTCGATTACACGCTTGTCCAATATGTTTTATTGATATGTTATTTTCGTCTATACAACTTGCTGGTGTCCATGTCATTAGTAAATTGCCTTCTATAAGGAAATGGCATTGAAACTCCATGTTGTCATTAATTGTCCCGAGTTTTTTGTAGATATACTATTTGTAATATCAAGTTAGATCGATTATGAACACTTTGTGATTTCTGATTGAAATATTATTTTGTATCCGACAGTATTTAACAGCCTCCATGGCGCAGCGGTCGAACTGGGTTAGGAATTTAGTGTGACTGTTGGGTGTTATTATATACATATTTTTTTTATCCTAGCACGGCAAAGAGACCGCACTGCACCTGATGGTAAGCGCAGTGCAGTCCAATTAGAGTATCGAGTAGCGAGAGACGACCTATCCCCCGCTACTCAACACAATCATGCCGGCCTGCTCCTTCACACTACGTCACGGGCAAGAAGGTGAAGAAGCGGTCGAGATTCTATTGTCAGAGTACTAAGAAGGCCGCAAAATGGCCAAACATTGTACCCCAACTCTAGAACCCCCAAGAAACACCGGATGTACACTGGCTGATCCCGGAACGCGACACACTTGCGTGTGCCACTATGGAGGGTTTTTCACCCTGTGTACGGTGGTCGCTTTCCGGGCGGATATGAATTTCCTTCCACCAGCAAAATATTATTATTAAGTCTATTAACTTCTGATGCAGTGAATATTACCTTCTTCGCCGTCTTCTTCACATATACCGTGAAGATAAATTTCTAGATAAATTGATAACACTATCCATCCAAATAAAGAGTTTCGACTATATTAAAATAATAATGATTACTATAGTATTATAAATGTAACGATATTTCTATTATTATTGGCTAAAATTGGCCTATCTTAATTGTGCATGCGGTATTAGCCTATAAGTAATTGTTGCACTGAAGTATGTTTTTTTTTTGCCTGATTTATATATAATATTGAATTGGTGTACACAATTGTTGGCTAATCAAATAAATGAATAAATATTAATAATTTCTGCTAGTAGTTAGTAGCAGTCGTTTATGAGCGTCTTAAATTTGTTTTAGTCATTTTTGAAGCTATTAGTAAAAAAGACTTGCATTTGTGAACATAACACGACAACATAACATAACAAAATGCATTGTGGGGTTACCCTACGCTTAAATCCCTGAAAGCGGAGGTGCAAGTTGTACACACACAGTTCGCTGAGCTTATTTCCGCCCCACGATGTAATAGATAGCCACATTGGGCATAGAATCCCATCTCGGGTGACTCTTGTGTGATTTTTTTCGTATAGGAATCTCATACAAGAATTGTGTTTGCCCGTCTTGGGATTTGTACAAAGTTTTCATTGGATTCTCATTCTGTATGCTAACATTAAACAAACGATCAGCTAAATAGACATATATACATATTCCCCGAAGGGATAGGCAGAGGTGTAACTAGTACACCTCTGCCTATCCCTTCGGGATACATTTTATCGATATCCACTTTTCGTCGAATTTATTACGGACCTATGATGTGATAGAGCCTATCGCCATACCATCGAACATTTCTAAAAAGAAAAACCCAATATCACTTTACCCGACCCGGGGGTCGAACCGGAGACCTTATCACATAAGTCGTAACGCATACGCAATTAACAACAGCGCCACCCAGGCAGTCTAACAATATAAAAAGCAATTTTGCAACACAGAAGTCAAAACGCAACCGGCAACCATGGTATGAAGCCGGCACTGCCTACGCAAAATTTCGCAATGCCACTCGGAGGAATTATCTGACATTCACGTCGGGGCACGATCTGATGCCCGGTTTCAGAGAACTTGCCACTGCATGCGTTTATAGTTAACGCATACGCTTAAGTTTAGTGCCTTTACATATAACGGTTGAGGGTAACGGATCATGTATAGCAATGATTTGTTTTGACCCATATTAGTGGTGATATATTCAATACGTGTATTGACGCTGACATGTTGACAGACTCCGTGGCGCAGCGGGCGAGTAGCCGCCTGTGAAACGAGAGGTCGTGGATTCAATTCCCGCACTGAGAGAAATGTTTGTGTGAGAGACAGATATTTGTTTGTGACACTATGAATCTCTTTTCAAATTTTCAATGGTCCCCAATGATGTGAGGACAATTTAAAGATGTCAAATTATTTGCGCGTATGTATAACGTTTAGGACGTATTACGACGCAAATTTAGACGTAATGTTTATTGATGTATACACGCTATTTAAAATAAGTTAATGATTTAAAGAGATGATGTTGTATTTAACCGATTTAAAAAAATGAGGAGGTTTTCAATTTGACGGGTTTTTTTTTTATGTTTGTTACCTCAGAACTCCGTCATTTATTGACCGATTTGGAAAATTCATCTTTTATTACAGAGAATATGCTTCCAGATTGGTCCCATAGAATTTTTATCAAAATCGGTTGAGTAGTTTGGTTTTAAAACCGAAATAACTTGAAAAAATATGTTGTCCGAAAATACGAAACTGCGAATTTTGCTTTTCTGTGATTTTTTCAGTGGTGTTTTCTTTTGGTACTCTATCCAACGTACCTATTTTATATTTGTACCACTAAAAAGCAAAAAATAAATTATTACTTTTTAAATAAAAATAAAACCGTCTTCAAAAAAACCCAGACACAACTAAAAAGCTAAAAATAATTGGTTACATTTACACCAATTAATTACATACAATTGAAATCAATTATTTGGAGTCGGCGCCAGCCAAAACATGGAAAAAACAAAATAATAATCAGGCATACAAAAAAATATAAAATAGATCCATACTTATGATGAATACTTACTTATTATGAATCTAAAAGTAAAGAAAACAACACCGGCACCGACTCCAAAAATAATTGATTTCAATTGTATGAAATTAATTGATGTAAATGTAACCAGTTATTCAATTTCAAATTAATATAAGAAGCTTTGATAAAGTAGTATCACAAGAATATATTTGGAACATTTTTACAAATTATCTGTCACTGTACTAAAAATGCGTTATTTACAACGACATCAAACAATCGAACAGTGACTGCCGGGTACCGGTATCCCCTTCAAAGGATCGAACTTCCGACTATAAACTCAAGAATCTCTTCAATATTTATTACTTCCTAATCTCGACCAAGAAAGAGTCCTCACAACGTGTAAAGTTTTTAGATTACAATGACAGTTATTTTATTGTCAGAAAATGTGAAAAACTTTTAACCACACAGTTTACAAGGCATCATTTTATTTCAGTGCATATTAAATATTTAAAAAAACCTGGTAATTCATAAAAATGACATTAGTTGTGGTACTGCCTCGGTGGCGCAGTTGTAATTGCGCATGCGCTACGACTGCTATCCTGAGGTACCGGGTCGGGTAAAGTGATATTGGGGTTTTATATTTAGAAATACTCAGTATCAGCCGGTAGTCTTGAATTGTGCCCTGTATGGCGATAGGTTGGCCCCCTATCACACTTTGCGACCGAATAGATTCGGCGAAAAGTGAGTGTACTGGTTACATCTCTGCCTAACTCTTCGAGGATTACAAGTGTGAGTATGTATGTAGTTGTGGTAGAGCCAAACCGCAAAAAATTGGTCAACATCATCTCGTTTATAAATACTACCTCCTTTATAAATAAAAGTATGTGAAACATAATTATTGCACTGTGAGGCAAGGAAGCATTTAATAGCGCGAATCTTCATTCCAAAATCTAATCATAAACCACCTCCCGCCAAGAGTACATCGAATAACTGCTAAAATTATATTTTGCTCTCTAACCGCAAATTAACAGCTGTGCTACAGCTCTGGTTTGTTTGATAGAGTGTGAGTGTGGCCGTACCACTTCTGTCGAATGCACTGCCCGGTCCCCCGCAATAGCCGCTAATGTTTGTAAACAAAGGTTACTAGCGTAAATATCACGCGTTGCCACTCTATTTTGAACCTTAATGCACGAAAAATGTTGTGTGCGAGAATTAACAAGACTCTTTATAGGCTTCTCATTCAATTGATAAAGTATTTTGAGGTACGCGACTCAGACAGGAGGCTGCGAACCGCGACTCGAGTCAGGTAACACGTCCGTTTCATACCCAACTAGATATTTCCTGCGGCTCCGCCCGCGTGGAACCATTTTTGGAAGAAAAGGATAGAACCTATGGAAGCATCTTAAGCTATCACACCTTTCTATATTTTGCTATCCCATAGGAAGCGTGCATTTTTCCGCAATAAAAAGTGCCATATGTCATTTTCTGATCCCTAAACTGCCACTATGGAAAAAATCATATCGATCCCTTGCTCTGTGAAAAACTAAACTATCCCACGGGAACTGTATATTTTTCCAGGATAAAAAGCCTATGTGCTATGCCAGTCTATAATCTATCTCTGTGCCAAATTTCAACTAGATCCGTCTAGCCGTTCTGGCGTGATTGAGTAACAAACATCCATCCAAACATTCACATTTACAATAGTAGTAAGATTATATAGTAAGATACATACTAGGATTTTCTATCTCGCACCTCAATGTGTGCTTTTCCATTTGTATGATGGGAAGTAAACGAAATATCTCTGATGTGTGTATACAAATGTTGTAATCACTCCTTCAAATTATATCATATTTCATCCGTGTATAATTTCGAGAAAATTAACGAAGATACAGTAATGTACACGTTGGTTAAACTTTCAGTTTATTTTAGCAAAAACTTGGCAAACGAACAATTAGGTTACGTTATAGGAAATGCTCTTAACACTCATTGAGCTTTCTATGTTGTGCTTTCTACTTCTTCCTTGTCTGTATGTACTCTTACATCTATTTCTCTATACTAAATGTAGTAGTAAAATTATTCTTGACATTGTACTTCTATCTTTTATTTTTACTCCTACACTAATTTTCCTATGATATAAGATACTAAGCGTTATAAGGAATGGTTGGGAACAAGTTATTTTGAGTCTCCGGAATAGTGTAGTTTCCTATTTTTAATTTTGTACGTTATTTGATATTACAACCGAAAATAATACGACAACGAAATACTTTGCGACAAAAACTTAAAATTGATCCAATAATGTGCCGTAATTTTTATTTGGAAACTCATACCAATGACAGAAATTGGGAATATCTCACTATCTCCCTTGCATGACTGTACAGTAATGGGTATTCTGGGTGGTGACGTCACGTCATATGTTACATATTTTTAAGCAGCTTTATAGAGCTCCATGTACTTAGCGGCCTAAATAGCGAAATTTGGCTCTTGAACATATGGTCCGAATTGGTCACAATTGGTCAGTAACTTTGAGTAATTGGTCGACACTCCTACAAAAACTGTTTAAAATTCTCTATTCATCAGATAAATTATCGCGGTTCAAATTAATCGTAGAGAACTGATCTAAAATTATTTCAATTGGTCGGGTAATTTCGACGATTGGCGAACGTGATTTACGTACTGATCATTTTTCATTAGAAAAATTTTAAACTCATTATAGTTTTTGTAGTAGTGTTGACCAAGTACTTAAATCAAATGACCAATTCTTGACTAATTCGGACCATATGTTCACAGGCCCAATTTCGGTACTTGGGCCGCTAACTAGATAGAGCTTTAATATTCACTTATTATATTAAATTTTAAATGGTGTTTTGATATTCAAACTATAAATTGAGACTAATTTCAATGGGAATATACCTTTATATTAATATAAATAAATTGTTCGAAAACGCAGGAAAAACCACCAAATAATTAATAATTATTAAACACCAAAATAATTTGCATAGCAGCAAATGTGATCCTTCGATGAGTATATTTCTCAAATCCTATATATAGCTCTTGGTCCATTGTAATGTGTGTTTTTCTAACCTTACAATAGGGTAGTTTCCTGTGTTTAATTTTGTACATTATTCTCCACGCAATCGAATATAATACGCAAAAGAAACTCTTTTGCGAAAACAGAATCCAAATTGCTTCAATGAGGTCACAATATTTATTTTAAATATTGGTATGAGCAAATACTCACAGGCATAAGCGAAAACGGTGGCGTATTGGGAACATATCGCTATCTCCCTCGCACAACGGTACAGTACAGGCGATTCATAGTACCGTGACGTCACGGTATCAGATATGCATCCTTGCACTGTTATTTGACAACTACCCCTTCCAGCAGATTTGAGTGGTGTCTAATTTACTTATTTTTGTTCGGATTCATAAAATTCTTTCGATAATAGGTTTTAGGTAATGTAACTTGTTGATTAAATTAATAAAAAAAACGAGTCAACTACCCTATTGAACGAACGTCCATAATAACTATGTGTGTGCCAAAATCCAACGGTCGTTCAATTACATTAGCATTTGATTGTGATTGGTAGATGTCAGTGTTAGCAAACAATGCGTGAGCTATTGTTTTTCGTGTCACGTCCAAATCTATTGCCTCTCGGAGTGGATCAATTGTTGGGTTTTGTTTTGATGTATCAATCATATTTCGATAAAGATTTGTACGTTCGTGAAACGGGTTTGTTTTTTGTAGAAATGGAGTAAATAATTAGCGAGTTCGAGCCCTGCATCGAGACAAATGTTTGTGTGATCCACAAATATTTGTTTCGGGTGAGTGTTGTGGGACCGAAAGTCTCTCATAGTTTCCGATAGCCACACCATTGTATTAATCATGATATGATATAATAGGGTAGTAGTAGTTGACTCGTTTTTTTTATTAATTTAATCAACAACTTACATTACCTAAAACCTATTGTCGAAAGAATTTTATGAATCCGAACAAAAATAAGTAAATTAGACACCACTCAAATCTGCTGGAAGGGGTAGTTGTCAAATGACAGTACAAGGACGCATATCTGATACCGTGACGTCACGGTACTATGAATCGCCTGTACTGTACCGTTGTGCGAGGGAGATAGCGATATGTTCCCAATACGCCACCGTTTTCGCTTATGCCTGTGAGTATTTGCTCATACCAATATTTAAAATAAATATTGTGACCTCATTTTTTAAGCAATTTGGATTCTGTTTTCGCAAAAGAGTTTCTTTTGCGTATTTTATTCGATTGCGTAGAGAATAATGTACAAAATTACCCTATTTATTAATGTACCCTATTACAATTTGTGTCCGACAATGTGATATTTTCGCCTCTTATCACATTCATGGATGTAGATTAGTTTAGTGAAATGTTGACGCACTGGTTTTACGGTATACCTCTGCCTATTCAGTCGGATATATAAGTTTGAGGTCATGTAACTGATGTACTTAAGACCTTCCATTTAGTTTTTGCTTGTTCTTTGTGATTTTGTAACGTGTTAAAGAAGCAAAAAGTGATGAATTAACACAACCTCGTCAAACGGCATGTTAAGTCGAAATCCTACTGATATTATAAATGCGATTGTTTGGATGGCTGCATGTTTGTTACTCAATCACGCCCGAACGACTGAACGGGATCTGGTTGAAATTATTATTATTGGCACAGAGATAGCTTATAGTTTGGAATAGCATATAGGCTACTTTTTATCCTGGAAAATGTACGGTTCCCGCGTGATTTTTTGCATAGTGCTACCACTTTATTAGAGAATGACATAGGCTATTTTTTATCCCGAATTTTTTTTCTATTGGATAGCAAAATATAGAAAGGGGATAGCTTAAAGGTGTAATAACTCCATGGATTATATACCTTTTCTTTCAAAAATAATTACCATGTGGGGGGAGCTGCGGGCAACATCTAGTCTAAAGTATGTTTCCAGATGTTTATTTAATATGTATTTCTTATTAAAAACACTTTGTAGAGTTTTTGCTTGCACTTCTTGTATTGCTCAAAGTCTACGAACAAATAACAATGATTCAGTATAAATGTAAAAGTACAGTATATGCTGAAATGTATAAATGTTACAAAATAAAAAAGGAATTTGTGTTTATTAAGACAGAATAGCAATAATAAGTAAAGAAATTTTAAGTAAGACGTTTCCATGAGAGAATTTCCAAAAGTTTTTAATTTTGTTATAAAAAAAGCTAAAAGTATATTTTAAAGAGATACTCATTGACAGAACCGCAAGGGCGTGTAGCCGACTGTCACAGTAGATGCCGCGAGATAGTTTGGATGATTGTTACTCAATCACTCAAAAATGGCTGAACGGATTTGGATGAAATTTGGCACACAGATATTTTATTAGCTGTTTTAATACATATGACATGTTTTATCCTAGAAAAATATGAGGTTCTTTATAAATTCACTACTAAGCAGATTTTGAAATATGTAATGATGCATCCATGAATTATATACCTTTTCTTATCAAAATAACATCCACGCAGGTGAAGCCAGAACAGAGTCAAAATCTCAGATCAGAGTAAATGGCATGTATGTATAGCATTTGGAAAGAGCAAATATCTAGGACATCCACCCTTTCTTTAACATTTATCACACCCATTTCAAACGCTATAAGTTCAATCCCTTAATGGTGTGAAATTAAATCTCTCAGGTGGCAGCTACATTTCCGTCTAGATATAAACGACGCACGGCCGTGTCGACCTATTTGTAATGTGCCTTACATTAAGGGATTCTATTTCTATGAATGTGCTTCTAAAAATGGCCGGGTTACGCCCGCACGTATGGCATGCGCGCGTTGCGGACGGGTTGCGTAATGAGGATCTGTGTTAACCGTCTAGATTTAGTCAATAAATTCGAATTGTGTTTCGTTAGCATTATTTTTTATGATTATGATATGATTATGTGATTATATAATAATAATAAATTATTAATTGTCGAAAAACGGAAATATACAAAAAATATTAACGGCGCTGACTCCTGTGCTAGTATAAACTGTATATATGTATACCTATATATGATTTTGGTACAGCATTATGATTTTCATTGTATAGGAATTTAGTTTTTGTAATAAGTGTAGGCCAAACGCTAGGTCAACTACTCAAACTTTTTATAGTTCGATTTAGAAACTACCTTAAGTTTTTATAGTCAACGTAGTTTTTCAAGACATCCATTGTTGTATAAATTATTTTATATTAATTTTCGATTATGTATATCTAACTCCTTACAAGAAACAAAACGTTCGATTTAAAGCTTCGGCATGGCTTGTATTACTGTAATATACGATTGTATTTATATTGTCATCGTATAATAAAATATTTAAACAGTCACACACATGTCTTGACCCCATACTAGGTCAAACCTGCATCGTGGGTATCTAGAACTACGAGGGAATACGGTCCCACAACACCCAAACCAGAAACAAATATCTGTTTGTCACACCAAACATTTGTCTCGGTGCGGGAATTGATCCCACGGCCACTCGTTTCACACGCCTGCTGCACCATGGAGGCTGTCATAACTATGACAAAAATGTATTTAAAGCAAGCAATACATTTCAAAAGGACGCGATGTAAGCCTCCTGGACAGTTTATTAAACAGCTGATTATACAATACATCAGGAACACGAGCGTTTCCTGCGATCCACTGCCTATTACTTATTCTGTATGTGGATCGTGTGTGATGATTAAATTTTTAATAATAACGTATTGTTTGTGATGCCGGTTCAGACGAGGGTTAACTCTATAAATTCACTTACTTCGTTCAGTCAGCAAACCTGTAGTCCTATTCTGGAAATCAATTCCAATCTCGAACTCGATACAGTTTCAATTCCAATCTAGAACATATTGGAACTCCAACTCACTCAACTAAATGAAATAGAATATTTTTGAACTAGCGATCGTATATACTCTATTTTATTTAGTTACTAAAAATTCCGCCGTATTCAGTTAAATCATGCGCTGGGGTTACGTTCAAGAGTGCCAATTGTACAGTTTTCGAACCCGATCCCAGTTTTAAATTGGAATCGAGTGTCAGGAGTAACCCTCCTGATTGTCTCGACTTCGACTAAGCATTTCGTTAAATAAAACCTGCCGTAGTAGCCAAGGCATAGGTATAACTTTCCTCTTTAAGCCTCGGGTGCGAAAAGAAATTTATTGGATAGGTATTCAAACTCTCATAATGTGACAGCTCACTCCCTATAAAATTATGGCTCCACGCTCATTTGATATTTATTTATTTATTTATTAAGGTACGTCAACAATATTCATAATATACATAGAATTATTATTTATCACAGCACAAGAACAGTTATGAATATCAATTAAAGACATACACAGCATTCATAAAAAAAAGAGTACGACAATAGAAATAGGAATAGAATAATACCGAAAATAGCACACATAATAGATTACACAATTACATTACATTAAAATAGATTAAATTACATTAAATTAGATGAAATTACATTAAATTAGATTTAGATATGGATCACTATAGCTTTTATTTTGTTTCAGTAGGGAACGCTAAAAGTTTGGTTTGTGTAGCATGTTGCGTGGTCTTCTTCTACTATACCTACTAACTACCAAAGTATTTATGGTCGACTGTATTTGTTGTCTTTCAATAAGTAAATAAGGTGTAAACAAGTTGGCAACCCTAATTCAGTCTGTAAGCCAGTGGCTCTGTTACAAACGATTAGTATGCCAGGCCCAAAAGATTGTTGGAGAATAACTCGAGGTGTCAACTGTCATTTGACACGTATGCGGTATAGCGCATGCCATTCATAATACATTTAGTTCGTGGAAGGATGCGATGTTAGAAAAATATAGTGTTAAGACAATATCAATGGTAGCCTTTATGACAGCCATGAGAATTGTTCTGCCGGTCTGTGCGGCACTAGGTCTTGTAATGAGTTTTATTTCACAATATTGCAATAGGGCAACTTAGCATTCATTTAGCAACTCTAATCTAATGTATTTAAACTTAAATATAGTATAATCGTATAATAATTGTATGACCCAATGTTGTTAACCGGTGTGAAAAGAGCAACGCTAGAGTTTCTTGCCCGTTCTTCTCTAGCTAAACTGCATTCGGAACTGGCGGTAGAATAAATAGTTTACTGAATATAAATTATATATAACATTTCATGGATTCAATAAATATTTGATTTGATTTTAGAAGTTACGAATGCACTCACTTTATCACTCGTTTTAAAAAGATAATCCTCGTAAGGCAATCTGTGTATTTAAGAATTCTTCTCAAGAATTTCGAGGGTATGTAAAGTCTTCTTAAATAGTAGAGAAAGCCCCTATTCAGCAGTAAGGTGTATATAACACAGGGCTGATAATATGGATTTTAACAATATTTCACTACTCTTATCCTACTGTAATAAATTGTAACAACAATAAACATCCTTTAAAAAGTAGTTGCCGTTAGCACAAAAAAGCCGACGTAGAAATGTCCTAAGAGTTTATAATAAAGTTTGATATAATCAATGAGTCAGTGTCGTGCAGTTTTGGTCAGCCGGGTTTCAAGTTTCCATTTGGAAGTCGCAGCGGTGGACCGCCTGGGCACGGTAATGTTATTACCGTGGCTCGGGGTTTCTAAACTCTAACCGGCACGCTTACACAGTTTATTAATATTAAAAATGTAGCATTTTAGTCACTTTTAAGTGGTAAAGCCCCAGAGCCAATGAACCGATTCTAACCTAATTCTCTAAATCTGAGTAAGATTTACGTAGACCCAAGTCCATTCGTTTCTAATCGCCATTCCGGTCCTAGGTCGATTACGCATCTATAATTAGTCTACCATTGTGGGTAATCATTAGTGTCGTGTCACAATCACTGGCGATTGCTTACCATCTTTTGACTTACTTGTTTGCCAGTCTCGGCTGAAAAAAATATATACTATAAAGTATATTAAACAAGGATTCTTCATGAGTGGTATTGATATAGATCTCACCATGCTTTGGATTTAGGTTATACTAGAGCCATGTAAGAGTGATCTCTTAAAGTTTTACAGACTCTTATAAGCTTTAGAAGTATAAAAGTTTTTTTTTTTTTTTTTTATCCTAGCACGGCAAAATGACCGCACTTCACCTGATGGTAAGCGCAGTACGGTTCAATTAGAGTATTGAGTAGCGAGAGACGATCTATCCCCCGCTACTCAACACAATCATGCCGGCCTGCTCCTTCACACTACGCCATGGGCAAGAAGGTGAAGAAGCGGTCGAGGGTCTATTGTCAGAGTACTCAGAAGGCCGCAAAATGGCCAAACATTGTACCCCAACTCTAGACCCCCAAAAAACCGGATGTACACTGGCTGATCCCGGAACGCGACACACTTGCGTGTGCCACTATGGCGGGTTTTTCACCCTGTGTACGGTGGTTGCTATCCGGGCGGATATGAATATCCTACCACCAGCTGTATAATACGCCCCTTATCGAGCATATCTATTGTTAATATCAGAAGCAATTCCTTTTGAAGCCTATGGCATTTTTTTTTATTTATATAGTTTTTATAACAAGCTAGTTCTATGACGTATTTTATCAAGATTGAGGATAATGCAAATTCAAAGGAAATCTATCAATCAATGTAAATTAATCTACAGCCTAGTTCGCGTGCTGAAATTCTATAATAATTATTTCGGTAATAATAAGGGCTAATTTCTATATCTATTAGAGACAGCTGTGGCAAAGATACAAGAGCCTACCAATTTACAATCAGACACACTCTACTTACACACGGTTACATGATCATTGATTATGCATCATAAAGTGTTTAATTTCGATTATAGTGCGCCAAGCCTAAAATAACGGGCTCATTTGGAAATGTAGTTAAAGTATCTTATTAGCCGTTTTATTAGCGTGCTGTTCCAACTTTGAAAAAGGTTCGATTTAATCGCGAATTGTCTGTTGAAATAGGAGCTTGTATATTTAAGTTCGGAGCGACCAGTAAATATATATTGACTTCCATTTGTAGATTCTCCAGTTCAAATCTAGAGGAAGTTATATTGATATGAGGTTTGATCTTCATGGATTTAATACCAATGTTATCTTACTCAAAACTTCAATGGGTTAACTAAATTAAATTCTACAAAATATTTTCTTGTAATGCTTTGGAACATAGTATGAACGCATTTATTCGAAATTTGTGCTGTATTGCTAATAAAACGTTTGTGCGCTATCACGAATGTTTGTGGACATTACACTGTGCCTAATAAACACCTTTGCACTTGTGAAACGACAAACTCTTTGATTATAATCAAAGATACTTATTTTCAATTCAAAAACGAATTCCAGATATGTAGAAATAATATTAGTATTTGAAAATGTATTAAACATTCACGTAGTTAAGTTAATTCAGATGAATCTAAACCAACAGCTAAAGAGCCATGATAGAAATTCATTGGTAATAGCCGCTCAATTCTGTAGGATAATTCAATGTGATAATAATTTAATCAATTAAAAATGATCCTTACATTAATACTACCATTCTAATCTAGATCTATTTTGACGGTGGTCTAGAGTTGGGTATGATGTTTGGCCGTTTCACGGCCTTCTGAGTACTGTGACTATAGACCCTCGGCCGCTTCTTTACCTTCTTGACCATGGCGTAGTGTGAAGAAGTAGGCTGGCATGATTATGTTGAGTAGCGGGGGATAGATCGTCTCTCGCTACTCGATACTCTAAGTGGACCGCACTGCGCTTACCATCAGATGCAGTGTGGTCACTTTGCCGTGCCAGGATAAAAAAAAACTTGAATAATCACCACTATCTTTATTTGGAACCGGCATATAGTCTAATTTGTCACGGTTACATTTTCATTTCTTCGTGTCACCGTTGACACGCCCTTATATCATTAGCAACGCGTAGAGCATTTTAAATAGTGTCTTCCTGTAGTTCTGATCCATTAGATATATCATTACCGGGCTGTGTGATTTAATGATAGACTTTGATGCTCCGTGCATTGTATTGTTATTTTGTATGGTTATTGGTCGGCGTATTTCTCTATGACAAAAAATATATAAAATTATTCTTCATAATTTTTATATCGATATGTAGATGTTTTATTCCTTTTTTATTTTATTTGTTTTAAAAATAAACAAACAACACCCAAAAGTCAGACACATAGTCCTGACTCCATACTAAGTTACGAGTTTTGTATCGCGGGTATCAGGAAATACAAGAGACTCGGTCTCGCGACAACCAGACCCGAAACAAATATTTATGGATTCAACAAACATTTCACTCGGTGCGCAGATCGAACCAGCGGCCTCTCGTTTCACAGCCGACTACTCACCCACGGAGGCTGTCGGCTGTTGTCGGATGTTTATTAGGACAGACCACTGTTTTTTTGGTGCCTCGATAGGCAGGCGGGTCATCTGATGGTAAGTAGTCACCGCCGCCCATAGACTTCTGCAATGCCAGGGCACAGCAAAGCAGCTGCCTACGGTTAAGTGTATCAATAAAACTACTTTAGTTAGAACTAGATGTTGCTCGCGGCTCCGCCCGCTTGGAGGTTATTTTTGTAAGAAAAGGTATACAATCAATTAATATTACGCATGTATCATACATATAAACCTTCCTCTTGAATCACTCTATCTATTAAAAAAAGCGCTTCAAAATCCGTTGCGTTTTGAAGATTTAAGTATACATAGGGACGGACAGCGGCAGCGACTTTGTTTTATACTATGTAGTGATAATGCTTTTAAAATCGTAGCGTATATCTAGAGTATATACAAAAATACAATAGTCTATCTATTTAATATCAAGTGGCAAACAAATATCTAAACTAACTTTCTGATTTATGACCCCGGAATGATTCATGACACTCGGCATGCATCTAATGCAATTATAATCAACTTTGATTTGAACATTTCCTTTGTCGTCTGTTTGTTTGTCTGGAATGTGAACTATATATTATGGAAGTTCCTTTAGTTACAACGTTGCTTTCAATGTTAATTTTCCCTATAATACTAAGATTACATTATCTATTTTGCCAGTAAAACCCAGGATGTCTCCGATACCTATTGTTAGGAACATCAACAAAACTATGCAAGATGGATATTTAAAAGGCACAAATACAATGTTTATAATTTATTGATTGATTTACACGGCACTGTTACACATCTCAGTGCTTAATATAAACACACACGCATGTCAGGATAGTAGTATAGGGATTCGACGATTCCTGAGCACAAATCTAGGCCCGATCTAGGTCGAGCTAGGGAGCTAGGGTCCCTAGACTTGCTCCAGAATCCAGGTACCCTACTACCCGCGAATAGGTTCCCGAACAGGACTCGGCAGCCGCGAATTAAATTTATATCAACCGCGAATTAAATTTATATCAACCGCGAATTAAATTTATACCAACCGCGAATTAAATTTATATCAACCGCGAATTAAATTTATATCAACCGCGAATTTTATTCATATCAACCGCGAATTTAATTAATATCAGCCGCGAATAAAATTGATATCACACGCGAATTTGATATATATCAAAGGAGATTTTATACCTGTCTCGAATTTTATTTATATTTAAAAATTTTACGTTTATTTTGCACGTTTGTCAGCCAGCTTGGTCTCATCTTTGTTTGTATGCAGGTATGAATCCCTTTTTCTATGAAGTTACGCTTGTCTTCCTACGGTAATAGTCATGTCTCAACGTGTCTGTATAATTTCTTAGTAGTAGTCTTGCCTGCGTTTCAAAGCTTTATTGTTCATAAGGGAAAGCTATTAAAATTAGTGACGGTATCTATTCTTTGAATATAACAATAGACCACACGGTGCTATTCATGTGAGTCTCTATAAGTTTTAGGTAGCCATTGTCCATAAGAGAAATCGGGTAATTTATTAGGTACATCAATCAAATGTAATGACAAAGCAGTATTACCTATTTTCAAAGCTTCATTGTTCATATGGGCAAGCGGTGTTAAAATTAATTACGGTACACGTATTGTTTGAATATACCAACGGACCACATGGGGTTGTTAATGTCACCCTTAAGCAATGAGTTTTGGGAACCCATTGTCCATAAGAGAAATCGAATACCGGTCTATCGTATCAGTTTTTGCTTTTGCTACAGCAAAATGACCCTTAGCTGCCGTATAAAAGCGATGACAAAAATTATACTACACCGTATTCCACAGTGTGCTCTTCACCACAAATGAACTCCGGTTGTTTGTATAGTGAATTTTTAAATAGTGACTCTGCTGCAAAATGAATGTAAGTACCTATGTATAATTCGATGTAATATAATATTAATTATGTTTTATTTACTGTTAATATTGTGTTTTGACCTCAGATTGTTTTAATCAATTGTTGATGATGTATATATTTTTATGTATCCCATATTGCTACACTCCTCTCTATGCCAATACTTATAATAGTTTACTTTTTGTTTCAGTTCGCTGATAATGCTTTCAAAAACTATTATTATGCAGATAACGACGATGATGGTCAGCTCAGCGACGAGGAAGGCACCCTGGCATACAAAGTTAAAAAAGCAATAGCAAAGAGATCAAATTGCATCGACGACTTCTTCGAAAAACCTAAGAAGAAAAAGAAGGTGGCAAAAAAGTCGTCAAGTGTCGGTCGCTCTTCCAGTGGTGGAGTTTCATACATCACGTCGAATAAGGACGACATCGCCGATGCATCTCATCTTATAAAGATTGAGATATATGATGTCAACAAGATAAAAAATATCGCTCCGATGGAACACTGGAAACATGCTGAGGTGCGTGTTAAATATTACGCAGAAGCCGACGCAGACAAAAACTTGCAGTCAGTGAGAGATACAATATTTAATATCACCAAGCACTTGGCTACGAAAGAGGACTGTGTGAAATATTTTATAGACACTGATAAATAAGATAGTGCGTAAGCTTATGTGTAAGTGAGTGTTTAAGGACGTTGAGTTATTGTAGTATAAGTTATTATAACTCATTGTGTATGTTAATACTAATTTAGAATATTAATATTTTGTCATGATCATAATTTGGATTTTAATTAATTGTAAACATTTAGTGTTGTAAGTGAGTGTTTAAGGTCATTGTGTTATTGTAGTATAAGTTATTATAACTCATTGTGCATGTTAATACTAATCTAGAAAATTAATATTTGGTCATGATCATAATTTGGATTGTAAATTAATTGTAAACATTTAAGAATTATTTGTAAGAATTTGTATATTATTTAATAGTAATAACTTACTTCATTGTAACAACGGTGTAATGCATTGAGTTAGCACTATATAAACTTTTGAATTTTTCTCTAACATATTTATTGTTAAGCATACTATTTTACCATGCATACATTACGCTGTGATGTCTACGACTCAGAGCTCGTCATGCTTCTTAATAACATTGAACCATTGGATCTGATGTCATCACAATTCGATGAAGGGCTTTACGAACTTTGTGAGGAAATAGACCAAAACCATTTTGAAATGTGAGTATTATAACATGTTTATACAAGTTTCTGTGAACCATGTAGAGGGGATACATTTTTAAGTATTTAAAACGTTAGATTCATCTTTTCGAACTCATTCTGTACGTTTGTTCTCATTGTATTTTTTTACCAAACATTAAAAATGTATCACGCTCTTGAGTTACAGAGTTTGTGTTTGTCCCAAAGTGAAATTGCAAGTTTAAACAAAAATCTTATTTTACACAAGTTTCATCGTTTTATACGACTTTGGTTCATACAAAATTTATTACCCGAGTCAATGATGAAAGATCCTGATTTTATTCCGTATTATACACCATGTGCAGGACATAAAATGTTGAATTTGTCTCATTCCGATAAAGATGAAATTGATGGTGTTTTATCAATGCAAGCATATTGTTTGCAATGTAAAAATGTTAGTACTTATGGGAAAAAATGATCATTATTATTATTATTGTAGTTAGGTTCTATATTTTATTTATTTTTGTTTTTCGATCAGACTTAATCAACATGGGAGTGGTGTACGAAAGAGATCAGCATCGACGATGTTAACTGAAGCGGAACCAGCGAAGAAGAGGACAAATACTTATCTTGAAGCTCCTTCATCATCAACATCGTTACCAACGTCGAATTCAAATGTAAGTACAGAAAATAATGATAAAATTCAATGTCCCGACTGTCACGTATTTGTAATGAAAAAATATATGACTAACCATTTAAAGAGTAATACTCATAAAAACAATTTACTACGGAATGATAAAGAATTAAGGGATGTTCAAATAATTGATAGTGCTTTTGGTAATAGAATTCTTACATATAGAATCATGTCTAATAAAACATCGAACCATCAATTTGAAACGCCTGAATTATTTTTACAAAAAACTAAAGAAGTAATATATAAATTACTGACACGTTCTATTCTAGAACACTCTGTTCTGAAAGTAAATTTTATTCTTAATGCAGATTTTACACAGGAAACCAAAAATTTATTTAACACTTTTGACTTTCAAATCTCCAATTATCTTATTTGTCAAGGTGATGATAAGGATATAATTTTTCCATCTATAACAACCGAAATAACAAACAAAATGGCGAATTTTGAAAAAAAGGGTAGTGGATGGACTTTAGTTAAAATAAATCACTTAGATATGAATATAAACAAGTTTAACCCATTACGAGGATCATCATATATAGACTTACCGTTAGATATAAAATATAAGAAAGCTGTAATTAACGTTCAAAATAATGATCACGAGTGCTTTCGTTGGGCTGTATTGTCAGGATTGTATCCGGCTTCTCGAAGTTCTAATAGAGTGTCATCTTATATAAAACATAAAAATAGATTAAAATTTGATAAATTATCTTTTCCTTTCAAAATTAATGATATTCATAAATTTGAAAAACTAAACAATATAAGTATTAATGTTTTTGGTTTACACTATGATTCAATAAAAAAGTCAAATAAAGTTGTAGGTCCATTACACTTAACGAAACATAGAAAAACCACTCACTTAAACTTATTGTATATATCTCGCGGTACCAACGGTCATTATTGTTATATTAAAAATCTTTCGAGGTTAGTATCTAAACAGTTATCAACATCCGAACATGCAGTTCATATTTGCGATGGTTGTTTATTACATTTCACATCACGGGATAATTTACAGCGTCATCAAGCAAATGACTGTTTTAACGTTTGCATTAATTTACCATCGGAACATGATAACAAAAGGAATTGGTTTAATGAATTAATCCCATCAAATCAAATCTCTTTCAATAATTATGAACGTAAACTAAAGGTTCCTTTTGTTGTATATGCTGATTTTGAAGCATTTTTAAATCCAATAGAAAGTTGTTCTAACAATCCAAATATATCATCCACAACGAACATTCAAAAACATGAGATGTATAGTTTTGGATATTATGTTAAGTGTTCGTACGATGACAACTTTTCGATATATCGATCGTATAATGGAAAAGATTGTGCAAACCAATTTATGAAATTTATCAAAACAGATTTAGAAAATATATGTAAAAAAAACACTTTTGTCAAATCTCCATTACCATTAACGTATGAAAATAAAATAAATATTTCTCAAAGTAAGTTGTGTTATGTCTGTGAAAGTAACTTAAATGAAGATGTCACAATAATATACAATTGGCATACTGGTGGTTATGAAGGAGTCGCTCATTCACTTTGTTCTGAAAAATACAAAACACCTAATTTTGTACCAGTATTTTTTCACAATTTAAGTAATTATGATGCTCACTTTATAGTTCATGGTCTTAATTTTGACGAAGGTGATATAGAACTTATTCCTGAGAATAAAGAGAAATATATATCTTTTTCGAAGGTTCTGCATATTAATAATCGTGCAGTGAAACTTAGATTTCTTGATTCTTTAAAATTTATGTCTAGTAGTCTTGATAAATTAGCTCAAAACTTACTACCTAATCAATTCCGCGAACTCAAATTAAACTATCCACGCGAAGATGACTTTAAGCGTTTAATAAGGAAAGGTGTTTATCCTTATGAATACATGACTTCATTTGATTCTTTAAAAATAACTTCCCTTCCTGCTCGCGATGAATTCTACAGTTCTTTAAATGATAATCATATTTCAGAAAATGATTACCATCATGCTCAAGATGTATGGAATCACTTTGATTGTAAAAACATGGGTGATTATTCTGATCTTTATTTAAAAACCGACGTTTTATTATTAACAGATATATTTGAAAATTTTAGGAACGTTTGTCTTAAAACTTATGAATTGGATCCTGCTCATTATTATACAGCACCTGGATTGAGTTGGGATGCTATGTTAATTTATACTAAAATTAATTTAGAACTCCTAACAGATATTGACAAAATTACTTTTATTGCGAACAATATTAGGGGAGGTATATCACAGTGTAGTAACAGACATGCAAAAGCAAATAACCTATTTATGACTGATTATGATTCTGATAAACCATCTTCCTTTCTCATGTATCTAGACGCAAATAACCTTTACGGTTGGGCTATGTCTCAATATCTTCCAACAGGTAAATTTGAATGGGTAGATGTAAATACAGATTTTAACATCCCCGATGATGCCGAATATGGTTATATTTTAGAAGTAGATTTAGAATATCCAAAAATCTTACATAATTGTCATTCAGATTTTCCCTTTTGCCCTGAAAATATATGTCTAGGGAATACCAAAAATACAAAACTGATTCCAAATCTAAAAGATAAAAAGAAGTATGTTATCCATTACAGAAATCTTAAACAATGTTTAAAAAATGGTTTGAAACTACTTAAAATACATAGAATTCTTAAATTTGAACAATCTGCATGGTTAAAATGTTACATAGATTTAAATACACGTATGCGTTCTTTGGCAACCCCAGATTTTGAAAAAGATTTTTACAAACTTATGAATAATTCAGTTTTCGGGAAAACAATGGAAAATGTTATAAAACGCGTAAACGTTAAATTAGTGAACCACTGGTTGAATCGTGGGAAAACTCAGGGAGCTCAATCTTTGATTGCAAAACCTGAGTTTCACAGTCTATCCATTTTTTCTGAAAATTTAGTTGCAGTGCAATTAAAGAAAACTAGTGTTATATACAATAAACCAATTTATCTGGGGTTTTGTATATTGGATCTTTCAAAAACATTAATGTACACATTTCATTACGATTACATGAAAGAAAAATATCGAGATAATATTAAATTACTTTATACGGACACTGACAGTCTAATCTATCAAATATTTACAGAAAATTTCTATGCTGATATAAAAACTGATTTAGAAAACTATTTTGACACCTCTGACTATCCATCTAATAATGAATATGGTTTACCTTTAATAAATAAAAAACGGTTAGGGTTTTTTAAAGATGAAACTAACGGTAAAATTTTAAAAGAGTTTGTAGGCCTGCGATCAAAAATGTATGCATTAGATGTGCAAAATAAATGTATATGTAAAGCAAAAGGCGTTAATAAATGTATCACAAAAAAGTTTTGTCTTAATGATTATAAATCATGTTTATATGAAAACAAAACTCAGTATAGTGAAATGCTAAGATTTAAATCAATTAAACACATAATGTATACTCAAAAAATAAACAAAATATCTCTATCACATAATGATACAAAACGGTATTTATTAGAAAATTCCACTGATACTCTTGCTTGGGGTCATTATAAGATAAAGGACATTTAATTTTTTTTCATATTTTCTGTACAATGATAAGAATTATTTATTTATATTATTGTGTATTATTAAATTAAAGCACTGTAATTATAGCTGTTATCAGATTATTGTGTGCTTAATTGGGCCTATGACTGAAGAGGTTGGTGTTGCTTTCTAGATCACTGGGTATTTGTGAAGCACCAGTAGAGTGGTAACGGGCGGCGTAAATTATAAAATCAAATACATATAATACATTTAATTTTAACGAAATGTTTTATTCATTCCAATACCTCTTCAGAGTTTACACGTATATTCAAAATGATTCATTTTATTCATCCTTTTACTGCCATAGTCGCAGGTCCAACTGGATGTGGAAAATCTAATTTTGTTACAAATTTCATTAAATATATTAAAGAAATATGTAATAAAAACTTCAGTCAAATAACTTGGTGTTTTGATGAAATGCAGCCTTTGTATAATCTACCAAACGTGAATTATTATCAAGGCATACCAGATTTGAATATGTTTGATGGAAATGAACCAAACCTCATTATTATTGATGACCTTATGAGGGAATCTGATGGTCGTGTTGTTGATATATTTACCAAAGGTAGTCATCATAGAAACTTAAGTGTGTTTTACATAACTCAAAATTTATTTCACCAAGGTAAAGGTCAAAGAGACATTTCGTTGAATTCAAGCTATATAATTTATTTCAAAAACCCTCGCGACAAAACTCAAATTCGTTATTTGGCACGACAAGTTTCACCGGAAAATAACAAATTTGTCGAAGATGCCTACAGAGATTCTACTAAGGAAGCACATGGATACCTAATGATAGATCTAAAACAAGATACCTGCGATATTTGTCGAATAAAAACAAAAATATTTCCATCCGATGGTTATTGCACGGTATACATCCCTAAAAAAGAGTTTAAATATATCAAGAATCAACAAATACCCGTCATTTACAAATGATGGATCGACACCTCAAGACGCATAAAGATTTATTAAACGCACTGTATAAACTCAAGCCGAAACATCAACAAGCTCTTTTAAAAGCCTGTAACGAAAAAGAAATTAATTTTATTTGTGAGTGCATTCATAACGTTCTACAAGGAAATATAAAGCTTGAAGAAAAATCTAAGAATAAGCTACATAAATTTAAAAATATACTTCGTAAATTAGTACGTAAAAGCACAAATAAAATAAGAAAGAATATAATAGTTCAAAAGGGTGGTGCTTTTTTACCGATTATATTGGGATCTATTTTAAGTGGTTTAATAAGTGGTCTTGTATAAAATGGATCATGGAAAAAAAATGTTATTAGTTGAACCAGGTTTAATAGATAAATTAAATCAAAGTAGAAATGAAAATCCTACCACGCGGTTGGATGCTGAAATGCAAAACATTTTGAATAGTAATATGGAAGACCGAAAAAAATGTAAATTGTACTTACAAATTTTACAAAGGTATCTCCATTTCACGGAAGAAGATCGAAAACCGTTTGAGCTCCCTATAATAACTCAAAATAATGATTTTACTGAACCAATGGATAAAAGTGAAAATCCAAATATAAATAACGACATCAAAATTAAAGATCTAGTTGCCAGTCAGACATCACGTAACCAAGAGAAAAAGCAAGATAATTGTGTGGATGAAAAAAATCCTCTCTACACAAGAAATCAAATTCTAAGCTTGATACCTAAATCATACGTAAAAAGAGGTGAGTTGTTATTGGATTCGCTATCATTGAGTAAAAACAAATTTTTTTGGAACGATGATGGTACGGTAATTATAGACAACGAAGTAATTCCTGAAAGTAATATTATAGATTTAGTAAATGATACACTGCGACCATTAAAAAGAAATGATCCAATTGGTTGGGAAAAATTTGCTAAAGCATTGAAGGATTTAAAAATACCATTAACCTATATCGGAAATCCCAAAAGACGTGAGTACATAGTGCAACTTCAAAAAGATATTGAAGATTCTTCACCAAAACACAAAGAGCTATATTATACTCCAAAAAGCGACGACAAGCATATAAGAAAAATAAAGAAAAAGATAGATTGGGAAAAATGGACCCCTTATTAGAAATAAATAGACTATATTATGATGTGTCACACCCAGCTGGATATAGCAGTATTGATAAATTATCACAAGCTATGAAAGGTAAAATGAATAAAGAAGATGTTAAAAAATGGTTGCAAGCCCAGGAAACGTACACGCTTCATAAACCAGTACATAGAAAGTTCCCACGAAACAAATATATCTTATCTAATATAAATGAACTATGGCAAGTTGATTTAAGTGATATGAGAACTTATTCTAAAGATAATAAAGGTTTTAATTATATTCTTTGTGTTATTGATGTCTTCAGCAAATATGCATATGCTAGATCATTGAAAAAGAAAAATTCTGAAACTATAAAAACTTGTTTCGAAAGTATATTTAAGGAAGCTAACATAACTCCTACACACATACAATCTGATAAAGGTACTGAATTCGTTTCAAAAGATGTACAAAGATACTTGAAATCTAAAAATATAAATTACTATACAACAAATAATCCAGATATTAAGGCAAGCATTGTAGAAAGATTTCAAAGAACGCTAAAAATGAAAATGTGGCGTTATTTCACACATAAGAATACACATAAATATATTGATATTTTACATGATTTGATTTACTCTTACAATCACAGTTTTCACTCTAGTATTAAGATGTGTCCTTGTGATGTGAATTCCAGTAATATAATAACCGTGTGGACAAATTTGTATGATAAAGGAAGTACAAAAAAATCACTTAAAACTACGTTACCTAAGTTTTATATTGGTGATCATGTAAGAATAACCAAGTATAAACATATCTTTCAAAAAGGTTACGACTCTAATTGGAGTGATGAAATATTTGTGATATCATCTATAATAGACCGATCTCCGTGGTCTGTATACACTATCAAAGATTTAGAAGGGGAAGAGGTAGTAGGAACATTTTATGAACGAGAGTTACAGAAGGTGATTTATGACCCCACCATAGAACATAAGATAGATAAAATAATTCGCTCTCGCTACACGGGCGACAGACAAGAACTGTTAGTTAAGTGGAAAGGTTATCCGAATAAATTTAATAGTTGGATTTCAGTTTCTAGTTTAAAACAAATATGAATAAAGACTTTTATTTAACTTTACTTAGCAATAGTTCAATGGAATATTTTCCTGACAACAAATCATCTATTTTTTCAACTAAATTACCGAAAGCCATCATACTCGAGGGGGAGTGGTGTGTGGGAATTGTTGAATTTCAATATCCATGCACTATGTTTACTGTTCAAGATCATGAGAATATTATGTACATAACGAAATTGATGAAGATGCCTAATGAAGTAAATCCTTCTACAGTGTACTATAAGCATTATATACCTGCCACAAACTATGATAATATCAACCATATTTTAACAGCATTGAATAGTATTCGAGAAAAAATTAAATTTACCTATGATAATATATCTAAGTTTGTATACGTTTCTGTGTTAGACGAATCGATAAAATCTGTAACATTATCACCCAAATTAAGTTTACAATTAGGATATGAACCAGGTAGAAACCTTGCTGAAAAAAAATTTGCAAAATGTCCAGCTAATTTGCATTTAGGATTGCCATCTCAGTTATTCGTTTATTGTGATATAGTTGAACCTCAAATTGTTGGTGATGTAATGACTCCTCTTCTAAGAATCATACCATTGGACCCTTCAAAATACATATATGGGGCCAATAAAATGCATGTTTTTTCACCACCTCATTATTTATCTGTAATGCGTAGAGAATTTGATACCATTGAAATAGATATAAGGTCAAGCACTGGTCAAAAGATACCATTCCAATTTGGAACAGTGTGTGTTAAACTACATTTCAAAAAACTATAATGTATTCTCAACACAAGAACACATGCCCTTACGAACGCTATTATTCTCATCAAGCTGGGTCGGGTATAGGAGTGATTTATAAAGGAGCACCATATCAAAAGGGTCATGGGATTGGTAGTTTTCTTGGGGGTTTATTTAGATCAGTTTTGCCATTACTATCTAGTGGTGTCCGCGCTGTTGGTAAGGAGGCATTGAGTGCTGGTGTAGGTCTTTTAACGGATATGGTTAGTGCCCGACCTATGGAAGATTCAATAAAAGCACGTCTTAAAGAAGTCGGTTCAAATTTAAAAAGAAAAGCAGATGAAAAAATAGATAGAATTAATATGTCTGGATCGGGATATATAACAAAACGAAAACGAGTATCTGCATTCAGTCCATCGCTGACTGCGAAAGGGAAAGCTATAAAAAAATTGAAAATTAGATCCAAACAAATTAAAGATATATTTTGTAATTAATCAAAATGTCTTTTTTACATAGTCATTCCTGTGAATGTATTAAGTCGGAATTGGATTTATTTGCATTACCATCTACTCAGACTAGTATTGAAAGTGGAATATGGATCCACTACAAACCAATTTCATCACTTGCTGATGATGGTCCCATAGAATTTCAAGTACCTGGAGCAGGTGACGACTACATAGACCTATCACATACATTAATTCACATAAAAGCTAAAATATTGAATCAAGATAACACTAAACTAATGTCATCTACAGTTGTAGCTCCAGTTAATAATTGGTTACATTCACTCTTTAATCAACTTGATGTTTACTTAAATCAAAAACTTGTATCACCACCCAATAACACATATGCCTACCGTGCTTACATAGAAAATTTGTTGAACTATGCTCCGGCAGCTAAGGAATCTCATCTTACTTGTGCCCTATGGTATGAAGATACAGCTGGAAAAATGAATTCTACCGATGAAACTAATAAAGGATTTGGTAAAAGACAAGAGTTGGCTAACGAAAGTAAAGAAATTGAAATGATTGGACACCTACATGGTGATTTGTTCAACCAAGAAAAGTTTTTGATAAATGGTGTTGATATGTGTGTTAAATTAGTTCGTTCTCGAGAAAATTTCAATTTAATGGCTTCTACAGTTGATCTTAAATTAAAAGTGTGTATTACGGATGCAACTTTGATTATTCGTAGAGCCCGCATCAATCCTTCTGTTTTACTTGCCCATCAAAAAGTCTTAGCATCTACAACTGCCAAATACCCAATTACACGTGCAGAAGTCAAAGTTTTAACTATACCATCAGGAGTTCAAGGAAAAACTCTTGATAACATTTTCCTTGGTCAAGTACCTAAAAGATGTATAGTTGGATTTGTGAATAATGCCGCATTTAATGGGAACCTTACTAAAAACCCATTCAACTTTGAAAATTACAATATTAATACATTTTGTTTGTATATAGATGGTCATCAAATACCCTCAAAAGCTCTACAACCTTCGTTTGATAACAATGTTTATACTACAGTCTATCATACTTTGTTTTCCGGGACTGGTATACATTTTCTTAACGAAGGTAATGGAATATCCCGTGAGAAATATGCTAATGGATACTGTATGTTAGCGTTTGATTTGACGCCTGATTTATCAGCAAACTCTTCTGGTCATTGGAATCTTATAAAGCATGGGAGTGTGAGATTAGAAGTTCGTTTCGAATCAGCTCTAACACAAACTATTAATTGTATTGTATATGCAGAGTTTGATAATGTTATAGAAATAGACAAAAATCGCAATATTTCGGTAGACTATAGTAGCTAAGAAAAAAATGATTGTATTATGTATTGTATAATAATATGTATAATTGTATGGTATATTTTTATTATGGTTTGTTTGTTTATTGTGGACTAATCAATAAAATAAATATAAATTATATTAGTTTTTTATTATGACTATTCTTGCAACCCTCTTCAACTGGTTACTTTAATTATGAAGTACTATAATAACCTATTTCACTGTTATTCCATAACACTACTTCTTTAACATTCGACCGGATAACGCTTCTTTTTTTTTTATAAAATGAACACAACAGAGATAACGAATTACTTGAGGAAAATAGATTCATCCATCCAATATAATGTGTATGCAGCCAATAGATTACCAATACACGTAGTAACTCCTACTTACATAATAAGCAACCTAGATCCAGATAATAAACCGGGTTCTCACTGGATCGCCATACATATAGATAAAAACGGGATTGGTCAGTACTTCGATTCATATGGTCGACCACCTCAAGGCTATCATCGAATGTTTTTAGCAAGGAATTCTAGGATGTGGAATTATAATACTAATCGAATCCAAAACGACTTTACAATCGTTTGTGGAGAGTATTGTATAATGTATTTATATTACAAATATCATAGTATGAGTTTAAAAGATTTTCAAAAATTATTTGATACCAATACAATGTGTAATGATGTATTATTATCGGGATTGTTTAAGTCATGTTTTAAAATAAATAAATAAAATACGAATAAAGAGTTTATTATATCTTTTATTCATTACTAATAACCTTACTTAATCATATATACAAATTCTTACAAATAATTCTTAAATGTTTACAATTAATTTACAATCCAAATTATGATCATGACCAAATATTAATTTTCTAGATTAGTATTAACATGCACAATGAGTTATAATAACTTATACTACAATAACACAATGACCTTAAACACTCACTTACAACACTAAATGTTTACAATTAATTAAAATCCAAATTATGATCATGACAAAATATTAATATTCTAAATTAGTATTAACATACACAATGAGTTATAATAACTTATACTACAATAACTCAACGTCCTTAAACACTCACTTACACATAAGCTTACGCACTATCTTATTTTTTTTTTTTTTTTTTTTTTTTATGTTAAAAGGAGGCAAACGGGCAGGAGGCTCACCTGATGGAAAGTGATCACCGCCGCCCATGAACATCTGCAACACCAGAGGGCTTGCAAATGCGTTGCCAAAAATGTTATTTATCAGTGTCTATAAAATATTTCACACAGTCCTCTTTCGTAGCCAAGTGCTTGGTGATATTAAATATTGTATCTCTCACTGACTGCAAGTTTTTGTCTGCGTCGGCTTCTGCGTAATATTTAACACGCACCTCAGCATGTTTCCAGTGTTCCATCGGAGCGATATTTTTTATCTTGTTGACATCATATATCTCAATCTTTATAAGATGAGATGCATCGGCGATGTCGTCCTTATTCGACGTGATGTATGAAACTCCACCACTGGAAGAGCGACCGACACTTGACGACTTTTTTGCCACCTTCTTTTTCTTCTTAGGTTTTTCGAAGAAGTCGTCGATGCAATTTGATCTCTTTGCTATTGCTTTTTTAACTTTGTATGCCAGGGTGCCTTCCTCGTCGCTGAGCTGACCATCATCGTCGTTATCTGCATAATAATAGTTTTTGAAAGCATTATCAGCGAACTGAAACAAAAAGTAAACTATTATAAGTATTGGCATAGAGAGGAGTGTAGCAATATGGGATACATAAAAATATATACATCATCAACAATTGATTAAAACAATCTGAGGTCAAAACACAATATTAACAGTAAATAAAACATAATTAATATTATATTACATCGAATTATACATAGGTACTTACATTCATTTTGCAGCAGAGTCACTATTTAAAAATTCACTATACAAACAACCGGAGTTCATTTGTGGTGAAGAGCACACTGTGGAATACGGTGTAGTATAATTTTTGTCATCGCTTTTATACGGCAGCTAAGGGTCATTTTGCTGTAGCAAAAGCAAAAACTGATACGATAGACCGGTATTCGATTTCTCTTATGGACAATGGGTTCCCAAAACTCATTGCTTAAGGGTGACATTAACAACCCCATGTGGTCCGTTGGTATATTCAAACAATACGTGTACCGTAATTAATTTTAACACCGCTTGCCCATATGAACAATGAAGCTTTGAAAATAGGTAATACTGCTTTGTCATTACATTTGATTGATGTACCTAATAAATTACCCGATTTCTCTTATGGACAATGGCTACCTAAAACTTATAGAGACTCACATGAATAGCACCGTGTGGTCTATTGTTATATTCAAAGAATAGATACCGTCACTAATTTTAATAGCTTTCCCTTATGAACAATAAAGCTTTGAAACGCAGGCAAGACTACTACTAAGAAATTATACAGACACGTTGAGACATGACTATTACCGTAGGAAGACAAGCGTAACTTCATAGAAAAAGGGATTCATACCTGCATACAAACAAAGATGAGACCAAGCTGGCTGACAAACGTGCAAAATAAACGTAAAATTTTTAAATATAAATAAAATTCGAGACAGGTATAAAATCTCCTTTGATATATATCAAATTCGCGTGTGATATCAATTTTATTCGCGGCTGATATTAATTAAATTCGCGGTTGATATGAATAAAATTCGCGGTTGATATAAATTTAATTCGCGGTTGATATAAATTTAATTCGCGGTTGGTATAAATTTAATTCGCGGTTGATATAAATTTAATTCGCGGTTGATATAAATTTAATTCGCGGCTGCCGAGTCCTGTTCGGGAACCTATTCGCGGGTAGTAGGGTACCTGGATTCTGGAGCAAGTCTAGGGACCCTAGCTCCCTAGCTCGACCTAGATCGGGCCTAGATTTGTGCTCAGGAATCGTCGAATCCCTATACTACTCAGGATTCACTTAAGGCTTCTCTTTATAATTAATCTACCAGCATTACCCTTTTAAACTGAACAACGCCCAATGGCGTTGGGGCAGTAAGTAATTGTAAACGGTTCAATAACTGGTTACAATTACTTACTGCCCCGCGAACGAACCACGAATGTTCTCACTACCAACTCACCGCTACGCCACTAGTCTTCTGAACTGAACTGAACACCGGAGCGCGGAAGGCACTCTGTTTTATATTAAACATTTACTATTCCCACTTTGGTTGTCATTATTAACTACCCTTAACTAGTCTCCTAAATACCTCCGTTATACCTTCGGTATTTCTAATAATAGTAAATACCCTAATACTATGTATTGCATTTTTATGTCGAATTCCATTTCCATATAAATAAAAAGTTTGCGGCTCGCCCCCATCGCATTATGGGACCGTAATAAATTCGGCGAGAATTGGGTGCACTGGTTGTAACCCAATGGCAAAGGGGTGATGAATTCCAGGAATACATTGAGTGTATATGTATGTATAGATGTATTGCAAATAAAATATCTTGCATTCCAAGAAATAGGTCCTTTGGCAAATTCCTTGTTTGTATAAGAACCCGCTATATTTACGACACCGGTATTATAATTATTGTTCAAGATATCGTAACTGGCGCCTGTAGAACGACAACGCTATCTACTACGGGCTCATTTGAATTTTCACGTACACCAGTCTCTTTCTTTCCTTACGAAAATGAATGAGATCCTTGAGATCGATTATCGGACAGCTTTTGAGAAATCTTGCAGCATTAAGTGAATAATGGACAAATAGGTTGTTAAATGGTATGGGGTTATGAATAGATTTGTATCAAATATTTTAAATGCCTCGCCATTGGCATATTCAGGATATTTAGAGCACCTTGAGTACGCAAATAAGTGGATACTTCAGTAACATTATACAAACAAATCATATATTCGTACGAATGGGATTGTAAACTTGGAATTTTAAGTGCTGTACTGCGTTAAATTCTTATCTTAATATGAAGTTGCATTTTTACAATACAACAACTCTTTATTGTATAACCATAGAAGGATAAATTAAGACTAGCCTAATTTAAGACTAAAAACCTGAACGCTTCTACAATGGGCTTCTTTTTTTTTATCCTGGCACGGCAAAGTGACCGCACTGTACCTGATGGTAAACGCAGTGCGGTCCAAATAGGGTACTGAGTAGCGAGAGAGTTCTTATTAAAGGTTGGCTTGTATATATTTTTTTATTCATATGATGGTTTAGTGTTTTACTCTACCGTACTGTGACTGACTGGCTGACTTTAAGTTGACTTAGAATTATTTTTAGTGCATGGACAGTAAAGAATATTGAATGCAAATTAAAATAAAGTGATTTTATAACAAATGTCTTCAGGTGTAACGAACTTAATAAACTTTTTATTTTCTAACGCTTAAGATAAATGTGGACAGGAAATTTATAATTAATTTTACTCGAGCGTGGTGTTCGTTCTAAACGAAGATTATGTCGTAAATAGAGTGCAACGACATATTTTGGTTATCCTGATTCTCATAAAGCTTTTTTCTGTCTTCAACTGGAAATCAAAAGATCGAAGACACATTTAAAATAAGAACAAATTAATACTACTAGTTTTATACTTGATATTTTTGGACAGTCATTCCTTTGAGGTGTAATATAATCCTCACTTATTCGAATGCAATCACTCGCTACCTTGTATTAGTCTTTTGTGAATGAATTATTAATAGTCGTCAAAATTATGTCTATCTATTTCTGCTATTGACTATGTAAACATTGATCGACTAAAATACTGTAGTTTTTTGTAATTATCATGTACTTAATTATATCACTGCCTCGGTGGCGTAGTTGTTAAAGTGATATTGGGTTTGTTTTATCGCGAAATGCTCAATGTTAGCCAGGAGTCTGGAATTGTGTCCGGTATGGCGATAGACTCGCCCCCTATCACATTATGTGGGTGTACTAGTTACACCTATGTCTATCCCTTCGGGGATTTCAGGCGTGAGCATATGTGTATACTGTATATGTATGTATTAAATATATCTAAGACGGATCATGATACAGATAAACTTAAAAATTATATATCTGATTCCATATGTGAACATAACCCTAGTTAAACATTGGTATACACGGTAAAAACACAATACTATTATCATAACATGCCTGCCTGTATGTATATGGAAAACTCACGATCTTTGTTGCCTACTGGACTCAGGGTCGAGCAACAATAGGTGCTAATGTCACGCAAACATTATGCATTTGTCTTACCATGTGGTTCTTTCAAGTACACATTTGCGGTTACACGTAGAACGACTTTATTAAAATTAAATGGTTATTTTCATTGTTGAGACGTAATACGATTAGCTTGGTTCATTGTGTTTGTGCACTCTATCCATTTATGAATTATTGTGTTATGGTGAAGAATATTAACACCAGCCCTGCAAAACAAGATCCCACTGGTACGAACGGGCTTCCTCTACCAATGGGAGGTGTTAGGCTTTAGTCCACCACACTGGCCTGTATTGTAAGACACATGCTTTTGAAATTCTTACAGGGAATTCTCAGGTATGCAGGTTTCTTGACGATGTTTCCTTCACCGATAAATATAATAATAATACTAGCCCTGTATTAAACATTGTCCCAATGCTGGGCACGGGCCTCCTCTACTAATGAGAAGGGTTAGGCCTTAGTCCACCACGCGGCAGTGCGTCCTGTCCTAAAGAGATGGCTAGACAGGCGCCACGGTGCGCCAACTTTCCGGCTGACGCAGGTACTGACGGACCACGGGTGTTTCGGTTCGTTCCTGTGTCGGATCGGAAAAGAGGTGTCTGCCGTGTGCCACCATTGTGGCAACTGCCGCGAGAACACGGCACAACACACGTTGGAGGAGTGCCCAGCCTGGGACGAAGAGCGCAGCGCTCTCAGAGCAGTCGTCGGAGGAGACCTCTCGCTGCCGGCCGTGGTGTCGTCCATGGTCGCCAGCCGGAGGTCCTGGCGTGCGGTGGCCCACTTCTGCGAGAGCGTCATCTCGCAGAAGGAGAGTGCCGAGAGGGATCTGGAACGAAATGATCCCTCCCGCCGCCAGAGAAGACGTAGGAGGCGCCGGGTGGACGACTGACCAGCGTCTCCCGCCCTGTGGAACGGGGGCGTTTGAATTCCACCACGGTAACCCCTGCCTGTCGTACGAGGCGACTAATTGGGGCCATCGGGGGTCGCGGGCTCGCAGCGGGAGGCTGTCAGCCCGAATCGATGCACTCCCTGTTTCGGAGCATCGTGCGACCCCGAGATGGACGGTAGCGCGGGTGGTAAGGCCTCGTTCGCTGTCGTTGTTCGGTGCGCGGGGGCTCCTAAGCGATCCCATGGAGATGGGCTGCTACGCAGCACCGCGCAGGGGCGGTTCCGGCAGCAATTCTAGCACTCCTTAGAATACCCCGGTATCGCTCCGTAAGCGCCGAAGAAGGCCACCGCGGGGTTCTAGCTGGTTGTGTCGGGTGGGGTGTACATAGGGGGTAGGGATCAGGGAATCGGCCCAGCGGCTGCCCGGATAGCCATCATCCGGGCGAGAGGGATGCTGGGTCGTAAGACCGGCTAGTCCAGCATAACTGTTTTATTCTTATTCCGCTTCCCCCCGGAGCGGGCGGTAGTAATAAAACGCTTTCTCCGCGACAAAAAAAAGGCCTTAGTCCACCACGCTGGCCTAATGCGGGTTGGTAGACTTCACATACCTTCGAAATTCGTATAAGAATTCTCAGATATGCAGGTTTCCTCACGATGTTTTCCTTCACCGTTAAAGCAAGCGATAATTAACATTAAATACACACATAACTTGAAAAAAGTTAGAGGTGTATGCCACTTGGGTTTCGAACATACGACTTTCGTCTTGACAGTCCGTACCGCAACCAACTAGGCTATCGCTGCTTTCACCGATAAAGCTAGCGATAATTAACAATGAATAGGCACACCCGTAACTTAAGACAAGTCGAAGGTTTATGCCATTCGTATAATATTAACAGAAGGTCAAATTTAAATTAGATTAACTATAACGACAAATTGATCAAGCCAGCTTTACGTATAGCGATTATTAATATTACCGAGAATTAATTTTAAGCTCCATTTTATTAGGTGACGACTGTCCAGCCCCGTTAGGTTTTACAAAACACAAATAGTAACCCTTTCCTGTATTTATCTTTCATTGATTTTTACGATGCCGATATAAACTTTATTTATTTGTTTATCTTTGCTATTTATTGCACATGTTTTACGACTTCAATTTCCCTTTTTTCTGATGCCCTGGACAAGATTGATTGCGCTATTCGACATGTGTTTTTTTCGTCGTGTTTGTACTGCTGTGTGTACATCGGAAACAGATACTCTTAGTGGGTCAGCGGTCAACGCAAACGTTGCATCTGTAAACACACCTGCGGTGGCAATAAAGTCAAAGTCGTAAAGCCTATACCAAAAAGCGTGGGTGATGCATGATTTTATTACTAGACTGTGCATTGACTTCCTCACACTAATTCTATTTATTGTTACTATGAAGAAATTCTTCCAGTTTTCGCTTATTTATGGGCCAGTTTGGAAATTGTTTACTATTGCGTCAACAGGTTTTTGATTGGCATGTTGATTTATCTAAAGGGCTCTAATTAAGATTTGATTACTTTATTGAATTCGTGATTGGCTTATTTGGATAATTCTCTTAATAATTTTAGAAGTAGTTATATATTTTTTACATGCTCAGTTGATTATGTACCTAATTATGAAATTGGTTTTTAACTAGATTAATATAGTAAACCACGCCTTTAAATATTTATGATATCACTTGGAGATTACTACACATACTACACATGATAATTACTAACATAAACGATGAAGGATAACATTATGTTAGCTGCATGCCTGATAATCCTAAATAAGAATTTCGACAGTACTATAGAGTCTACCAACCTGCATAGTCCAGTAAGGCCTAACCCCACTCATTAGTAGAGGATGGATCTCCTCTAGCAGCAGGACAGTGTATAAATACAGGCCTGTCCGCTAACATGCGCGCGTCGTGAAAATTTTGTCGTGTTTTAATGATGTATGTCTATATATCTGCCGACGTTAACATGCGGGTTTATGGTATTATTAATAGAATAACTAAAATATACAAAACTTTCTTCTACATGTACGATTGTGATAATTAATTAAATAATCACGGAAATATTGTAGTGAATTGCATATGATGTGTGGGATGGTTTCGTTTAATATTCACTTCCTTGTTGACATCGTGTGGGTGACACTAGAGTTTTCGTGCAATACCATCCCACAGTGGAGTGTTTATTCCGTACCGTAAAGTTCCGTCAAATTAAAACTACGTGATAATATATTGATTTTACGAACGAGGAAAGGTCGTATGTCAATAACTTTAAAGCAAAAATATTGTTATTATTACCAATTAATGCGTTACTAGATCAACATTATCTTTGTTTGAAAAAGAAATCTTCAGTTCCATTAGTTTCAAAATATATTTTATCCCTTTAAGAACTTTAGAGTTACAAACAACACACACATTCTTCAATTTAGTATTATCAGTAGCGATGCTAGTGTTATATTTTTTAAGATGTTAACAGTATTTACATTAATTAGCTTTTCTTTGTTATAATTAAATATGAACTTCATTTAGCAATTTGTGTATAATTCGCTTGTCTTTAGGCTCTTCCGTCCCTCATTATACCTAATAAGACAATAGTAGTTATCACTTATTACAAATCACCTCACAAGGAACATTTATGAATAAACAATAACTCCATATCTTCACAATTCCAATGGAACTTTCTAGAACGTCGTCAATATCGACAGGTATTGTCTTGAATGCCACACATATGGTTACCACCTTTTTCCATTTAGTTTTATGAAGTGTATCATTACCGTCGATGACGGTAAGTGAGGAGTTTCGAATCACCACGTCGTCTCACTTATACTGTAATGCGTCCAAATTACAAGGTATCCATAACTGAAGACACAAGTGAGATTACTTCGCAATTTAGTAATGACGAGGTTTATAGTTGTGGTTGAGCTCGAATACAATCTAGTTATAGAATTCGCAGCTATTATTATCTGCTTTTTAAAATAATGATGCCCATAAATATATCACAGATATACTTGCTAGTGTGTAAATGTCTTCAAGAGTTGTGGGCAGTGAATTTGGTAAGCAAGTGACTTACGGCAAGTCATCTTACTACTATTATAAACGCGAATGTTTGGATGGATGTTTGTTACTCAATCACGCTACAACGGCTGGACGGATCTGGTTGAAATTTGGCAGGTACTTTATAGTCTGGAATATTTTTATCCCGGAAAATTTTACGGTCCCCGTGGGATAGGATCGTTTTTGTTTTACCCAGAGCAAGGAATCGACATGATTTTTTATCCCGGAAATATAACGGTTCTTATGGGATAGAATAATAAAAATGTAATACCTTAAGACGTCTCCATGGATTTTATACCTTTATATTTATAACCACGCAGGCGAAGCCGCGAGCAACATCTAGTATACGAATAAATGATAAAAAATAAACAATGAATTCAGAATATAACTAAGTGTCCGCTTTCAGAACTTAAGAACGTATGTGCTTTACTTTGCTTGTTCCTTTCTCAATTGATGCGATTACAATGTATCAGAAACACATTGATGAAAGTTGGCAGTTATGCCAATATACCAATATTTATTTTAAGTGTTAAACTGCGCACAGTATCTACACGGATTACCTTCTCGATGTTAGATCTTAATGGTCCATGTCCATGTCTCCGTGAAAATTAAAGGACATTTTCAGTATTATTTAATTTGCAACGCACCATAAGTTAAATTAGCAAATGTAGACTTTCCCTTTATTAAAATTGTACAGAATATGCTCTTTTTTAAACTTTACCATCTTAAAAAGAACATATTTCAGAATTGTTAGTAAATTTTATTTCAGAACTGTTAAACAAACTAATAATTGGCACATTTTCATCGCATCTCATTATAACGTATCTTGTGTTCCAACGAGTTCTAACTGTTTTTTTTATTTTTCTATTATAATAAGCAGTCAATATTGCTTGCGATCCAGCCAACTGGCTAACGTAATAGCTACTAAGGCGCCAAGTTAGTTGTGTTCAACTCATGTTCCAACTATAAATACTTGATAACATCTAAGAACATTACCGTGGACCTTTAGCCCCATATTGCAACATTCGATTTCGTAATTGATCTCCATCGGTCCCGGCGTAATGTAACGAGATGGATTGATCTGTTCACTTGTATGTGTACTGTTATCGTGAACTTTACCTATGATCGTTTGGGTTGAAAGACAAATGGTTTTGCTTTTATATCGCAATTCCTTTGTGATCTATTGCTTAGTTATATTCTTAGTTTATTCGTTGGTGAATGAATACTTAGTCAATGGTTTAACTTCAGCTCATTTAATTATTGAATTAAAGTATATTATACAGGGGAAAATCTCTTATGGTGACTATATATTGTATGAATTTCAAAGTCTTTGTATCAATTACAACAGAATTACTTACCAAACCTTGATCGCTTAAACTTCATAGATTGTTTCTTATCCAGCCACCAGCTTCTCAGTTGTTTTAGTCAAGATCTATTAATACTACTAGATCTATTAAATTGATAGTTAACTGCCTCGGTGACGCAGTTGTAATTGCGTATGCGTTTACGACTGCTATGCTGAGGTCTCTGGTTCGATCCCCGGGTCAGGTAAAGTGATGTTGGGTTTTTCTATCTAGAAATTCCCAGTCCCGGAGTCTGGAATTTGTGCCCGGTATGGAGATAGGCTCGCCCCCTATCACATCATGGGACTGAAATTTGGCGAACAGTGGGTGTACTAGTTACACCTCTGTCTACCCTTTCGGGGATTACAGGCGTGTGTGTGTGTGTGTGTGTGTGTGTGTGTGTGTGTGTGTGTGTGTGTGTGTGTGTGTGTGATAGTTAATGCTAATTACAGATTCTCCATTTCAGGCCAAGTCAGAAGAGCAGTTAGCATGCGAGAAGGAATGGCTGCAGGCCGGTCACATGTGGCTCGCTCATCGCGGCGGTTTCACCGCTGTGGTGAGAGAGGGAGACGCAGACACCGGCAGGGCCAAGGTTCGAGTCTTGCAGACCGGGGAGGTGCTCACTGTCGATGAAGATGACTTGGAGAAGGTGGGTAGAGTTATTAATATAGATCATGCGCTTTTTTAGAGCTGTTAAACAATTTTTTTTTTAGTGCCTCGATAGGCAGACGAGCAGACGGGCCACCTGATGGTATGTAGTCACCGCCCATAGACTTCTGCAATACTAGGGCACAAATATTGAGCAGCGAATACTTAATTACACACTAATTTGCATTTCGGAACATATTCCTACCTTCAGGAATCAGAAGTTCTTAAATCCAGTCTCAATTCTGCATTATTTCTAAATAGCGTTATTCTAAGAACCCAGATTATTAGCAAATACTGGAAGCTTTGTTTGCCACGTCTATATTTTTGCGTTCTTCGCCGCCTATTTGTCTACATCCTTATTACCTCCCAAAATTAAAAAAAACATCTGCTCAGGCATAAGAATTCTCATAACAAATTCGAAGGTATGTTTTTTTTACTGCCTGGATAGACAGACGAGCAGACGGGCCCCTGATGGTAAGTAGACACCGCCGCCCATAGACTTCTGCAATGCCAGGACACAGCAAAACTGCTGCCTACTGGTGTCTTGTGAAGTCTACCAACCCGCATTAGGCCAGCATGGTGGACTAAGGCCTAACCCCTCACATTAGTATAGGTCCGTGCCCAGGTGTGGGACAATGTTTAATACAGGGCTAGTATTATATTATTCTGGCCAGGCCAATCCGCTCCAACTGGAACGCTGCGAGGACATCGCCTCGCTTCGCTGCTTGAACGAGTGCGGTGCCCTGAACGTGCTGCGGTCTCGGCACGCCGCCGGTCTGCCGCACGCCCGCGCCGGCCACGCGCTCCTGGTGTTGGGACCACCGAAACGCACCTCGCCTATATACACTGACAAGGTATGTGGTACGAGTATAGAAACACACGGGACAAAGAATTTTTGGAATGATGTATGGAGTGTTGCCGCTTCACTCCATCTAGTTCTGCTGGTGGTAAGATATTCATATCCCCCCGGATAGCGACCACCGTATACAGGGTGTAAAACCCGCCATAGTGGCACACGCAAGTGTCTCGCGTTCCGGGATCAGCCAGTGTACATCCGGTTTCTGTCGAGGGTCTAGAGTTGGGGTTCGATGTGCCAAATAAGTTACCTAAGACGGCTACACGCTGTATATACGGTGTCTATTTAGCTATTTGGTTCGTGATTGGATCTTATTGAATCCCTTGCGTTATAGTATAACTAGCTGTTGTTCGCGGCTGCGCCCGCGTGGTGGTCATGTGTAATGTCAGAGTGTATTTTTTCTTGCAATTAAAATAGCCTATATTAATAAGTGATAGTGTAGCATTCAAATGGTGAAAGATTTTTTTAAATTGGTCCAGTACTTTTTGAGCCAATTCGTTACAAAGATACTTACATATAAATCTTTCCTCTTTATAATATTGGTATAGATTGGAGTATAATATTAGACTAATAAATGTAAAAACAATATTCATTCACATAGTCTTCACACGCCGAGGCTAAATACTTGTTTATGGATTACACAAACATTTGTCTCGGTGCGGAGATCTAACCAGAGTCCTCAGCTACTTGTGAATAATGTTTATAATGAAAATGTGTTGTAGGTGGGCTCGCCCCCTGTCACATTATGGGACCGAAATTCGGCGTAAAGTGTGTGTACTGGTTACACCTCTGCCTACCCCTTCGGGGATTACAGGCGTGAGTGTATATGTGTATGTGTACAGGTGGCGGCCATGTTCCGCGGATGCCGCGCGGACGACATGCCGCCGCACGTGTTCGCGGCCGCACAGTCCGCGCACCGTTGCATGCTCGCCTCGCGACGGGACCGCGCGCTCGTCTTCCTCGGCAGGTGAGATAATTTTCAGCACCTTCGCATGGGTTACGTTTATCGGCACTGTAGGAGGCTGTCCCATAGAAACACTTCCAGCGTTATCGACTTTACGGACAGTTATTCCAAATTTTATGTTCATTGAAATAAAACTAATTTTTCCGATTTTATCGAGGTAAATTTTATAGGCTTTTTGGTGAAAACTTGTTATTTGCCACGTTTTTATGTAACGGTGTTATTCAGATGTTTGGGCTGTCACTTATCCATGTAAATAAATTCATATCTTCAAAATAAATTGGCATGAAATCCGTAAAATTAGTTTTTTTTTTTAAATGTTCTATTGGCGTGGACATAAAATATTATTTTATTTTAATAACATCCAATACCGTCACAACTTTACAACAGGTTATACTTTATGTCGAAGTTCAAAACTACGACCGACTTTCGAAACACATCAAGAAACAAAAAATAACTGACAATCATTTTTCTCCTTTGATAGGTTCCTTATACATTGCGTCGCAATAACTCTTTTAAATTTATTTGCCACTACACATAATGTAAAACAATAATACATAGAAAGAAAGATACAAGTAAAATAACAATATGTAAGTGGCGAGGGGCCATTTTCCCCGCTTTGTATCACAATAGGTTTAGAGTGCGCGCAAATATACGTAAAAATACACACAAAATAAACAAAACAATACTAGTACATAGGAACGACAAGAAAATAAAATTACAGACAATAAAAAAAATTACGTCTAATACAAAAAAAACTTTTTATAAATTGTAATACTCTTCTATGAATCTACTTCCAGATCTGGATCCGGTAAGACCTCAGCCATGCGTCACTGCGTGTGGTATCTAGCCAGCGCGTACCTCGCACAAGGATCGAAGCTCACACCCGAGCGGTTGGACGCCGCCTTCGACGTGCTAAACCTGTTCGGGTCTTGTCGGTAAGTGTGCTGTTGACTACTACTACGCTACTTGATACTATAATTGGACGGCGCTGCGTTTACCATCAGGTGCCGTCTAATTAGAGTATCGAGTAGCAAGAGACAATCTATCTCCCTCAACTCACTACTCAACATACATGCCGGACTACTTCTTCACACTCGCCATGGACAAGAAGGTGAAGAAGTGGTCGAGGGTCTAGTGGCAGAGTACTCAAAAGGCCCCAAAACGGCCAAATATCGTACCCCAACTCTAGACCCCCGACAAAAACCGGATGTACACTGGCTGATTCCGGAACGCGACACACTTGCTGGTGGTAGGATATTCTCCAATTAGACAAAATCTAGTTTCTATATACATGATATGGGTCCCAATAGATAAGACACGGCGTCGCGGTAGACCCAGAAGAAGATGGCGGGATGACTTTGATCACCATTTAAAGGTCTGGAGATCTCTGGCAAAGGACAGAGACAAATGGAAAGCGAGTAGGGAGGCTTTTGCTCTGCAGTGGTGTCCCACCAGGCTAATAATAATAAAATAATATACATAGAAATGTATCTATTATAATTTTTGTAATGTACCGTTGTGTTTCAGCACGGGATCGAACCCGTACGCGACGCGATTTGTGTCGCTCGCGTCGCTGGACTTCGACGGCGGCGGCGCGCTTGTGTCCGCGTCAGTACAGACGCTGCTGCCTGATCTGAGGCCGGGACACACTCTGCTGAGGGCATTGCACACGTTCGTACATATATATATATCTATCCAAACATATTTCTAGAGGAGCTAATTACCATGCCATGAGGCACCAAATTTTTTGGTAGTAGCTGCCAAATGAGTTAGGCGCTCACCTGTTGGTAAGTGATTATGGACATTGAACACCCAAAATACTTGAACAACCATGTTTCCTTGAAGAAATGGAAGGCCTTCTATACACAATAGAAATCTGTTACTTACGGCGGTTTTCTGTGAGATATATTAAATGGGGCCGAGTTGGAGCATAATTATACATAGCAAAATGTCTACAATGCGAACCTATTTTCAAAAAGGTGGCGAACTTTTCATGGTAACAGGCAATTTTAATCACAGTTCATTCATGTGTGATTTTTCGAATTTAAACCTCAATCCGATCTGGAAATCGAACTCCAGACCTCACCGATTTTTCAACCCACCAATGATTTCGACCAATGATGGTGTGTTTAAATATTTTTTACTTGTTATCTAACTTCGCCATGACTTTTGCAGACTCTACCACGGATGCGACGGTCGCCTCCGTCGCGAGTTGCTCTTTGACCAAGCGCCAGTGAACGCTCCGAACCCTTTCATCAGCTGCAGCGAGAAGGCGGACGCGCCTAGCGAGTTCGCGGCGCTGAAGGAAGCGCTGCAGCTGCTCGCTGTCACGGAACAAGAGCAGACGGCCGTGTGGAAGATCATGGCCGCTGTGTGTCATCTCGGATGGGCTGGGGCTGTGAAAGGTGTTTTTTTGTTTGTTTTTATCTCGGCACGGCAAAGTGACCACACTGCACCTGATGGTAAGTGCAGTGCCGTCCAGTTAAAGTATCAAGTAGCGAGACACAATCTATCCCTCGCTACTCAACACAATTATGCCGGCCTGCTGTTTTTCAATTAGCTTCTTGACACTACGCCTAAAGGACCCATTCTGTATATTATTCCAAATCACACACATACCCTCATGCCTGTAATCTTGACTTTTCGCCTAATTTCGGTCCCATTATGTAATAGGGGGCGAGCCTATCGCCATGCCGGGCACAAATTCCAGACTCCAGGCTCAGTATTACTGAGAATTTCTAGATAGAAAAATCCAATATCACTTTACCCGACCCGGGTATCGACCCCCATCAATTACAACTGCGCCACCGAGGCAGTCTTTAATTTTACATCATTTCATAATTTTACACTATTGTATATCAACACAAAGTAATACAAAACTCAGTTAAATAATGTTACTATTGTACATATTGATGTGAGCAATAATGTGTGCTCAGTGAGAATATGTCACTATCTCCCTCGTACGACTGCACCAATAGCAATTCTACGTGGTGACGTCATGTCTCATATTGTGCATCCTTTTCTATTATTAGACAAATACCCTTTTGATTTTGATTTGAATAGCTTCAAACTTACCTATATATGAGTGGAATTATAAAATTGGACTGCCTCGGTAGTAACGTAGTTGTAATTGCGCATGCGTTACGACTGTTGTGCTGAGGTCTCGGGTTCGATCCCCGAGTCGGGTAAAGTGATATTGGGTTTTTCTATTTAGAAATACTCAGTATCAGCCCGGAGTCTGGAATTGTGCCCGGTATGGTGATAGGCGCTCCACCTATCACATTATGAAACCGTAATAAATTTGACGAAAAGTGGGTGTTCTGGGTAAGCCTCTACCTACTCCCTTCGGAACCACAGGAGTGAGTGTAGGTAACGTAATATTAAATATATTATATAATATTATATTTAATATTATATATAATATTAAAATAAAAAAGGTAGTCATGGGGACTATCGACAGAAGTGAAAACTTAAAACTTTGTAATTACTGTGTTCTTTTTTGAAACTACATCCATGAAGTAACATTTTTTGTTTATGATTGCTTGTTAATAGAACTTCATAGGCGTGCTTATGTCAAAAGTAGAATATTCTGAGCGTGATGGTCATGCGAGTTCAGTGCCATGGGATGGCCCAAAAGTGCCCAACGTGCCTAAAGAAGTTTTCACTTCAATAACAAATATCGTTTCAACTACCTTCTTAGACAGCCTCCGTGGCGCAGTAGGCGAGTAGCCGGCTGTGAAACGATAGACCATGGGTTCGATTCCCATACCGAGACAAACGTGTGTGTGACAGACAGATATTAGTGTCCGGGGTCTGGGTGTTGTGAGACCGTGCGTCTCTCGTAGTCCATGATACCCACAACACAAGACTCGTATCTTAGTGTGGGGTCGGGGCTCTGTGTGTGACTGTGGAGTGTTATTATTTTTCATTGCAGCTACTACAGGATCGGTGGTCAAATATCAGTTCGCGAGTACGGGGTGTGGCCAACGGGCGGCTCGGTTGTTGGGCGTCGGCGCTGAGGAGCTGGCGAGAGCTGTGTTCGCCACTGTACCTACATCGCCACAACCGAACACCAATCTAAGGTTATTATAAATACGTTTGCTGGTAGGATGTTCATATGCGACCGGAGAGCGACCTCCGTACACTGGGTGGAAAAAGGTTTTTTATTCATAAAAAGTATACAGACTTCAATAAAAAACAAATTATGCGTCCCGCCATAGTGGCACACGCAAGTGTGTCGCGTTTCGGGATCAGCCAGTGTATATCCGGTTTTTGTCGGGTGTCTAGAGTTCGGGTACCATGTTTGGCCATGTTACGGCCTTCTGAGTACTCTGACACTAGACCCTCGACCGCTTCTTTACCTTCTTGCCCATGGCGTAGTGTGAAGAAGCAGGCTGGCATCATTGTGTGAAGTAGCGAGGTATAGATCGTCTCTCGCTACTCAATACTCTAATTGGATGGCACTGCGCTGAACATTAGGCGCAGTGTGACTTTGCCGTGCCATAATAAATAAAAGCTAAACCTGTGTCGTGGGTATCAACTATGAGGGACAGCGCTCCCCCAACACCCAGATTCAAAACAAATATTTGTGGATCATACAAACATTGGTCTCGGTGCCGAGATCGAACTCGCGACCTTTTCACAGCCACTCATCCATTGTGCCACGGAGGCTGTCAAAATTGAAAACAAACACACAAGATACTGCACATTTTAAACTAACATAAAATTCAATTAACCATCTGGTTTAATGGTATGCCGGCGCGCCACAAAAGCTGGCAACACTCGCTGTTCTTACATGCTATTTTTAACTTTAATGTTATGGTAACAAAATAGATTTTGGCTTGTATTTACTCCCTACTACCTTACCTTTTTAATGTCCTTTTGATACACGAGTGGTTAATAATAAATAATAATAATACTAGCCCTGTATTAAACATTGTCCCACTGCTGGGCACGGGCCTCCTCTACCAATGAGAGGGGTTAGGCCTTAGTCCACCACGCTGGCCTAATGCGGGTTGGCAGACTTCTCATACCTTCGAAAAACTCGCAGATATGCAGGTTTCCTCACGATGTTTTCCTTCACCGTTAAAGCAAGCGATAATTATCATTTTAATACACACATAACTTTAGAAAAGTCAGAGGTGTATGCCACTTGGGTTTCGAACCTACGATTTTCGTCTTGACAGTCCGTACCGCAACCAACTAGGCTATCGCTGCTATATGCGCACGAGTGGTTAAAATATATTTAATTTTAGTTTCGTGATATAAGACTTAATATAACAGTGAATATTTTTTCAGAACCCCTTCACCGTCAAACGAGAAAGAAATGTCCGGCACGGAAGCTTTAGACGCGTTTGTGACAGGCCTCTACAATGAGACCTTCAACATGATTGCTGCCTTAGTTAACAGGTATTGTACAATGTTAATATTTTTTTAACACCCACCCAATACTTTGTGTTTTGGTGGAATTACATTATTGTGTTGTGATCTGTTGTGACGTTATTTGTCAATACTATAGACTAATCAATAGTTTCTCAGAAACATACTAGCGTGGAGTGTTCTGACGCGTCATATCCCCCACCACCGTTCTGTCGCCGATCGAAATCGAGCGATTGTCGTCACGACATTATTTTGAGACACTCGATAACATTCAAATGACTGTAACCGACCAGCTAAAGGCAATGCCAATATCCAAGTTCCAGCACTGCTACCAGGAGTGGAAGAACCGTCTCCAACGCTGCATCACGAGGGAATTATTTTGAGAGAGACAACGTTAAATTATAATCATATTCGAATGAAAATATTTAAACACATAGTCTCATTATTTCATTTACACACCTCGTATATACTGTCGCACTGCCGAACACAGACCTATAAAGAGAAGGATTAGGCCTTATTCCTCCAGGCCTAGTACATGTTATGCACTACTTGTGTCTTTACTTTCATCTTCAAGGATATAAGGGTGAGCTTTTATACTATTTTCCAGGAGCGTGTCAACTTCATCCAGAACTGCAGCTTCGATTCTCCTGCTGGATACACCTGGAGCAGACAACCCGATGTGCGCGGGCCAGCAGAGCGGCGCGCCCTTGTCCAAACTACTGTCTAACTACTTGCAGGTAATAAACAACACCCAATGATGTAGATTATGTTAACTAGATGTCACTTTGTTACGATTTCAGTGAAATTAATAGACTACATTTTTTTTATTTATATCATAGTCCGACAAACGAGCCAGTGGGTCACCTGATGTTAAGTGATCTCCACCGCCCATGAACATCCACAACACCGAAAGTATTTTTGCGACAATACTGTTTATAGGTCCAGGGATTGGGATGGTTAAATCTTAAATAAGCTGCTGGTCGTAGGATATTGATATCCGCCCGGATAGCGACCATCATACACAGGGTGAAAAACTCGCCGTAGTGGCACACGCAAGTGTGTCGCGTTCCGGGATCAGCCAGTGTACATCCGGTTTTTGTCGAGGGTCTATAGTTGGGGTGCGATGTTTGGTCATTTTGCGGCCTTCGGAGTACTCTGATACTGGTGTCAGTAAACTCACCGACCTACGTCGACCTATGCGGTCGAGGGTCTAGATCCTCGACCGCTTCTTCATCTCCTTGCCCATGGCGTAGGAAGCAGGCCGGCATAATTATGTTGAGTACCGGAGAATAGATTGTCTTTCGCTACTTGATACTCTAATTGGACGGCACCGCGCTTACCATCAGGTGATGTGTGGTCACTTTGTCGTGCCAGGATAAAAAAACATAATTTAGTGGCAAAATAGTATGTTAAGTAGATAAGTTAGGTATTTAGACAAGTGCTCTAAATAGGTATTTATTTATGATATAATCGCTTCACTTAGCTGTACTACCATGATGCAGTGTGAATAATGCTAATAAAACCAACGTAAAGTGACAGTTCACTGTCGCGTTTCGTATGGTAAGTGAGATTGTATAGTGGTAGAGCCATGCTGTAGACATATTTGTCTACAGCATGAATGGGCCGGCTCGACCGGGGTAGTACCACTGTCTCACAGAAAACCAACGTAAAGTGACAGTTCACTGTCGCGTTTCGTATGGTAAGTGAGATTGTATAGTGGTAGAGCCATGCTGTAGACATATTTGTCTACAGCATGAATGGGCCGGCTCGACCGGGGTAGTACCACTGTCTCACAGAAAACCAACGTAAAGTGACAGTTCACTGTCGCGTTTCGTATGGTAAGTGAGATATCCGGAGGCCCAAATTCCCCCTTCCTTTCCCTAATCCCTATTCCTGTCCTTCAAGGCCGACAGCGCATACATGACACTTTCAGTATTGTGGATGTTCATGGGTGGTGGAGATCACTTAACATCAGGTGACCCACTGGCTCGTTTGTTGGACTATGATATAAAAAAAACGTAAAGAGATGTTTATTTTTTCATCGGGACCATCTTCTTTTGATCTGATCAAAGGTGTCAGTACTATCGTCTGTATTAGTTTTCGGAAGCGTATATAACACCGGGTATATTGTTGACAGGAGCGTCTCCAAGCAATGTTCCACGAGGCGATGCTGGTGTCGCCGCGGGAGAGGTACGCGCAGGAAGGGATCGTGCTCGACGACGGGGCTGAAGAAGGTATATACACCCATATTGTATATCTGTATACATAAAAGTAGAAACTGACTGACTGACATATCAACGCACAGCCCAAACGGCTGGGTTTAGAGACTTTAGTCAGTAGGTACCTTTTATGACGTAGGCATCCACTAGGGAAGGGTTTTTGGAAATACCAACCCTAAATAGGGGATGAAAGTTTGTATGAAAATCCGTAATTTTTGAATCGAAGTCATGAAAATTGGTATTTTGTATTGTATGTATAATTTTTCTCGAAAACATGACTTTCACGCGGGCGGAGCCGCAAGCAACAGCTAGTATTTATATATACACAATGTCACACTAGTAACTTATATAACTCACTAGCTTTTGCTTGCGACTTCGTCTGCATGGTAGTTATTTTTGAAACAACAGATATAAAATCCATGGAGACATCTTAAGCTATTACATGTTTCTATATTTTGCTATCTCATAGGAACCGTGCATTTTTCCGGGATATAAACTAGCCTATGTCATTCTCTCACCCCTAAACTATCACTATGCATAAAATCATGTCGATCCCTTGCTCTGTGAAAACAAACCTGTCCTTCTATCAATCCTGTTAATCTTCTGATATCTAGCTACAGGCAATGTATATGTGGCGGCACACAAGCGCCTCACACTGACGAGATAGCAATGACGCTAGGCTGAATCGCGGTTCTTAAAATTTGAGCGACACATTGTATACTACGTGTAACAGGAATAATTCATGTATCATAATTCATGTGTTGAAAGCTGAAGACTGCGATGAATATAAATATTGTTTTTTATTAAATTAGTTGTACTAATTTTCGACATAAATTTCGTAATTTTAATTATTTCATTATTTAAAGTGTTCGTTTACTATTGCATTTAGAAAAGACGTTATCGCATCGAGTTATGTTTCAGTTTCGTTTGTCTTGAACGTTAAGTTAAAGGATGACTATTATTTACCTGAGTGTTAATTATTTTGGAAAAAAATTCGTCTATTAAAAAAATTGTTGATATCGATTCAGTAGCATATTCTGAACAAATTACTTTCAGAGTGTGCATTAATCATGTTACATGTTGTATATACAAGCTCCAAGTATTAACGGTTGGAGGAGCCGCGGCCGGTCGGGCATAACACCTGCCTTACTGGAGATCTTCTCCCTTCGCCAGAGGAACACTATCACCCGTTCCTCTACATATATAATACTATCTGTATATAATAACAATGTCACATGATAATAATTATCACAGATTGGCTGTCGGAGACAGTGAACCCTGGACCAATGGTGGAACTCCTAGACAAAGCGCCGCAGAACAGCATCGTGCGGAGTTCACAAGCCGACCTGAGGGAATGCGATCGACGCGGACTTTTGTGGTGAGTTTATACCAGTTCCATAAGTCTTAACAACAATGACAGGTTGGGAAACGAGAGGTCGTGGGTTTGATTCCCACACCGAGACAAACAAAATTGTGACAGATAGATATTTGTTTCAGGTCTGGGTGTTGTGGGACCGTAGTCCCTCGTAGTTTTTGATACCCACTATACAGATAACATAGTATGGGGGCAGGAAAATGTGTGACTGTTGGGTGTATACACTTACGCCTATATACCCCGGAGGGGTAGGCAGAGGTGTAACCAGTACACCCACTTTTCGCCGAATTTAGGTCCCATAATGTGATAGGGGGCGAGCCTACCTCCATACTGGGCACCATTCAAGAGAATTTCTAGATCGAAAAACCTAATATCCCTTTACCCGACCCAAGGATCGAACCCGAGACCTCAGCACAGCAGTCGTAATGCATTCGCAATTACAACTGCGCCACCGAGGCAGTCAACTGTTGGGTGTATTTCATTATTTTATTCCACGACAGGTTGTTGGACGAGGAGTCGATGTACCCCGGCTCGTCTGACGACACGTTCCTAGAGCGTGTGATGTCGCACTACGGTCCGCCCAACCACACGCAGTACCTCATCAAGAAGGCGCCACACGCGAGGCAGTTCGTCTTGCAGCATCTGCAGGTGGAACATCATTTATCGATATCGGTCGACTATATGTGAATAGAGTAGATTCCTGTGTTCAATTTTGTACATTATTTCGACACCAACAATTTATACAACGCCACCTCGAATATTAGGTAAAAAAAAATCGTGAAGAAATATACGAAAATAACGAAGTTATAAATGTATATTTCTTCACGATTTTTTAATTACATATAGATAACCACATTATAAGCATAAACAAACGAATTTACCTACAATTCGAGTTAGCGTAGTATAAATTGATGGTGTCGATTTAATAAACCACCGAGAAGACTACGAAACATCATTAATTAAAACTGATTAAAAATTAGGTCCCACTAATTATGTTTTTTCATTTGGTAAGAGGAAAAGTGGGTGTATATTGAGAATATCTCGCTATCTCCCTCGCACAACTACACCGTAATAGCTATTTCGAGCAGTGACGTCACGAATCATATGGTGCATTCTCTTTTTGTTATTTGATACTTACCCTTCCAGTCATACTCCAGTCTACAACATTGTGATAATTTCATACTTTATTTTAAGCCAGATTCATTTAATGTACTAGACCGTGGTCAATATGACTTTACGTGTCGTTAATTGTAATTATTTTATAAATACTTTCCTTTGACCTATCATAAATATCTTTTCTTTTTGTCCGATGATATTCCGGTCTGATCTCAGAGTAGGGTCCGAGGGCTGAACACCCTCCATCGTCTGTTGACCAATGGCTTTCATGTGTTCCCAAATTCAATATCGAAAAATATATTTTAGTTTATAATGGTACGTCCCTTGTTCTACAAACTATTTGCATACTACTGCCTAGCGGTAGAAACAGACCAAGCGTTAGAAACTTACGACCTAGTATCAACTGATACACCTATCATTAACTTAATATCTAAGACTCAAATATTGTAAACTGATTGTATATTTCAGGGCACCAATCCAGTTTTGTATGACGTCACCGGCTGGGTCAAAGCAAGTCGAGAGAATCCAGTGACGAAAAAATCTCTGACATTGCTGCAGGAAAGTCAAAAGTAAGTAATACTCCTTATATTCGATTTCAATCCATTTTGTTTTGTGAAGCTGATTAATTTAATTTCCTTTATATATATAGTATTAATCATATTTTTCATTAGGATTGTTAACGCATCAAACAATTGTATAAACCTTGTATACCGACAAAACCTCAAATAAAAAAAAACTATATATAAATCAAAGTCAGTACAGCACAAAACATCCAGGCGTTTCAAATCAGGCAGAGTCTTTGTCTTGAACAATGAAACAGAGAAATAAGGTAGTTAAACGTAAGCAATCTATAGCGATTATTTGAGTGTGCGTTGTACGTTCACGTGTGTGCGTGTACGTGTACGTATATGTGTACGCATGTGTGTGTATGCGTGTGCATGCACTATATAGTTAATTAGTATGAAGTATACGTTTGTGAACGGGTGCTGCTTGTGTGGACTGGTCTACCTGGATTGCTCATTGATTGTTAGTTGGATAAAATTAAATAACAAGTTGTATAGACTCTGCCTTGTATTGACATGTATGCCGTAATTTTATTTGTCTCATGTGAATGTGACTTGTTTAAAAATGTATTTTATGTGTGAATTATTTTTGTAATATATTGACAAACTATAAAAGACCTACGGCTGAGTTTCTTGGTGCTTCTTCTCAGACCAGTGGGCATTTCCGAAGCACCGGTAGACTTATACTCGTATTTATAAACAAAACATTACATTGTCTCAAGCAATTCCTTAAGTAAGTCATTTCGTTACTCAAGCATCGGACGTCGCTGCTAATGCTTTGCCTAGCAATCTTACGTCAAACGATTCTTACTTGGTTAAGAATTCTTAACTATAAAATAGAGTCATTGCTTAAGTAATTACTTTTGCTCAAGTAAAATATTTTTCTCGATTATAAGTACAAGTATTTTACGAAATAAATGATTTTATTTGATTTGTTGATTGTCAGCGAGGAGATCGCTCGCATATCGTCGTGGTGCCGCGGCGGTGCTGGTGCGGGTGCGGGCGCGGGGGCGTGGTGCGGGGGGCCGGGGGACGCCTCCACGCTCCGGCGAGCCTCCTCCATACGACGCACGCTCACCTCTGGTAATATCATAATACACACAACAGTCACCACAGTAACTCAATCTGTATTGTGGGTAACAGCAACTGCGAGGGACTACGGTCCCACAATATCCAAACTAGAGAACAATTTGTTTGTCTCACTCGTTATACAGCCACTATATACAGCTACTCACTCGCTGGGCCACGGAGGATGCAAATTTACGTATCGCATACCATATATATCGCATATCGTATATAATGACAGTGACCCAATACAAAATGCACTGAACTCCTCCTAAACTGCTGGACCGATTTGAATGATTTTTTTCTATGCATTTGGATGGTGCCCTGGATGGTTTAGATTCACAAATCAGCTCGGCAGATGGCCCTGCTGTCGGTGTGGCGCTACTTTTCCGGGCAGGACGACGTCTGCCGGGTCCGCTAGTATCATTATAATAAACACAACAGTCAACCCACACTAGTTTTTTTTATCCTGGCACGGCAAAGTGACCATACTGCAACCGATGTTAAGCGCAGTGCCGTCCAGTATGTCCAAGTAACATTAATATTAAGTAGTAGTTATATTTGATAACGGATTCACCTTTTTGTTGCATTTAAAAGGCCTTTTCACTTGGATTTATGTTCCAATTTTGTTCTGACTATTAATAATTTTTAATTAAAAATCACTTAAATTTAAGTAAAGTTTTTTTTTCTTGTTGATTTTCTCTCACGTTTGAACATGTAACAATCACAATCGTAGGTTTTTGTACATTTGTATGTATGTAGGTGTATAATTCCTTTAATATTTTCACAATTTATAACTGTTTGTTTTTCCTAAATAAATAAATAAAATTTATTTATATATTCATTAACCCATTCTTAACTACTTTATATGCTACATAAAGTTATGTATATGAAAATGCAAATCGTTTAACCCAGGTACTGCGGGCATGAAGCGTCGCTCAACAGCGTTACAAGCGAAGTTCGTGGCGGACGGAGTGGTGGACACCCTCCGTCGCTGCGGCTCTGGCGGCGTACAGTTCGTGTGCTGTCTGCTCGTGAACCAACCAGGAGACGGCAACGATGACGTCAACATACCGCTACTGCGCTCACAGGTATGCAACAGTCACACATACGGACCCCACATACACCCAACAGTCACACATACGGACCCCACATACACCCAACAGTCACACATAGTCCTGACCCCACATACACCCAACAGTCACAAATAGTCTGGACCCCACATACACCCAAAAGTAGTACACAGTCCTGACCCCACATACACATAGCAGTCACACATAGTCTTGACCCCACATACACCCAACAGTCACAAATAGTCTGGACCCCACATACACCCAAAAGTAGTACACAGTCCTGACCCCACATACACATAGCAGTCACACATAGTCTTGACCCCACATACACCCAAAAGTAGTACATAGTCCTGACCCCACATACACATAGCAGTCACACATAGTCTTGACCCCACATACACCCAAAAGTAGTACATAATTCTGACCCCACAATCACACATAGTCCTGACCCCGCATACAAAAAACTAAGGACTTCAAAGACACCCAGACCCGAAGCTAATTGTGGATATATATTTATACCCAGGATGTACTAGTTCATTCCAACAATATAAGGACAACAGAAATCCTTTCCTATGATTTGTATTCCATTCCCTAGTCGGTCACACTCCCATTTTTTTCTGAATGTGGTGGTTCATGGATGAAATCATTGGCTAACTGTTGACTAAATTGCCCGTTTACTTAGCTTCTGTTATAAATGTAATGTTTTACAACCGCAAAATAAACTTATTATCGTATTTAATATGAGCTGTATACTAAAATTTTTAAATGTACCTTTTTGTTGTCCAGTTCCGCGGATTTCAACTGTTGGACGCAGCAAGGTTGTACAAGCAAGGCTTCCCGGAACACATGCCGCTCAATGAATTCGCCAGAAGGTAATTGCCTTAAAAGAATTTGCATTTTTTTAAATTTGCGTTTCCAATTCGAAAACACTCATGTAATGCTTGTCCGATTTAATTTAATTTCAATTTCACCGTCACCGCTAAATGAATCTCTGTCTATCGCATCTAGGATATAGGTGTGAGCTCATCTAATAATTAGAGTAAGTATGTATAATAATATGTGAAAATACAAAATGGTCCTTCGAGCCGAATGAAATAAAAAGAATATAGTGAACTGAGATTGTTGGGCGTTGAATACGATAAGCATTAGGAACTAATAGTGAATTTCTCAAGAGTCAATTACTAATTCAAACTTAAGAAATTCAGGTCAAAAGTTTTTTTTTGGCTTTTTGTTATTTTAGTGTTATATTCTCCCTACGGGGCGGGTCGTTATTTATAAAAATAATATTTTTCTCATTCAACGCGGAGAAAGTCGCGGACAAAAGCTAGTTTACGAATAATAACGTGATTTTTTTTATCCTGGCACGGCAAAATGACCGCACTGTACCTGATGGTAAGCGCAGTGCGATCCAAATAGAGTTTCGAGTAGCGACAGACGATCTATTCCCCGCTACTCAACACACTCATGCCGGCCTGCTTCTTCACACTACGCCATGGTCAAGAAGGTGAAGAAGCGGTCGAGGGTCTAGTGTCAGAGTACTAAGAAGGCCGCAAAATGGTCATTATACCCCAACTCCAGACCCCCGACAAAAAACGGATGTACACTGGCTGATCCCGGAACGCGACACACTTGCGTGTGCCACTATAGCGGATTTTATACTCTATGTACAGTGGTCGCTATCCAGGTGGATATGAATATCCTACCACCAGCTGCGCGCATCACGTATACGCTGCCGAATGTCAATGTACCTAACTAATAAAAATAATTCGACAAAACGAAAGGTCTAAGGGCCGTGTAAAGCCATCTATGTGATACATTTTCAGGATATCATATCTAAGGCTTTAAAGAAAACTTCAATTTCATCTAAGCTGGTGGTAGGATATTCATATCCCCCGTACACAGGGTGTAACACCCGCCATAGTGACATTCGCAAGTGTGTTGCGTTCCGGGATCGGCCAGTGCACACCCGATTTTGTCGGTGGTCTAGAGTTGGGTACGATGTTATATTTAAGTAGTGCGAGTAATATTTGAATGATTAGTTAATTATTTTATTTTTATTATATTGATATACCTCTGCAATCGTTTTTTTTTTAGTTAATTTAAGTTAGTCTATTAAGTCAGCTGTGATCGTGTATAAACACGTCATTAACGTGTTTTAATATTTGACATTAACCTCTTATTTATCACAAGGATACCGGTGTTAGGAAAAGGTAATAAGTAGTGAGTAAAACTACAAACCAAAATCAACTTTATTTCCATAGCATTAACGTTACAAATACGCATCCTAATAACGACTAGTATTGCCAGTTTTTGCGGCTAAATACTTTAGTGGTTAAGCTGTATGGTCGTAGAAAATTAAATAATTGTTTTATTCAGTTTAATGCATTAGTAACACATATTATACATAAATTTTAGCTTTCTGCAATATTCCATATAAATTATAACTATGCTAAATTTCACACTTTCTTCAGTGCGCGTAATATGTTTAAAGACGGACATTAAGATTCCTCTTCACATATTTATACAACATGCCACATAAGAACACACCATGAAATTAGTTTGTTAAGTATGTGCTACTAAATCGGTTGCGGTAAATTTTAAAATAGCTAATTTCTCCTAAATAGAACTAAGTAAAGAATATTCATCCTTTGTAAAACAGTTAAAGTAAGAATAATCGATATCAAATTAAATGAATATTATACCGAGGGAAACAAATATAACAACACAGTATAATTCGACTGCTTCGGTGGGGCAGTTGTAATTGCGCATGTGTTACGACTGCTGTGCTGAGGTCTTCTGGTTCGATCCCCAGGTCGGGTAGTGTGCTATTAAATTTTTCTATTTAGAAATATTCAATATCAGCCCGGAGTCTAGAACTGAGCCCGATATGGCGATAGGCTCGTCCGCTATCACATTATGGGATCGAAATATATTGCGCGTAATGGGTGTACTGGTTAGACACCTGCCGACCTATTCAGGAATTACAGGCGTGAGTGTATATTTATATATGTATTGCCATTTTAACCTTATGTTTCAATTGCGGCGTCTGAGTATATGTTATACCTGTGACATAAATAATTTATTGTTATACAGGTACCGGTTATTAGCAACATCGGAGAGTGAGAATTCCGAGTCCACTCCACAGACCTCGCTGTCAGACAGACAGATCGTCGATGACATGCTTCTTACCCTGGACCTGGACGTATCGAGCTATAGACTCGGCCTGACTCAGGTACGTGATAGCATAAGTTGTATCAATGATTTAAGTACTTACGTCACTTTGGTATTGAATGAGTATCGTTTTTACAGCCGTGCATAATAAGTGTTTTTTGTTTTCTATCAATCTTTTCAGGGCAGCTAAACGACTTATATCAATGCAAGATGTTGGTTTTTGTCGTGTATGATATTTTTTTGCGTAAAGTCCGCCAAATAACTGTTTTTTGCTCAATATATTTCAGTAAATATTTTTACCGTTCCCAAAAGCAAAATAATTTTAGATAGTATAATACCTAGTCAGGTCATAAATTCTGTCACATGTCTAATATAAAATAATTGAAACAAGTTTATTCATTATGTAACCATTTATATACCAAAATGAACTTAACAAAACATAGATTCTTATGACACTAAAGTTTATTCAAAATGACCTCCGTGATTTTGAATACAGGCCTTCAATCTGCGCGGCCAGTTGTCTATCGCAGCACGAACGAGGTCCATGTCAATATCGGCGGCTGCCTTAATCAAGGATGTCTTGAGTGACTCCAAATTGGGATGAGGCTTTGAGCACGCCTTTTCCTCCAAGTGTTGCCATATCTTGTAATCTAACGGATTCAAATCTGGACTGGAGGAGGGCCAGTCTTCGTGCCGTATGAAGTCGATTTCACGCGCCGCCAGCCAGTCTTGTGTGCTCTTCGCTCTATGAGCTGGCGCCGAATCTTGTTGGAATACCCAGTGCCTGTTATTGAACATGGTATGAGAAACAGGTTCCACAAGGTTCGTCAGGACTGTATTTTGATACACAACTGCATTCGTTTTTACACCTTTCTCACAAAAATGTACCTCTGTTAAGCCCCAATAAGCTCGAAACTCCCAACCATACCATGAGCGAGGATGGAAAATGACCTCGTTGGACACGCGGAATACGGTTGCTCGCTTCTTCACTACTGTGTGCGTACACCTTATCATTTTGTTTGTTGTAGCTCTCTTCTACGGTAAAAATTTTTGCATCTGAAAAAAGAATTTCCCGATATTTTTTTCCCGCGTACCGCTTCAGCAAAGCGCGGCATCTCTTCAGTCTCAGGTCCATTAGACGAGTATTCAAACGATGTCCTGTTTTTCTTCGATATGCCCGAAGCCCTAAGTCTTCATTTAACAGCCTTTTCACCGTGGTTCTGCTTAACCCCCTCTGAAGGGCCAACAGTTTCTGCTTACGTTTGGGATTTCTTTGAATTCGCGCCTTCACAGCTTTTATCACTGCTGGAGTCCTAACAGACCGAGGGCGACCACTTCTTGACCTGTCATCTACACTAGAGTCTTCATTGTATCGTTTGATGGTACGATAAACGAATCTTTTGGTTATATTCAAATTTTTCAGTATGTCAAAAATTTGAATTGGCGCGTAACCGCAACGATGCAACGCAATTACTGCAACACGGTCTTCTTTAAGCGTCCACTCCATATTTAAAAATGAGTAAAATTCTAAAAAGTATACATTTTTATTTTCATGAACAATTTGAAATTCGAATTCAATAAACTTTTTTGTGGCCAGCATTCTAAAATAAAAGTTTTTACTGTGTGACAATACTTATGACCTGACTGTGTATATTGCAAAATCCGAGTTGTTAAAATGACATCTTCATATGTACATTTTCGGACCTCTCAAGCATTCTACCATTCTTTTTACAGTTAAATTTAATATTTTTACGACTTTAAGTATGCAAATGAAATATAAAACAAGTCAGTTCATAATTAACATATAATGCTAATTAACATCATTATTAAAAATATGGACATTGTAGGGTTTCCGTGAATGCTCATGGCAATAGTAACAAACAATCATTGAAATAATAATATTTAGTGATTGTGTTATTTAAATAAATCTAAATAACTTTAAAAAAAATATATTTGAAGCAAGATTTGTTATTTATTTAAAACAAAATAAAAACAATATACAGCAACCCGCCGTATTAAGTGAAACACAAATCAGATCGAGTTATATCACTTTTATTATAAACACTGAACGTAGACTTGACGAAATATTCGTTTACAACTCATCGTCATAGTGACGTCACTTCGATATGTGACGTCACTAGCAGACGCCATGATACCCATGAGTGTTATAACTAGAGACGAACGAGTATCTATCCGGCGTATCCGGCATAAATTTACTATCTCGCCGGATTTAAAAAACATACGATATATAAAATTTTGTTTCTATATATAATCCACATAATAAATATCTAACCCATATTTCGTCTTACAAAAAAATAAGTTAGAGCTCGTACGGCACTAGGGCAAATTATGACGAATTGATACAAATGTCTTAAGAGATCGTGTTAGCAATAAATTCAACTAGTCAATGAAACACTTGCTGCTAATTTTGCTCTTAAACAATTGGACCAGAATTCATCCGAGTCCTTCTGATCCTTCGTGCTTCACCTTCGCGAGCTCATTCGTTACGATAAGCCAATAGGAAATCTTCGGTAATGTTCGGTCCTATATCTGGCTATCCGACAATAAGGTTGCCCAGATATCCGGTATCCGGACAAACACTTACCCGTTACATCTCTAGTCGTATAAATTAAAATATTGGTAATAAACATTGACTTATATTATATAGTCATGAACTGTCGAAGAAACTATATGTTCCAAAAACCTTGTCCGCCCACTAATGCCATCTATTCATTTTACTAAGAACTATTTGGAAGATATAATCGTGATAACTCCCGTCACTTTCTCTCCAACGGGACTTTTCGCGCGCTAAAACGGGACAAACTATATAATGAATTTTGTTGTGAAAATGCCACCTATTCTTTTTACTAAGAACTATTTGGTAGAAGCGTGATAACTCCGTCACTTTTTCTCGAACGGGACTTTCCTCGCACCAAAAAGGGACAAACTATATCATGAATGTTGTTGTGAAGTATAGACTTCCCGTATTCAGAATTGAAATTAGTTAATATTTATTGATATTACGTTCTAAACGTTATGCAATTATGTTATTTACCTTATATACTATCCACAGTTCCACTGTTAATCAATTTAAGGCAGATTTGTTCGGGAATGTCGCTACAAATAACTAAAATTTGCTCGACACTGAAAGATGTAATGTGTTGTGCATACTTAGGTGGTCTGAAGCAAACTAATGTCGGTGCAGTGTATACACCGCGACCCGGTGGAACATAATGTTTGTTCTGGTCGCCGCATTACTAGATGTAGTACGTAGTACATATAGATCGCTGGTAATAAAAGACCATATTTTGACATGAAACTATTTCCCACAGTTTTTTTTAGTAAGTAGGTAGATAAGAACGATTAAATATTTTTTCCAAATAAGTCGTCACAGGTATTGTCGCATTACGTAATAAGTGGAAATACTTTTATCATTCAACACGAAGTTTTTAATGAGATCCTCCGAACACGAATACAGAAAACACTGGTGTTAGCACTCGGCGTAGTGGCCACGAAATTCATCATGTACTTTGCCGAAATTTTGCGTTCGCTACACTCTAACGTTCGCCCGACAATGTGGCCGTAGCGTAACAGATTGCATAATTCAGTGCGTTTAGTGCGCTAGATGGTTACAATTACCCGCGGAACTGGACTCATAGTAAACAAACCGAGCGACCGAGTGAAAGTCTCTTATGCAATGATTTACTTTAAGTTTAGTACGGTAGATATGATCGCACTTTGGCGTTTGAAGACCACAATGAAGCTAAATGCCGTATTAATATTCTTACTTATTGTTACTTCTGATATTTTATAAACCTATCAAGTCTTTCTGTCAAAAGAAACAAAATCCTAGTCTTAACCCTGTATTACAGAACGATGCTCAATCACGAATCTAGTTCTAAAACTGTTGTTAAGTATAGTTTTTATTCCTTTCATTCATTCATTCATTCATAGTTGTTTTTTCATTTTAGGATACATATTTAGAGCTGTATCACAGATTGTTGAGCAATCATGTATCTAGTTTTAAACTGTTTTTAATAATACAAACATGCTTCCTTAGTTATAGGAGTGGTCAAAATTTATTCCTACGTTCAGTTACCACTCGAGCACGGTTCCCAGCTTCGACCTTGCCGAAATCCGGGGTACATAACAACTAATACTCGTAAGAAAAACCCACCGAAGTGGTAGTTGTTCCATGCCTCCGTGGGTTCGATTTCCACATCGGGCCGAATATTTGTGTGACAGACAGATATTTGTGATCGGGGTCTGGGTGTTGTGAGACCGTAAGTCTCTCGTAGTCCCTGATACCCTCAACACAAGACTCGTATCTTAGTGTGGGGTCGGGGCTATGTGTGTGACTGTTGGGTATTATTTATTTATTTCTCGTAAAAGACAGGCGATTATACATTTTGTCCTCTATTGCTTGCTAAAGGTGCATTTTAACGAAATAGCTTTACAAAGATCATTAAAATACGTAGTTACATTGAAACTGTTGGCTCAAGGAGGATTGCCATAAAGCACTTCAGAATACTTTGAGTGCTATGTAAATAATTCAGTTGCATAATTCATTACAAGATGCATCGATGGTTTTATTACTTAATAATATGTGAGAGTAACTTCGTAATGAAATTTAATAACATATACCAAGGAAGTATAATTTATCGAGGACTAGCTGTTGCCCGCGGCTCCCCCCGCGTGGAGGTTATTTTTGGAAGAAAAGCTATACAATCCATGGGGCATCTTAAGCTATTACACCTTTCTATATCTCATAGGAAGCGTGCATGTTTAGAGGCCAAGACAAGGTGGAAGGATGTAGTGCAGAGGGACATGAGGGAATGCAATTTATCCGCAGACGATGTCGAAGACAGAGCAAAGTGGAGGACAAATAGTAGGAAGGCTGACCCTACCACCATGTGGGACGAATAGCCAGGAAGAGTGAGAGATAGGAAGCGTGCATTTTTCCGGGATAAAAAGTAAACTATGTAATTTTCTGGTCACTAAACTGTCACTATGTAAAAAAATCATGCCGATCCCTTACTCTGTGAAAAACTAAACTATCCCACGGGAACTGTACATTTTCGGAATAAAAAGGCGTCTTTGTGCTATTCCAGACTATAATCTATCTCTGTGCTAAATTTCAATTAAATCCGTTCAGCTGTTCTGGCGTGATTGAGTAACAAACATCCATCCATCCAAACATTCGCATTTATAATAGTAGTAAGATAACACTAAAGCTTGATTAAATAAATACACAAGAATTATCTTTTCACAATACTTGGTATCTCGAATTGAAACTTGCAGATCTTTACCCAATGAAATCCTATTATTGAGACCTATTTCCAATGATTTCTTCGAGGAAATAAGTGTGTTTCTATTACTAATTTAATAATATACTCAAGTATAGGATTAATGTCTCGATAAAACCGCAATTTCCCTTTCAAATTGCAGTAACTATCATCGACTAGATACAACATTGTTGCAGTAATTGCCCGAAGTCAAAGTATGTACGGTGATTTGTTCGTCATTCACCGGTCGTATTTATCCAATATGGTGTATTTATATGTAAAATTATAGTTTTGTGTCAGAAAAATTCGAATGCATTTCGATTATTTTGCCTCCTTTTTATTTATATTTCAATCGATGTGTGACCATTTTTGTACTTGAATCGATTTCGATTTCTTTTTTCGAACGATTATCTCTCACACCATTATGAGTGTTGTTATTTTTGTATTTTAATTACTGCTTAAGTTCACCGAGTATTAATACCGAAAATCGATTTACTTCACGATCGATTCGAAGCCATATGAAGTTTTAACTGTAATTATTTTTTTGTTTATTAACAAACGGTTTGAATCATCAAGACCTTTCACTTCTGCATAGATTTTTTTTTGTAATTGCTCATAACAACTGGCCGGTACGTATATACACGTGTTTATGCAATGCACTGTCATGTATGTTATATAATAGTGTTTCTTGCGTTCTGGTTTTTATGTTTTGTGACGGTTGAGTGACCTCCTTTTTTATTTTGGTCATTTCACGCTTTGAATTTGCGGAGGAAAATTACAATTATTTCATTCAAGTTACATGCTTTCAGCTTTTCTAAAGTTATGTGTGTATTAAAATGTTAATTATCGCTTGCTTTAACGGTGAAGGAAAACATCGTGAGGAAACCTGCATACCTGAGAATTTTTCAAAGGTATGAGAAGTCTGCCAACCCGCATTAGGCCAGCGTGGTGGACTAAGGCCTAACCCCTCTCATGAGTAGAGGAGGCCCGTGCCCAGCAGTGGGACAATGTTTAATACAGGGCTAGTATTACATGCTTTCAGTGCTTCGAGGTTTTTAAATACTGTAGTAGATATTGATATTAACATCATCTTGGAGACTTTTCATGCCTTGAAAAGCATATATTTTAGGCTTTAGTAGTACATCAGTATTAGTAATCCAGTCCCCATACCCACATGCATAGTCATCTGACATCTCTCTTACACTTAAATCCTTAGAGTATTTAACACTGGAGACGCCATTGAGCGCTTACCCCGTTTGACAAATGTAAGAGCACGGTGCTCATACACGTTCTATAAAACTAGTTGCGCTTCGTGATCCGCCACTAAAAAAGTGACATCACGTGCGAATGGAGCTCCCTGAAAATGCGAGCCTGTAGCGGTATTAACATGTAAAAATAGATCTGACACATCAAACTTACAAAAATACAAAATTATTTTTCACCTGGACGTATTTTTTTAAAGTAATATTATCCTTAAATGCAACAAAACATATAATTTCTAAAAAATATCATCGGGTAATAAATGTTGCCAGGTTAAACTTTTAGCCACAGTAGTGTAAAATTTATTTGCATTCAATATCTTAAACGCAAGTTGTTTTTTTAATATTCATTTTTAACTAATGTTGCCCGCGGCTCCGCCCGCGTGTAGGTCTTGGAGCATTTTAACCTTCTATATTTTGCTATCCTATAGGAAGCGTGCATTTTTTCGAGTTAAAAGTGGTCTTTGTCATTTTCTGATCCTAAACTGCCACTATGCAAAAAATCATGTCGATCCCGTGCTCTGTGAAATACTAAACTATCCCATGGGAACTGTACATTTCTCCGGGATAAAAAGTAGCCTATGTGCTTTTCCAGACTATAATCTATATCTGTGTCAAATTTTAAGTAGATCCGTCCAGCCGTTGTAGCGTGATTGGATATCTAACAACCATGCATCCATCCAAACATACGCATTTATAATATTAGTAGGATTACTTTATTTATGCTTCTTAATTTATAATTTAAAAATATTAGGAGAGTTGACATATCGACTAAGTTTACAATTTCATAAACTTTATTACACTATCATTTTTTGTGGTTTATGTGGTAACACTGTCGTTTATGCAAGACTCAAATAGTGTTGTAGATAAACTTACTACTTAAATAAAGGTTATCGATAAAATTACTAATCCATCTGGACTGTCTTCTAAACACATACTTTTAATGTAAATAGTTCTAACACACTAGGAATGTCACGAAACATACCAAAACCAGTTAAAGTATTTGTTAAAAAAATGTGATCCTATAAATGTATGCGGTATATTTAAAAAAATATTTAGGTATGAATTTTGGCGCCATTCATTTATTACGTAAGATGATGTAGGAGGGGGGAGTCGATCATGACATATTTTTTCTTACAAGGGGTGGGAGGGAGTCTTAATAGTTCTTACGTAAGATCACACAAATGCGTAAAGTTAGGATTATACTTTGAAAAAGCGCGGGCCATGCCTATAATTTTAGAAACATGCAACTTTGATTTTTTTATATTTTTTTGATAACCGGTATGACTTGCCTTTTCACCCGGTTCCGGCTTGACGTCGACTTTTGGGACACCCTGTATTCATGTCGAGATCTCAAGCCCTATTTATATGCTCTTCATAATAGATAGCCGTTAGCCGGCTACCACACCAAAACAGGCGATAATCGCTCTCAATGACATACAATAATTTCATTCGCAGCATTCGCTAATCGCATTCGTTACCAGTAACACTGTATTTCTTGGCTCCTCTTATTTAATTGAAAATTTTATGGAATAACAGAACCTTTTCTAACATATCTCACTATATACCATTGGAAAGGTCGTGTTGTGTACTTTCCAGTGGTATATTTGCTGAATCGGAATACCTCAAAACGAGTGAGTAATCATCAAATACATTTTAAAATAATTTGCAACGGCCGTCATTGTTGTGTTCCATGTGCTGACATACCTGAAAAACGCTTCTCTACAATTAGTGTTGACCAAAAAAACAATGGAAGTGTCACGGATGATGTGCAAAGCAACCAAAAACTGATAACAGTAATACACCTTTACGCCACATTGACTCAACCGGCAAGTCAAGGAACAATAATGACTCGCTACCTTTTAATGACAATATTACGCATCTAAAAAAAGCCACTGTTGAAAACAATAAATTTTAATAAGGCAAATCCAAACGACAAGCTCAGTACTGCTCACATAGGCATTGGAGGTAATAAATCGCCGCTTTACATTGTTGAGCACCTATCACCTAAAAACAAATTACACGCAGCGGCTCGCCAGATCGCCAAAGATAAAGAGTACAAATTCGTGTAGATTAAGCAAGGTCGTGTTTTCATTAGGAAAACAGAAGCAGACGAGTTTACTTATATAAGAAACCAAGAGACCAGAACCGACTTAAAACAATTATCTGCCATATCCCGTTTGTCCAAATCATATAACTCTATTATAAAATTAGGAACGGGTCTTAATCGCGCAATACTTGAATGGTATAAATACCACAATTATTTCCCGACGTTTCGACCGAGTTGCATCGGCCGTGGTCACGGGCTGACTGAGTAGATTTAGTGCCGTCTTCGTAAGGTGGGCTTTCGTGTGGTGGGAGTATCGGTAACCAGTTTAGTGGGGGTTTTGATAACTACCTTCCCTTGGTTTTTATTTTTATCAAAAATACTGTCGGTACTTCGACAAACCACACTGACAGTATCCTCGCGCTGAAGAGTTGACTCATTCTGTCGACGCGGTTTACATATACTTATGTTGTTGACAAACGGTATCCATCCTCTCGGTTCAAAATTCTGATGTTTTTTGATTTCTACCGCTTCACGTACTATTCTGGAGTAATAATGGCGATCGGTGGATAGAACCTGTGGTTGGTGTAGTTCTATCCAATGATTAGATCCAGCCTCCAGCAAATGCTCAGCCACCGCTGATTTGTTGATCTGGCGGTTTTTTACATTTGTAATGTGTGTAAATTTTTAACTATACCTCTCTACTTCCGTCCCTTTTCACGAAATCACACCCAGAGATTGCAAGAAAACGATAGAAAAGATGATACACATAAAAAATAATCTTAAAACATTTTATAAATTATAATTGTTTTATTTTATCTATCGATAGATAAGGACAACGCTATCTATACCTCGTGTCGACATTGCTACGCTCTACTGTTTTTACACAGTTGTCAATATATGACACTGTAAATACATTACACACCAAGATAAATTTGTAACTGTGTGCATAAATTTGCCAGTGTTGTATGAAATGGTGTAGTGTGCGTGCGTAGCGACGTGATTACATTTTGCATTTGTGTGCACATGTTTATTTGTAGTTGTACGAAGCCCCCCACCGACATTGCTGAATTTTTTGTTCAAGATTCGAGCGTAATGCCGTCTCCTTTTGGTTGCCTACTCTAAGCTTAAATCAAATACTTTAAAGGTGCTATTTTTAAAGTGAATATCGCGGAACCCATTAAAAAAACCTAAAAAGCGAATGAGCGACAATTATGAAAAGGTATTTTCAAATAAACCGCGTCTACGTAATCTTGAACAGTACAATACAAACCAAAAAACTTTACAAAAGAATTGATTGATTGAAATTGATTTGACTTGGCTAATGTTGAATAACTTCGCTTTAATTATGAACATAATTAAACCAGGCATGCTCCGCTCTGTTTTTATCCATATCTGTGAACAGAGTATCATTAATTAGTCACGCCTGTTTCTTACACAACGCACTTAGCCTATCCTGCTTTTGTAATTAGTGTCCATTTATAGAACTCACTCTTTAAGACTTTCCTTTGATCCTAGGAAATCTTAGAGAACCAAAAATTTACTTCCTTTTTGAACTAGATGGTCACAATCCACATCTAGACTAACAACAACTCGCACAATAATTGCCTAGTGTCAAATTGCATTACAGTCACTCCTTTAGACTAAAGATTATTAATTTATTACACATAAATATCCATATGGGCGCTGAAGACCACTTGCCCATCATAGGTTACCCACTACCCTAAATCAGACTAGTATTCATAATTTTATTAGGTCTCATATTTAACTCTAGCTGTTGCTACTTTTACTCTTGCCCCACGTGGAGGTCATGATTTGGAGAAAAAGTATACAATACAAAATACCAATTTTCATCCGTTTAACTTCAAGAATGAAGAATTTTCATACAAACTTTCATCTCCTATTTTACCCCCTTAGGGGTGGAATTTCCAAAAACCCTGAAAGATGTATTTTTTATTTTTAACTAAAAAGCCAAATACTATTTTTCATGAATTTAACTTCGATATTTACGGTTTTTTATACAGACTTTCATCCCCTATTTTACCCCCTTAGGGGTGGTATTACCAAAAACCCTTCCTAGTGGATGCCTCCGTCATAAAAAGGACCTACTGTCAAAATTTCAAGTTTCTAACTCCAGCCGCTTAGGCTGTGCGTTGATCGATCAGTCAGTTTCTTTTTTTATATATACAGATTGTTCGATTATTATTGAACAAGATTTTACTAGATTCCGATGCTCTTACACCAAGTTCTTGAACTCAAAAATAATGTCATGGGTCGTGCACTCGTCAATTACATCATAGTTACGGATGCATTTCGACCTTCTTTCGCAAACTGTTCGTTCAGTGTCAACCGAAAGTGGCACTGCGTCCCCAATTCGCGAACTTTTGTTGAATGTTATGTAAGCTTTACGCACAGGATTGATATTGCGACTGTCATATGTTTCTTCGTGTATTGATTTTTGTGTAGAATCAATCAAATCCTACATTGAGACATTTGATTGTTTTTTTTAAGGAGGTAATATAAAGATAGAAAAAATATATAGAAATGTTTCTGAGTAATTGATCACTGATTTGTATTAAGACGAGGGTCATATGATTTCTCCCACCTAACCAAACAAGTACAAGATTAACGCACTCCAAAAACTAGGTACACATATGATTAACATTTTATCTGGTTTTAACATGGTTAAAACCAGATAAAATGGTGTTCAGTATTGATAATTACAGGATTGCCAGCTCGTTCAACAGAGTTTCAGCCGAAGGTGGTGGCACTCTGATCCTCATCAAGGACTGTGTTTCATACAAGGAGAGACGGGATATCTCTGATCTCTCTGTTGAACGAATATGTGAGGTTGCGTGTGCAGAGACAAATGAATACATTATTATATGTGTGTATAGACCTCCATCAGCAAACATTTTATCTTTTTTATCTAAAATGGAGGATATTTTAAAGAAAATTAAAATTAATAAAAATATTGTAGTCTGTGGAGATTTTAACATTGACATCTTGATCGACTCAACAAACAAAGATAATTTTCTTGCGCTATTAAAATCTTTTAATCTTTATTGTAATTTTTTCGAGGCGACTAGAGTAACTGATTCATCAGCTACCTGCATTGACAATTTGATATCTAATTTTGAAGTAAAACATAAGGAATTAGTCTCAGGTGTCCGCTCAGATCACAAATGCCAAATGGTCAGGCTTAGAAGTAAAAAAGTTAATAATAAAACTAACATAAAAATTAGGCCACTGTCAAAACATAATTTAGAGAAATTTAGCCATAGGGTAAATTCAGTGTTGCCTCTACTCTCACCTAAATCAGACAACCCGAATGAAATGTTTAAAACTTTATTTAATAGTATATCTGAAGAATTTAATAAAACATGCAAACTTAAATTAGTAACATGTAAAAATTCATTAAAGTTTTCTGCCTGGGCAACAAAAGGTATTAAACGTAGTAGAGATATTCTTTATGAATTATATGACAAAAGATCATATACACCCGATATCATCTTCAAAAACTACGTTAAAACATATTCAAAAATCTTTAAGAGAGTATGCAAGCAAGCTAAAGCTACCTATGTTAGTAATAGTATTAAAAACTCGGACAACAAAATTAAAAGTAACTGGAAAATAATAAATACTGAAACTGGTAAAAGTAAGGTAAAAGACGGTAAAATTATTTTAAATATTAATGACGAACTGGTTTCAGATAAAAGTGCGATTGCAAATTTTCTAGATAGTTACTTTACTAACATACCACTCGAGACAACAAAATGCCTTTCATCGTCACCTAAAGTAGCTGAATCATTTTTGAAACAAAATGTCAATTTAACATTGCCGAATTTTGAGTTTAAGTTTGTTACACATTATGATATTATTAAAGTATTTAAGAGTTTAAAAAATAAAAGTACTGAAGATATTTGGGGACTGTCCGTTAAAGCCCTAGAGGCAATAATTTTTAACATATCTTCAATATTGGCAAATATCTTTAATTGTTGTGTAAATGACGGTATATTTCCTGACCTAATGAAAATTAGTAAAGTAGTACCAATATTTAAAGCAGGCTGTTCAAACAGTCCTTCTAATTATAGACCTATATCAATACTACCAGTATTTAGTAAAATATTTGAAAAACTAATTCTTAATCAAATGTTGTTGCACTTTAACCAAAATGAGATCCTACATAATAAGCAATTTGGTTTTACAAAGGGCCGGTCGACGCAGGACGCTGGTTGTGCTTTAGTTAAGTCTGTGTTAGAAGCCTGGGAGGGATCACAAGATGCTTTAGGAGTATTTTGCGATCTCTCCAAGGCATTTGATTGCGTTGATCATAGCACTCTCATTTTAAAACTTAATTTCTATGGAATTCGCGGCCCAGCACTAAAGTTATTGTCGTCATACCTAACAAATCGGAAACAAAAAGTATTTATTGACAATGTTACTTCTGTAGGTTCTTCTGTTAAGATAGGTGTTCCCCAGGGATCCATTCTGGGTCCATTCTTATTTCTAGTTTATATAAATGACTTCCCATACATGGTAAATAACATTGCAGATGTAGTATTATTTGCTGATGATACATCACTTATCTTTAAAGTAGATAGGAAAGATGAGAATCTTTTAGAGTCCAATAAAGCTCTTAGCTTAGCTTTGGACTGGTTTTCTGCAAATAACCTACTTTTAAATGCAAAAAAAACTAATTGTATTAAATTTTCAATGCTTAGTGTAACCCAAGAAAAATTCAATCAAATATTACTTTAGGTAAAAATCCATTAGATCTAGTGCCGTCAACTGTATTTCTTGGAGTTACAATAGATGTTAAATTGCAGTGAGGTCCACACATAAAAAAGATCTCTAGTAAATTGAGCTCCGCTGTATTTGCAATTAGAAAAATTAGACAGCTGACAGATGTGGCGACGGCTAGGTTAGTATATTTTGCTTACTTTCACAGCATTATGTCTTATTGCATTTTGCTGTGGGGCTCTGCTGCAGATCTGCAGACAATCTTTATACAACAGAAAAGAGCGATTCGCGCAATATATAACCTCCGATCTCGCGACTCTCTTCGAGAACTGTTTAAAGATATTAATATACTGACGTTGCCGGCCGAATACATCTTTCAGAATATAATGTAAAAATTTTGCTTACTTTAAAAAAAACAGTGACATACACAGTCTAAATACAAGAAATAAGAACAAACTCGCAGTTACAAAGTTAAGACTTAGTAAGACAAATAATACATTTATTGGTAATTGTGTAAAATTTCATAATAAACTACCTTCCGAAGTAACCGATTTGCAGGAACATACATTTAAATCACATGTTAAACAAGTATTGATGTCTAGAGGCTACTATAAAGTAGCAGATTATATAGCAGATAGGGATGTTTGGAATCGGTCCTGCACACTGCACCAAGATACTGTGGCATATATTTGAATGTATAACATTACTACCATAATTATAATTATAATCAATGAATCTTAAAGGTCCTTAACTATATATACATATTTGTATATACCTATAATTTTTCTGTTTTGACATTTTTTCTTTCTGTGACGATAATTAATTAAAATAGACGACCGATCGATCGTTCAGTTTATAAAGTGTCTGCCATTAAATTATCTTTTATATGTAAATTGTCTTATCGTAGGTATATGTCAATGAATGGTCATTGTAAATGTGGATTTAATGCAATGATACACCCCTTAATTTGATTTTTTATATACTATCATCAAGGTTTGTGTTTTAGCGGTGCTATGTATGCATTAATCCATATATTGATACAATATGTTTAAAAAAATTTATTAAAATGAGAGAAAAATAAGTTATAACAATTGATGACGAAAAAAATAAGCCCGGAGTTTCTTTCTGCCTTTCTTCTTCGGGTCGTCATCGCTTAGATAGTTAGTGAAAGGCTGGTAGGTTAGCTAGACTAGGGATTACTTTCCTTCCAAATCCGTCCAGTCTCCTTTCAACTTCTCCTCTCCCGTTCCTGTCCCTTCTCCTGATCATCATCTCCCGTCACTTCCATTACCGAAGATTAGGATTCCTTTAATTTTCCGATCATCCTCTTTTTTCCTTTTCCAGTCCTATCCTCGTCGTTGTATCCCTGCCTATCAGCCCTTGACGGTGGATTCCAAGGTCCTACGCCATTAACCATGATTACTCATTCCGTATGGAGAATTCCCATTTGTATTTTGACCTGTCATAAGTGCTTTTTATATGCCTACATGATGAATAAAGATTTTTATTTTATTTTATTTATTTTAACCTCTCTTGGATTATAAGGAAACCGGTATTCGGAAAAAGGTAATAAGTAGTGAGTAAAAATACAAGCGAAAATCAACAACAAATACGTTGAATACGCACTTCAATAAGGGCGAGTATTACATAGAGTATACAGTTCTTGTCCGAAGAAATCTAATAGAAGAAATCTAAACTAACTATTTATTTATAAATCAGAACGTTGTATATTATAATTATAGTAAATCAGTTAAGTTGTATGTTTTTTTAATTCTGGCACGGCAAAGTCCAACTAGAGTAGGTATCAAGTAGCGAGAGACAATCTATCCCTCGCTACTCAACACAATCATGCCGGCCTGTAGCTTCTTCACACTACGCCATGAGGTAAAAATGTGAAGAAGCGCTCAAGGGTCTAGTGTCAGAGTATTCAGAAGGCTGCAACACGGCCAAACATCGTACAGACAGAAACCGGCTGTATAATGGCTGATCCCGGAACGCGACACACTTGCGTATGCCATTATGGCGGGTTCTACACCCTGTGTACGGTGGTGGCTATCTGCGCGGATACGAATATCCTACCACCAGCAATGTTATTTACTATCTAGTGTGATTACTATGCAACAGTATCGTCATCCTAGGAAACCTAAGCTTGAGCCATCTGTGCGGTAATGTTGATGATTCAACATCTAGATAAGTTGTGTTTGTGTGTTGTTAATGTAAGCCTTACATAACAGTTTACTCAATGTGGTTTTAGTCTAAAGTGTTACATTATGGAGGGTCCTTCGTATAGGAAACGCGGGAGTTATGACACTAACAGCTGTATTGAATTATTACAAAATTTGTTCATTATTTTTTATTTATTTTCTGGATATTCAGTGGTACACAAAAAAAATATAAAAAACAGATTGGGGAATGTTACTTCAATTAAAGATTATTATTGTTACGAATATACACATCTTAAATATTTTCATATATGTTTAAGCGTTACACACAAATATTAAAAACGTAGCACCAGTTATTTCTATATAGCATACACATACAATCTTATCTACATTTCACATTATTGCATTACATTATATTATTTCTGAAAGATGGATAAGATCAAAACCTTGTGATCCATAAAAAAACTCTAAAGTAATCAGTCACACACATAGTCCTGACCCAGTAGGGCAAACCTGTATCGTAAGTACCAAGAACTTAGAGAAACTACGGTCACACAACTCCCAGACCCGGAACAAATATCTATCTGACACATAAACATTTGTCACATAGATTGTAATCGTACCCACGGCTTCTCATTGCACAGTCGGCTACTCGCCCGCTGCGCCCCAAAGTCTGGCAATGGTAATTGATAAATCCGATTATTTAACCAAGCACGAATGGTTTAGTAAATTATTAATCATACATTTGGGATACCTAAAGAAGACGCAGTTCCAACAATTATTTCGTGCAACAGCTTTCTATTCTGCCAGAATCGTTATTCACAAATTCTTTGAAGCTGCACTAATGTAATAATTAAAGATGCTTACTGACAATACAGGCTGTGAAAGGACGGCAAAGTAAACTTTCATGGGAAATTATTTTGAATTTTATTATAAGACTAACTGTTTCACGCGATTCCGCCCTCGTGAGTATTGTTTTTGGAAGAAAAGGTAAACTATTCATGGAGGCGTCTTAAGCTATTATATCTTTCTATATCTGCCTAGTAGTAAATTTATAAAGAAACTTATATTTTTTCTGGGCTTAAACAAATCATATACGTTAATCCAGCTAATAAATTATGTGTGCCAAATTTCATCCATATCCGTTCAGTCGTCTTTGCGTGATTGAGTACTTTTGAAAACTCTACGTATAAAGCTAGTGATTAGTAACTTATAAGTAGAGTAAAAAATTTAAATAGTCTAATGACAGTTTTCTAAAAATGTTGTAGCGCGTATATTAAACTATATTCTAACTTCCAACTCATTATTATCTAAGGATTAAATATACTTATACATTTCACAAAAAGTCGTAAGCATTTATCAGTGGCATATAATATCAATTTTTAAATTTCAATTACTTTACGAGGTTTACGGGATTTTCAACTTTGCCGAATACTAAACACCATGCCTTTATGTCGTATTTTATTTTATTTTTATATGAATATAATATTATTCATAAATACTGTCGTAGTGACGGTGAAAGGTTATTTTGGTCCATATTGCAACGCTGTGATGACTATGTAGATTTAGTTCTACGTCATTGTAATCAGAGAGCAAAGAGTAATTTATTTTTAATAGGTGTTGAAGTGAAGGAAATGTTACACACTGTGAAAAAGTCCCATAAAAAAACCAGAAAGACTGATGATCTATCGAGTCCTCACAAATATCCTTTATGGTGCCGAAACCTGGGCTTTATTACTAGACTGCCGCAAATTTAAGATGTGGTTTTGAAAGCGCCTCCTGCTAATCCCATGTCCGCATTCCACACATATGTGTTTATCCTAAACGAGCTTAAACTCAACAACAAACTTTAGTTGAATGTTCAGCTATAAATTAGAAAATTCTTAGGGTTGGTCTCCAGGTGGAAGGCTCAATAACTCAAGGCTAAGTAGAAAGTAAAAGGGCTAAAAGCAGGTCTCCAAACTACTGGATTGATCTAATTAAGCCTCTAACAACTTTAATAATCAATGTTCAATTTTGCTATAGATCTCGTAGACTCTGTTATCAGAAACGTAATAACATGTTTACTAATAATAAAGCCATTACAGAAGTAAAAGTTGAGATGGCCATAAACTATATGATTATAAATCAATTATTTATTTCGGACGTAAATGCTCATAACACTTTTGATAATCATAATTCAATCATGGTATGTGAAAATATATTCATAGACATCAAGTTTAATAGTATTTTTTTAAACTTAACTAAATTTGATCTTTAGGATAAGAAGAAGAGGTATTTAAGATTATTCTTGTGGTGTTGCGATTTGATTGGATTCTTATATCAGTCTAGACTTTATCACTATATGCTCATTTCAGAAATCGTCCTGCATAACCTAAATCTGCACTATGAGTTTATTTCGGCATTACTCCTATGGGTTAGAAATGCCAGATCCCCCCACCTAGCTTAAAATAATTGACATGGTACGTGATATTTAATGATCCGTCTTACAAAATAAATGATTTCATTTTGATTTTTGTGTCACGTATTTGAATATGTATTTTATTATAAAGCAAAAAGCTAGTTTGATTTTCTTATTACACGTTTACTGAGAAGAAATTCTATCGACCCAGTACATCGTTCTATTGAATGAATAATAAAAGCCCTAAAGCGAATTCCTTTACAGCAAAAAATCTTTTATGTAAAAGTGATAGAAAGTGGAAGTTTTTTGATAAACATTTTTTCGAGTTACATGTTTTTGTTGAATAAAATCTGAAAGCAATATTAGTCCGTAAGTGATATGCACTAGTAATAGTGAAATCTGTTCCTATCGAATTGCTATAAACGTGAGGGGCGACAGAAAAAAATTACGCAACTAAAAAGCGATGACTACAATAAATGAAAGATTGATACCAGTAGCAAACGCAATTTATTTGCTTGTTTATTAAAAGGAATGTTACAGCTAGGAAGCCAACTACATTATAAGTAGATATACATTTCTGTTAATTGAAAAGAAATGAGTATTAAACGGGAAGACTGAAAGTAACACCAATCGTAGAAAATATCGGAGTGCTAGATTAGTTTGGTATGGGCATATGATGAGGAGGGATGAAAGACATGTTACAAGACTGCTTGTCAATATAAATGTGGATGGACGAAGTGGGAGACCTAAAAAAAGATGTATGGATTGCGTGAATCAGGATGAGGAGCGTGTGTGGGATAAGGGCAGATAGATGATGACATTTCTGTTAATTATACATAGTGCTTACTCTCGATTTTGACAGTGTGTAGATCTCTTTTTTATAGTTATATTGTCTGTTCGTCTTTTGGATGGATATATGCTCTTGGTAGAGAGTATTTTCCTGCAAGATATGTCGAATGTCAGGGTGTCATGCAACTGTTTCGTTGTCATTTTGATGTATTGGTTTAAGTAGAAGTATCGATTTCGCTTTTATCTCCGAAAGCTTGATGTAGATTTTTATTGAAAAGTCATTTTAGCCCATAAATAAATATTCTACAGCGTTTAGTAATAATGTAATATTAGTAAAAGAAATTTCAGATTCGAATCTCAATAAATACTGGAGAAAGTTGAAGTTGACCTAGTGTGGGGTCAGGACTATGTGTGTGACTATTGGGTGTATTTATTTATTTAAATCATCAAAATATGATTAGAACTGTAGTTACATGATCTGAGCTGATATTGTAAAAAAGATATCCATCAGATTATTAGAAACAATGAAAAACCCATAGTTCTTATTGTTCTTAAATATAACAGTTCGTGGGCATTGCCGATACGCTTTACTTTTTAACATAATTAAATCAACTTTTTCTTTTCTGGTTATAATTTCAATTGCTCATAAGCCTTAATTATTTAGAATTTTATATGTGATGTAATCACATACAATTAAATGCTTAAACCGGAATATTTTCATTTTCACGCACATTCAAACGTAGATCGCAAAGCCTTAAAAACAATCTTTAAATGCATGTTTAAAACTCAAAATTCATAAAAGTGCTGTGTAATTTTCACAAAGCTCTTTAAAATATACTTTTATTAAAACATCAAAAGAATATTAAAAAAACATTAATAAACTTATGACAGGTATTTGGGTTGCATGTATTTATTTATTCATTATACAATTTTGCAAATCATCTTATTTAAAATCGTATTCAAATGTTTATCTTTGATACATGATCAAATGAGGTTTACAATAGATTGTAACGAATCTTTGATGATAGATATGGATCTGAAGATATAATTTTTAAAGCAGAGTATCGTTTATTGATCTCTTTCGTGTCAGTACTTTATCTGAAAGACTTTCTCTGGAAGTATAATTATTTTGCTTTAGGCAATAAATTATTAAAATTCTATCAAAATCATAGCTAAAAAGTTTAAAGACGAATTTATAAAATATATCTCTCGAAAATTATAAATTTTAAAAATAGAACCATGAAGGGCCGCATGATTGTGTTGAGTAGCGAGGTATAGTTAGTTGTGTTTTGCTACTTGATACTCATAACTGGACGGCACTGCGCTTACCATCAGGTGCAGTGTGGTCACTTTGCCCTGTCAGTACAACAAAAACATGTTGTAAACTAACTTTGTCTAGCATAAGAGGGACAACTTCGCCAAAGCAGACAGCCTCCGTCGCGCAGTTGGCGAGTAGCCGGCTGTGAAACGAGAGGCCGGGGTTCGATCCACACACCGGACAAATGTTTCAGAAATTTGTATCCAGGGTCTGGGTGTTGTGCGACGGAAAGTCTCTCGTAGTCCCTGATACCCACAACACAAGACTCGTATTTTAGTGTGGGATCGGGGCTATGAGTGGGACTGTTGGGTGTTATTTATTGTATCACAGAATCTTCGTGAAGTCTGTTTGTAAGTCAAGCGGCGCTCGTCCTACAGGACAAAGAATGGAATGGTGAAGGGGTTTGGTCTGTAGACCATTCCATTCTTTGGTAATTGGTTGCATCAGGTATTCGGCTTTTCTTGGGCGGTGTAGACCACTTACGCACTGTTTGCTTGCTTTCTCACTTCTGGTTAAATATTAGTGTTTTATAATCCAACACTGGACTCAACTTAAGCACTTTGACTATTACTAAAAACTCCCTAAATTACCTACCTATACTTATTTCTTATGTTACGCGAATATAACACATTGAAATAAAAATAACGGTAGGCAGCGGCTTTGCTGTGCCCTGGCATTGCAGAAGTCTATGGGCGGCGATGACTACTTACTCACCATCAGGTCAGACGGGCCGTCGGCTCGTCTGCCTATGGAGGCATTAAAAAAAATTCTACGGATTTTATTGTGGTTAATTTTTTACTTTTTTTATTTCAATGCATAAATTATCTATTAACTTTGTGTATATTTTCCGCTCGCTGATTTTATTAGAACTTATGTCGCAATAATATAAAAAATATAGGTGTTTTATTTTGTATATTATTAGTTATGCAACCGAAAATGTAAAGATAAAGATACTTAATTGCGGAAACAGTCAAATATGAGTGGAAATATATGACTATCTCCCTCATACAACAGCATAATGACCATTGCGAGTGGTGACGTCATAAATCATATCGTGTCTGCTTTTTTTGTAATTTTATTGATTCAAACAATAAAAAATTACGTGTTTATTATGTTTATGTGTAATAAATCTTTCCCTCGTAACTTATAACCTAATCTACTTTGGCATATTCATATAACACATTTACCACTACAATTAAGTACGTATGCACTCGGCGCGTGGTGAAAGTGTTACGGTTTTTGTGCCTAAGCTGCATCTGTGACGAAACTGTTATGCCACTGTTACGTGAAATGATTTCGCGAATAATGCTACTAAAGAACACACACTACTAGCCCTGTATTAAACATTATCCCACTGCTGGGCACGGGCCTCCTCTAATAATGAGAGGGGTTAGGCCTTAGTCCACCACGCTGGCCTAATGCGGGTTGGCAGACTTCTCATACCTTCGAAAAATTCTCAGATATGCAGGTTTCCTCACGATGTTTTCCTTCACCGTTAAAGCAAGCGATAATTAACATTTTAATACACACATAACTTTAGAAAAGTCAGAGGTGTATGCCACTTGGGTTTCGAACCTACGACTTTCGTCTTGGCAGTCCGTACCGCAACCAACTAGGCTATCGCTGCTTTTTAAAGAACACAAGTTATTTATAAAATAATTATACTAAACATGTTGGTCACTGGCCTCCTCTACTAACGAGAGGGGTAAGGCCTTATATAAGGGTTGATAAACTTTACATAGGTACCTTTCAAATTCTCATGAAGGATTCTTAGGTATACAGGTTTCCTTGCGATGTTTTTCACCGTTTAAGCAAGTGATAAAATAGCAATGAAAATATAGGTAAATAAAAAAAAAGTCTGAGTTTTATGCCATTTGTGCTGTGGAGCAACCACATCCAACTAGGCTAATGAGTATTCTTCTTGTTACAAAAATCCAATGTTTGTTTAGCATTTCTATTTAATTATACGGTGACAGCCTCCGTAGTGCAGCGGGCGAGTAGCCGGCTGTGAAACGAGAAGTCGTGGGTTCGATTCCCGCACCGAGACAAATATTTGTGTGACAAATAGATAGTTGTTTCGGGTCTGGGTGTTGTGGGATCGTAGTCCCTCGTAGTTCTTGATACAAGTTATATGTAGTGTGGGATCGAAACTATGTGCGTAACTGTGGGTGTATTTATTAAAATAATTTTTAACCGACTTCAAAAAAAGGAGGAGGTTCTTAATTCGTCAGAATCTTTTGTTTTATGTATGTTCCTCGATTACTCGAAGACGCCTGGACTGATTCGAGAAATTCTTTTTTTGTTTAAAAGGTTACACTTCCCAGATGGTCCCATTGGCACCAAGTCAGGATCTGATGATGGGATCTCAGAAAAATCGAGGGCAACCCTAAAATTTTATAGGGACGCATAATTTGTTTTTATTGAAGTCGGTGTACCTTTTTATGAATTAAAAAACTTTTACGTAAGATTTACATTAATATCGCGGATATTTTCTCGTGCCACATTATGTAGGTTTCCTTGGTGAAACCTTCGTGCAGCACGCATGTGTTGTTTACGTGTAATAGTTTTCCTATCATAACATTTAGAAAATCCCGTATGTTTCGGAGAAACATCACCATTGTGCACGCAATGCGGTTTATTTTAATATTGTACGGCATTTTTTGATCTCGATTATACTTTGTAAAAAGAGTGCGTTAAATTCTACGAAACTTTACAAATGGCTATATAAAAACATACGTGTAATGTAGCTTCATTGCGGAACTTTCAATGAAACATAATTTATATATGAACACGCACATTATTTAACTTTTTTTTATCCTGGCACAGCAAAGTGATCACACTGCACCTGATGGTAAGCGCAGTGCCGTCCAATTAGAGTATCGAGTAGCTTGAGACAATCTATCCCCCGCTACTTAACGCAATTATTCCGGCCAGTTTCTTTAAACTACGCCATGAGCAAGAAGGTGAAGAAGCGATCGAGGGTCTAGTATCAATGCTCAGAAGGCTGCAAATCGGCCAAACATCGTACCCCAACTATAGACCCCCGGCAAAAATCGGATGTACACTGGCTGATCTCGGAACGCAACACACTTGCGTGTGCCACTATGGTTGGTTTTAAACCGGTGGTCGATATCCGGGCGGATACCACCTACCACCAGCAACGTCACTGACCTAAAGATGCTACTTTTATAGTGTTTTTATTTCAGAATTCCTAACATCAAAGAATTCCTTCTGAGATACGTGTGATACTAAAAGATAGACTCCAGGGTCATACGTTGTTTTCGTGGAAGCCGGTAGACGAGCAAAGTGGTTCATCTGATGCCAAGCGATCATTACCGCCCATGAAAATGTAAAATAAAAAAAAACAAAAACGATCTTAATTGAATGAGGATCGGAAGGGGTTTTTGGACCACTGGAAATCTTACCACTTCACGTTAGTTTTCTGTAAGGCAGCAGCACTGACCCAGTGGAATCAACTCTTTTTACTACAGAAACTCTTTACAGCTGACTGTAATGTTTATAAAACGTTTGATACATGACAATGAAAAATAAATATATTTTGTGAAAAGCCTTTTTGGAATACTTTTTACTTATATAATTCCACCGAACATATGAAAATGTAAATTAAACTGCGTTCTCAGTATTGTATGAGTTTATTACTCTACGAGAATTAATGCCAACGCGTTTTATAATCTTTATTTTCTTAAATTGCTCTGTATTAAAATTATATAATTTACAAGCATTTGCTCGCTTCGCCCGCTAAAATTTATAGACTGCATAGTAGAGGGGATTTAAAGAAAATAAAGTTACCTATGTCCCTCCTAGGGGCTATAAGTATCATCATACAAAATATTATCAAAATCGGTTCATTGGTTCTGCCGTGAAAAAGTAACAGGCAGAAAACTATCGACCCTAATTCACCCACTTAGGGGTTAAATTTTGAAAAACGCCGATACACGTGTACCTACGTTTATTTCTAACCGGAAGCACGTATACGAAATTTCGTTATTCTCACTTTGAAAATGACGAACTTTTATTCAACCTGTTTTCCCTTATTTTACCCCTTTAGAAGTGAAATTTTTCTTAGTGGATGGTCACAATATAAAGAGCATCAACTGCCAAAATTTAAACTTTGTACCCGAGCGGTTTAGGCTATTCGTTGATTACTATACAAACAATAAAAACAACTGTTTCCATTTCTACCCAGAATTATAGAATTCATCAAGCCTTCTGTGAAGAAGCTAAACAGCAGGCCGGCATGATTGTGTTGAGTAGCGGGGGATAGACTGTCTCTCGCTACTTGATACTCTATCTGGACGGCACTGCGCTTACCATCAGGTGCAGTGTGGTCACTTTGCCGCGCCAGAATAAAAAAAAAGCCCTAGCTAATACCAAAACGCATAATGAGATGCTATTCCCAGGATGCCTATACCATACAATTTCACACCAAGTTCGTGACGCGGATGCCTTAATCATCCAATTGGTAGAAAAGAGCTTTGAAGAATGTTAGCCAAAGAGGCTAATAAGAAATGTGGATTTTGACACTGCTCTAGATAGAGTTGAATAGAATTTTACCTATGACGGAAAATTAAACTAAAGTTACACAATCAAATTACTATGCATTCGATTAAAATTAACCCTAAATTGAAAAATTGTGTTTTTTTATTACCGTAATAGGCTTGTGTTTGACCTGTATCTCGCCTGATGATAAGTGATGTGGTCTACGGTGGAGCACGCTTGCCTAGAAGATACCTATTCACTCTTGACTTGGGCAGACATGGTCCTTATTTACATTGACAAAAAAGCATATTATTACAATGTTTATTGCTCTTGCCGACGCGACGTCTAAATGTCACTCACCTTTTCAACTTTTCATAGGGTAGGAAGTTGCCCTTGGTTCTAGTAATTCATTTTAATATAGCATAATTAAATTCCTTTAAAGGATATAAAAAAAGACGATAACTGGTTTTGTCACATTAACTAAGTTTATTTTATGCGACTGCCTCGATGGCGCAGTTGTAATTGCGCATGCTGTACGACTGCTGTGCTGCTGAGGTCTCGGGTTGGATCCCCGGGTCGGGTAAAGTGATATTGGGTTTTTCTATCTAGAAATTCTCAGTACTAGCACCGATTATGAAATCTATGCCAGGTATGGCGATAGGATCGGCCCCTATCACATTATAGACCGAAAATCGGCGAAATGTGGGTGTACTGGTTACACCTCTACCTACCCCTTCGGAGATTACAGGCGTGAGTGTATGTGTGTTATATATACTTCAAATGTACCGTCGCAATTGCGCTGACAAAACAGAAAACATTAAAAATAACGTAATAGATATATTGTTTGTAGATCTAGTTTTTTATATAACCGAATTTTATAGAAATTAGATAAAAATTAAAGACGCATTAAGTACTTTTTAACTCATAGATGTCAATCACGCTTCGTGTGTAGTATAGCCAATTTCTACCAGAAACTTTGGAACTTAAGCTTACGCCTGTATAATCGAAGTGATGGGTAAATTCCAATCCCAGGCAACTCTTGTGTACCTTCTCAAATCAAAAATTTATATGATTTGGCATTTATAGAACAGACTAATGCCGAAAAGTTGCTCTATGTTAACGTGTACTGAATACCCATTCCAAATTATTTCTTCTAACGTATTCAAATTGCATTTACAAAACCAAATGCCACTTGCTCTAGGTAGTCGAAATGCCAGCTGCTAAATTACTTTCAAATACTGAACCCGAACTGCTGTTACAAGAGGTTACGATGACTAACCCCGGAGCCTAAGCGTCGGTAATCGTGTTACGTGAGCCGCTGATGCCGGGGCGAGCAGCGAGCTGAGAGCTCCGCCCGACCAGTCTGGTATCACAACGCACGCGTTGCGCCCGCACTTTCGCTCTCCAGCGGATCGCTTCCGTAAATCCTACGAGCCTTCAAAATCTATACGACATTTTGACCTGTTTAGAGCCTATCGTTAAGGCTAAGAAAGTATTGACATTGGTCTTGAATGACAGTATTGAATGTTTATGGATGTATAACATTTGATAGTAACACAAGTTTGTGAACAACTTTTGACATTAGTTTTAGATGTGTAGTAACTGGGTTGGATCGAAGTTTTGACGGGCAAGTGACGTGACTGGGAGTGAAGTGATCGTGCGCTATGTTGGTGATCCTCGCGTTTATCGGAGTGCGGTTCATGTTGAATGTGTCGCGACAGAGCGCGCGCGCCTTGGCAGATGAGTGCTACACTAGGAAGTAATTGTTTTGACATTTTAACTGTCACATGTGCTATGCCACAATGCACACACTATACACACCATATCATTTTGGATTTACGTTACGTTAAACATGATAGTTTTGCGATCAAATATTTTTCTTTTTTTGTAACACACAACCTTGACCCCATAATTATTCTATGTCGTTGGTATCGGAGAATATAAGAAAATTTCGTTCTTACAAGACCCGAAGAAAACCTTGGACACACATATTTTTGTCTCGTGCGGGAATCAAACCCACGACCTCTAGTTTCATAGCCAGCTACTCTCCCACTGAACCATGAGGGCTGTTTATTAATTAAAGGTGATCAAACATTTGGCAACAACATTGCAGCACGCGCCAGCATATTTTGAAAGGTTTCTGCATTTTATTAGAATGTGGCGCTTACGATTTTAATAAGTGTGCTAGGCTGCTTAGGAATTGATAGGGTTGATTCTAAAACACTACGTGTAACCATGTTGTTCTTAGTTATTTGGGGTGCTAGAAATTTGTATTTAGCTTAAATTAAAATCTGGCAGTTCGAATATTAAAATTGACCGAACTATTCAGGTTTTTTAGGCCATCACTTGATATAGTAAACAAAGACATTCATAAACAGGTTTATTAAAACGGACATGCCTGTACTAGCCATATGCTATGTATGGCCGGGTAGACCATGAGGGACTTTGTTAATTTCAAACTTATTTTATTAAATATGACTACCAAACCGGTATAATATCAGGACGAATTATCGAAAGCAATATGTTTTTATATCATATTAGACTCTTCTAATATAATTTTCAAGCGTCGATAGTCAGCTTGGAGAGGAACTACTGAGACATAAATCACAGTTTAAATCCCAGCTCCTAGGACACACTACTGACTACAGAATCACGTGTAAATAATAATAAATAAATAAATTATTAATATACCCAACAGTCACACACATAGTTCTGACCCCACACTAGGTAAAACATGCATCGTTGGTATCAAGAACTACGAGGGACTACGGTCCCACAACACACAGACCTATAACTATCTATCTGTCACACAAACATTTGTCTCGGTGCGGGTATCGAACCCACGATCTCTCGTTTCACAGCCGGCTACTCGCCCGCAGCTCCACGGAGGCTGTCAAAATAATTATTATTTATCACTTAGGCTTAACGCCAAGGTATGTGAAGTCTACCAACTCTCATTAGGAAATTGTTGTGAACCTAGACCCAGACCTAACACCTCTCATTACAGGATGCTCATACCTAATAATGAGCCAGTGAATAAAATACATTGACATTGTGACAGCTGTAGCTGTGAATCGAAAGGCCGCGGATTCGATCCCCACACCGAGACAAATGATTGTGTGATCCACAAATATTTTGAGTCTGGGTGTTGTAGGTTAGTGCGTCGTAGTTCTCGATGACTCCGATATGCTTTGAATTTGGGTTCGGACTTTATGTGACTGTTGTGTATATTATTTTTAATAAATTAAAATTATTAATAAACACGTGCTACTATAAAATTAACGAATTCCTTCTTGACAACTTCTAAATATGTGACATTTATTTTTGATTGTATAAATTATGAATTTATATAATTTAATTGTATAAATTATAATAATAAAATATAAATTAATTAATGAGAAACAAATTAAGTACGAAAACAATGTATACTGTTGTATTTTGTAGTGTTGTCGACAGTTTAAACATGTGTACACCCATTGGGTAGATTTTTGAGCACATTTGATATTTGCGAACACCTATTGCACACCAAAAATCACACCATTAGAGATTTGATTTAATTTCTTATGCTATCTAAGTGAAAAGTGGTATTGGTGGAATTGGCCAGCTCAGTTGGGCTAAACCACGGTTTCACAGAAAAGCGATGTGAAGAAACAACTTGTTGCATTTCGTACGGCAAGTGAGGTTACCGGAGACACAAATCCCCCCGCATCTCAATACCTTTAAGGCTGCTAATATACGTATAATGCGTTTTTATACGAGGTGTCCATGCAATCACTTCCCCTCAAGTGAACAGCTTGCTCGTAAAATAATTGCTTGCTAATAAAAACCTGCTACCACATCTGATACAACATAATAAAAAAGTAGCGTAAGGACAAATCAGTTTGTTCATTTTGCAATGTAAGTATTTCGATAAAGGTCAAGGTCAGTCTAGTCTGGGTCTCTGAATATGACCTGATGATATTTCATATAAAAGGGGTTCATTTTTAATTATTATTGACACACGTTTACAACAATTGTTTTTTTATGCGGTATTTTAATCGGTTGCGCAAATTAGTGTTATGCAGACGTGAATCACTGCTAAGCTTTAAGGACCGGTAATTTTTAAAACTGACCAAAATAACGATAGACTCGTATAGTATCATATCATGGGACTTAAATACTGTTGACGACTATTTAACGAAAATAGGGATATTATGACATCCTCCGTGGAACATCGGGCGAGTAACCGGCTTTGAAACGACAGGTCGAAGATTCAATTCCTGCACCAAGCCAAATATTTGTTTCGGGTCTGGGTGTAGGACCGAAGTCCTTCGTTGTTGATACTAACGATACAAAATTGACCTAGAGTGGAGCCAGGACTATGTGTGTGACTGTTGGGTGTATTTATTGGAGTGAAAACTTCTTTAGGCTCTTTGGGCACTTTTGGTAAGGGGGAAAGCACGAGACCCGCGTGACCGTCACGCTCAAATTATTATACTTTTGACATAATCACGCTTATGAAGTTACATAAGATAACATATACACTCACACCTGTAATCCCCGAAGGGGTGGGCAGAGGTGTAACTAGTACACCCACTTTTCGCCAAATTTCGGTCCCATGATGTGATAGGGGGCGAGCCTATCGCCATACCGGGCACAGATTCCAGACTCAGGGCTAATACTGGGAATTTCTGGGTAGAAAATCCCAACATCACTTTACCCGACCCGGGGGTCGAACCGAAGACCTCAGCATAGCAGTCGTAAACGCATGCGCAATTACAACTGCGCCACCGAGGCAGTCCTATGAAGTTACTACTTCATAAACGCTGTTTCAAAAAAAACAGTAATTCCAAAATTTTAAGTTTTCACTTCTGTCGGTAGTCCCCATGACAAGGTTTTTTTTATTATTCAAGGGATTAGGCAGCGTTTTCGATGAAAGCTCTCAGACGACTTGATATTTTCTACACTTCCAACAATTATCGTTATATTTCAACCAACTTACAGAAAACCTTGACAAATTATATACCAAACCTTCCTCATAAATCACTGTATCTATTGGTGATAGAGTGATTTATGAGATAACCGCATAGAAATTCGTTCAGTAGTTTTTGAGTTTATCGCGAGCAGACAGACAGATGTGACGGAGGACTTTATTTTTAACCGACTTCAAAAAAGGAGGAGGTTAACAAGTCGTCGTAATCTTTTTTTTTATGTATGTTACCCGATTACTCGAAGACACCTGGACCGATTCGAGAAATTATTTTTTTGTTTAAAAGGGTATACTTTCCAGGTGGTTCCATTGGCACCAAGTCAGGATCTGATGATGGGATCTTAGAAAAATCAAGAGAAACCCTTAAAATTTTATAGTGACGCATTATTTGTTTTTTATTGAAGTCGGTGTACTTTTTATGAATTAATTTTATTTTATATTTTATTCGTTTGTTATAATCTATCGTGATAGAACTGTATGGTTCATATATAGTTTTATCCACATGCAAATAACCTATTTAAACATTTATAATCTACTAATAAATAATTTATAGTGTAAATATTCAATTAAATTTATATTCCCTTGTGCATAAGGGCGTTAAATTCTTAGGTTGCTCTTTACATAACTGGTTTTTACAATGATCATTTTAATTAAAATATAAAATCTTATTGAGGAGTAACATATTATATACAACCACGTTGTTATTTTGACTTTATGGGTAATTAAACGGTCGTTGGCTATTTACGTAATTATTCTACGTTTGTTCTTGGTGTAATTATATTGATATCCTAAATATAATAATATTACAAAAATATATTTATTTTATAGCAGCCCTGTATTATATATTGTTCCACTGCTAGGCGCCTGTTCTGGAAGTACTAATAAAAAGGGCCTTAGCCCACCATGCCGGTTGATAGACTTCACAACAGTTTGCTCATGCAATTTCTCCGTCAAAGTAGCTAGGAATTAGCTTCATTCGCAAGGAAATACACCACGTAACTTTGAAAGGTCAAAGATGTATTTATTTAAAACTTTATAATATACACAAAATGTATAAAGGCGGACATAATGCCAGAGGCATTCTCTACCAGTCTACCTATGGGTGATGTATAGACGAGACAATGTGGCTGTACATATATATACAGTGGGAAAGAAAATATAACAATGAGCGTTAGAGGCCAGATACTAATAAATAAATATATCTAATAAAACAAAAGAGTTGTATATCAGGCAGCCTCCGTGACGCAGTTACCGAGTAGCCGGCTGTGAAACGAGAGGCCGTGGGTTCGATTCCCACATCAGGACAAATGTTTGTGTGACAGACAAATATTTGTGTCCGGGGTCTGGGTGTTGTGATACCGAGGTATCTCGTAGTCCCTGATACCGACAACACAAGACTCGTATCTTAGTGTGGGGTCGGGGCTATGTGTGTGTAACTGTTGGGTGTTATTTATTATCTACTATTAATATTATACCTAAAAACAAAATATATAGAACCTTTAGGGATTGCCTGCTGCCTCGGCGTATAATTTTGTCTTAAAATTTTTGGTTATTCCTTCCTCCTGGGTCCTCTAGGTGTAGTAAGAAGATGCTACACAGCAGGCCGGCATAATTGTGTTGAGTAACGAGGGATAGATTCTCTATCGCTACGGGTTACTATGCCGCGCCAGGATAAAAAAGAATTTTATTTTGATTGTGTTTCGTGTATAGAGAGTGACTTACAGATCCCAAAAACCCTTTTACCTTTCTAACTCCCATACGTTTCCTTTAAGTCATAAAAGCACCCATGGTTATTCAGGTATTGTGGGTAGTCATGGGTAGTGTAGATGAATTACCCCAGGTACCATATGCTCGTATGTTAGAGTTACCAACCCCGAATTTCAAAAACTATGATTTGAAGTTAGGCAAACCAGAAAAAATTAGTTTAAAAACAGGACACGTCTTTATTTTAAAACAGCGTGAACACTCGCGAGTCGTGTGGCCCCCCGTAACGACGGATTATAAAATTAGGGCGCGAATTTCAAAATATCTTATCAGGGCACTTTAAAAATTCAAGACGCTGCTTAAAAACTTTCCTGGACAACCAGGTCATGTCCTGGGTAAACACGACGGTTGGCAACTCTATCGTGTGTGGTCCTCGGCTGTAGAAAAATATGTGGTTATTTCAAAATAATTATCGTATTTGGCATCACCTTTACCGGCCGAGTTCAGGTGTCAGGCACTGTGTGTAAGTTTTTAATTTGTTGTTTTCATTTGTTGCTTAAAATACTTAGAGTAGGCAACCAAAAGGAGACGGCATTACGCTCGAATCTTGAACAAAAAATTCAGCAATGTCGGTGGGGGGCTTCGTACAACTACAAATTAACATGTGCACACAAATGTAAAATGTAATCACGTCGCTACGCACGCACACTACACCATTTCATACAACACTGGCAAATTTATGCACACAGTTACAAATGTATCTTGGTGTGTAATATATTTACAGTGTCATATATTGACAACTGTGTAAAAACAGTAGAGCGTAGCAATGTCGACACAAGGTATAGGTTGCTTTGTCCTTATCTATCGATAGATAAAATAAAACAATTATAATTTATTAAATGTTTTAAGATTATTTTTTATGTGTATCATCTTTCCTATCGCTTTCTTGCAATCTCTGTGTGTGATTTCGTGAAAAGGGACGGAAGTAGAGAGGTATAGTTAAAAATAGTGTAAATTAATATTTCTAATTTAATCGTAATACTGTAAAGATACTAAAGGTAAGTACTGAGAAAAATACAAGCTAAATAAGCAAAAATTAAAACTTTATTTTTTAGTTTTTTTTTAAATAATACGCCTTTAATTTATTTAATATGGATGGATATCCAGCTGTTGTTATATACTTAGGACTAAGTTATAATGAGGTAACAATAATCTTACTATTAATGAACAACATTTTAAGGATACCACGACATGCGTTAAGAAAAAAAAGTAACACCAGTATTCAATAAAAGTAAAAGATTAATTAAATTTTCAAAAATAACAATGAGCATGACCTAATGAGAATTTAATTAATAAATTAATAATAATATATATATTATATCTAAGTATAACAATATTATAGAATTGCAGCTATAAGAAAAAATGGCTGTATGTACAGCTAACCATTTTGCCACAACAGCTTTTTTGAATTTTGGCAATTTATCAACAAATACATCATACATACATCGTTTCACAAATAGAGTTATATGATTTGGACAAACGAGATATGACAGAGAATTGTTTTAGGACGGTTCTGGTCTCTTGGTTTCTTATATAAGTAAACTCGCCTTCTTCTGTTTTCCTAATGAAAACACGACCTTGCTTAATCTACACGAATTTGTACTCTTTATCTTTGACGATCTGGCGAGCCGCTGCGTGTAATTTGTTTTTAGGTGATGGGTGCTCAACAATGTAAAGCGGTGATTTATTACCTCTAATGCCTGTGTGAGCAGTACTGAGCTTGTCGTTTGGATTTGCCTTATTAAAATTTATTGTTTTCGCTAAAATGTATCCCGAAGCCTAGGGGTAGCCAATTTAACAATGATTGAGCGAAGTCTCTTGTCGTCTCTGTTACTTTTTACCACACGAGTGCAATGATGAATGTCGGATTCTTTCAAGTTGCAGGATACCTTAGACAGCTGAGTAATTATAGATAGCAAGTTTTACTGTTTGTGCTCGGGGACACACTCTATCTCAAGATTGTTAGAACGGTTATGCTGCTCAGCAACCTGAAGCCTGATTTGCAGATCCTGTAACGTATTTGTTAAGTGAACGTTCTCCTCCTTTAGCTCTCCCAGTGTGTCTTGGTATTTGGCGATGGCGGATTTGGTGGTTTCATAGTTTTCATTCAGAAACAAACATTATTCTCCAAAGCAGTTATTTCCCGTTTTATAGATTGAAATTCGGTTCTCACCATCTGCTTAAGGGTTTGGTTAAGCTCCTGTGCTAAAGCTAATTTCATGACATTGAATTCTTCTCTTATTATTTCCCTAACGTCTTTCTTTGTAATAACTGACGCGGACGAGTTTAAGCCGGAACTTCCACTAATTGCGCTAGTATCAACAGTGGCTTTTTTCGATGCGTAATATTGTCATTAAAAGGTAGCGAGTCATTATTTTTCCTCGACTTCCCGGGTGAGTCAATGGGACGTAAAGGTGTATTACTGTTATCAGTTTTTGGTTGCTTTGCACATCATCCGTGACATTCCATTTTTTTTTTGGTCAACACTAATTGTAGAGTAGCGTTTTTCAGGTATGGCACATGGAACACAACAATGACGGCCGTTGCAAATTATTTTAAAATGTATTTGATGATTACTCACTCGTTTTGAGGTATTCCGATTATACCTCAGCAAATATACCACCGGAAAGTACACAACACGACCTTTCCAATGGTATATAGTTTGTGAGAAACTTGAGTGTTCTGTTATTCCATAAAATTTCAAATTAAATAAGCGGAGCCAAGAAATACAGTGTTACTGGTAACGAATGCGATTAGCGAATGCTGCGAATGAAATTATTGTATGTCATTGAGAGCGATTATCGCCTGTTTTGGTGTGGTAGCCGGCTAACGGCTATCTATTATGAAGAGCATATAAAAAGAGCTTGAGATCTCGACATGAATACAGGGTGTCCCAAAAGTCGACGTCAAGCCGGAACCGGGTGAAAAGGCAAGTCATACCGGTTAACAAAAAAATATAAAAAAATCTAAGTTGATGTTTTTAAAATTATAGGCATGGCCCGCGCTTTTCAAAGTATAATCCTAACTTTGCGCATTTGTGTGATCTTACGTAAGAACTATTAAGACTCCCTCCCACCCCTTGTAAGAAAAAATAAGACATTATCGACTCCCCCCTACATCATCTTTCGTAATAAATGAATGGCGCCAAAATTCATACCTACCTAAATATTTTTTAAATATACCGGATAAATTTTTAGATTTTTGACAAATACTTTATTCTGGTTTTGGTATATTTTGTGACATTCCTAGCGTGTTAGAACTATTTACATTAAAAGTATGTGTTTAGAAGACAGTCCAGATGAATTAGTAATTTTATCGATAACCTTTATAAGTTTATCTACAACACTATTTGAGTCTTGCATAAACGACAGTGTTACCACATAAACCACAAAAAATGCCAGTGTAATAAAGTTTATGAAATTGTAAACTTAGTCGATATGTCAACTCACCTAAAGCATAAATAAAGTAATCCTACTAATATTATAAATGCGTATGTTTGGATGGATGCATGGTTGTTTGATATCCAATCACGGTACAACGGCTGGACGGTTCTACTTAAAATTTGGCACAGAGATAGATTATAGTCTGGAAAAGCACATAGGCTACTTTTTACCCCGGAGAAATGTACAGTTCCCATGGGATAGTTTAGTTTTTCACAGAGCAAGGGATCGACATGATTTTTTGAATAGTGGGAGTTTAGGAATCAGAAAATGACAAAGACCACTTTTAACTCGAAAAAATGCACGCTTCCTATGGGATAGCAAAATATAGAAGGTTAAAATGTTCCAAGACCTACACGCGGGCGGAGCCGCGGGCAACATTAGTTAAAATGAATATTAAAAAAACAACTTGCGTTTAAGACATTGAATACAAATAAATTTTACACTACTGTGGCTAAAAGTTTAACCTGGCAACATTTATTACCCGATGATAATTTTTAGAAATTATATGTTTTGTTGCTTTTAAGGATAATATTACTTTAAAAAAATACGTCCAGATGAAAAATAATGTTGTATTTTTGTAAGTTTGATGTGTCAGATCTATTTTTACATGTTAATACCACTACAGGCTCGCATTTTCAAGGAGCTCCATTCGCACGTGATGTCACTTTTTTAGTGGCGGATCACGAAGCGCAACTAGTTTTATAGAACGTGTATGAGCACCGTGCTCTTACATTTGTCAAACGGGGTAAGCGCTCAATGGCGTCTCCAGTGTTAAATACTCTAAGTTAAAATATTATGGTCATTGATTCACTTGTTATTTCATCATGAGATGGTACTGTTGACGGATATTTAAATGCACTTCTTACTGATCGTCAAGTGTCTATCGTTTGGAAATCATACGTATATGTTTAAATACTAATTATGTACCTCTAAATGGCGATAGGCTCCTATCACATTATCGGACTGTCATAAATTCGGCGAAAAGTGGGTGTACTGGTTATACATCTGCCTACCCGTTCGGGAGTTACAGGCTTGGAAGTATATGTATGTACTACTTAGCTCCTCATAAAGATGCCAAACGAAATGTGTCAGTTATCATTAACTGCGTGTGTGAACTGAACATTTTCATTTCTTTTTGCCGATTTACTCCTTGGAGACTTTAGTTGTTTGCTCAAGAAAAAATATTTAAACTACTCTAGCAACGGTATTCACCAAGATTTGCCAGCCTACCACCACCTCTTAGAGCAGTCTTGTTGTAATATTACAATGAGATTTTGTACCATGAATTCGCATAGTAATATTATAATAATACTGCTCTAAGATGTCGTGGTAGGCTCCCTGGGGTTCAGACACAACTGGTAGTTAGTTTTATACAACAAAGCGGAACGGCAGTTACACTGATAGTGTAGGTAACCTTTAGACATCATTTATAATTAAGGAAATGAAACAATAACACACAAGAATTAGCATTGAGATACATAGATCAAAGGTGATTGTTTTTATACGCTTTTTATTAGCTTCACGTGTATGTATTTTTGTATGTATATTTGTATGTATGTTTGTGTGTGTGTTTGTATGTGTGTTTGTATTTAAGCAAAGTAATGGAATCAAACCAAATAATCAAAATCAAATCAAAATAGCAGCGATAGCCTAGTTGGTTGCGGTACGGACTATCAAGACGAAAGTCGTAGGTTCGAAACCCAAGTGGCATACACCTCTGACTTTTCTAAAGTTATGTGTGTAGTAAAATGTTAATTATCGCTTGCTTTAACGGTGAAGGAAAACATCGTGAGGAAACCTGCATATCTGAGAATTTTTCGAAGGTATGTGAAGTCTACCAACCCGCATTAGGCCAGCGTGGTGGACTAAGGCCTAACCCCTCTTATTAGTAGAGGAGGCCCGTGCCCAGCAGTGGGACAATGTTTAATACAGGGCTAGTATTATTATTATTATTATATAATGGAATCAAAAATAGGTCAAACTGAAAATCAGATCTGTAGCATATGCTGCAGCACTAAGCTGAGTTTGAGCTTTTTTGGTTTTTCGTTTTTAAGTGTTTTTTTGTCTGCATTTTTTGTTTTAGTGAAAAGCCAAATAAACTCTTCCTTTCTTTATTTCTTAACGGAATCTTTCAACGTAATTTTTACCACCTTCCAGACGTCCGATATACGCTTAAGGGTGCTAGTACTTACGTAATAGTGTACTTGAAGTGCCTACGTGTATTATTGAAGCTCAGACTAAATAAAGCTTATTTCACAATAATTTATTATTATGGTTGTATAAATATTATGAAGCCTGATGTTAATTTGCTTAGTTATTGAAATTTGCCGGTGTTTTTTATTATTGTCAATCTAATCTAGTAGTAAAGTAACGCAGTAGACAGATTTGTCTAAAAAATGTGTGGACTGGCTCGACCGGGATATTTCTACTGTCTCGTAGAAAACCGACGTAAAGTAAAGGCTTGATGAGTTTCCCAACATTTGTTATGAGGATAACATCATCATTCTTTTGCTTTAAGACCGATGACGCACACGTTCTTTGGTAGTGTCTTCTTGATAGTCGTGCATATAATCAGGTGACTTACTTGCTCAAAAAAAATAGTGAGCCGTTCGCAGATGTAAAACATCAAAATTATTTTGTACAGATAATATGCATAAAAGGATAGTTTATGAAAGGAAATTATTATTGTTATTAGCCATGGTCGTCCCACTACAGGGCAGAGGCCATATCTTCTTTCCACTCATCTCGATTTTGAGCTACAGCATGCCAATTCCTTAAGTGGGAGTCAAGCTCATCTCGCCATCGCCTTCTGGGCCGTCCTCGTCGCCGCTTTCTCAACGCAACCCACTGCATAGTAATCGTTGCCCACATGACATTATGCATTCGGCAGACGTTTCCAGCCTAGTTCCATTTCCGACTAGCCAAAATCGCGGAAATAAAATAATTTTTATTTAGTGCTTCGATAGGCAGACGAGCAGACGGGCCACCTAATGGTAAGTAGTCACCCCCGCCCATAGACTTCTACAATGCCAGGGCACAGCAAAGGCGCTGCCTACCGTTTGCATAATCAAAAATAAAATATTCAGATTTTAATTCCTATATATTTCTAAAAATTTTTTACTCCTTAGTTTTAATTTATTTCAATTATACGGATTTTAATTTCTAAATATAATAACTTATCTAATTTTAAATACTTAGTTATTTAAATATTTTCACACAGTATTTAGTCACGATCACGATCACGATCTTCTCCTAAAAGGGCAAATCAGAAGTACCTCCAACCGTCGTAAATGTATGAGAAGATGTATGAATGTGGAAGAGGCGAAAGAAGTGTGTCAGGATCGTAGCTTGTGGCACTCAATAGTCTTTGCCTACCCCCATGGGATACAGGCGTGAGTGTATATGTATGTATGTATACAGTATTTAGTAGCCAAAGAACTTATATTAGTGTGTTATAAGTATGATGCATGATGATGAACACCTCTTATACATGTTGCGTGAATATCAAGCATTCAATAAAACTGATCTTGCGTCCATTAGCATGTGTATATATTAGCTACCGTTGCATGGTTATTGACACTTAGTTATAACACACATGAAGCCACTTTAGTGAACGTATTGAACCTTGACAGATCCGCGCCAAAAACTAATACTCAAAGGTTATACGCCGTTTCGTAATCGACGAGGTCAATTAAAATTTGGAATCAAATTATTAGTGCAAATGTTTTAACAACGACCTTGGTATAACTTTTGTGCATACGTGTTTTCGCAATTAAGGATTGCATCTTTGCATAATGGTAATTAAGCCCGGTTTTTAAGTTACCAATGAATGCACTCGGATTGAAGTGTACAATTTACGAGTCAAATAGCGTTCGAAAATCATTCTGGCTATGTGACGCATGCGTTACGACTGCTGTGCTGAGGTCTCGGGTTCGATCCCCGGGTCGGGTAAAGTGATTTTGGTTATTCTATCTAGAAATTCCCAGCATTAGCCCGGAGTCTGGAATCGTGGCCGCTATGGCGATGTGCTCGCCCCCATCATATTATGGGACCGAAATAAATTCGCGGAAAAGTGGTTGTACTGGTTGCATCCCTGCCTATCCCTTCGGGGATTATAGGCATGAGTGTGTTTATATGTATCATTGCCTGGTTGTTTCTTTATTCCTTATACGATTTTCTACTGTGAAGTAGAGATTCAATGGCTAATAATATGTCAGTTCACAAAACTTCATACAATTTTATAAGTTTGAGTGTGTCATGTACCATTTAGTTCATACATACATACATATACTCTCACGCCTGTAATCCCCGAAGGGGTAGGCAGAGGTGTAACCAGTACACCCACTTTTCGCCAAATTTCGGTCCCATAATGTGATAAGGGGCGAGCCTATCGCCACACCGGGCACCATTCCAGACTCCGGGTTAATACTGAGTATTTCTAGGTAGAAAAACCCAATAGTTTACCATTTAGTTCATTTTAAGCGAAACGCTTTTTATATTTAAATTATTGTGATTACATAATATTTGCAATTTTTGTGCGTTAACTTTTTATATAAGCAGTGTCCGTGATATTATTGTTTTTATATTTGGGATTTTTCGCGCGGCAAAATTCACACCAGTTCGCATTCAAAATGCATTACATTTTTATAAAATGTAAAGCTCGCTGTGTTTTGTTTTTCAATATTTAGCTTAATAAAATAAGAAAAAACACATGATTAAACGCGTTAAAAATTAATAAAACCATAAAGGCAGCTGCAAAGTGCATTTAAATGTCAATAAATAAAACAAAAATAAAGATGTATGAAAAGCATATAAGCCAATGAACTCGTAGCATAGTAGACCTTTTTATATTCTGGCACGGCATAGTAACCACATTGCACCTCATGGTAAGCGCAGTATAGAGTAGCGAGCGACAATCTAATCTCTGTTCATCATTGTGTTAAGGAGCGTTGCATTTGCCTCTGAGTTAATTGATATCACTTATACTGGATCATATACAAGCTATTGGCACTTTCAATGGGGGATTGGAAAAGACCAGGTTGAACATTTGTAAGAAATATTATATAGAGTTTTAAGTAGAGCTCTTCAAAGATGCATAAACGGTTCATAGTATTGTAGCACTCATTTATTTTCTAGGTAATCTTTCTACTCTATATCCAGGTGAAAATATTAAAACGATAGATCATTTTGGTTGTTTTTCTTACTATGTTGCTTACTATTCTCAAATGTTTAAGAAGAAATCAGTTATCAAGTATCAAACGTTTGCACGTTTTACTTTGATCGTTTGTGAGTTCCTTAGTGACACATTTTTGATTAACTGAACATCGTGAGTATCATTATAATATTAGTTTTAATAATCGAACCCACGGCCTATCCTTTCAGAGCCCGCTACTCGCCAACTGCGTCACTAACATAAAAAAAGATGACTACACCTAATAGTCACACACATAGTCCTGACCCCACACTAGGTCAAACCTGTATCGTGGGTATCAAGAACTACGAGGGACTACGGTCACATAAACATTTGTCTCGGTTAGAATCGAACCCACAGCCTCTTGTTTACTCCGGCTACTCGCCCGCTGCGCCGCGGAGGCTGTCAGTGCTGTAATAGACGAATAAGCGATTTGACAGCTTACATTGATCTACTTTCACACTTATTGCTTTTACTTAAAATGCCTACCGGTTTGTTATCGGATTATTTAAATTTATCGTTTGCTTCGCCCACTATCATTACCTGTTGTAATTTTTTATTCGTCTATGCAAATTGATCATCTTGTTGTTTGGCACACTTTCATTCGGTCTTGAAATATTGATAGATTATATATAAAAGGTATTTATTATCAATTATTACGGTTATTAAGTATGTATAAATAATACTAGCCCTGTATTAAACACTAGATGTTGCTCGCGGCTACGCCCGCGTGTAGGTAATTTTTGGCAGAAAAGGTATACAATCCATGGAGGCATCTTAAGCTATTAAACCGTTCTATCTTTATTTTTTATTGCAATTAAAATAGCCTATATTAATCAGTGATAATGTAGCATTCAAATGGTAAAATAATTTTTAAAATCGGTACAGTACTTGTTGAGCCAGTTCGTTACAAACATACATACAAATCTTTCCTCTTTACCCGACTTCAAAAAAGGAGGAGGTTAACAATTCGTAGGAATCTTTTTTTTTTTGTATGTTACCCGATTACTCGAAGACGCCTGGACCGATTCGAGAAATTCTTTTTTTGTTTAAAAGGGTATACTTCCCAGGTGGTCCCATTGGCACCAAGTCAGGATCTGATAATGGGATCTCAGAAAAATCGAGGGAAACCTTCAAATTTTATAGAGACGCATAATTTGTTTTTCATTGAAGTCGGTGTACTTTTTATGAATTAAAAAAACTTTTACTTATTATTAGTATAGATTGCCACTGCTGGGCACGGGGCTCCTCTACTAATAAAAGGGGCTAGGTCTAAGTCGACGCTGGCCAAACGCTGTTTGGTAGATATAATGAACCTTCGGAAATCTTATTTAGAATTCTCAGGTTTTCTCACGATGTTTTCCGTCACCGTTAAAGCAAGTGTTGTTTCGACAAACACCGGTAAAACATCGACCGGAATACACGGAAGTAATTATGTTAACTCATCCATGTACTAATCTAATTACCATACCGGTTGAACGTCTGAGCAGAATATTTTTTACCGATATCACGGTCACCCAGTTGAAAGCCTTGTCCCTAATCTCTTAGAGGTCTTAAGGTGTTTAAAAGTTCAAGTAAATATAATAACTACACATGCATACGCATATATAAAATATACAAATACAATATAGAAAAAAACACAAAAGTTTATTTGTATATTTATCAGTACCTGTTTCTCCACTGTCAACCGATTTTGTTTTTTTTTTTGCTGAGTAGCTATTAACAAGCTTTTGTATATACATATACATTCACGCCTGTAATCCCCGAATAGGCAGAGGCGTAATCAGTACATCCACTTTGCACCGAATTTATTATGGTCCCATAATGTGAGCCTGCAAGCCTATCGCCATACCGGGCACAATTCCAGACTCTGGGCTGATACTGAGTATATCTTAATAGAAAAACCCAATATCACTTTACCCGACCCTCCCGAGACCTCAGCGCAGCAGTCGTAACGCATGCGCAATTACTACTGCGCCACCAAGGCGGTCACGAGCTTTAATAACAATAATAATAAATAATACTAGCCCTGTATTAAACATTGTCCCACTGCTGGGCACGGGCCTCCTCTACTAATGAGAGGGGTTAGGCCTTAGTCCACCACGCTGGCCTAATGCGGGTTGGCAGACTTCTCATACCTTCGAAAAACTCTGAGATATGCAGGTTTCCTCACGATGTTTTCCTTCGCCGTTAAAGCAAGCGATAATTAACATTTTAATACACACATAACTTTAGAAAAGTCAGAGGTGTAGGCCACTTGGGTTTCGAACCTAGGACTTTCGTCTTGACAGTCCGTACCGCAACCAACTAGGCTATCGCTGCTATACGGTCACGAGCTTTAGTGTTACAAAAAAAATGGAATACTACAAACAGTGGGTTTTTTTAAGATTTTCTCAGATAAAACCTAAGCTAATGTAAAACAGAAAAAAAATGTTGGAATTAATTCTTATAATTGCTTACCTCTAATTTTGAATATTCAATTCGGTCGAATTATTACCACTGGGCGAACACATATCACTATGTTATGTGCCACTGCAGGGCAAAGGACTTAAAATCTTAATGTGATTCTCCTCAAAATTGCTAATTTCAATGGAAGTAGAGCATCATTCTTCCTAATTTAAGGAAAATCCGAGTGCAAGTTTAAAAAATCTACTACTTTCTAAAATTAAGGTTTTCGGTTTTTTTAATGCAACTACCAAAATTAAAGAATGCGAAAGTACGGCAAAATTTTGCAATATCTGTTGCAAAATTCAATTAAATCAGTTTATAATGTTGAATTTTATACAGGTTATATTATTATTACAGGTTATATTATGAATATGCAATTGCCAATTTTGTTGCGATATTCGTCCTATTTACATACATTTTGTAATAAAACTGGCCGTGAAAATAACACTTATTAGCTATGCATTACCATTTTTATTTCACAATAAATACGAGCATATAATAAAAAAATAATAACACTGACTATTTAAAAGACCTTATAATTTTAGACTGGACTTTATCTTAATTTTAGCGGGCTCGGCGGACGTCGTTCTGCCCGAAAAGAAGCCGCATTAAATATGATATTTTAAAGATCACAATCTTTGGCATTTCTCCCACAATGACAGTGGCATACCGACAGCAGCGCCACCTACCAGATACAATTGTGTTTTCAAACCATCCAGGAACCCATCGAAATATACAAACAAAATTTCATCCAAATCGGTCGCGCCGTTTTTGAGCTTTAGCCTTTTGACTAACGAACACCCAACCGCCCGAATGATTTTAATGAAATTGATATATGTGTGGTTGGTTCCAGCGTGAAAGATAGGGGTTTGGACCCGACAAGTGGCGCTGTTGTTGAGATAGCAATAGCTATTGATAAAAAAAACTCCAGTAGTGCCGATACCGTACCAGTATTGTACCGATAAAATAAATACTTAGCTATATTTGAATAATTATAAAATGTTTTATGTCAATTTTTAATGTGAAAACTTCTTTACGCACGTTGGGCAGTTTTGAGATGGGGAAAAGCGCGGAACTTGCGAGACCGTCACGCTCAGTTACATATGTGTGTGTGTGTGTATGTGTGTGTATAATTATATATATACAGCTATAAATATAGCTCTTTTGGGGTTGCGAAAAAGCACTGAACTTTCGGGAAATAAGCACGCATATGATTATTGACATTGTTCTATAATTATTGACACGCAATCAAGCAAACAAAAAAGTTACTAGTTCATGGACGCTGTTTAAAAAAACACAGTAATCTCAAAGTTTAAAGTTTTCACTTCTGTCGGTAGTCCCCTTGATTCTATGGTTTGGTTGGTCTATGGTTTTTATAAATAGCGTTATATTCTCGCTTCGTAACTATCTGCATAATGATTCTTAGGCCCTTAACATGTTGTAGTGAAATGAGGTAGATTATTATGTATAATAAGCTGTTAGCGTGATGGTTTCTACTGCAAAAATGACAATGTTTTTCAATGCCTGTTTTACTATTCGGTAAACCAAAATTAAGGAAAGATATAGACTATATAAAGTAGGACTTTTAGAATACAATTTAAAATTTCATACACAAATTTCGCAACTATTTCACGAAAAAGTCAAAGCTTTTTGATGAAGTTTTCAGGCAATCATTAGATTAGCCCAGCGGGTGATCCTGTGAAGTTTGGTAGCAATTAGATCAACAGAAATGACAACAATAAATGTTTTGCTTTATGGTAATTCTGTGACATATTTTCCCTACTGTGCTAATCATTGTGTTTGAAATGAATATTCAAAATCATTCAACGAGGACGAAGTCACGGGCAAAAGCTTGTTAAAAATATTTTTATGTCTAATTTACTAATAAAAAATAACCTCATAATTATGTTGGTATCATCTTAATAGATGCCAATCTTCACACAGTAATTTCATGTGATAGTGTATTGTTTTGACAATAATAGACTATAATATAGTGTAATTTTAAGACCGGATGGGCACGGTCCAACACCCACACAATGGTGAAAGAGCGCTCGATGTCATTAACGAATTATGACGTGAAAGTGACACCGAAAATTACGGACAAAAAATATGTTCCTGTCATATGAAACAATCTTATTAATTTATATTAACTGAGTTGAAATTAGAGTATGCTAGAGCTTAATCTAATTGTTCCCGTATATTTAAATTGAATATCTCAAGAATGCTTTAACGGTGAAGGAAAACATCTTGTGGAAACCTGCATACCTGAGAATTCTCATAAGAATTTCGAAGGTATGTAAAGCCTACCAACCCGCATTAGGCCATCTTGGTAAACTAAGGCCTAACCCCTCTCATTAGTACAGGAGGCCGGTGCCCAGCATTGGGACAGTGTTTAATACAGGGCTAGTATTATTATTATTTATCTTAAGAAAGTAATAATTGATTGTGATAAAAAACTGAGTAAGTTTACTTATTTGTGTAAATTTTTGATTGTGTCAATTTACGAATTATCAATATATAAACAATATTAACATTCTGTCCATAATAGTTAACTCTCAAATAGTTATTTTGTTATATATTAACATTTAAACACAGTGTAAATAGCTTTTTTTCCATTGCTTGAAGTGTTCACTTCAAGAACGTCGTGCACTGTATTGTTTACTACGTATGTTACTTTCTTACTGCATTTAAAGCTTGTATATAGTGTATCGTCTAGTTTAGTGAACCTAATAAAAGAAAAAAAAAACAGTAAAAGCATAGTCCAGAATTAATGTCCATAAAAAATTATCTAATTGTTTTCTATTTTTAAATTTGTATAAAGTAATTGAAAAGGGACATTATTATTATTAAGGGATTACGTCTAACACGGCACAGTTCGATCGTTGTATGAAAACAACAAAGAAATCATGTAATGAATCATGTGTTGTGTATTATATTTTTTACCTTCATTCACTCACTTCAACTCAAGTTCATGAGTAATGCATTATCTGTTTCTTATCCATTCATTATATCTACACACTAATACATGTCATGTTCGTGAACCATTCGTTTTTTTTTATTCTGGCGCGGCAAAGTGACCACACTGCACCTGACGGTAAGCGCAGTGCCATTCAGATAGAGTATCAAGTAGCGAGACAGTCTATCCCCCGCTACTCAACACAATCATGCCGGCCTGCTGTTTAGCTTCTTCACATAGTCATGGAATCACTCTATCAGTTGAACACGTAAATTAATATTATAGTTTTAAATGCTGGTTGTATATCTGCCCGGATAGCGACCAACGTACACAGAGTGTAAAACCCGCCATAGTTCCCATATCAGCCAGTGTACATCCGGTTTTTGTCGGGGGTCTAGAGTTGGGGTACGATTTTTGGCCGTGTTGTTCTGAGTACTCTGACACTAGACTCTCGACCGCTTCTTCATCTTCTTTCCCATGGTGTAGTGTGAAGAAGCAGGCCGGCATGATTGAGTAGCGGGGGATAGAGTGTCTCTCGCTACTTGATACTCTAATTGGACTGCACTGCGCTTACCATCTGGTGTAGTGTGGTCACTTTGCAGTGCCAGAAAAAAAACACGTACGTAATCGTCCATAATTAAATGATAATACAGATGTTGTATCAACTGTGAATCGGCCCATATCGGTGACGGAAAACACGTACCGGAACCCTTTGCAGTGAGTCAATAAAAAGACATCTGTTAATTAAAGTTTATAATGAGTTGATATTTAATAGGTTAAATGATGATTGAAAATGTCATCGTGTTTTTAACCCCCGCGGCAAATAGAGGGGGAGAATATACACTTCTATATGAGACGTGAGAGGTCTCGTGAGAGCCGCGTGCGACGCGTCCCCCGACACGGCGACGCTCATCTTAAATTTTCAATAGGTTCTTTTAATGAGGTTCAAAGGCCGAGAGAATGGGCGGCGGTGACTACTTACCATCAGGTGGCCCATCTGCCAGTCGATGCACTAAAAAAAATTGTATTTTATTTTATTTTTTTCTATAACTGTCAATGAACGAATCATTGTTGGTTTTATTATAGTTTGATGTTTATCTTTACACAAAAGCTTTTAGATTTATTTAAACTGGAATTTTGAATTTAAATATCGTGAGTTTGCAATGTTTTGACGCTAAAAGGCCACTTAATTTAATATATTATTGTAATTTTCTATATTATCTGTAGAATGTATTAGGTTTAATTGAACAGTTTTAAAATATTTGCTTTTTAGCCGACTTGAAATAGGAAAAGATTCTTAATTTGACTGTTTATTTATTTTTAGGTATGTTACGCAAAATCTTCGCTAAATGTGGACCAATTCTGATGATGATTTTTGTTTTCTAATGGGTTTATTTCATGGGTGGTAGTATATTTGGTTGAAGTCGCATAGGATGATGGGGTATGAGACAAAAATTGGAAACTCCACATCGGTAAATACCGCATTTCAGATTTCAAAGTTGGTTTTAGAATTTGATTAACGTGATTTAAAACTAATATATTTAGAGTATTATTCTTGTAAATATTTTTTTTTATCTGAACCACAGTAATTTAACCATTTCGCAGAACTGTTACCTTCTCATGTGAAAATAAACACAATTGACTACTCGCCCAGATAATTCGTGTAATTTATAACATATTTCCTTTAATTATATTTATTGGTGAGAAGTGTGAGAGATTTTTTTTTTCTGTAGAGTAACAATAATTTTTACAATCATGAACAACATCAGCGGTTAACTCCTAATGTTGTCGAAGACTTATTATGATTCATTGACTTATTAGATTAATATGTGTGTAAGTAATGTATGTAATGTAAGTGTCTAAAATAAGGGTTGAAAAGTAAAATTAACCGCGATATAATCCGTAAACTTCGTTTTATTTCAATGTCTAAAATGTTTTTTTGGGTTGATATGAGCCATGAAGGCGGCCTGATAGACCATCATTATCGTCATTTTAAGTCGCACTAATTAATGGGCATAGACCTCTTTTTTACCCGAACGTGTTACAAGTACAGTGATATTTTTTTAAAGTATTAAATGTTAATTTTAAGGCCATGTTCTATTCCCACACCAGGAAGAACGTTTGTGTTATACACAAATATTTGTTTCGGGTCTAGGTGTTATGGGACCATAGTCCCTCGTAGTTCTTGATACCCACGATACAGCTTTGACCTATTGTGTGTATTTATTTATTAATTTTTGTTCAAATATCTACTAGTGCTTTCTCGCATAAAACGATTTACGCCCAGTCATAATATTTACATAGCACATACTGAAAAAAAATTTACTACCGAACTTTCCAACATTCTAGTGTCGTTGAAATCATGATGGTGGGTGGCAGGTGATCATTCACGGGTTCTCTTGACACTGATGCATATCGACGTTTATGACCCAACGTGCCGCAGCAGGATGTCTACTCTTCACGGTTATATGTGGTGTCCCAAAAACAACTGACAGATGTTCTAAGAACTAACTATCTATGATTGATTTTACTCTTGGGCTATAACAGTCGTGGGCTATTACAAATAAAGGTTTTATTATTCCCAAATAAAAAAGAAGATATTAAAGAATATTATAAATATAAGATTATCTTCTTACCAACTTTGTTTTGCCACGTCTTGTCGAGATACAGTCAATATCAGTCAACATTGAATTCATTAAAATAATTGGACATTAAACAAAGTCTAGACTAGACAACCGTGCGTTTTGGGTAGGTGGCATTTTTATCTATTTATCTAGTGGACGGATTATTGATAAGTACAAATCCATTTCGCCAATATTTTTTATATAGTTTCCTTCATTTATTTTTAAACTTGTTATTATGTTAGTGCGGGTTGGTAGACTTGACGTACCTTTGAAATTCTTATGATAAATTCTTAGATATACAGGTTTATTTCACCGATAAATCAAATAATATAATAAAAAAAAATACACGTTATTTCGAAAAGTCTAACGTACGTCACTTGGGCTGGTATCGAACCTACGACTTATGTCAACGCACTCCGTACAACTCCCAATTAGGCTATCACTGCTAAATTTCTATCACATGAAATTGCTACCCGAAATGTTTTATGTCTTTTCATGCACTAAAAGTGAAAAGTTCAAATGTGTTCCAAGATAATGAACATCGTGTCCATGCATCCTTTCTGCCAGACTGATTAGCGATCTTAACAGAGAAAAGTTGCAATTATGAGGTAAAAATGTACGGACAACTGTCACTGGAGATTATATCTACATGACGAACAGTACAGAACAGGAACAGTTAAGCGTTTTATTATATTAGAATGTAAATTTTAAATGTAAAAGTTAATGTTGACAGCCTCGGTGGCGCATCGAACGAGCAGCCGGTTGTGTTTAATTCCCCCACCGTGTGTGACAGATATTTGTTTCGGATCTAGGTGTTGTGCGTAGTCCTTTGTAGTTCTTGATACTCACGATACAGGCCTAAAGAGTGCTAGAATTGCTGCCGGAACCGCCCCTGCGCGGTGCCTTGTAGCGGCCCATCTCCATGGGGGGGTTAGGAGCCCCCGCGCACCAAACAACGAAAGCGAACGAGGCCTTACCACCCGTGCTGCCGTCCATCTCGGGGTCGCACGATGAAACTCTGATTTTTTTTTTTATTCTGGCGCGGAAAAGTGACCACACTGCACCTGATGGTAAGCGCAGTGCCGTCCAGATAGAGTATCAAGTAGCGAGAGACTATTAGTCTATCCCCCGCTACTCAACACAATCATGCCGACCTGCTGTTATATGTTATATAACTTACAGGCCTGACCTAATGTGGGATCAGGATTATGTGTGTGACCGGTATATTTAATTATTTATATCACCTCGTTATAGGTTGAGAAACTGGCTGAAAGTTGCCAGCAATTGTGGATTGTGTGATCAGGTTATAGACTCTCCTCCAACTGGATTAATATTAAGGATAAATATTCTGTTTATATGTATACAAACACGCCTGTAATCCCTAATACTTAACTACTTTTTCTTATCAACATATTTAATTTGTGTAAAGTAGCGAAGGCGAAAGACGAACCATAGTGGTTTGTAATGCTATAAGAAGTAAGCTTTTTATGCATCATTTTTAACACGGTAAAAGATAGCGTCATTAGACGGACGTTAACTCGTCGAACTGTGTTTGTATTGATTGCACTTCTGTCTACCTCTTTATATCTACAAAGAGCGTGAGTTTATGTTGTCTTATGTGTAAAATGTTAATTTGGACTCTAATGTGGCAATTCGGGTTACAACTTAATGCGCGTAATTTCTTAACGACTGATTAAGTGATAAGGTTTTTGAGGTTATTAAGTCAGAAGTGGTTAAGACATGTTTCTTGGCGATTTATGACGCGTCGATATAGCTCAGAAATGACAGATGAAGAGGTCCATGTATCACCAACGATTTTTGATTAAGACTATTTTCCTAATTGAATATAACAAATACAAAGTTATTTACTTCCAGGCGAAACAAATACAGATATTTGTCCGGTGCGAGAATCGAACCCACGGAAACACGAATTACGTCGTTTTAATTAATAATAATTAAACATGATATGTCCAATTTTGAGGCATCGCGCATGTGATGCTCGTGATGTTGCAAGCGTACATAGGCTACGGTAACAGCTTACCATTAGGCGGGCAGTAAGCTTGTTTACCAACATCGTGATATGAAAAAAAATACAGAACGTACGGTTTGTATGAAAAATAATTTTCTAACACACTGTTAGTCACGAGACAATGCTAGTGAGTATATTTCTAGTGACAAACAAGATCTAGCTTAGATTTTTATCAGACACTTAACATTTTTTCATGTATATTTACTTGCTCTCTCACTAGAGTAGAAAAGTTGAAATACTCTTGTCATTTATCTGCATACAGATCAAGACTGAATTCTCTTGACTAGGTGTTGCTCGCGGTGTCGCCTGCGTGACAACATATATGGTTGAAAAATGTAAGAAACTTAGATCTCAACAACACTATTGTTATGTACACTGACTGCCCTTCCCTTATTATTTTACCTTTTCATATCTCTAATCTAACCCATGGTTGTCTTGAATAAATCGCCGATAGCGATAAGACCGCCAATTGTACTTTTAATTAATTGTGATTCTATCTTGTGTATTTTTAGTACACAAGATAGAAAACGGTAGGCAGCGGTTTTGCTGTGCCCTGGCATTGCAGAAGTCTATGGGCGGCGGTGACTACTTACCATCAGGTGGCCCGTCTGCTCGTCTGCCTATCGAGGCACTAAAAAAAACACAATAAAGAGTATAAATAAATGAAACAACAGTACCACCTATAGTTCAATAATTATATTTCACACTTGAACCTGGATACATTACAACATTTCATTGAAATCAGATTTTGGTTTTGGAGTTTAGCTTATACGAACATCTTGGACACGTGGTTTTTGTATAAAGTAGTTTGCATAGTGTTATTAATATACTGATTAATATTAGATATTAAATCCGATAATACTATGTGAATTGTATGTGAGGGTTACAATCAATGATAATATTTACAACTGTATTTACTACATAAAATACGCCAACTAGCGGTTATGTAAGACTTATAAATAATAAAAATATATACTTGTCCCACTGTTGGGCACAAGCCTCCTCTACGAATAAATCCTATTGAAGGTTGATAGATTTTGCATGCCTTTGAAATTCTTATGAGAATTCTCAGGTTTCTTCCCGATGTTTCCTTCATCGTTAAAGCAACTTATAATTAGCAATGAAAACACACTTGCCATTTTAGAAATGTCCCTGTGTATGCTATATGAGCTGGGTTGGTACTTGGCACTGTCGTGTTAGCGGTCCGGACCACTGCCAACTAGGCTATTGTTGCTTTTAATTTAATAACACTTGAAAAACGTTTGGTACCAAATTGACCATAAACTCAAGTCTATAACTGTCTATAACCACACTATAGCTCATTTTTCAATAGGCCTTACGAATGCATACATTTGCACAAACTTTCCAACATGTGGCCAAACACATCTACAATCTGCATCTTATTTTGTCCGCTTTCTACTAATTTATTTAATTCTAAGCATATATTCGACTAGTTTGGCGAGCTTTTACCGGTGTTTCGTCGAAATACCGGCTTTTGGTTGATGAGTTTTTGGTAAGTTATAATATTTTACACATGCCGTATAAAATTTGTTTTATTGATCAGCCTACTTTTACTGAGAAACCGGTGAGGACCTGAGTTCAAATGCCAGGTCGGGCTGTCGATCGGTGTTGGGAGTTGTTTTCGATTCGGAAATTCAGAAATAAGTTGTCTAGGATTGAAATCTATGTCAATATCCTATGGATGGCTTGACGTTCCTAGAGTATACCAGTTGCACATCTGCCTACCCTTTGTGGGATACATGTAACATATGATTTTAGTAACATTTCTGATATAAGTATTTTTTTTTATAAGTTACACTCACTAAATTCTAGTTATGTAGGTTCCTAGAAATATCCCTGTCAATATTCCTAAAAACCTTCAACCCTCATATAACATGAATCGTCTCCAGAAATAAAAAACTACGATTGCAACAAAAATGCTATTTATCTATAAGGTTTATAAAAACATAATTCAGGAAATGACGGATTTAATGTTTCCACATGACCCTGATTTATGAACGATCGAGAAAATTGTTTAAATTGACTTGTTTGCCTTCTTAATGTGCTCCGCGCCTCTGTTAGACCTCATTTGAGTAAATATTATAATACTTTAGACGACGACCATGTTTGTATGAATGTATTAATGTGGAAGAGGTGAAAGAAGTGTGTCAGGATCGTAGCTTGTGGCAATCAATAGTCTCTGCCTACCCCATTGGATACAGGCGTGAGTGTATATATATGTACTTTAAACAAATTTGTTAATCTATTGAAAATGCAAATAAAGATATGTCACTAGCAAAGTGGGAAGAAGGCTGAAGAAATACCAAATGTTACGCGTAAATTTATTTATTTTATTTATTTAAAACTTCATACACATAACATGTGTAAAGGCGGACTTAATGCCGTAGGCATTCTCTGCCAGTCTACCTGTGGATGATGCAGAGACGAAACAATGTGGGTGTATATTAATCACAGAAAAGAAAATATTAACAAGAGTGTACTAGACAAGATACTTACATACATACATTTACTTTCTGTAGGACTACGATATATTTACAAATAATTATATATCGAGATATATATATATATACATAGAATAAAATATATTAAACCATAATAAACTACACTTATTATACATAAAACATACATATATAATAAGTAGATACCAGCTAAAGTTGTGATCCTGCCACACCATCAGCGAAGAGCATCCGAACTTTCGACTTAAAAGTGAACCGGCTGGTAGACGCCCTGATTTCGAGAGGAAGCGCATTCCAAAGAAGTATGGATTGAATAGTAAAAGACGAATGAATAAAATCAGAATGGTGAGAAGGAGACTGTAGAAGTAAACTGCTTGAGGAGCGAAGGTTTCTATCGTGATTAGATCCTAAATACTGAAAATTAGAGGTTAAGTAAGAGGGAGAATTAGGAGAGGTAAGAATAGAAAAGAGAGTAGTAAGTGCACGCAGATTACGGCGCTGACGGATAGGTAACCACTTAAGTTGTGCCCGATAAGAAGACACATGGTCATATTTACGCAGATTAAAAATGAATCGAATGCAGTTATTAAGAAGCCGGTCGAGTTTGTTGAGCAGATCTGCATTCAGATCAAAATAGCACACATCACCATAATCGAGGATAGGAAATATTAAGGTCTGCACAAGCAACGTCTTAGTTTTAACCGAAAGGAAATTTTTTAAGCGATAGAGAGCACGAAGGGTACCTGTAACTTTTTGGCAAACAGATACTGTTTGGGCCTGCCAGTTCAAGGTAGTATCTATATATAAGCCTAAATCTTTCACAGTGGGACACAGAGCGATGACTGAATTATCGAATTGAATGGAAGTAAGCGTCGCTGTGTCCAATCTGTTAATCAACCGTGAGCTACCCACAATTATACCCTGACATTTATTTGCGTTTACTCCCAATCCGAAGCGATCTGACCAGTTTTTAATGTGATCTAGATCTCTATTTATTTTGGCTATAGCAGTATTCACATTATCGACGCTAGCCTGAGCATAAATCTGTAAGTCATCGGCGTACAGATGATACGCACACTGAAGATTTGAGGTTATAGAATTAATAAATATTGAAAATAATAATGGAGAAAGTATACCGCCTTGAGGGACACCAGAGTCAATGTTACGCCAATTAGACGAAGACTCGCCAAGACGCACCGACTGTTGACGCCCTCGAAGATACGTTGAGAACCAATCCAGTGCTACGGAAGAGATCCTTAAGAGGGAGAGGATAGATAGCAGGATATCGTGACTGACGTTATTGAAAGCGTTAGAAAAGTCTACCAGAGTCAACACGGTAACTTTGGTGTCCTGCATCCCGGCTCTAATATCGTCAGTCACTTTGAGGAGGGCTGAAACGGTGCTGTGACCAGGCCTGAAACCGGACTGTAAGGGACTTAACAGACAGTTCAGGTGTACGAACCTGGACAGTTGTTTATGGGCACAGGCCTCAAGCACCTTGGATAGGAAAGGAAGAAGAGATATAGGTCGGAAGTGATTGACAAGGGTGGGGTTAGAATTTTTTGGGAGAGGAATAACAAGAGCTTTTCGCCATGAAGACGGAAAAACACCCGAACTAAAAGAAAAGTTTATGATATGGGAAAGTATAGTAAGAATTTGGTCGAGGATAGCAATAACCATACGGCGGCTAATGTTATCACAGCCTGTCGAATTGGATTTTATTGAGAGGATGGTCTTTTTGATCTCTTCCGCCTCAACTGGAGAAAAACGAAAACTGTCAATGTGGAGTTGTGGAAGGCCAGCTAAGAAATTCAGAGTACGACATTTGGTTTGGGGATCTAGCGAGGCAGGAGTTGTGAAATGATCATTGATATCGTCCAAACCAAATGTCCCCAGAAAGTCTAAGTGTTTCTTCTTACCAATACCCAAAGTCCCGAGGAACTTCCAGATATTAGCAGGGGAAGAAGTTGAGATATTAAGGAATATATGGCGGCGTTTGGCATTACGTATCATCTGATTGCATCGATTCCTAGCAGCTTTGTATAAAACCCAGTTGTCCTCCGATCGATCCCTTTTGAATTTATGAAAAGCCCGGTTCCTTCGCCTCATCGCCATCCGAACCCCGTTCGTCAACCAAGGGGCGGGGGGACGCTTTAGCTTAACATTTCTGACGGGAGCATGGACATCGTAGAGTCCAATAATGGTATCATTAAAAATTTGGACTTTTTCGTCCACCGAAGTCGTTGCCATCAATTCGTGCCAATTTAACGCTGCAGCATCCCCGCACAACTTGTTTGTATCCATGCGGCCGAAGCAACGTAGGTGCAGAACCTTAGAAGGGGCTTTGGGAGGTTTAAGAGCATATGATAAGAAAATAAGGTCGTGATGGGAAAAGCCAGGAGCTAGATATTGTCCATGGTTAGAAACAAGGGAGGGATTAGAAGTCAGGATTAGGTCAAGCCAGGTATCGTTTCCATCTGTGTTATGATGGGTAGCTTGCAAAGGCATAATGTGGAGACTGGTTGATTTAATCACATTAAAGAGATTAACGGAGCGAGGAGAGTTAGGAATAAGGAGATTGGTGTTGAAATCGCCCATAATGATGTGGTGTACATATTCTGATCCTAAAGATTCCAGTACCGATTCGATACTGGAGAAGTAGTCAATGCAAGGGGGACAATAAATAACCCCAAGTATGGTTTTAACTCCTTTGACTCCAACCTCAAGGAAAAGATACTCCGCAGATGGTGCAGAACAAGAAGAGGAAGATACTACTATTTTATAAGAAAAGTCACTACGAAGATAGATAGCGACGCCACCGCCTCTTCTGTCAGCTCGGTCATTCCGAACCAGAATGAAACCAGGGAGGGGGTAAGTAGCAGAAGGAAGATGAGGTTTGAGCCAACTCTCAGAAACCAGTATGGCATGAACATTTGCGTCACCAAACGTTTCCAGCAGGTCACTATAATGACTGGGTATACTCTGAGCATTGATATGACACACGTTGAAGGAGTGATCAGTTTTCGTGATAAAAGTTTGTCTTATTAAATCTCCGAGCCCATCAGTCACCGAACAGAAACTGTCATCGCTGGACAGAGTAGCAGATTCGTTAGCCGAATGAAATGATTCATCCTCAGATATCATACTTAAAAAAAAAAAAATAATAATAAATATATATATATATATTAAAAATATATATGTTATATAAATAATAAACTATCCTAATAAATGCCTAAGCGTATCAAGTTGGTGCAACTAAACGTACTCTGCACCACCCGCCAGCAGTTATACACACTACAACAACACAATAATATTTTAACAATAGCAACATAACATAGAAAAACACCGAGTAAGTAAAACAAAGATTGGAACGTACACGTCAGTTATCACTCGATAAACATCTAAATGACAATTGATTATAAAAAAAAAAATATGAATGTGGGTACATAGAAATAATCACTATGTCAAGGTACACTATCTGGTGACATAATAGTGTTTGAAGAGTACACAGAATAAACAACATACAATTAAAGTAGAAAATTAACACATTAGAAGTAAACAAGTTAGATATAGATTAGATATAAACATTAAACATAGTGACTACGAGTGTAAAGCGATAATACATATTTTTAATGCGGTTTTCACTGATTCCGAGATTTTGGATTTGAGCTTGATTTTCCTGCAGTCCCGCCACCGTTACCAAACCCTGAAGAAGCTGTTATCGCCTTGGGATACTTCTCAATTAGGCCGTTGAGCTCGTCGGTACTTGTAACCTTCCGGCGACTTCCATCTGCGATTTTTACAACTATTACACCGTCTTGAGTCCAGCACGCCCGTATACCAAAATGCTGCCGGGCTCTGGCAAAAACTAACTGCCTGGGTCGAGTAAATGACTTTATCCATAAAACTTTTTATTGTTTATCAAATTTATACAAAGAAAGTTTATTGATATAGCAATAAACATTTATAGATATTTTGATTTTATTAGTTAAAAAAGAGTTTTGGCTTCACGACCTTTGGCCTCTACCCTATATAAATGGTTCCGCCATAAAACGACGGAGCTGAAGCGTGTACGCAGTTGTCGTTATATTTTAAAAATAGAGTATAATAAACAAAAGATTAAACGATATGTCAGGTTTAATTTGGTATAAATGAAAACGTAATTCTACGTATAGCTCGATCGAATGGCACTGTGATTTAGAAATATTAAAACTTTGCTGTCTGAGATAAAAACCACATACACATATGTGCACGACCTAAAAATTCAAAGGACACATCTGTCTTTTTCCGATAGTAGAATATAACTATCTTACTATTTTGCAAATGATGTTGCTTTTTCAAAGGAAAACGACGCGGACGCTATGAAACAAGAAGGAATAATTCAACAGCAAGCGGTCACCTGAGACCACGTGACTTTTGCTTAACGCTGATTGGCTGAAATGTACTTGGAACCGAGAACTTGTACGGCATATTGGCCTTTGGATTGGTCAAAAATTATAAGGGAAATTTGGCGCTCTCTCACCGATGCTATGCATCGTCTCTGCCCAATAATACAAGATTTATTTTTATGTAAAACTTGCACTAATATTTTAAATGCGAATTGGATGGATGGATGGATGTTTGTTACTCAATCAGGCCAAAACGACAGGACGGATCTGGTTGAAATTTGGCACAGAGATAGATTATTGACTGGAATATGCATATGCTACTTTTTATCCCGGAAAAATGACCGGTTCCCGCGGGATAGATTTTCGTTTTTCACAGAGCAAGGGATCGACAAGATTTTTTGCATAGTGATAGTTTAGGTATTACAGAATTATATAGGCTATTTTTTAACCCGGAAAAACGGTTGCATGCACGGTTCTCATGGGACAGCAAAATTTTTTTTTTTTTAGTGCCTCGATAGGCAGACGAGCAGACGGGCCTCCTGATGGTAAGTAGTCACCGCCGCCCATAGACTTCTGCAATACCAGGGCACAGCAAAGCCGCTGCCTTATATAGAATATAGAAAATAGCTTAAAATGACTCCATGGATTTTATACATTTTCTTTCAAAAATAACGATTACGCGAGCGAAGCCGCGGGCAGCAGCTAGTAGGGCCATATTGTTTTGTTACGATCAAATAAACGTTGGTACACATCGTGCTGGAATGTTCGTGACCAAACATTTCCGTCTCAATGCGCGACACCAAATCAGGGTTTTGAGTTCAGCTTGTAGTGCGTTTGTGCGCTTGTGCTGCGGGTTCGATTCCCCCACCGCGAAATTTGGGTGATCGATAAACATCTGTCTCGAGTTAAGATTTAGGGACCGTATTCCATTGTTTTTGATATTATACTGGTTTGACCTAGTGTGGGGTCAGTAAAATGTTATTGGTCAATGTTGAGTGTATTTATGAATATAATAATTATTATTAATCACTGCGATGTTAAATATGTAGATTTAAATTCTTTAAATCTCTCTTATTACTCATGTTCAAGGTTCTGTACGAATGAAAATCTTTTTTGCATATTTTATTTATAGCCTTATAGTTGTAGGTATATTAGCCATATTTAAATTGTTACCAGTCACGTACCAATGGGAACACCGGTGCTTCACAATACTGGCAACACACTCGCCGTTCTTACATACTATTTTCAACTTTTATGTTATGTAAATAAAATAGATTTTTGCTTCTATTTACTCCGTACACTTTACTTTTTTAATATCCTTCGGTACTCCAGGGGTTAATATATAATGCTAGCGGGCCCGGCAGACATCGTCCTGCCCGTAAAAGCAGCGCCACGCCGACTGCAGCGCCATCTGCCAGGCTGATCTGTGAATCTAAACCATCCGGCGCCACCCAAACGCATACAAAAAAGTTCATTCAAATCGTTCCAGCCGTTTAGGATGAGTTCAGTGACATACACACGTACAGTAGATTGATATATATAAAGATTAAACAATATAAACGTGGGAATAAATATTGTTGTAATATTTGTTTCGCTTGTCATAGTAATATAACTTGCATGATAATGAGTTCAGCTATTACGTAAAATTAACAATCCGTACAGAGACTGTTTTGTTATATGTAGTTTGTATATTATTTTTAAATCTTTTAACGAATACAATAAAGCAGGAATAATGAGTACGTCATACCTAAAAACGTATTGAAAACATATGTATATTTTTTACGTAGCTTGTTTTCAATTAATATCTAAAATTTAGCAGCGATAGCCCAGTTGGATGCGGTACGGACTGTTAGGACCAAAGTCGTATGTTCAAAACCCAAACGGCATACACCTCTAAATTTTCTAAAGTTATGTGTGTATTAAATGTTAATTATCGCTTGCTTTAACGGTGAAGGAAAACATCGCGAGGAAACCTGCATACCTGAGAATTCTTATAAGAAATTCGAAGGTATGTGAAGTCTACCAACCTGCATTAGGCCAGCGTGGTAGACTAAGGCCTTACTACTAAGGCCCGTGCCCAGCAGTGGGACAATGTTTAATACAGGGCTAGTATTATTATTATTATCTAAAATTTGTCAACAAGAAAAAAATAATACCGGCAAGTTAGTACATCTCATCTGCTTATAAGTCGACACGACTGATTGCAAGATTTTATAAAAAAAATACCGGCAATACATACATCCATATACACTCACGCCTGTAATCCCCGAAGGGGTAGGCAGAGGTGTAACCAGTACACCCACTTTTCGCCGAATTTCGGTCCCATAATGTGATAGGGGGCGAGCCTATCGCCATACCGGGCACCATTCCAGACTCCGGGTTAATACGGAGTATTTCTAGGTAGAAAAACCCAATATCACTTTACCCGACCCGGGGATCGAACCCGAGACCTCAGCAAAGCAATCGTAACGCATGCGCAATTACAACTGCGCCACCGAGGCAGTCAGAAATACCGCCAAGATTTTCAATATATGAAAAATCGTACGAGACTGAATTTTTACAACGACTTTTCCGTGCCTTTGATGGTATTGTTTGTTCAAGGTCGGCATAAGTTAGCACCAAACCTAACCCAATCGCGGTTACTGTAGAAACTGAACTTACTGCGACACGTTAATTTGAAAGTTCAAATATAGTTAAATGAAGTGTGTAAACTTGTAGAGAGTTGACATTGGATAGGTCGGTCGAGGCGAGGTGCCGTTACACTGTTATATATTTTAAACAATTCTTACATCGCACGATAACGTCCATTTAGAAATGTATTGTTTTGAAGAATATAAATAATCATAAGTAACACCCAACAGCCATGGCCATAGCCCCGACCCCACACTAAGATACGAGTCTTGTGTTGCGGATCCAGACGCCCAAAACATCTATTTGATTTTCCTTGACTCAGAAGAAGTTAGTTGCTTTTAATAATTCTTCGATTAGATACTTACGGTATCGCAGAATAAGTTCACTAGCCATTCAGGACTTATAAGTATTTAGCAGTGGTTGGATAAAGGGCATTTTTAAAGCACCAACCTTACTTTTAAATATTGGATACTTTTGGCGCCTTGATACTGTCAAGATCAAGAAGCGAAAACTCATTGCACTCATCAGCAAAATGAATCTCGCGCAAGTCTGAAAGTATTAATTTTATGCTTCACCAGATAACATCTATGCCGTGAGATCAAATGTCTTAATAATTGATAATGCGTTTCGAAAGAACCCACCGTTCAACTCTCTGTCGTGTATAAGTTATCGTACAATCAATAAAATAAGTGATTGAATGATTTTCTAAACATTCTTTTTTTAGCAGATCGATCCATCATCGAATTAATAACACATTTTCATATCGCCAATACTCAATTTTGTGCATTTAATCGGCTTGGTGTTTAAATACTCATTTATATTGTAGTGAATTTTTATTTCTCCATCCGAAAAATAAACGTCTACTTTTTTTGGAAAAATCCTAGCCTAGACGGGAGTGGTATGCCGAGGCAAAAAATGGCATGCACCTCAGACGTTTTAAAGTTACATGTGTATTTTTTTCCTTATTCATTGTTAATTATCGCTTGCTGTAACATGAAGGAAAACATCGCAATTGAAAGATTAAAGTCTACCAACTTGCATTAGGCCAGCGTGGTGGACTAAGGCCAACTTCTCGTGGAGGAGGCCCGTCCCCAGCAGTGGGACAAGTTTGATTAAGCTTCTATTATTTATTTTATTTATATAATGTTGTGTTATTGTGTTTTTAAATTTAAACGCAACATATGGGTGCACATATTGAGGAATAGGGCGAGGGCAATTAGTGGACCCAGCTTATCTCTGTCTCACGATGTGATAACTGGCAAAATCGTCTTATTGAGCTAAAATTCCAATATTGAATACTCAAACCGAAAACTGAAACACGGATTGTGTTTTGATGAGATTTGATATCACTGCCCTGCTTGATGTACACTTATTACTTCTACTTCTAAGTCTAAAAAAATTATGTTTTATCAAACATAATGTGACAGACTGCTGATCAAACCTCGAAGAATATATTTCATGAATGAAATTAAAATGTTCTGATTCAGAAAAACAAAAACAAACTTATTGTTGTCAATAAAACTGTTTTGTCTGCAAAGTTGAAAAGACAAAAATTATTACATCAAAGATTTCTCTGTCTAAATACGCTACCACAGGACCAAAAATAATATTTAAATTCATTCTATTCTATACAATTTCATAAATAAAAACTCGTGTTCTGATACGCATCGGCATTTCACGGCGCGAGCTACGACGCGACGTGAATGCCCGAGCGATGCCTTGCGTCGGCTGACGGTACTGACGTCTGACTGCTGACTTGTGTTTACGGAAACCTGTTGTATGTGATGTAACAGATACGCTTCCACCACTATTGTGAACGCAATGTACAGGGTGGTGCGTTTTGTTGAAGCTGGTATTATGCGGCAGAATTGAGAAGACATGATGGGATTACAAGATAGATTGAATTTTTGTTTTGCGTGGCATGTGACAAATAAATTCAATCGTTTGATTGATTACGTTTTTCTGTAAGTGGTCAGTTATTTACGAAATTATAATTTAAGTCATTTTTTTACAAGCTGGAATTATTGTATTCCTACTTTATTTTATTTGTTTACAAACAAAATTATACTTGTTTTTTTATTGCTATTTGTTTTGTAGGTCGCGAGAGATTGTAACATATGGTTAATTTATTTTTTACATACTGTTTAAGTAAATACAATAGTTAATAGACTATAAACATTCGGAAATAAATAATAAATAAATAACACCCAACAGTCACACACATAGCCCGGACCCCACACTAAGATATGAGTCTTGTGTTGTGGGTATCAGGTCTCAAAACACCCAGACCCCGGACACAAATATCTGTCTCTCACACAAACATTTATCCCGGTGTGGGAATCGAACCCACGGCCTCTCGTTTCACAGCCGGCTACTCGCCAACTGCGCCACGGAGGCTGTCTAAGAAAGAGTGCATCATTTTTAATGTACACACAAAACAATCAAACTGCAATAACACAAACTACAAGTCAACACAAGTGGCATAGCATACGTGACAATCCTACAACACATATTCCAACGTTAGTCTCCAACAAAAACGATTGAACAGATGTACCACCGCGGCTGTGGAGCTGTCGGTGCCAGAGTGGGCGCACTACCTTGCTGCCGTACTGTTCCTACTGTGGATCGTGTTCGGCAGGAGAAGAAGCAGCGTTCACTCCTCCTCGATATGAGTCTTATGTATGTATTTAGAACGCTTGAGTAGGCGGTGGTGGTGATATTGATGCGTGTATCGGCATATGCATTCTTATATTTATATCGAAATAATGTCGTTGTGAGGTAAAAACATTTACCCATTGCCAGAGATTTAACGAGCTTGATTACTCGGTGTCAAAATATGCGTGTCATTGCCGAGCAGAACTTAAGCAGTTGCAGTGGAGGATATGTGAGTAGTAGCTTTTTGTTTTATGAACATAACATTTACTCGCGACTTCGCCCACGTAAAATAAAAAAATACAAATATTTCTCAAAATTGGTTTATTCGTGAAAACATTACAGACAGAAAACTTTACACCCCATTGTTATGAGTTTATACTTATCTCATGGTGTTATAGGAGAAGAGCCTATCCCCATAACAAACACAAATTCAAATGCCTTGCAACTCAATTATGTTAGCAGCCTGAATACGCTACCATTTATTTGTAGGTGAAATTGTAATTTAAGTAACCGAAGAAATGTATGACAAAAATATATATTCTTACCTTTAAAAGCCGTACGGCATATATTTTTTTTTTAAATATAACATTAAGAATATTTTGACATATGATTCTACTTTACGCGTTGTAATTAGTACAACTTTATAGCTCTTTATGTATCAACGAAAATAACTTTGATATGAAAGTAATTTTACGGATTTTATCACGGTTTATTTTACTGTTTTAATCCGACATTTCAAAGGATTTACAGCCTTCAAGGTCACTGGGTGGACTGAGTTGTATGTTGTCGCAAAGTATTGTGCAATGGTTCTTCCCTTCATATAGTTGATTTACAATTGTATTTGTTGTAGTCCGATCTACGTAGAAAGAGCTCACAGTGTCTTGAGGTCTGGCAGTTGGGTCTTTTGGGTAATTAAATGTAGAATTGGATCCAAAGCCGTTACTAGCTTCCAACCTTCTTCTCTGTTGAAGCGTAATGTTTTTTTTTTCAATAGCCTCTTAAATCACCCTAGGTAGGAATCGGTGTTCTTTGGCTTTGCGGTTTGTCAAATTGAAGATAATTTTGGGAGACTTCTTCTAAATGTTCAACAACTGCAAACTTCGATAAAATCCGTAAAATTAATTATATTTCAATGTGTAATATTCGCGTAAACATAAGAAACCATTATAAAATTAACTTTGTTCATGATCCGTAGTATCTCAACACCTTCTTCATTCATTTTCATATACCTCCTCAATTTGGTCGGGTTATACTTTAGTGTTTCAACAAAATATCAACCTGTATCTACGGGTGAATGCAGGTCACTGTAATTGGATAGCGCCGCCGCCGTGCGTTGTGCGAGCGGGCTTCAGTCGCTCGACGATCGTCGTAGCGGCAGGTTGCCCGGTACAAGTGTTATATTATCATTTCATACATTCAACAGTCGTACATATAGTCCTAACCCGACACTAGGATATATTATAAACATTTATGTATGGCCATGACGTTTGCTAGCGGTTTTTAGCCAGTAGACAAATTTTTTGGGACTTATTACTTTATATTGATTACTGTTAGAATTAACTGCTTTGGTGGCGCATTTGTAATTGCACATGCGTTACGACTGCTGTGCTGAGGTATCGGGTTCGATCCCCGGGTCGGGTAAAGCGATATTGGGTTTTGGATTTGGAAACCTGTGCCCGGTATGGCGATAGGCTCGCCCCCTATCACATTATGGGACCGAATTTCGGCAAAAAGTAGGTGTACTGTTTACACCTCTGCCTACTCCTTCGGGGATTACAGGCTCACGCCTGTATATGGATATGTATATATGTTAGAACTAGCTTTTGCCCGCGGCTACGACCGCGGCGTGTTTATATTTGAAGAAAAGGTATAAAATCCATGGAGACCTCTTAAGCAATAGCTTAAGAGGTCTCCATGGATTTTATACCTACGGGATCCTATCCTACGGGATAGCATAATACAGGAAGATGTAATAACATCTTCCTGTATTATGCTATCCCGTAGGAACCGTGCATTTTCAGTTATAAAATGTAGCCCCTCAACTAACACTATACAAAAAATCATGTGGATCCCCTGCTCTGTCTAAAACAGAAATAAAACTAACCTACGGGAACCGTACATTTTTCCGGGATTAACGTAGCCTATGTGCCATTCCAGACTATAATCTATCTCTATGCCAAATTTCACCCAGATCCGTTGCGCCGTTGTAACCTGATTGAATAACAAACATCCATCCATCCAAACATTCGCATTTATAATATTAGTAGGATTATTAATAAACCCCCGATAAAAGAGTTCATATAAACTTTAATTCCCTATTTTACCCCCTTAGGGGTGGAATTTCCAAAGATCATGAAATATGTATTTTTTATTTTTAACCAAAAGACCAAATTCATGAATTTAACTTCTAAATGGCGGATTTTCATACAAACTATTATCCCCTATTTTACCCACTTAGGGGTGGTATTTCCAAAAACCCTTCCTTAGTGGATGCCTACGTCATAAAAGGTACCTACTGTTAAAATTTCAAGTTTCTAACCCCAGCCGTTTAGGCTGTGCGTTGATCGATCAGTCAGTCAGTTTCTTCTTTTTAACCGACTTCAAAAAAGGAGGAGGTTAACAATTCGTCGGAATCTTTTTTTTTTATGTATGTTACCCGATTACTCGAAGACGCCTGGACCGATTCAAGAAATTCTTTTTTTGTTTAAAAGGGTTTACTTCCCAGGTGGTCCCATTGGCACCAAGTAAGGATCTGATGATGGGATCTCAGAAAAATCGAGGGCAACCTTCAAATTTTGTAGGCATAATTTGTTTTTTATTTTATGTGTGTTTTATTGAAAAATGACGAATTTTATATATACCTGGAAGACATTTTGGGTATCATTGTACGAAAATTTCTTATAAAACTTCTTCAAATAGCTGGTGTAGATTTATCGCTGGTACGATTTTCACTTAAATTTATATATCTCTTCGATTAGGTATATAGGTATAGGTGATAAATCTGTAGGAATGTTACTCTTATTTTGTTTTTACTCAATTGTTTTAGGACAAAACCACAGCGCAAACAGCCAGTGCATAAATACTTAATTTTTATGGCAGCCTGGGTTGCCTTGGTCCTAGTTTTAAAAAGATTTACTAATCATTTTTATACTGTATCGTTCAGCCTTAACAATCGTAACGCAAGATGACACTGCGTCGGCGCGCGGTACATTAATGCATTAAGCTGTCCAGAGTACAACACAGTCGTGAAAGTCCGTAAATAATCGGGATGGTATTTCCTTTCTACAAGCGGGAGTGGACGAGCACTTGACTATGTCTACCGCGCCCATCATCTAGGACTCAGTAATAAATGTGGGGGACAAAAATATCGAATATTTATACGCATACTAGCTTTTGGCCGCGGCTCCGCCCGCGTGGTTGTTGTTTTTTAAAGAAAAGGTGTAAAATCCATGGAGTCATCTTCAGCTATAACATGTTTCTATGTTTTGCGAACTGTCAAACGACTGACAGTCATGTCAAACGCGCTAAGGTTACATTAGAGAAGTTAATATGTTCGTTAAATTTCATAATTTTTCTAATTTTCCGTGCCACTTTCTTGATTTTTCTTTCATTAGAACCTTCTCCTTACAATAACAAACACAAGAAAAAAGAATTAGCGAAATCGGTCCAGCCGTTCACGCGTGATGCCGTGACCAAGGGAAAAGGGGTTCATTTTTATATGTATAGATAAATAGAAAAACACAGCTCTCCTTCTGGGACAGTCTAGTAAAAATATTGTCAACTGCTATTTTGTGCTCATCTTTATATATATAATTCTACTGTACGTGTATATGTCACTGAAGTCGTCCTAAACGGCTGGACCGATTTGAATGATTTTGTATGAGTTTGGGTGGCGCCCTGGATGGTTTAGATTCACAATTGTACCCGGTAAATGGCGCTGCTTTTCCGGGCAGGACGACGTCTGCACGGTCTGCTAGTTCAATCTAATTATAGACATGGTCCGTAAGACTCGAAATTCTAGTAATCGACTTGATTTTGCATCTCGTTGTAACATCAACATATATCATGTTAAAAAAACTATATATTTTACTCGCGTGATTTCTATTGGATAATCGATGGCCTTTTAGAAATCTCGTTGTGCATTATTGCATTTCTGTTTTCATCAGATCACGGATGTAATAAGTCGTATATAATTGTTAAATTATTACAACAATGTATACAAATATTTCATTGCGATAAAAGGAAATAAATATTTTATCAAATAATTTACTGTCTCTATTTGCATACATATACACTCACGCCTGTAATCCCCGAAGAGGTAGGTAGAGGTGTAACTAGTATACCCACTTTTCGCCGAATTTCGGTCCCACAATGTGATAGCGGGCGAACCTATCGCCATACCGGGCACAGATTCCAGACTCCGGGCTAATACTAAGAATTTCTAGATAGAAAGACCCAATATCTTTATTGTTAACTGCAATAATTCCGAATAATATCATAATCGATACATCAATGTAAAAATAAAAAAATACTAGCCCTGTATTAAACATTGTCCTACTGCTGGGCACGGGCCTCCTCTACTAATGAGAGGGGTTAGACCTTAGTCCACCACGCTGGCCTAATGCGGGTTGGTAGACTTCACATACCTTCGAAATTCTTATAAGAATTCTCAGGTATGCAGGTTTTCTCACGATGTTTTCCTTCACCGTTAAAGCAAGCGATAATTAACATTTAATACACACATAACTTTAGAAAAGTCAGAGGTGTATGCCACATTAATGTGCCAATCATAAAATATTGCAGTATTGATATGTAAAAATGAATCTTGGGGGATCTAGAGCCCTAATCTATTCCCTGAACTCCGTCCACAGTTGCGTAAAGTTGGCTCATTTAGAAAGCAGTAAGCGACGTCGTAAGGACGCGATTGCGAATGATTTAATACACGTACAGTGATTAAGTTATTGTACGCGCATTATGAGAATATTTTCACTTGATTACGTTTAAATCGTCTAACTAGCTTTTGCCAGCGGTTTCGAGTACGTGATTGCGTTTATTTCCACCGTAGGGAAAACCCATAGTACTTAAATAAATAATAAATACTTTCCGAATGTCACAATTTTTCGGATATTTTAAATATTTTTACCTTATCATTATTTCATTAAATATTCATAATGGTTTCATGTGTTTACGCGAATAATATATATTGAAATGAAACTAATTAAAAAAAAAACCGCGATATAATCCGTAAAATTAGTTTCAATATTGAGACTTTTAACTATGAATATTTAAAAAGAAAGGCAATTTGGTCTAGTCGTTCTCAAGTGATGAAATATATGAACTAAGGTTTTTACTAAGGCTCACACGGGAACCCGGCGTGCGTGCGAGGTTCCGTTAGCGAAAATCAACCGTGAACAAACGTCGCGCACCGTGACTCGCCGGGAATCGAACCCACATAAATCATTTCGTGGCCTGTCAGACGCCGTGTGTGATAAATAGGCGCATGCAGTGCAGTCGCACATGAGATCTGTAATTAGTTGTTAGGCTGTTATATGTAGACAGAATTAATGCTTGTCTTTATTAAATTTTAAGTTTAATAAGGTTTCAAATTTCACTAATCATAAGCTGCGTAATTTTTCTTACTTTATTTTGACTGGTTTATTGAGGATGATATTTATTTAGTTCTAATCATATTTAGAAAAAAATTAACTATTTAAAAATGACTAAAATCGATTCAATAGCCCAAACAAACTATGGTACTTTCTATTGCCCGCGGCTGCACCCCAGTGGAGGTCATATGGAAGATAGCTGTTGCTCGCGGCTCCGCCCGCGTGGAGACCATATTTGGGAGAAAAATGACGGATGTTCATACAAACTTTCAACCCTTATTTTATCCCCTTAGGGGTAGAATTTCGAAAAATCCTGAAATATATATTTTTTGTTTTTAACTAAAAGGCCAAATACCAATTTTCGTGCGTTTAACTTCAAAAATGACGAATTTTCATACAAACTTTCATCCCCTATTTTACCACCTTAGGGGTGGTATTTCCAAAAACCCTTCCTTAGTGGATGCCTACGTCATAAAAGGTACCTACTGTCAAAATTTCAAGTCTCTAACCCCAGCCGTTTAGGCTGTGCGTTGATCGATCAGTCAGTCAGTCAGTCAGTCAGTCAGCTTCTTCTTTTATATATACAGATAAGGTATAATCCATGGAGGCATCTTACCTATTATATCTTTCTATATCTGCCTAGAAGTGAATTAATAAAGAAACTAATATGTTCTAGGATAAAACATATCTGATATTCGTCTCGGCGCGCGAAGAAGATACACTTGCCATGTCTATTTAGCTATATGTCCTGGGACAATGCTTTTTATTGAAGTGAAATATTCTTTAGGCACGTTGGGCACTTTTGGGATGGGGAAAAAGCACTGAACTCCCGTGGCATCACGCTCTCAGATGATTATACTTTTGTCGTAAGCACGCCTATGATTATTGATAAGCAATCATAAAAAAAAGAGTTACCACTTCGTGGACACTATTTAAAAAAAAAGAAAATCTTGCTGATGTGAAACACCGACGCTCTACGAAGTCTGCAGTTGCTGAATATTCAGAAAAAGGCTCCAAACATTATCTTCGATTTGATAAACCACAAATCCTTGCCAAAGAACACCGATTCCTATCTAGGATGATTCGCGAGGCTATTGAAATTAGAAAACATCCAAATTTCAATAGAGAAGATGATTGGAAGCTAGCACCAGCCTGGGATCAAATTACACATGTAATTCAATCGGATCCCAAAATACCAACTACCAGACCTCATGACACTGTGAGCTCTTTCTACGTAGATCGGAATACAACAAAATAATAACGTAATATCAACTATATGGAGGGTAGAAACATTGCACTATACTTTCGTGACGACATACAACTCAGTCTTCCCCGTGACCATGAAGGCTGTAAAGTCCTCGAAACGACGGGTTAAAAAAGTAAAATAAACCGCAATAGAATCCGTAAAATCAGTTTTATTTCAATGTAAACAATGCACAAATATGTAGATTACTTAAAGCCAAGCGACAAGTTCCCGTAGCATGAGCTATTCCGTAGCTCATTGTGTCTGTAAATACTCATTATTCAAGTATCCGTTGTAAAGAATCTGTTAAACGACTATACGTACACACACACGCGTGCGTGAGTGCACACACACTCAGGTGCGCGCGTACACACACACACACACGCGTTTGAATGAATTAAGTACTCGTTTCCGTATTTGCATTCAGGTTTGTTGACCTACGTCATCGTGTTTTGATTTTATATTTTAAAATATACAAGTAGAGAATAATATTAATTATGAGATTAAACTCCATGAAATGAGGTTTTCGTGATCCTCAAGAATACTAAAACTACTAATGTTCCTTATTCGTATTGTATAAAAAAATCGTGTGATTCACAACTCGCCAGTACTTGGTCCTATGTAGTTAAGGACCAACAAGCATGATAAAGTTAAGATAGACAGATATATGCGATGCGAAGTGTTCATATAATTAATAAAACGGAGAAAATTACCTTAAGGATACCTCGTATGTTTAAATCCATAAAGCCGTAGCTACAGAGCGTGCTAAAGAAATATACATACATGCAAACAATCAAAAAGACGTTGCCATCTTTTCTGGGGCAGTCGGGTAAAAATGTAGAAAACGCTTAAACCAGCCAACCCTCGCAACTCATTCGTCGACGTGATTCATATGCACGACTGTTTGCGAGTTTACACTTACTCCGAGATGTCCTGGAGGGTTACTCTTGACACTCGATTCCAATTTAGAATTGGGATTATGTTCGAGATCTGTACAATAGGCGCTCTTGAACGCAACACCAGCGCACGATTCAACTGAATACGGCTGAATGTTTAGTAACTAAATGAAATAGAGTATTGAAGATCGTATGACGCTAGTTCGTAAATATTCTATTTCATTTAGTTGAGTGAGTTAGAGTTCCAATATCTTCTAGATTGAAATTGAAACTACATCGAGTTCGAGATCTTATATAGATATAATGATTTCAAAAGTAGGCCTACTGGACATAAATCATCGTCAAGGATATCTCATGCCCACGTCTTTCTTGCGCTTTTGTCTTCCATTTGTTATGCTTCATTTAAATTCCTTGAACGCATCTGTTATTAAGCTTTGGTTACAGTTCGTTGTTCAACGAGTCTTGCGGGAGATGTTCATGTTTCTTATGTCGACGTACTTTGGAGAATGACTAATTAACAATTTGGTTTAAATATAATATGGCAATTAGTGATAGCTTTAATGATATGATTAAATTAGGAAACGGGCCTTAATCGCGCAATATCGTTTGGTATAAATACCAATTATTTTCTCTTTAATGGTACCTAAAGTATGTAAGCATTACAAGACGGTCGATCTCTTCTAGCGATTCGTAGGTCTCAAGAACTACGAAAGACTACAGTCTCACAACACACAGACCCGAAACAAATATTTATGGAACACACAAACATTTGCGTCGGTGGGATTGAACCCGCGGCACCATTTCACACGTTCACCCACTACAACACGGAGGCTATCAATTATATTTCAAAATGTAGAAAAAGTTATATGCTATTCGTAGCTCTACTTAGGTAGAGCATCTAAGGGTAAATCAATTAAAAAATATTGAATAAACCTGAAGATTTACCAGGACGGCATAGTTGTATGGAATGGCGAGAGCTAATCGTCTCTGGCTAACTTTCCATCGGGCACAGTGACTTCACTGTGCCCGATGGAACATGACTGATGGAACATGATGCAAATTGACTTCAATTTGCCGAGCCAAAATAAAAATAATTAGTTTGACTGATTTAATAGAGTATGGTGGTTTCTGAGTTTCTGTTTTGATATATATATATATAGACTGCCTCGGTGGCGCAGTTGTAATTGCGCATGAGTTACGACTGTTGTGCTGAGGTCTCGGGTTCGATCCCCGGGTCGGGTAAAGTGATATTGGGTTTTTCTATGTAGAAATTCTCAGTATTAACCCGGAGTCTGGAACCTGTGCCCGGTATGGCGATAGGCTCGCCCCCTGTCACATTATGGGACCGAAATTCGGCGAAAAGTGGGTGTACTGGTTACACCTCTGCCTACCCCTTCGGGGATTACAGGCGTGAGTGTATATGTATGTATGTATGTGTATATATATATATATATATATGTGTGTTTTAGTGTTTGTGATTATTATACTTTGAAGGATTTCCACTAATCTTATTTCTAATTGTTACCATGTGTTGCTGCTGTGATACGTACGATGTATATACGTAATAATGTTGTGTATGTAATTGGCGTATATATTAAGAATTATTCTATTAATTTAAATGTCAATGTAAAATATATGTGCTGTTGATGTACCTATCGAAATAAATAAATAGTCTGTTTTCATACAAGATTCTAAACCGCGACTTCCCAGCTCAATATTAACATCTAGCGTGCAGCCAACCAAATGCATCTAAATTCAAGTCAATTAGAAATAATAAGCAGTAATCTGGTGGATTCTGAACCAATTACGTCGGTTGACAAACAACTCGAGCTTACGTGATGTACAGACGGAATCGTTGGTAAAAAACATCACGCGACTGCTTTCTACTCACATTGTTACTTCCTCCCGCGAGCGTTACTCGGAATAAGTATAGGCAATAACTTGGATCGAACCAATTATGTCGAGTATCATTAAATAGATACAGTGTTTTAGATAATATACCCCTATACCAGGTTTACCGTGAATGCCTCAGGCATTAAGTCTGAGTGTACTTTTATTATTTAAAGTATAATAATACTAGCCCTGTATTAAACATTGTCCCACTGCTGGGCACGGGCCTCCTCTACTAACGAGAGGGGTTAGGCCTTAGACCACCACGCTGGCCTAATGCGGGTTGGCAGACTTCTCATACCTTCGAAAAAATCTCAGATATGCAGGTTTCCCCACGATGTTTTCCTTCACCGTTAAAGCAAGCGATAATTAACATTTTAATACACACATAACTTTAGAAAAGTCAGAGGTGCCACTTGGGTTTCGAATCTACGATTTTCGTCTTGACAGTCCGTACCGCAATCAACTAGGCTATCGCTGCTCTTATTATTTAAAATTATTTAAAGTATATAAATATAATTCAATATAGTATCAGCGTCAAGTATACAACGTATATAATTCTGATATTGTTTTTTTTTGCTTTTTTTATTCTGGCAAGGCAAAGTGACCACACTGCCCCTGATGGTAAGCGCAGTGCGGTCCAATTAGAGTATCAAGTAGCTAGAGAGAATATATCCCTCGCTACTCAACACAATTATGCCGGCCTGTAGCTTTTTCACACTACGCCATGGGCAAGAAGGTGTAGAAGTGGTCGAGGGTCTAGCGTCAGAGTACTTAGAAGGCCGCAAAACGGCCAAACATGGTACCCCAACCCTATACCCCCGCCAAAAACCGGATGTACACTGGCTGATCCCGGAACGCGACACACTTGCGTGTGCTACTATGGCGGGTTTTACACCCTGTGTACAGTGGTCGTTATCCGGGCAGATACGAATATCCTACCGCCAGCGTACTAAAATGAGATTGTAAATTAATCGAAAGTTGACGAGTTTTTCTAAATTATAATTTTTAGGTAATTTATAATTCGGCCAATAAAAACAATCGCAGCGTCTATTAAATGCGAGAATTGGTCGTTATGTTATTTTAGCTTTAGCATTAGCAGTAGGCGATTAGTCGGCTGTGAAACAAGAGACCATAGGTTCAATCCCCATACCAAAAAATGTCTGATTCCCATTTTTTTCATGTCTGTTTGCTGTGGGACCGTTAGTTCAACGTATTTTTTGATACTCGCTATGCAGATTATCTCTAGTCTAGGGTCATAAATACGACTGTGGCTGTTGGGTTTATTCATTTATTAATTTATTTTATTGTCACCTAGTTAAACTAAGCCATTCATGCTACAAAATAACAACAGCGTGGTTCTACATAAAAAACATACTAATAGCTCTGACACATAACTAAGATATCAGTCTTGAGTCGTGGGTATCAATAACTAAAAGAGTATTTCGGTCTTACACCGAAACAATATAATTTTTTATTATTATTTTATTTAATAGGTGGCGCTGTACTCAAGATCTGAAATTCTTGTTTTTTTAACGAAAATTCGGTCCACAGAGAAGGCGGTTTATGGCAGGACAACGTCTCCCCGGGACCGCTCGTTAATTATAAGTATAGTAGAAGCCTATTGTACATTAAATTTAAATTATATTATGTTGCTGACTATTGTATGACTGCCTCGGTGGCGTCGTTGTAATTGCGCATGCGTTACGACTGCTGTGCTGAGGTCTCGGGTTCGATCCCCGGGTCGGGTAAAGTGATATTGGGTTTTTCTATCTAGAAATTCCTCATTATTAGCCCGGAGTCTGGAATTTGTGCCCGGTATGGCGATAGGCTCGCCCCCTATCACATTATGGGACCGAAATTCGGCGAAAAGTGGGTGTACTCGTTACACCTCTGCCTACCCCTTCGGGGATTACAGGCGTGAGTGTATGTGTGTGTATATTATGTTCTGCAAATCCTTTCTTGGAATTATCTAAATAATTATCTATTTATTTCTCTGCCTCCGATGCAACTGGCCTCATAAGTATGCACAACATTTCACAAGTACTAAAACTTGCAGATCCTACCTACGCGATATGTCGCCTATCGTTCTGTAAGTACGCGGCTCGGACGTAGAATACCAAGCGATGGGCATCAGCCATCGGATTGATGCACGTAAATCACTACCAACTATCTTGATCAGTGGTTCACTCAGAGCTGGGAGTACGGGGGTCAAATATTTACTAATGGGGTGGGTGTTGTGGGACCGTAGTCCCTTGTACTTCTTGATACCCACGATACAAGTTTTACCTAGTGTGTGGTCAGAACTACATATGTGTGTGACTGTTGGGTGTATTTATTTTAATGGTTTATTTATTTATTTAAGATGCATAACAGATTACAATCATAACAGTTCACAATATTAAAATTAAGAAATCTAGGACTAGATAGTAATCCAAAACATGCATCCTTACAAGTTATAATATTAATGTTAATGTGCGAACCAAGATACTAAGTTTAATAACAAGAATAAATAAAAACAGGGATATCTAAGAAAACAAAAATAAAAATTGATATATGATATGATAATAATAATAATATATAATTATATGATAGTCTCTTATTAAATTCTGCTCATATCATTTACGAAGGTTGAAATATGCTATCCGCGATGTTCGCGTCGTTTACAGTACATGTAAAAAGTCATAAGTATGTGTAAGATCAAACCGCACGCTCAGTATTCACACGATACTGTGGTTTCAATTACCTTATCGTGAAAAATGACGCGGATTAAAAGCTTTGAATAAATTAAATAAAAATGCATTTAATAACGTCTTTTAAATCTTATTTGATTGTAATTTTAAATATTATTACAGTTTAATCTATATCAGAGTTGGGGCTTGACCCGTTGAAGTACAAGTCTAATTACAGCCCTGTCTTAGATCAGCCACCTGGCGCATAGTAAACAGTTGCGTGTCGCAATGCCGAACGAATCATAATAGCCCTTTGATTCTCCGTTTTACTCGGTTCGATTCCCTTGAAACTGTTATTAAACTATTAACTCTTTATGTCTCCTAACATTGAGCAATATTTACAATAATGCCTGTTGAAAATAAAAGGTTTACAAATAATAATAATAAATAACACCCAACAGTCAAACATAGCACCGACCCCAACCTAAGATACGAGTCTTGTGTTGTGGGTATCAGGGACTACGAGAGACTTTCGGACTCAGAACGCCCAGACACCGGACACAAATATCTGTCTGTCACACAAATATTTGTCCCTGTTTTGGAAATCGAATCCACGGCCTCCCGTTTCACAGCCGGCTACTCGCCAACTGCGCTACAGAGGCTGAAATAAAGCTACAAAGAAAAATATATTTGGTCACTATCTTGAAACCAGTAGTGAAATAAATATTACAGTGTAAGGTGAATCTAGATATGTAGGCAACAAATAGAACCAAAAATATGTTACCAACTAAGCCAAAAAGTTTCATGAGAAGAATAAAAAAAATTATAATATAAAATCTAAGCATATCTAAATAACAGTCTCTTATATTTACGCGAATTATACTCATTGATATAAAACTAATTTTATTTTATTAACCGACTTCAAAAATAGGAGGAGGGTAACAATTCGTCGGAATCTTTTTATGTATGTTCCCCGATTACTCGAAGACGCCTGGGCCGATTCGAGAATTTATTTTTTTTGTTTAAAAGGGTATACTTCCCAGGTGGTCCCATAGGCACCAAGTCAGGATCTGATGATGAGATCTCAGAAAAATCAAGGGCAACCCTAAAATTTTATAGTGTCGCATAATTTATTTTCTATTAAAGTCGGTGTACTTTTTGTGAATTAAAAAACTTTTTTATTTTTTAAACATTGGGACTAATAAGTTTATTAAGCATCAACAATATGATATTTTTCAAAGGCGTAAAAAACATCAAATAACAATGTTGCATTGCACCAAAACATATTTTGTCATAGTTAAAACGTTATATTCGTGATAATCATTGGTTCAAGTAATTTATCAATTCCCGAAACCTCAACAATGGCCAGTACTAAGCGTTTATGCTATGGTGCAATCCAAGTCAAGTCTATATTTTTTTACATCTTAGTCCGACAAACGAGCCAGTGGGTCGCCTGATGTTAAGTGATCTCCACCGCCCATGAACATCCACAATACCGAAAGTATCACGTATGCGCTGTCGGCCTTAAAGGACAGGAATAGGGATTAGGGAAGGGAAGGGGAAATCTGGGCCTCCGGATATCTCACTTACCATACGAAACGCGACAGTGAACTGTCACTTTACGTTGGTTTTCTGTGAGTCAGTGGTACTACCCCGGTCGAGCCGGCCCATTCATGCTGTAGACAAATATGTCTACAGCGTGGCTCTACCACTTTTTGCTCTACCAAATGTGTACTTAAATATCACTTTTACAATAGCCTAAACGGTTTACTATCGCTTTCGTTCGGTGAAAACCGTGGGACTGCTTTTGTTATAACTACCGTTAGTATACAATAAAAACGTTTAATTATTACGAAACAACCTGCCGTGAATAAAGGCAAAGTATAATTATACTAGAAGAAATAATTATCGCCTATAATTATTGACTTATGTGGTTAGAAAGTCTGATTTCTATTCTTTAAATGTTTGAATAATGCAAGCTAGGGAGTCGGTAGTGTAATGTTACTTAGCATTTTAAGTGACTGACAGAAATATATTAGGGAGCATTCATAAAATACGTCGCGCAAAATTTTACCTTTTTAGACCCGCTCTTCTCATTGTTCACTCTATGTCACATTTTCTGCTCCTCTCAATATTGTGTCACAAATGATATAATGATATATCATGTACATATAATGATATATATGTACATGATATAAAGCAATTATTAATTTGCAATAATCAAATTTTAATAAATTATTAAAAATATCTGTAATAACGAACAAATTTTTTTGCTTGAGATAAATCTGAGTGTCTGGAAAAATATAAAGTCTATTGACTTAAATCGCACCGTATCGAGCGTCTGAAACCTCCACTTTAGTCGCTTTTTGTATGGGGCGGTTAGCGTTCAAATCGTCAAGGTATAGCCTTAAAATTACCGAATTGTTACTACTTGTATTTGTGAAGGATATTTTATGTCTCCATTCCTTTTGGAATATTAAGATAAGGTTCCTTTTAAATTTCTCCGTTAGATAATAAGTTATCGCTTCGATAACAGTACACCAGTTGTTAAGGCCTACGTCGACTTGTATCAATATTTACCCCGTCAGCACCACTCCCATCTATTGTGGGTACATTTTAAGACTTTATTGTAATATAGAGTCAGTATATAGAGAAATTAGGTTCTGCTGGTGGTAGGATATTCATATCCGCCCGGATAGCGACCGCCATACACAGGGTGTAAAACCCGCCATAGTGGCACACGCAAGTGTGTCGCGTTCTGGGATCAGCCAGTGTACATCCGGTTTTTGTCGGGGTCTGAGTTGGGGTACGATGTTTGGCCGATTTGCGCCCTTCTGAGAACTCTGACACTAGACCCTCGACCACTTCTTCACCTTCTTGCCCATGGCGTAGTGTAAAGAAGCAGGGCGGCATGATTGTGTTGAGTAGCGGGCAATAGATCGTCTATCGCTACTCGATACTCTAATTGGACGTCACTGCGCTTACCATCAGGTGCAGCGTGTTCACATTGCCACGTGCCACGATAAAAAAAACCTTCTGATAAGCCTGGTCTACTCAAGATATATTCCTGGTCTATTACGAATTCACTTACTTCTCTGTATAAATGTATGGTCTTTAAAAGAGACAATAACCTTTGAATTTATTTCGGCATTTCTTCTCAAAGTTATTCAGATGTGCCATCTAGCTTAATAATCTGTATATATAAAAGAAGAAACTGACTGACTGATCGATCAACGCACAGCCAAAACGGCTGGGGTTAGAGACTTGAAATTTTGACAGTAGGTACCTTTTATGACGTAGGCATCCACTAAGGAAGGGTTTTTAGAAATACTAACCCTAAGGGGGTAAAATAGGGGATGAAAGTGTGTATGAAAATCCGTCATTTTTTAAGTTAAACGCAAGAAAATTGGTATTTTGTATTGTATACTTTTTCTCCCAAAAATGACCTCCACGCGGGTGGAGCAACAGCTAGTGGTCATATAAAAGTGATTTTTAATAATCCAATCTACAGAATAAATAATTATATTCGAGCCATGGTAGCTTCAACGTGTCTGTAGAATAACAACTGAAACCGCTTTCTCTATTCACATAGACCAATCAGTGTTTGCTCAAGTCATAACTCTGTTCGTATGATGACATCCGCTTGGTGACTTCCCTACGCCTTGATAGTTGCCGACACCAATGTTGATCTATGAAAAAAATATTAAGAAATTATAGTCGAAGCCGTAGGGTTGCCCCTACCTAATACAATACAGAGAATATGAAACAATAGTGCGTATTAAAATACTTTATCAATTTAATTTGATCAGGGATTAATAATTATAACTCCATATTTGCCAAAATATCCAGTGTCATCATTTTCGACATCGGAACTTTTGATAAAAAGCTAAAGTATAAAAAAGCTGTAGCTAATTGCAACAATGTTTAAATCCATTAACGATTTTAATTGTGAATGCAATAAAAGATATTTATCACTGATTTAATCAAACCGATAAAACTTTTTAATTTTCCATTGTATAAATTCATTTTCTTTGTTTTGTTCTAAACGTTAATTTACTTGAGTTATTTAGCTATTCAATATTCATTAAAATGCATTTGATTAGAAAACGTATGTTGTAATATTGAATAATCGGTTTTAAATATGGTAGATTCCAACCTTAAGCCAACCGCTTGTTGCCATTTTGCAAATATTTGGATCTAAATAAGGGACTTAAATATGGCTATCCCATAGCTTTGTATTATCATAAGATACATTTCAGTTTAGGATCTGGCATCTTCAAGGAAATAACATCGTACTGGTTTAGATAATAGTTTCTTATATACATACACATACACGCACGCCTGCAATCCCCGAAGGGATGGGCAGAGGTACACCTCTGTAACTGTAGTAACCAGTGCACCCACTTTTCGCCGAATTTATTACGGTCCCATAATGTGATAGGGGGCGAGCCTATCGCCATATCAGGCTCAATTCCAGACTCCTGGCTGATACTGAGTATTTCCAAAGAGAAAACCCCAATATTCCTTTGTCCGACTCGGGGATCGAACCCGAAACCTCAGCACAGCAGTCGTAACGCATGCGCAATTACAAGTGCGCCACCGAGTCAGTCTAAAAAAATTGTGTGAAAGTTGGATTAGTTCTTATATTTTATGTGAATTCGATTCTCGAGTCGGTCAAAATATAGTCATGGGGGAAAATGTTGGATATGCGTTCACTATATAGGACACAGTCCCCTAGACACCGATAATCGTAATACGGAACTCAAACAAAAGTTCGTAATAATAAATACAAGATAACATCGCTGTAATAACTTCAGTACAATTCTAAGAATCATGTATCTTCTTTCATCGCTGATGGCAATTATTAAATCGGAAATCTTTCCTCATGAATATAATCATCTAATAAGAACATTTATGAATTAAATAAATAAATACAATAGTTACATAGAACACACTAGTCTAAACTCTACCGTGGGTATCAAGAACTACGAGGGACTAGAAAAGAAAGATTAAAAAAAAAACACATACAGGAGTAATAAAACTAAGAAACAAAAAAACAATTATAAACCCTAAATTCACCCGCCACTCCTCAATTTGGAACACCTGTGTCTAAATTGTGACTAAAAAGACCATAGGCTCAGCATTCACACTCACTACGGTCGCACAACACCAAGACCCGAATCAACTATATGATACACAGACATTAGAATCATTGCGGGAATCAAACCCAGCAGTTTTACAGCAGGCTACTCGCCCGCTCTACGGAGGCTGTCAAATCAATAGGGTATTTGACAATTTTTGAAAATTGATGGACATCGATAGAGGGCTCTTCACTTATAGCCCCCGTAATATTTTAATTATTGAAATATACTCAATTTATATAAAATCCGTGATTTAATTTTTTCATATATAATTTCGCGCTAAAACGCGTTGTCACGTGACATTATCTCTATGTGACGTCATCGCACATATACAAACATTCTTGACACCTAACAACATATCAAATTGTTTGCATTTATCTGTTAGTTTTTGCACAAAAATGAATGAGCCAGCATATAAATATTGTTCAATGCCTTTGTGTAAAAACTCGACACTAAATCCCGATAAATTGATCATCCATGTGCCGAAATCCAAAGTTTTAACAAAGAAGTGGCAGATTTCGACTATCAGCCCTTGTAATGCCTTCTTCCATTGTTATAGAAGACTTGAAGACGAAAATAACACGTTTACACATCGAAAAATATGTAATATAATATCTTCCTTACAATTTTATTAGTCGTAGGATGCAATGTTTATGTGCGATGTCGTCACGAGTAATGGCGGCCGGTATTGCTACGTTTTTGGCACCGAGTGATACAGATTAAATATTCTAAATTTTAATGACGAAAATAAAATGTTTATAATACATTTAAAATAAAAAAATGTATTTAATAAATATGTTTGCCCACTATCCTTTCTCCTAGTGCAGTTTTATATTTTTTGGTTACACCAGTCAAACACCCTATTGTCAGTGGATTAGTCACATTATGCGTGAGGGGAGCGTAACGCGTGCTCAGACACCGACGATTCCGTTCAATTAGCTGAGAGACCCCTGTGATCTGCGCCTACGTGAAATATCTTCATTGAAGTTAGGGTCAGGTTACACTGTGTCCCCTGTACCATAGATATAAACCTAGTTAGACATCGTATTTAATTTTATCTATATAAAAATAGTGTCATGTATAATACCGGTTGTAAAGATACGAGAGCAATTTTATGATGAGAAACATCCTTGAATGATGAGTTGTTACAATAGTTTTAGGCGTGGAATGGATTTTTTTGTTTGCTAGACTGGTGTCTTACTGCGGCAATGTTTCAAACCAAATCAGGTTATACTTACTCAAGATCCACGGCTGGGCATCGTTAATAACAAAATTATCTTCGTTTAACCTGAAAGCGTTTTTTTACGGAACATTTCTTGAAGAACCTCATACTGGAGTCCCCTTAGAAAATCTTGGTCACAGTATTTTTTCATATAAGTTATTTTATTAAGTATTATGTATCATCAAAAGCAATCTCTGGTAACAGTGTACCCTACACTCAATGTTTAGTAGGCAAATGAAGTCCGTTTCACGGTTGATCCGTCCCATCCGTAGTGTTAATTACAATGTTCCAATTCATCTCACCACCGAAACTCTTGTGAACTGTCGTGTGAGTACATTCCTGTTTCTTGTCTATTATAGTTTAAATTAATTTAATTAATTGATTAAATTGATAATTAATTAATTAAATTATTTTAATTGCATTAATAAAAATGGGCACTATAATTAATTATTTAATTACACAATGGAATATATGATACAATTGAATGAATTAATTGAATTTAATCTTATGTTATTTAATATTATAAATTGATCTATGATTTATTAGTTTGTTTCCCTTATAATAAAAATTAAGTTATTAAATTTAATTGTATATTATAAAAATTTAAATGATTTGAATGTGTGTCATCATTGTATATTATTAAGTTTCGCGAAATCTTGAGTTTTTACGATTTAATATGCTACATTAACTTTGTAATAACTATATAAGACACAATTTTGTACTCGTTATGAGCATATTTAGGTTATGATTTGGTTTTATTACGTGTTTACATAATAACATCTGCTCGAATTTAGTGCTAAAGCATCGTGTTTCACAGATTGACCAATATTTTCGACATTTATACGTCAGCCATTACTGGGGCTTTCGGGATTCGGCACATCAACCTAATTTCGCCACATAAAAAACCGAATCATTTCGATTTATTGTAGATAAAACAGGATAACCGTGTCATGCCTATAATCAGGTTGCCATTTAATTCTCAACACGATTTTCGGAAACATGCGTTGTTGTTTCAACCCCATTCTTTCTTATGTTTTGCAATAGAAGACTGGGTTAAGAATTTACGAGGTTCATGTAATATTATATTCATAACCACTGACTTTGTTTTGCGTAAAAAAGTTGAAACGGTAACGGTACGCAGCGGTTCTGCTGTGTTCTGGCATTGCAGAAGTCTATGGGCGGCGGTGACTACTTACCATCAGGTGGCCTGTCTGCTCGTCTGCCTTTCCAGGCACTACAATGCCAGGGCACAGCAAAACCGCTGCCTACCGTTGAAGGACTACTCTTTTTAAGCCTCGTTTAAAGAAAGTCATGTCATAGCGCTCAGGGAACACCGCTGCAGGGAGTTCATTCCAGAGCTTGCACGTTCGTGGTAAAAATGAACGCTGGAAACGAACCGTGCGAAAGACGGAATCGTTAAATGTTGATATCGATTCAGTCGCTTATTCTGAACAAACTACTTTCAGAGTGTGCGTTAATCATGTTACATGTTGTATATTATAACAAAACAATTCGCAAGTAATAATGAACTATATTAATGATCATTGAACCTGCATCGGCTCATTACAAATCATTTGTCACGTACTGCGGGCTGTTGAGTGACATTGACTTTCTTCGCGGGCGTGTGGCTCGGACAGTCGGGCGTACAGTGCACACGCACGCCGCCCGCCGAGACGCGCGCGCGCTTCCACGCTCCGCGACCGCGACGCGCCGCCCGCCGGGGCCCGCGACATGCCCGCAGTGAAAGTATTCAACATATTCGGCGGGCAGAAGCCGACCGCGAAGCCCACCGCACCCCCCTCGCACCAGGGAGCGATCCAAAGATTCTACAGGACTTTTTCAGTCGGCTCCGACGCCTCGCCCGAACACAAGGGCTCCAAAGTTACCGCCATCGCGGCCTGCCTCGAGAAGAGGATCAGTGAACCGGTGAAAAGTGACGTGAAAAATGCCGTCGATACTGTAGTGAAAGACAAAACAGAAACTAAACGGCATCACGTGTACGAGAATGTAAACATAGTGAGCGTCGATCGGAATGTGATACAAGAGAAATTGCTCGACGAAACTAAAGGATACTCGTCTATTTACGAAAATATCACGGTGGTCGGCAAAAAGACTCTTTGCAAATCGGGAAGCGGGAGCAACGCCGAAGCCAAATTAAACAAGGCGTTAGAGTCTTTTGATAAAATATTGTCGGAATTTTGCGCGAGTACGTCTCTTATTACTGATGTTAAATGTACTAAAAGTGAATTTATTCCTCCTAAACTACAGAAATCTAAAACCTGCAGTATTATAGAATCTCGGTGTATATTAAAGAAAGCAAACTCTGACCCGGAAAGTACTATAAAATCAAGAACTAAAGTGGCGCGCAATAATTCTATAGACAAAACTACCAGTTTGTGGAATCTTGACGATATGAAGGAAAAACAACTCAGCGCGCCGTTGATGCCTCTGACATCGACGCCAAACGAGAAAATGAACCCTGATAAGTATGCCACTTATAAAATATCATCGAAAACCACGTCCCGAGCGAACTGCATTAAAACTGATGATTTAAAAAAACTTGACGTTAAAACTAGAATATTAAAGAAAACTTTATCTAATCCGCCGTCGACACCCGTTCCGGTCGTATCAAAAACGAAGCCGGGAACGAAAAAAGTGAGCGACCCAAAGAAAATAAAACCCAAAACGTGTACAGATAATGGATCGTTAAACATAAAGACAAGTTTAGAAAGTAAAGAACAGCCTAAATCACAAATGCAGAAAGCGAAAAGCGTGTGGGAAATAGGCAATGAATCGATAATCATCCCGCCTATCTTAGAGAGAACCAAGTCCACTACTTCTATCGCGGGCTCTCCCAGCAAGATCCCGGTGATTAGGAGTCAAATGTCACAGAACAAGTTCAGCAGCACCAGAGCGCTTTTTTCTCCCACTCCGGTTGATCTAAACAATATAGACCAGGCCAGCGAGTGTGCTCAGAAAAAAAAGGCGACCGCACAACGTAAAACGTCGGACAAACCCGAAGCCCTCAAACAAATAAGACAAAAGTCACAACTCAATCTCAAGTCCGATGGGAAAAAGCACAACGATAAGTCCAAGAAAGAAGCCAGTGACAACAAAAAAAATTCAATATCACCAAAGTCATCGAGGAAAGATTACTCTGATGAAATAAACGCAATTCGAGCGAAGCTCCAGCAGAGAAAAATAAACAACAAAAGAGACCTCGTCATCGCTTTGCCGGAAGCTAAACGTAATGAAAATGACGCGGATGAAATCGATTCGGCGTTGTCGCCAGTCAAGTTGATGGTTAAAAAACTCGAATTAAAGAGTGCTATGGAGTTGAAAACTGATCAGGCGTTGTTCCTCAGCTGTAAAGTAATTCCGGCTGAGCACAAGGAGCTATGCGTAGCCAACACCATATTCCACAACCATTTGAGCACGCTCGTCGGCCGGCAAGTGAGATGCGTCGAATCTAGAGACGACTCTAAAACGTGCTCGCAGCTCGACAAGCTCGCGTTGCACAAACAAGCGGACGAGAAGATATCGGACACGCACTCAGACTGCAGTGACGACTCGGGTCACGTCTCTAACGACGCCGCTAACGATAACGAACAGACATTCGATAACGTGCACGACCTTAGCCCATCCGTCATTGAAGACCTCCTCTCCAAGCCGTTCGAAGCGCCCAAAGAGTTCGGGATAGATTTGTGTGAGAATGCGAAAAACGTGCGTCCCGTGCGACCGGCGCGGCGCAGCGGGCGTGCCAACGAGGTCGTTAGCGGTACCCGCGCCACGGACGCTCCGAAAGTGGACGAACAGGTACGCGACGCTGTTAACATATCGATAACAACAAATTACAGGTGCTGTTTACCTGCGAAGCCCGCACGCAGTAGTTGATGCTGTCGACGACGTGCTGCGACTTAGATCTTCAATGATGGTCAATCTACCAGAGACTAGTCTGACTAGATCTGCTAGATGAAAGCTGGCGGTTGCGCACTCCCGATGACAATATTAACTAATAGCCAGGTCGAAGACCTCTTTACCATTTTGTTGACAGCGGCCACGGGACCGCGCTTACAAAATACAAACACGTAGCCGCCACTCCTACTTTAAACAAATTATTTTAAGTTCTCCACAATGCAAATCTATTTCTAGTCTATTTTGCAAATCTGTCGTTTATGAATGAACAACAAGCCTTGCCGCGTAGTATTATTATTCATCAGGTAATAAAATTAAAATATCAATATTTCACCGAGAGCATGATGGTATCTAGCCGCTAAGAAATACACAATTTTGCATATAGCCTCATATAGGTAATACGAAATTTTCTCATAACATAAATTTCAATGCTTATTCTAATGCTCTATGCAATGAAAGTAACATTTGAGGTCAAACAATTTTGTCTGTTGTCAGAACCATCACTCGTTACGTAAGGTTTCTTTAACGTATCTTTTTGTGTTACTTAATTGCCTGATTTGCATAAAATGATGTTTTTGCGAAGCCGCTGCATGATGCAACCTTAACCACATTCTTTCATATGGCGAATAAATCCAACGTAACTTTAAGTTATGTAACAAATCGATGTCAATTATCGAAGTTGGAGTTACCGCGTGTGCCCAATAAGGATGAATGTAATTGTCGGCCGTGTTCAGATAAGCGGGGAACAAAAGCGATGAACCGCGGACAAGTGCCGCACCGGCGCGAGGTCACATTTTGTGCCGGAATAATTTATTTACGCTTTTGCTTTCACCGACATTATTGTTATGTTTTTTTTCTCTATTATTACGAGTACAGTCTGCTTACTTCTAATTTGGTACGTAATAAGTTTTACATGTAGCAGTAATAATATATTCTCACATACTGCAAATTTGCCTCTATAGTCTGTAACATACGATCTGTATTGTTATTAATTTAATTTTCAATATCCAGAAGTTTTTTACGACAACTAAATTTAGTAGACATTTTCATTCACAAACATAAAGATATCAAAATAATCAAAGTATTTAATAAACTCTGTTGATGAAAGTTAATCATCTTGTTCGCGAAAGCGCCGACGCAAGTGCCAGTTTGTGCAAATTAGTTTTTTTACACACAACTATGCAGATATATTACGCTCTATAAAAGGAAAACCAGCCATGAACGTATATTCCATGAGAGAAATGTAATTGCTTCTAAATTGGTAATAGAGTAGCCGACTTCCATGCCCAAGACTAGAATAAACCAGAATTACTAAAAAAAACGTATTTCAACGTAATTGGCTTCTCGCTGAATCTATGTATGTATACTAAACGTTTTTAAGAAATTTTATTAACAGCAGAGAGGATTTCTGATTTCTGTCGTTAGGCTAACAATCAACAAAGACATCTAAAATGTAGGATACTGTACCATTGCAACATAGTGGCATATCGTAACAGAACCTCGCTATCAAAGAAATAACTATATATGCACTTTCCAAAGCATTTCTCCAACATAAGTTGCGAAATCATGCGTCACACTAGTAATCGAAGAGTTTTAAATTCTACGCACCCTCGTAGTAACATTTACGGTTACTTTTCCAAGATTTAAATGCAGACCTCGGCCTCATCGCGTCGCTTTGCAAATCAAAATGGCATCACTTTCGACCGCGACTTTCTTACATCGCAATGCGTGTGCAAATATTACGTGTTACTGGTTGAAAAATGTATAGAAGAAACTGCCGTATCGTGTGTAATTGTCATTAAATATTAATGAGTCTCTTCTAGGTCTTGAATTTTAAATGTTTTGTTATCATGAGGGTTCAGCAAAAGTTTCTTTATTATTATTCTCATATCATCTACGTATTCATCGGTATCATATGAGAAAAATAATATATTGTTCTTATTAATCATATCTAGGTATATTAGTAAATATAATAGGGACCGAAATCAATTCCTCTTATTTCCATCACTATACATGTGCTTAGATTATATACCTTCTTCCTTGTCTACATTATTTTATTATTACAGTTGTAAATACTTACAGACATTATGACTTTTGCATAACACAACTGAGCGTAGATAGATTGCTTTCCATCGTAACTTACAGATAACACGTACAGATATCCCGTTCTGTTTCATCTTTATGTAATTATTCTGTCACTGTCCAGTTTAATATTCAACTACTGCCGTCGTTATATCAATTTATTCACTCACGTCTTCGATGTTTTGTATGAAATTGCTTTCGAAATTAGACATTAGCAAGGTTCGAGGTGCGTAGATGGCATCTGAAGAAATGCCCCGCACGTATTAGCTTTCCCCGTGGCTTGATACTGTGGGGAAAGCAAATCCTTTAGAAAATAACCTAACATATTCTGAGCTATTAATGTTATTGCCGATGTGTTAATGTTGCATTGTGGAATAATGCAGATTTTCTGCAATTTTCGAGTGATAGACTTCACGGCTTCCGTAACTTTTTTAGTTTTAGAAAGCTAGTGCTAATGTGTTGCTGAAAATATTTTCAGTAAACATCCAATGTATTTTAGGATGCTTCTCTCCATTTATCTTTTATTTAGACAAGTGACGAACTTAGGATGAGGCTATTCCGCTAATATATATCTATTTATAATTGTACCATTATTAACAAATCTATCACTATATTTTGGCTATCCTCGGTAAACTGAACTCTGTATTCCAAACTATTATACTACGAGTTTCTAAAAAAATATAATAATGTTTTATAACATGCCAATATTAAACACAGTAACATCATCGTTTACAGTAAATCAAAAACGTAATGAGCGCCATTCCATGATAAGGGCGGGAAAGATTTTGCATCATATCTACAAGTCATTACATATTATCTTATTCAATATTTAATTATGAAGTCAAATGTTTACCTTCTCACGCATAAGTACTGTCCTTTTGTTGGTACATCTTTATTGATTCTGCAACTCCATTTGCTTCATCTATTATCTAAGTTGTTTGCGTAATTCATATCTTCTTCGTATGAAATGTCTGGTTTATTATATGCGGTTTAGAATTTACATCTTAAATTAGTTTATATGATTTTAAGGTTAACCAATTTATATATTGCGCAATAGACCAGAATGCTTGAGGAAGTTGTAAAATAAGTTATTATAAGTATAAGTTAGTATTTTTCTTATACCACGATGGTGGCAAACAAGCTTACGGCCCGCCTCATGGTAAGCGCGCCTATGGACGTTTGCATAACATGGGCGTTGCCGACCCTTCATGAACCTATTTACTCCCTTCTTGAAGAACCCCATACTTTAGTCCCGTTGGAAAACCTCGTCACAATCAGACCATTCCACAATCAGAGCGTTTGCGAGAGGAAATTCCTCTGAAACCGCGTTGTACGCGACCATTAAGGTTCCAATGTGTGAGGATGATCTCCCTGCTGATGGCGAGCGGTACGATGGTAGTAGTTACACTGACTAAGATGAACTAAGAGTAGTTAAATTGTAGCTGGGATGGACTACCGAGACGAAAGTCGTGGGTTATGTCTAAACCAGCCCCAGAATATACATCTTTGTATTTTCAACGCTAAGATGGTAATTGGTATTCATTGATAAATATCACTGGTTTTAACGGTACGGGAATAATCTTTGTATGTCGGGGTGTTGAATAGCAAACGGTGGCTATCTGATGATACTCTACCTCGACAGCACTGCGCTTACCATCAGGTACACCGCGGTCACTTGGCCGTAATAAAAAAATCGTGAGGAATATCTGCATACTTGAGAATTTTTCATAAGAATTTAGAAGGTCTAACTCAGTTACACAGTTTATAATACCTAATTGATATTATCACTACACTTATCAGGGACATTTTAATTTTAAGAATGCTTATTTCCTCTTCAACGTCAATTGTAATGTAAGTTCTGAACCTACGAGATTATTACGCCATTAAAACATTACATAAGACCGACTATACAAACAAACCAAAATATATTATACCGATACAAAAAGTATATCAAACTTTTCTTGTCATGCCACTAAACAAATTCTAATTCACATTTGATCAATGATCTTGTCTTTTTCACAATAACTAGTAATTAAAGTTCTTTGTACACGTCTGTTTTATTTTACCGTCTATGTGCTGGCGAAAGTCTATTATGTGTACGATATACGTTTCCTATACGAAGGTAATGATTGACTTGTGCAACTGTTGCTTGCGCCTCTCTGGTTTTTATCTTGAAAGTTATTCGCATTTTGCGCTCGCTCCGGTTCCGCTTCCCGACTTTCTTCTTGATTTATATACAGTTTTATATGTTTATATCGTATATGTTCGATGGTGTGGTCTCTTCCTTATTGGGTACTGGTTTTTATAGCAGACTAGATGTTGCCCGCGGCTCTGCCCCCGTGGAGGTTATTTTTGGGAGAAAAGGTATACAATTCATTGAGGCATTTTAAGCTTTCTATATTTTGCTATCCCATAGGATGCGTACATTTTTCCGGTATAAAAGAGGCATATGTAATTTTCTGACCCCTAAACTGCCACTATGCAAAAAATCATATCGATCCCTTGCTCTGTGAAAAACGAAACTATCGCACGGGAACTATACATTTTCGCGATAAAGCCTATGTGCTATTCCAGACTATAATCTATCTCTGTGCCAAATTTCAACCAGATCCGTCCAGACATTGTAGCGTGATTGAGTAACAAACGTCCATCCATCCAAACATTCGCATTTATAATTAGCAGGATAGGCCCGCCGCTGCTTAACCCGCATTGGGCCGGCGTGGTAGACGCAGCCTAAGCCCTCTCTTTAAAAAAATAGCCTGTATTTTGCAGTGGCACAGTCATAATTGCAGATAACTAGGTTAATATGTTGTCTGCATTTATTTCAGCCAAAACATATTAAGATTTGAACGATTTTTTATGACGGTTGTCGGTAATAAATTCGTAATAATGTAATTTCAGTATACTTTATATGCGAACACTTTATTTATAACAAACCTCGATATCATTGTGTGAAATTCATGTTAATCTAAAACAAATGACAGTTTTGTCTATTGTTCATCCTCCTCTGTCGGAGATATAAACGACAATTTGCAAGTAGAATCATCGCACAAATTGCAATTAAGCGTCTTTGTGCTAGTATGCGACAGACCAGAAATTTAGGGTTGTCGATGCATGTTATTTATAATTTATTCGTTCGTTCTATTTTTTTATTTTTGGTTCACGACTTGGAATAAACACATATCATACTTAAATACTGTTGGTAGCTACTTACATTGTGATATTCCTGAAATTAGTAAAAACTCTTTTCAACAGTTACGCAGCTTTTTTTCTAAATTTGAATGACATATTAACTATATACTACATTATTATTCGTATGAAAATAAAATAACAAAAAAGTACTTTGGAAGTTGACAGGTTGCCTCATCGCAACGATAACAGACGTTTTTACATCCAACCCGCTTTTGAACCTAAAGTAAAATGTCCCACGCGAGACGATAAAACGCTCTTTTTAAATTTGATCCGCTTTCGAACAATCTTCAAAAAATGTTAATTGTCATTTCATTTTTTCCGTCTTTATTGTTATTAGTTTGGTCGAATTCATTAAATATTTTGTTAGAGTTATAGTAATAAAAGGTGTCCAACCTTTAGTCGCCGTTTTCACCTTATTTTTTATTCATCACCAAAAGCTAAAAAAAGTTACTTCAAAGTTCAAAGAAAATTATTTTTAACCCATTTTTGTTCTTTTTAAAACGTTAGATAAAGTTTGTGGATGATGCGCTTATTTATGAACCTAAGATTCCACGCATGGCTATATTGTTTTCAATATTCCATCAAAATTACTATTATAAAAGAATATTACAAAGCCAAGCGACAACCCTACTTTGCGCTGTAATTGCCGGGCCACAGGTGGCGGCTTTAATGACTACTCACCGCTGACATTCGAAATCTGCGATCGCGTACTAGGGCTGCGAGTGAAAGAAAACTGCAATATATTCAGAATAATAAATGTAATAAATCATAAATGAAAATAATAATGATATACTTTTAAATATTATAGCACATTATTTTAGGATCTCAAGCATTATGACATTATGTGTTACGAATTCATGTTTAATTTCACATTAGTTTAATAGTTGGGTTGCAAAAGCAGGGCACTCATCTAAATGAGGCAGTATCTTGTCAAATACACTTTAATGTTTATAGTCACAATTATTTTTTGCAATGCCATTAGTAGCAAGTTTGTACAGCCCACTCGCACATTTATAAAATGATTACTGTTAACTGATGTGGTCTCCCGCGATACAGGTTCACCTAGTGCAGGAACCGTTGTATTTATGTTACAATATGTAAAATGTGTTATTGGAAAATAAACAATTTACTTACTCACTGAATAGTAATGTAAAAAGAACCCTCCAACAAACTAAACAGCCTCTACGACTAAATAAAAATCTCTGTCAACCCTAAACCGTTTACAAATTACATGCACGGAGAAAAGATCGTAAAATAAGAGAGCGACACGTGGTGTTTTTGCCACTTGTATTCGCTCGCGGTAAATATAGTTTTTTCCTCTTAATATGCGATATTTTAAATATGCATGCGTGCAGCCCAAGTACATTTCGTGGAATTTCGAAAAATGACACCATGTTCGCCACAGTGTTTCGTGTAAATGGGAATTGCTGTGCGAAATGAGGATCTTTTATTTTAAACAAAATAAAAAAGATAATAATTATTGTGTACTGCGGTCGAGCACGAAAACCTTGTACAAAAGTATTTATATCGAAACAATATCTTTGATAAAAATCATACATTGATGACGTTACAAAGTGTTACCAAGTTACTTTTGTATGATACCTTGATAAGTAGAGTCCCGTGTTTAATTTTTAGTCTCTATGGAGTGTAAAGCTAAGGAATATCTTATACTACTGAGTACTTTATTTATTTATACTTCATACATACATTTATATGTAAAGGTGGACTTAATGCCTGAGGCATTCTCTTGCAGTCGAACCTTAGGTGATCCAGATGCAGATGATAGAATGAATTAGGTTTAAATGAAGATACTTTAAATGCTACTAAGTAATAAAACTAAACATCAAATACTAATAGTAATAATGAATACATACTAAACATATAGCATAAATATATACATCGCATAGATACATATATGTATATCTAAATAACTATGGATATAGAAATAAATATATATATACAACATAACTACTGTTGTGATGATCCTGCAAATATCTTGACTTTTAATTCCTAACTTCGCATAAACATGAATAAAAACAAACCTAATTTCCTAAAAACTCAAGTGAATAAAACACTTAAATTAGTACAGACATAAAACTTTCATTCTTCGATAGTTTTATTTGTTATAAATCTTGTTTATAGTTGCGTAAGAATTTGAATGCGTTCATAATGATGCGGACAAGTTGACCGATTCATTGGAAAACTTGTTATGCCGTAATAAACTATACAAGATTTTTTAATTTTAAATGTTTTGATAAATGTGGTGATAAAATATTTGTATAGAAATCATGCAAAATCTTTAAACAAATAAGTGTTAAACTTCGTCTAAGGGATAGAAGAGTCTAGCTGGTACATACCTACAATCAAAAGCGCCAGTGTTATTAGGGGCCTTCAAATTCTTCTTAAATTCAGTTCTGGTGGTGGTAGCATATTAATATCCGCCCGGATAGAGACCACCGTACACAGGGTGTAAAACCCGCCATAGTGGCACACGCAAGTGTGTCGCGTTCCGGGGTCAGCCAGTGTACATCCGGTTTTGTCGGGGGTCTAGAGTTGGGGTATGATGTTTGGCCGTGTTGCGGCCTTCTGAGTACTCTGACACTAGACCCTGGACCGCCTCTTTACGTCCTTGCCCCATGGCGTAGTGTGAAGAAGATACACAGCAAGCCGGCATGATTGTGGTGAGTAGCGAGGAATACATTGTTTCTCGCTACCTGGCACTTTGAACTGGACGGCACTGCGCTTGCCACCAGGTGCAGTGTGGTCACTTTGCCGTGCTATGATTAAAAATAAATTTTAACGACGATTAACTTGATATTTGTGGTCAACACCACATTGACCATCCCTTTGGGTGATATGAAATGGAAGAAACATGGTATATTACTACTATACCTCAGCTTTACAACGGTTATTAATAAATATGCTTTGATAGTTTAGAAACGATGTCAGATAATAAAATTAAAGTCAGTAAGCGGTAACGGGATCGGTCCCTTCTAATGTGTCGAGCGGTTCGTTTTGCTACGGCCGACCCACATAGATACCGCTCGTCAACATTTTAAAAATAATTCAATATATTAATTATTTAATTTATAAATGTTTTGATTTTTTATTTTTATCATAACAAAATTATTAAGCATGGTTTAAAATATTTAATAGCGGTCATTATTTTTATGTTAATCCTTAATAAAAAATATATTTTTACGGTATTTATTGCACTGGAATATACTTATAAGGAATGATTTGTACAAGTTGTTATGCAAAAATAAACAGTTTGGTCTTTAATATAGAAAATTAATGGCTGCGATCATTAAAAATATTGTGTGATTTTTTTTTTAATAATTAGTTTTATTTTTATAATTTTGATTTCACATAAACTTGATGTCACCATATAAGAATTTTATCTGTAAATGGCAGAGCGGCAATCTCTGAATATCACGTCAATTAAGTAAGTACGTGCCTACGAATCGTTGTGATATGAGAAATACTTATGTCTCTCGTTTAATTGTGTCATTATTTTAATCATGCGTCCGACGATCCATCGTGCCTGCATTCGGACTTCGTAATAACAAATTCCTTTTTTTCTGGTGGGTAGTCCCATAATCCGTAAGATTGTCAGTTGTACTCAGTCACGAAATCGGTTAAAACATTGAAACATAAGGTAATCAATAACTGAACGCCATCCAATCTTCTCTTTTTTTTCATGCGGATAAAATCTATTTTACAGACACCTCCACAATTTCTTCAGTCTCACCGACGTTCCGAGCTAATTGGCCCGAGTGACTCCCATATTAGGGCCTTAACTAATTTCCCTAAGTTTTACCTTTAAATCCTCCTGAATAAAGGTTGTATTTCTGCTTGCCCCGCCCCAACACACTTGGGATAAGATGCCTACGTCTCCGCCTACCGTCCTTGCGTGTACAGTAGCGTATCCACACTTACCGAATTTATAAAAAAATATTTTTATCTATGACATATTTTATAACATAAAATATCACAGCTGCTGTTTTACTAATTCATACGTTGATTTACGAATCTTTAATAGCTATTTGTAACTAATTAATCGAAAACGTCGTGCGATCTAATGTGAGAGACCCAACCAATGGTTACGAAATAGAAATGAGAGTCTGGTTTGATTCTTTACCGTAATTTTTATTAGTAGTACGTCTGGGTCATATTTTTCTATCTATATTAAGTTATACCATCTAAAGACTTCGCTTGTGGCTTACTACATCATTTCTATGGATATCACTTCCACGTCTTAACAAATTAGTAAACGGAGTATAGGAAAATTAAAATTGTTTACCTTTGATTTCTATGCTGTTTTTGATCTGTTATGTTTATTAAAGACTAGCTTTTGCGGCTCCTCCAGTATAAACCCTGTGTCACATTATTGCTATTTTCGTAGGGATAAAAAAAATTTGAATAATAAATTATAGCCCATGTTATATATTATGTTACTCCGGAATAATGTAGCTTTCTATAGATGAAAGATTTTTTAATCAGTTGAAGAAGTTTTGTGTTTATTCATTTCAAACAATTTTACAAACAATCAAATCTTTTCTGTATATATATTATGACGGATTTTCATACAAACTATCATCCTCTATTTTACCCGCTTAGGGGTGGAATTTCCAAAAACCCTTCCTTAATGGATGCCTACGTCATAAAAGGTACCTACTGTCAAAATGTCAAGTCTCTAAGCCCAGCCGTTTAGGCTGTGCGTTGATCGATCAGTCAGTTTCTTCTTTTATATATACAGATTGTAGATATTTCGGCGTATAAAACAGTTTTTCTAAGTTACTAAACTAAAAAACATCAAAATTCGTAATCTAAAAAACCCAACTCAATTAAGTTCATCAACTTGTCATAACTAGTAATTTGCTCTTCGTTTTTTTACGTTTTTTCCTCACACGCATCAGAACTTTATCCTATAGAACAATGAGACAAAAACGATACCTCCCGTTTTAAATGTTTTCATAATAGCGTGTGTTTTGAACGCCGCTGTGCTTGTTTGAGGATTTTTTGCTTCTCTGCCGGCGACTATTGTTCTAAAGTATTCGAGAACGTGTTGATATGCTGGTCATTATTTTAATTGCATTGACGTATATACGTGAGGTACCATCACTCAATAATCATCTTTTGATGTCACTACTCACAACACTTCGTTTAGTATAGGATACAGTTCAATAGTGCGGGTAATTATAAAGACAAATTGCACAATAAGCCAGTATCTCGATGTAAATAGGCAATGGCATAAGAGTTTAGTACCTTTTTCTCCTCTTTTGTCAACCGAATTTCTATTGATGAGTTTTAGTGATATCCAAAAAAAAATTTGAAACAGTTAGTTATATTTTGTGTTTTTTTTTTGGTGACGATACAATTTCGACGACTAGTCAACTTAAATCGTCATATTTATTTTGTCTATATTTAGGAAAATTCTAACGAGACTTAAAGTTTTGTAATATTATATTAAACATATATTTAGATATAACAATAGGATAAGTTTTTTTCAGATTCAAGTGACTCAAAGTTAATTTTACAGTTTGCGTAAAAACCATAGCTTTTTTAGTTAAATCATTCATACACGTTTTAACCATATTACAACGCGGTAGGAAGCAAATTAACAACATTATGCATAGTGAACGAGCCGTAACAGCTTTCATACAATAAAAAAAATTCAAGCAATTTTTAATCTTTATAAAATAAAAAAGTACTGTAATCTCTCTTTAAAGTAAATCATGTATGATAAATGTACAGCGCCCTAGCGGAACAATAAGGTACTTTATATTTCTATAGATAAATGTTTTGTGACCATAAAACATGACAATTTACTTTCTTTCTTTTTCTCTCGTACTTAGTACAAATATAGTTTCGTTCTAGTTAGAACGGCAAATAGGAGCCGACAAGACGATTATTATGAAAACAAGCAGTCTCTAATTGTTTTCATTGTTTCTAAATTGAGGCTGCGGCTGATAAATTTGTTATCATTTGCCTCGCTCTTATTAGCTCTGTGACTAATTATATTTAGGGGCTCTCAAAACAATTAACATTGAAATACAATACATAGGACTTTACATATCATATATATACGCAAAGCAGGTGGACAATTCCTGAGATATAAAGATGTTCTGAAAAAACATATTAAAAGGTGTAATATTGATCCAACACGATGGGAAAAGGAGGCAGCTCAGCGTTTGGACTGGAGGCGTTTTATTAACCAGCACGTGTCTAACTTTGAATTGGTTAGACGTGAAGCCTTGGATAGCAAACGTGAAGCGATAAAGACCAGACCACCTAAGATCATTTCTTATAATTATGTTAGCGGTGTCTTGACTTGCCCGATATGTGACAGAACATTTTTGACAAAAACGGGTACTGCAGTCACGAGCGAGCACACCGTCGGCGGGCTGAACAACAAGCGTCTGCCTTATAGATTAGCCATCTTAATAACTTATAACCTGAAACAGTCGCTGTGGCCGAAATCGGCTAGGAAGTCATCATCATCATCATATATACGTCATATATTTATTTTTGTCTCTCACTCAAATTGATTTTACGCAAAGAAGTAAGTAGGCAAGCGTGCTCCACCGTAGACCACATCATCACTTACCATCAGGCGAGATAGTGGTCAAACGCAAGCCTATTTATAGTAAAAAAAAACTGTAACAAGTTTAAACGATGATTAAATTATAGAAAATATGGAAAATGTTTTGAAATAAAACACGATAAAATCCGTAAAATTATTACGGATTTTATCGTGTTTTAACTTTTTAACAAACAAATAAGGATAAAAAGTAGTTTTATATCATTATTTAACATTCGCGTATACTTAAGAACTCATTACATAATGTTCTAAAATATTTGGACAAATTAATAGAAGTCATTAACATTACATTGAATTAAACTTGGGTTGTTTGAAAATTTAAATAGGTCAATGTTTCGCAATAACAATGGCACTTCATGGTTTATTCATATGTTTTAAGTGCTTATAATGTGTCAAAATTCCAAAATGTTGGGTACTAGCCCTTTTTAGCTTAGTTTGCGTGCTTTGAGTAATCTTTAAAGTATGTAGATTTAATAATTTGGTTTAGAAACGCTTTAATTATTAACCGAAGATTTAATGCAAGGGACTTTTTTTGAATAGGCCCGTGGAAGATTTATAAAATCAAAGACAGAATTTTATACTTAATCGTTTTTTTCCTTTTATACATTATATTTCTTTTCAATGTGTAAATAAACGTTTCTAAACTAAATTTACATTAATCTGCCACAGTCATAATTCCAGCAATTTACCCGTAACAGAATACAAAAGGACGTCGTGTCTACTTTCAATATAATCACAGGCTATTTACTTTTCCTGCGGTGTTTCCTGTATGAAAGCGTTTCTCATAATAGAGCACGTGTAGGAAACCATTCGCAAACAAACTGTCATTTTATTGGCGTTTAACTGTCGCTGATTTGCGTAAATATATTGCGGCTTTATCATTCACCGACAAGAATCAAATTAAAAAAAATATCAAATGTTTGTTATAATTTAGATTCAGTCAATCTTTTTTACTCTAGAAACTCTAGCGTTGCTCTTTTCGAACTCCGGTTAACAATATTTGGTAATACAAGTTATATACTAAGTTTAATTACATTAGAAGAGAAGCGATAGCCTAGTTGGTTGCGGTACGAACTGTCAAGACGAATGTCGTATGTTCTAAACCCAAATGGCATACACCTCTAACTTTTCTAAAGTTATGTGTGTATTAATTATCGCTTGCTTTAACGATGAAGGAAAACATCGTGAGGAAACCTGCATACCTGAGAATTCTCATAAAAATTTCGAAGGTATGTAAAGTCAACCAACCCGCATTAGGCCAGCGTGGTGGACTAAGGCCTAACCCCTCTTATTAGTAGAGTGAGGCCCGTGCCCAGCATTGGGACAATGTATAATACAGGCCTAGTATTATTATATTATTTACATTAGATTAACTTAGAGCTTAGTTAAGTGTCATAATACCTAGTAATTTTACTAGCTTCAATATTCTTCTATCTGGAACACAGTGATGCTTATACATTGGTGGTCTGTGGACATAGATACGGGTGGTAACTATCCAGTACCCAGACGGACTCTCACAGGGACTTACTACCTCTCCTGATGTGTAACCACCTTTAGACATGCATCACGCTCCAATTGCAAATGCTCAGATAACTGCAGATGTGTCTAATAGTATATATGTTTGCGATATGATTATAACAGCGATCGACGGAGCGCGAATATTCAGTGTTATCTAAATAAAGAAGATATGCAATTTTTAATTAGCTTCATAGTAAACTAGATGTTGCTCGCGGCTCCGCCCGCGTGTAGATAATTTTTGGAAGAATAGGTATTTACAATCCATGGAGGCATCTTTCTATCCTTATTTTTTTCTTGCAATTAAAATACCCTATATTAATCAGTGATAATGTAGCATTCAGTAGGGGTAGGCAAAGGTGTAATCAGAACGCCCACTTTTCGCTGAATTTATTTCGGTCCAATAATGTGATAGAGGGGAGCCTACTGTCATACCGGGCACAATTCCAGACTTCGGGCTGATACTGAGTATTTCTAAGTAGAAAAACCCAATATCACTTTACCCGACCCAGGGATCGAACCCGAGACCTCAACACAGCAGTCAAAACGCAGCGCATTAAACTGCGCCACCGAGGCAGTCAATATGAATTATTAATTTATTTTATGTGAAAAGTATAAAATCTGTGTCATATTTCTTTGAATTTGATGCATTAGATTAATTCATACACCTAATATAAATATTGGTATTACTTACTGCATAAAATAAAAAGTGGCGTAGGTTATCCCGTAAATTCTGAACAGATACTTTTCCCTTTACTACAGAAAACTATTCAGTTTTCATTGGTTTATTCCCTGATTTAATAATACAAGCCCTGTATTAAACATTGTCCCACTGCTGGGCACGGGCCTCCTCTACTAATGGGAGGGGTTATGCCGTAGTCCCTGATTTACATAATAAGAAAATAGGCAAGAATATTTTCAAATGACATACACACCGGTGAATCAATTCCCGTGCTCTAACAAATATTTAATTTAAATGTCTACATATAAATTAAAAATTTTGATTGACAAAAAAATCTGTCAAATCTAATATTGATCACAATAAACATCCAAATAAATGTCAATTACAATCTATTGAAATATGACACTCGCAACTGGGACGCAGTAAAACGAAGCGATGTTCACATACTAATAGAATTGGCAAACTATTGTGTGACAGTTTACAATAAACGTATCGTTGACCGTATTAGTTCAGTAGTAAATAGGGTTGTCACTCCTATAGATAATTTATCCTCTTTCGAAAGACCTACCGAAATTTTAAAAAGTGACCTAGGGTTGTAATTCCTCTAGTGGATTTCTTTTCTTTGGAAACCAACTAAAAATTAAAAAAAAAATGACCTGCTGATGCATTCATTCATTCCCCTAGCGAATTCGAAAGACACACAGAATATCCAAAAAATTTCCTTGGGTTGTCATTCTAGGGATTTTTCTCCTTCGAAAGACCTACGAAATTTTTAAAAAGTGCCCGGGCGTCTGATTATGCGTCTGAGCAAACCATTGTCTTGTCAAAGATAGCCATTCCTTTGACAGCCTCCGTGGCGCAGTTGGCGAGTAGCGAAACGAGAGGTCATGAGTTCTATTCTCACACAGGGACAAATGTTTGTGTGACAGACAGATATTTGTGTCCGGGGTCTGGGTGTTGTGAGACTGAAAGTCTCCCGTAGTCCTTGATACCCACAACACAAGACTCGTATCTTAATGTGGGGTTGGGGCTATATGTGTGACTGTTGGGTGTTATTTATTTATGGTCCAGTGCCATGGTCGTCATCCATTTAAGTGCTGGTACTCCTCAGTGGCCTACTTACATTTGTCGCGTAATGTTCCGAAATGTATGATAGAGGGTCGTCGTGTGGCAATTGTAAATTGATGATGAGGTCAAATGACGGGTGCCATACATCTTGAGTAGTAATGGCGCCATTAAAATACGCGATTGATTTGTTGGTATATGAATATTCGCGGCTTCGCCTGTGTGTTGCAGATTTTTATATTCCGTACAAACTTTTCCACTTCCTGTCACTCCTTAGATGTTGATTTTAAAACTTTTCGAAGTACGTGTTTCTTTAAAAGCATGAATCTAAATTTTGAAGAAGGAAACATCATTATAATTTCCCATACAAAATTTGCAATCTCTTATTACTATTTTAGTCATGTAATATCAAAAAATCTTTCCTACGTTTATGTCATAACAGAAATAAAATAATAAGCCTGTATCAAACTTGTCCCACTGCTGGGCACGGGTCTCGTCTGCTATTAATAGAGATTTTTGGTATTGGCATTGGTAGTGGGCTCCTTTCTCTGCACGTAGCCCGTTAATCATTGTGCGCGCACTTGATAGAGGTTAAGCCTTAGTCCAACCACGCTGGCTATTGCAGGTTTGCAGATTATGGAATTATACATAAATATACACTCACACCTGTAATCCCCGTAGGGGTAGGCATAGGTGCAACCAGAACACGCACTTTTCGCCGTATTTATTTCGGTATAATGTGATAGGAGGCGATCCTATCGCCGTACCGGGCACAAATTCCTCCGGGCTAATACTGAGGATGTCTCAATGGAAATACCCAATATCACTTTACCCGACCTGGGGATCGAACCCAGAGACCTCAGGAAAGCAGTCGGAACGCATGCGCGAATTACAACTGCGCCACCGAGGCAGTCCAGGCATTATGGAAATATGTTATCAAAATTATCGCTTAGTTCAGCGATTTGGTTTGAGCGTTGATAGATCTAGACGTGTAGTTCAATGTATTTATTGATTACTTTTACATGTACTATTCATTCCGTACACTGCCTGAGATTTAACGATAACGTGCACAGATAGTTTATATTACACTAGCTGTTGCTCGCGGCTCCGCCCGCGTGGAGGTCATGTTTGGGAAAAAAGTATACCTTTCAAAATACCAATTTTCATGCGTTTAACTTCAAAAATGACGGATTTTCATACAAACTTTCTTCCCCTATTTTATCCCGTTAGGGGTGGAATTTCCAAAAATCCTGAAATATATATTTTTTATTTTAAACTGAAAGGCCAAATACCAATTTTCATGCCTTTAACTTCAGAAATGACGGATTTTCATACAAACTATCATCCCCTATTTTACCCCCTTAGGGGTGGTATTTCCAAAAACCCTTCCTTAGTGGATGCCTACGTGATAAAAGGTACCTACTGTCAAAATTTCAAGTCTCTAACCCCCGCCGTTTAGGCTGTGCGTTGATCGATCAGTCAGTCAGTCAGTCAGTCAGTTTCTTCTTTTATATATACAGATTCATTTCATTTAATAGTACATACATGCATATATTCTCGTTCAGTTAATTGAGCTGTCATTATGGTCAATCTCAGTTGTAATGAAACTATGTCATTCGTAGGCGTGGCGACACTTTATTGTCTCATTTGTGGGAACGGTCAGCAGATTAGGAGTGTGATTATTTATTCAAATTGGCCGATAGTCGAATTGTAAATTACAAAAGATCTACGGCTGAGTTTCTTGGTGCTTCTTCTCAGACCAGTGGGCATTTCCGAAGCACCAGTAGACTTTCACATTATTATGACATGTAAAAAGTGCACCTAGTGGCCTAATTTACGAAATAAATTATTTGATTTGATTTGTATACCAATTTCGCTAAGAATACACAATCACAATATACAAAATAGAAACCAGAACTTCGAAGATATGAAGTCTTCCAACCAGTATAGGTCAGCGTAGTGGACTAAGGTGTAACGCCTCATTAGAAAAGCCATGTGCCCAACAGTGGGATAGTATACAATACAAGGCTGATAACATAACATTCACAATCACCTTTTCATATTTGAATGTCAAAGAAATTAAATTTGAAATTTGATCTGACATCATTGCAAAAGTTTTAATTGAATCGTCCTTAGTTTGTTAAAAGTATATCAAATTGGGTCAAGGCAATTGTTTTTTATTAAAATGTGATTCTTTAAGAGATATTGCTGGAACAGAATTATCATTGACGCCATCAGAAGTTGCACTACACAATCAGTATCAGATTTATTTCAACTTGTGTGTGCCATTGTAATAGTCTTTTCCACTCAAGAAATGGTACGAGACCTTGTAACAGCTTTTTGAACCTGATCAGCATAAATTCAACTAGATGTCAGTCCCTGTGGTGCAGTGGGTGAGTCGGCTGAGAAATGAGAGACCGCGGGTTCAATCCCCGAACAGAGACAAATATTAATGTGACACACAAATATTTGTTTTGGGTCTGTGGTGAGAGCGAAAGTGAACGTGTGTAATACTCACATTAGAATAAATGAGATTCGCACAAAATATATTAGTCTAGTTAGGACTCGAAGCTGCGATCTTACGTTTCATATTCCCACACCGCACTACGGTGAACATAACGGAAAAACGCGAAGTTTTTCTGTTCCAAATCACGACAAAAACCGAGACAAATCAAATCAATAATCAATACGATAAATCTAACTACGTCAATACAAACGTATGGCTTACGATAGATTTACATCATGTCGGTAGGCAAATTGAGTTTTGATGGAAAAAAATTGAAAGTTACCGCCACGTACAGTTACATAAAACGTAATAACTTTCATTTCGTTACGCGGCTGACTGTACTAATGCACTATTATGGCTGATGCAGACTGTACTCGTCATTTTAACAATCTCATGCGAACCGATAATTTTATACGCGACTGCTTATTTTCAGATATGTGATTTTATTGTCTAATGAATACATTTAAACAGAATACTGTTCTCTAGAAATTATCATTAAATTGTTTTATCTAACGACGTCTAGTTACAATAAGTATCAAGAAAAGCTTTTCTTTATCTAGCCACTTGGCAATACATTGGCATTGTAAAAGATTGAGAAAAGTTACATAACAAAGTCTTTGTTAGGGGCCGTTCATAAAATACGTTCGCACTTATTGATCTATCATTTGTGACGCAATATTGATAGGGTCGCAGAAAATGTGCCAGAGCGTGAATGAGGGAGGGAGTCTAAAAAAGAAAAAAATTACCTAACGTATTTTATAAACGGCCCCTAATTGAAATACATTAAACCCTCGTATCTGTGTAACCTTCATATTTCAGCATATTAACATCGATTTTAATCGTAAAGCTTAAAATTGTGTATCGTTATATTATCTAAATGTGATCCTCCAATTGTTACAGATTATGTTCCGCGGCGGCGTGGTGGGCGGTCTGGACGCGCGTCGTGACGCGGCTCTCGCTCGCGTTCTGGTTCGGCTACAGGCTCGCGCTCGCGGTCTGCTCGCACGGCGGCGCGCGCAACGGCTCCGCACGCAACACACGGCCGCTCGCTGCATACAGCGCAACGTGCGCGCGTTCCTCGCCGTGCGCGACTGGCCCTGGTGGCGACTACTCGTGCGCGTCACGCCACTGCTCGCCGTACATCGCACCGAACACAGGCTTAAGCAAGCTCAGGTTAGTTTTTAGAAAAGATACTAGATGTTGCCCGCGACTCCGCCCTTTACATATAAAGGTATACAATCCCTGGAGCCATCTTAAGCTATTACACCTTTCTATATTTTGCTATCCCATAGGAAGCGTGCATTTTACCGGAATAAAGTAGCCATGTCATTGTCTGATCACTAAACTGCCACTATGCAAAAAATCATGTCGATCCCTTGCTCTGTGAAAAACTAAACTATCCCACGGGAACTGTACATTATTCCGGGATAAAAAGTCTATCACTCTGCCAAATTTCAACAAGATCCGTCCAGCCGTTTTAGGGTGATTGAGAAATAAACGTCCATCCATCCAAACATTCGCATTTATAATATTAGTAGGAAGTAGGATTCACCGAAATAACATTAAAGGCAGTAAAATATAGAATACTAGAATACAATAACACGTTCAGAATTAGTGTTACAAAGGATCATATTAAGACATGATTCATGAGGGTGTCGTAGTCACATTTTTGCTGGTGAATTCATCTATATGATCCATTTCTAGCCAGTCTTATATTGAAGTATATATTTTTAGGGGGTTATTGTCACTCGCGTCCGTGGGCTTTACTTTAGTTCCCCTACACGTGACCCCTGGGTAGTGCTAAATGAGTGACACATCTTACTGGTGGTAGGCTTCGGCCGTGGCTAGTGACCGGATGAGAGGGCCCGATGGACATCCCGGGGGGGCTCGGGCGTCCCCGCAGTCTCCAGACTAGTCCCCCTTCTGTGTGGTATTTCATCTTGTGTCTGAAAGATAGATGCATGAAGTCTCGTTCCACTGCCGTCTTTCTACCTTCATTCGCTCTTCCAAAAAACAATAATGAAAAGTAAAACGAATAAGAGAACGTTTCCACAGCGGCAGCACTCCCTCTCACTAAAAGTGCACCTTACCAACATCCGAGGATTGCACTCAAATGTCGTCGCGGTCCATCACCACCTGGAGACTGAAAGACCCGCTCTCTTATTCCTCTCAGAGACGCAGATAAGATGTCCGTCTGACGTGACGTACCTTTCATACCCAGGGTTTACTCTGGAGCACAATTTTAAGCCACATGCGGGTGTGTGCTTGTACGCCCGTGATGACATCTGTTTTCGGCGTCTCCATTATCTTGAAGATCCTAGATTCTCTGTTATTTGGGTACTGGTGGATACAGGAATTGAGAAAATTCTTTATTCCTGTGTATACCGGTCGCACAGCGGAGATCAGGAGACGACTAGGCTCACAGAATACCTTAGTGAGGCGGCGGATGCGGCACAAAGGCGGTACCCTTGTGCCCAATTAGTACTACTGGGGGACTTTAATGCCCACCACCAAGAGTGGCTTTTCCCATACCAGTGTACCGACCATGCTGGGAGAGAAATGCGGAAGCTAGCGCTGACGCAAAATCTCATCCAGTTGGTCCAGGTGGCAACAAGGGTCCCGGATGTTGACACGCACACAGCCAATTGCTTGGACCTTCTGTTGACAACTGATCCAGACCGCTACTCAGTGTCGGTTTCATCACCCTTGGGTAGCTCCGACCATTGTCTGGTGAAATCTGTATCTGCCTACTCACCGCCCGATCCCAGCCCTAGAGGCACCCGGCGGGTGTGGCGATACAAGTCAGCAGATTGGGATGAGATGCGAGCTTTCTTTGCATCGTATCCTTGGCGGCCCATTTGCTTCTCTTCTGAAGACCCTTCAGCTTGCGCGGATGCTGTGACGGATGTGCTGCGTCAAGGTATGGAATACTACATTCCATTCTCCGACGTAGCAATGTCAGGCGGAACTCGCCCATGGTTCGGGGCTGAGTGCGGACGCGCTGAAGAGCGGAAGCATGCGGCATACCTGGCATGGGTTGATGCTCGAAACCGCAAAGCAAAGGACTTGCGCTTAAAGAAGAGAGCATTTAACAAGGCTGCCAAATCATGCAAGAAGGCTCTACGGCAAGCTAGATTTGACCACATAAGCCAAATCGGGAAGAAACTAGCTTCATACCCAGCGGGTAGTAAAGCGTTTTGGTCCCTGGCAAAATCAGTTGAATCGAACTTCCGTCGCCCCTCACTTCCTCCACTGCTGAGACCCGACGGGTCTTTGGCTCACTCTGCTGAAGAGAAAGCAAACTTGTTTGCTTCTCTTTTTGCCGAATCTTCGCGTTTAGATACTGCTGGCGAAGTACCTCCTAGTCTACCAGTTTGCGAGACACATTTGTCAGAAATTCGCATTCGTCAGACTGAGGTAAGAAGAACGCTGCGTAATCTGGACGTGAATAAAGCCAATGGCCCAGATGGGATTCCAGCAATTGTACTGAAAACTTGTGCGCCTGAGCTCTCTCCTATTTTGACTCGCCTGTTTCGTCTCTCTCTGGTCACTGGACAAGTGCCTAAAGCCTGGAAGCAAGCTAACGTGCAACCTGTGCCCAAAAAAGGTAGTCGTGCTGAGCCTGCCAACTATAGGCCCATCTCGGTTACTTCCATACTTTGCAAAAGTATGGAACGTATACTGAATGGCAGGCTCATGGCATACCTAGAAGCGAATGACCTCCTAAGTGACCGACAATACGGATTTCGCCGAAACCGGTCAACTGGAGACCTTCTAGCGTATGCCACTCACATCTGGAGCGAGGCCGTCGAGAAGCATGGGGAAGCGCTTGCCGTTTCACTTGATATCTCGAAGGCCTTCGACAGAGTGTGGCATGATAGCCTCATAAGCAAGCTTCCATCATATGGCTTGCCCACTGGGTTATGTGCTTGGATATCGGACTTCTTGAGGGAACGATTGATTCGAGTGGTCATTGATGGCTGCTCCTCCGATCTATTGGCTATCAATGGTACCTCAGGGGTCCGTACTTTCTGCGACTCTATTCCTGCTGCACATCAATGATCTGCTTAAGCCCGGTACTTTTGGGTACGCTGATGACAGCACAGTGGTAGAAAGTTACATATCTAATGCACGAACCAGTGGAGTGCAAGTATAGGCCCTCAGGGAGGCCTTGGTAGAACGCTTGAACTTGTCCTTAAAGGCAGTCTCAGATTGGGGCGATGCCAACCTGGTCAAGTTTAATGCCACTAAGACCCAGGCTTGTCTATTCTCTGCTAAACGGAGTCCCTTCGAACTGACTCCTACTTTCAGAGATGTGTCCGTACCGATAACTGACCACCTAGAGATTCTTGGTGTAACTTTGTCTCCAACTCTCAGTTTTGGCTCCTACATTGAGCATAAAGCTCAATTGGCTGCCAAAAAGCTGGCTATCCTTGCGAAGGTGAGACGGTACTTCACGCCGGGACAGCTCCTTGATCTGTATCAAGCGCAAGTCCGGTCGTGCATGGAGTACTGCTCTCATCTTTGGGATGGATCAGCCAAGTACCAGCTTGAGGCATTGGAGGCAATCGAGAGACGCGCCAAGAGACTCATAGGCAACGATTCCATAGTCGAGGCAAGGCTGCAAAGCCTTGAACACAGACGTAAAGTTGCTAGTTTATCGGTATTTTACCGGATACATTTCGGCGAGTGTGCCTTGGAATTACATAATTTAATTCCCCCAACCCCTTTCCATCATCGGATGACAAGAGACTCGGCGAAGCGTCATCGATACATGGTTGATATTCCACCAGTGCGCACGAAGCGTTTTGCTTGTACATTTATCATGCGCACCGCTAGAGAGTGGAACTCTTTGCCGGAGTCTATATTTCCCGAAAATTATGACCTGGGTATCTTCAAGTCAAGAGTGAATAGGTATCTTCTAGGCAAGCGTGCTCCACCGTAGACCACATCATCACTTTCCATCAGGCGAGATAGTGGTCAAACGCAAGCCTATTTCGAATAAAAAAAAAAAAGTCGATACTTAGCTAGGGATTGTTAGCCATGCCTGTTTCAGGAATGTGTACCAATGTCTATCTATTCTTCAACTATTTTTATTGTATGTATTTTGTGTAATTGAAGGAAACAACGTGAGATAATTTGGAAAATAGGTAGATATGTGTACATTTCTGGAATAGGTATGACAATTCTACTCTACAAGGTTGTCCGGAAGTCAAAACTGTTACCGTTGCCAAATATGATTTAAATTGTTAGGATCCATTATGCATGCATTCTCATGCTACGTTTAACCGACCGTGACGAAAGTTGTTCGTGCGGTTTACGCCTTTACTCATGTTTGGCTAAGCAATCGACATTACGTACCTTGTATACCGACATAGCTAGCTAATCGCTGATAAGGTTATGCAAGGCACAGCTTGATCAGGCCAGATATTTGATGTATGAAGTTTTGTGGCGCATTTCTCGCCTTTTGTTATGTTGGGATAATTTCCGAATGGTTTTAAGTATCATCTGGGCGTATTTGGCCGCGCAAAAACTGGCAATACTCGCCGTTATTGACGTGCGTATTAAGCGTATTTGTAACGCTAATGTTATGGGAATAAAGTTGATTTTGGCTTGTATTTTTATTCACTACTTATTACCTTTTTACAAAACCGGTGTCCGCGGCTTGAGAGGTTAACTGCAATATACTGCGCTATGAAGGCTGTTGTTCTTATCCTCGTTTTAATAATCAGACAGCAGTTAGCCTAGTTGGGTGTAATACAGATTGTCGAGATGAAAGTCGTAGGTTCGAACCCAGGCCAAATGGCATACATCTCTGATTGTTCTAAAAGTTACGTGTGTATTTATTGTTAATTATCATTTTCTTAATGGTGAAGGAAACTAAAAAATAAATAATAATACTAGCCCTGTATTAAACATTGTCCCACTGCTCGGCACGGGCCTCCACTACTAATGAGAGGGGTTAGGCCTTAGTTCACCACGCTAGCCTAATGCGGGATGGTTGACTTCACATACCTTCGAAATTCTCAGGTATGTAGGTTTCCTCACGATGTTACCTTCACCGTTAAAGCAAGCAATAATTAACATTTAATACACACGTAACTTTAGAAAAGTCAGAGGTGTATGCCATTTGGGTTTCGAACATACGACTTTCGTCTTGACAGTCCGTAACACAACCAACTAGGATATCGCTGCTATTTCAAAGGTATGTGAAGTCTACCATCCCGCATTAGGCCAGCGTGGTGAACTAAGGCCTAACCCCTCTCATTAGTAGAGCAGGCCCGTGCCCGGCAGTGAGATATTATTTATAGGGCTGGTATTATTATACATATCGATGGTTTGCCGGCTATTTGATGTAAGCGATTTTTTTGCGATATTGGGTTATATACATATTAAGAATCAGCGATTTTTTTTCTGCATCTCTTGAGCCTAGTTTAGTTTTTTGTGCACTTTCTTAGCGCTAAAATCAACTAGTAAAACAGGATCATTTGCTTCAAGCCACATTGATTTTAGAAAATAATGCTATAAAATTTATAATGCTATAAATAAGTTATTATAAAGATGCAGTACATGCTTACACAATGATAGCAAACTAGTCTGAGGTGTACTTCTCTATATTAATTCATCATCATCTACCTGCCCTTATCCCACACTAAGTGGGGTCGGCACAATTGGTTTTAACTCTCCACGCAGCCCTATCATGCGTCAAATCTACATTCACTCCTTTCACGCGCATGTCCTCATTCAAGCAATCCATCCACGTCTTTTTGGGTCTCCCACGACATTTTCGTCCATCCACATTCATATTGACAACTAGTCTTGTCACATGCCTTTCATCCCTCCTCATCACGTGCCCATACCAAGCTAACCTAGCACTCCTCATCTTTTCTACAATTGGTGCTACTTTCAGGCTTCCCCTTACATACTCACTTACTTCTCTATATTATTGGAGGTTAATACCTTTTTAGTTCAGTATTTGTCTCCCGCTTTGCTATGGAGGGAAGTGGACAATTTACATTTCCAACTCCTCCCTATATTTCTATTTGATTAATTTCGTTGCGGAATAAAAGACAGATATTAAGCATTCCCAGAGACTCGCCGAGTTTCATTACTCGGTGTCAAAAAAATGCGTGCCATTGTTGATCCTGGCTAAACAGGAGTTACAATGGCGGGTGTGTGGGCGGGATAGTCTTACTTCTCTATATTAATTAATGAATACTATGCTCTGCATAAGGATGTTTATTGGTAAAGAATCACAAAGACACAACACCCGCGTCGCCCGCTCTCTTCCTTTTATCCCGCTGCTTATCGGTCAGGAAGCATCACACGTCATCATCATCAAGCATCGTCATCAACGTTGACTCCGGTGTCCAATCTTGCCATGTTGCCAACAACAAGTAATATATTAATTCTACTGAAACCACGCAATATTTTTTTTATAGTGATTTTTTCAGAAAATCAATAAAATACAAATTGTAAAGTTTCATAAATTACAATTAGCCTTAATTAAATAGCCGGCAAACCATCGATATGAATATGTCTCGGTACTAGAGATACAGAGCAGTCTACCGATCCTGTTCTAAACCTGAAGTCAGTTGTTATTTTCTAACCAATGATTACCTTCGCCCGTGTGACCTGTTTTGAAATAATAGATGTTACCAACTAGTATCACTTACACAATACAAAGAGATTCGGTGCACACCGGTCATAGGTTATCATGACCTCATACACAAATTGTTCTCGAGCAACGCTTCCTGTGTTGTGTCACTTAAACGGGTCGATCATACCGATTACTTAGGACTTATTACACGATTCAAAATATCTGTTCTTTGCCATTAAGTGTAAGGAAAATCTACCAAAACTGAAACGGTTATCTCTGATACATAGCACGGATCTGGTTGAAATTTGGCACAGAGATAGATTATAGTCTGGAATAGCACATAGGCTACTTTTTATCCCGGAAAAATGAACAATTCCCGTGGGATAGTTTAGTTTTTCACAGAGCAAGGGATCGACATGATTTTTTGCATAGTTGTAGTTTAGGGATCAGAAAATGACAGAAGCCACTTTTTATCCCGGAAAAATGCACGCATCCTATGGGATAGTAAAATATAGAAAGTTGTAATAGCTTAAGATGCCTCTATGGATTGTATACCTTTCCTTCCAAAAATAACTCCACGCGGGCGGAGCCGCGAGCAACATCTAGTAATTACTATTTTAATATAAAAGCGCGTTACTCGCTGCAGTCACCGAGTAGCAATGTCTTTTAAATTAAATATCAGTTAAACCGTTGACAGCCTTTGTCGCTCAGCGAGCGAGTAGCCAGCTGAACGAGAGGTCACAGGTTTGATTCCCATACATAGACTTTTGTTTGGGTGATCCACAAAAGTTTGTTTTGGGTCTGGGTGTAGTTCCTCGTAATTTTTGATGCTCTCGATACAGGTTTAACTGTCAGAACTATTTGTGTGACTGTTGATTTTTTTATTTGTGTCTTATCGGATATGAGTAACATAACAAGCTATCACCATTTTTAGATATAAGTCTATTTAAGACCCTTTGTTTTCTAAGTGTGTTTAAAATGTACACATCACTCAAGGTGTGAAAGAGTGCATAGATAAGAGGCAGTAAACCATAGATAACAGTATTTCGTAGACACAACCATATATCCAAGGAAATGCGTGAAGTCAACTTGACAAAACAAATCTAAGCGCACCCCAAAACATTTTTGTTATATATTTGTTAAATGTTATTAATGAGAAACATCCTTGAACCACTTTTAAAGATTACTTAATACCTACTGTGTGATAAGGTATTTTCTGTGCGTTCAGCCAATTTCTTACTGTTGTATATAGAGGGGAATAAACTAAAAAATTATAATTTTGCTCGAGATTTTTTTCTCAAGAAGTAGGTACCGATCAAATACATAAATTATGTATGATGGCCTTTTTGGTTAATGTAACTTTACTGCTTAGTTCAAAATTAAATATTTAATTTTGAACATTAACCAAATTTAACAAATGACCAATAATGAGCGTTAAAAATCGTTCGATCATTTGATTTCTTGTTTTTTTTATTCTTTTATTTTTTTAATTTGTCAATAATTTAGTATAGAGATATCGACGCCAATATGAGCCGTTCAATACTGTATTTATTCTTTAAGAAGTATACGTTTTGTGGACCACGCAATTCAAATAATAGAAAATAACTTAAATTCAATCAATATCGAGCTATAAGACTAACAATTTTCTTTTATATTTCCATCGTTTTTTTCATCTATGATTAACGGTTAATTCGTTGACGAAACTTAAGAAAAGGCAAAAACAATTTAATGATTCAACGACAACCTCTAAATTAGATCTATGTCTGTGGTCGTAGAGTGCAGTCGGTTACGGCCTATAAACTCTCCCGCCCCATGTGTTTCTAATAAAAGTGGTCCTACAAAAATCAATCGCGCGTTGAATGATACATACACTACAGATTGCTTTTAATGTGTCATGTCCTTTTAGTAATTGTTGTAGTGATGATATGATTCAATTATGAGAGGTACCGGTTCGATTCCCGGAGTAATATGTATTTATATTTGTGCCTGTTCGTTACAAATTATTAACATGACACGCGATAAAATTCCAGTAACACTATTGCTATTTCCTAAAATCCATTATAATAGGATAGTTGACACTTTTTTTATATTTAATCAACAATTTACATTATGGAAAATCTAATATCGAAAAATTTTATAAATCCAAAACAAAAATGAGTTAGACTCCAAAAAAATTTGATAGAAGGGGTAATTGTCAAATGGCAGTAAAGAACGCACGATATGAGCCGTGACGTCACCTCTCAGAATGGCCATATGCCGTTGTGCGAGGGGGATAGTCAGATGTTCCACTACGCACCCATTTTTGCTCATACCAATGTTTAAAATAAAAATTGTGAACAAATTTTTCAAGCAATTTTGTTTCTGTTTACGCAAAAGGATTTCTATTGCGTACTGTATTCGGTTGCATATCGAATGATGTGTAAAATTAAACACAGGAAACTACTCTATTAGCATCGTTTACGTAACAAGATTCCACACATGAAAGGTTCGCTTATGAAAGTTAGCTACATAAAGTACACGCGTGAGAATCGAACCGGTAATGACAATCAGTACACCTGCGCTGCGTATTTCCTGTGCACAACGAATTGCTCAACGCTGACCGACTGCTTTATTGCGACCGCTAATTGCGACCGATTTCCGAGCCATTGGCGACGCGTGCCTTTTAATCTAGGGTTGCCACGTAAAGATAAATAAAGATATTAGTAGTTTAAATTTGGTAACATAGTAGATAATAATAATAATACTAGCCCTGTATTAAACATTGTCCCACTGCTGGGCACGGGCCTCCTCTACTAATGAGAGGGGTTAGGCCTCAGTCCACCACCTAATGCGGGTTGGTAGACTTCACATGCCTTCGAAATTCTTAGAGAATTCTCAGGTATGCAGGTTTCCTCACGATGTTTTCCTTCACCGTTAAAGCAAGCGATAATTAACAATTAATACACACATGACTTTAGAAAAGTCAGAGGTGCATGCCATTTGGGTTTCGAACATACGACTTTCGTCTTGACAGTCCTTACCGCAAGCAACTAGGTTATCGCTGCTTCGTACATACATAGTAGATACCCGTATGAATTGGTAAGATTGTTAGATTATTTGTTTAAACACTTTGGTTGATATAGGATTATATATCTGAATACTTCTATAAAATAGTCAAATGATTAAAATATCTTTTTTTACTTTGTCGTACCAGAATAAGAGTGTGGTCACACTGCGCCTGATGGTAAGCGCAGTGCCGTCCAATTAGAGTATCAAGTAGCGAGAGACAATCTATCCCTCGCTACTCAACACAATCATGTCGGCCTGCTGCTTTGCTTCTTCAAACTACGCCTAAAGGACCCAGGACCATAGGATGGAGGGAACACATCATAGATAGAGCTTATACAAATGTAAAGATCTTTTAACCATTTTAACGTCACTAATTTATTTTTGTATAGGTAGTTTGCTTATCAGGCAATATTCCAAGATCTAAAACCGAAGGTTTTTACCACGGTCAACGGCGCTCATCGAATGATGATACAAACATGATGATTTACGAACCCGGCTCGTTGGGTTTTTAAACCGTGATATGTCATATACCTATAAGCTACCGGCAAGTACTTAAATTCCAGTTTTGGCTTGCTAAGCGATCAGGGTTTTTAAATAACCGAAAAGTTTACCGTATCCGTTTAATAAGAAAATGTCTTGTAAATAAAATACGCCTGTGACAACCCTGCACAGCTAGGTGACACTAACTATAAGAGATAAACGTAAGCAAAAAACTGGATTGCTTTGTAAATGTGCGGTAGTGCAGTTACGGCAGTATGAATGAACATTGTAAAAGTGACGAAGGAAGTTGCTGTCACACTGGTATAAGCATTATTTCGCGCCCACTTCTTAAAATTAGTTTTTTTCTCTCTATATGGGTAATGAGTACTTCCTTTTCACTTAATTTGAAAATAATAGAAAGTTGGATTACCATGATTTCTGTTAGTTTATTCACGTATTCTTTACACTATAACCATATATACATTCACGCCTGTAATCCCCGATGGTAGGCAGAGGTGACAGACCAGTACACTCACTTTTCGCCGAATATATTACGGTCCCATAATGTGATAGGGGGCCAGCCTATCGCCATATCGGGCACAATTCCAGACTCCGGGCTGACACTGAGTATTTCTTAATAGAAAAACCCGATCTCACTTTACCCGACCCGGGGAACGAACCCGAGACCTCAGCACAGCAGTCACAACGCATGCGCAATTACAACTGCGCCACCGAGGCAGTCCGCTATAACCAGTCCATAGTTAAAAAACGGATGGTATACGCCATCATAATACGATAATTTCCCCACTTAAGATCATCGGTGTCAAATCTGGGGCTGTTAACTAATACGTTACAGATCTAGTCACCGCGTAATATTTGCATTGTATTTTTAACTCTGTTGTATGTGAATGTACATATAACTTAGATAAAAATGACTGGTTAACTTGCAAATATATTCTTAATTCTTCTGTGTGTAACTTCAATAGACAAAGAGCATATTCATGAATGTTGCTGCAATATCTTTATTTAGATGGCGGACTGCCTGTTGTGAACATTTTGTAACTATCCGTATACTTTGCTATTAATATTTTGATAGGCGCATGTAACGCAGATACTAATCGGTGTATTTCGTAAATAATTGATGAGGTTTAACGGCAGGCAGCGGCTTTGCTGTGCCCTGGTATTGCAGAAGTCTATGGGCGGCGGTGACTACTTACCATCAGGTGGCCCGTCTGCTCGTCTGCCTAACGAATCGCCTAAAAAAAAAAAAAAAGGTTTGGTAATGTTTGCAAATCATTTATTTTATAATGTATTATCTTTATCTGTATATATAAAAGAAGAAACTGACTGACTGATTGACTGACTGACTGACTGACTGACTGACTGATCGATCAACGCACAGCCTAAACGGCTGGGGTTAGAGACTTGAAATTTTGACAGTAGGTACCTTTTATCACGTAGGCATCCACTAAGGAAGGGTTTTTGGAAATACCACCCCTAAGGGGGTAAAATAGGGGATGAAAGTTTGTATGAAAATCCGTCATTTTTGAAGTTAAATTCATGAAAATTTGTATTTGGCATATTAGTTAAAAATAAAAAATATATGTTTCAGGATTTTTGGAAATTCCGCCCCTAAGGGGGTAAAATAGGGAATGAAAGTTTGTATGAAAATCCATAATTTTTTAAGTTAAACGCATGAAAATTGGTATTTTGTATTGTATACTTTTTCTCCCAAACATGACCTCCACGCGGGCGGAGCCGCGAGCAACAGCTAGTATGTTATATTACATTACAATAAGGTGTAATTCACATTAATTGAGCTGCTTTAATCTAATCTAATCCAAACTGTAATTTTATATAGTGTAAGTAGTTTATATATTGCTGACTATTACAAAAAGCGCAACGCTAGGGTTTCTTTCCCGCACTTCTCAAGCGTAACTGCATTATGAACGGACGGTAGAGTAAAAAATATTAAGGATTCTAAATTTATACATTTTATGGATTTAATGAATATGTTAATTTGAACATAAATAAAACATTGTTTTACATATACATCACTAGCTGTTGCTCGCGGCTCCGCCCGCGTGGAGGTAATATTTGGGAGAAAAAGTATACAATACAAAAATTCCAATTTTCATGCGTTTAACTTTAAACATGACGGATTTTCATAAAAACTTTCTTCCTCTATTTTACCCCCTTAGGAGTGGAATTTCCAAAAACCCTGTAACATATATTTTTTATTTTTAACTAAAAGGCGAAATACTAATTTTCATGCGTTTAACTTCAAAAATGACGGATTTTTATACAAACTATCATCCCCCATTTTATCCCCTTAGGGGTGGTATTTCCAAAAACCCTTCCTTAGTAGATGCCTATGTCATAAAAGGTACCTACTGTCAAAATTTCAAGTCTCTAACCTCAGCCGTTTTGGTTGTGCGTTGATCGTTCAGTCAGTCAGTCAGTTTCTTCTTTTATATATATACAGATTTAGAGTTGTTCGGTACATGCTGTTTTTTCTATTCTATCCAAACTTTGGAGCTTTGTACTGAGACGCTTCAATCGTTCTAATATCGTCAGTTTGTATGAAGATTACTTCGTGGGAGAAATTAACAAACATCTCATAACTCTCACAATAAAAAGCCAAGTAATTAGATCAGAGCTGCGAATGAGTATGAAGTTAGCAATTGATGCATAGTAACGGGTCTCAGCGCCGCGTCGCAGTCGGGACCGAGCGCTTCCGAGTATTCTCACGGGGTTATGTACCATGTCGGTATTTATTAGAATAATAATAAGTAAAAGTTTTTTAATTCATAAAACGCACACCGCCTTCAATAAAAAAACAAACTATGCGTTGCTATAAAATTTAAAGGTTGCCCTCGATTTTTCGGAGATCCCATCATCAGATCCTGACTTGGTGCCAATGAGACCACCTGGGAAATATTCTAAACAAAAAAAGAATTTCTCGAATCGGTCCAGACGTCTTCGAGTAATCGGGGAACATACAAAAAAGATTCCGAATTGAGAACCTCCTCCTTTTTTTGAAGTCTGTTAAAAAAGATTCCGACGAATTGAGAATCTCCTCCTTTTTTGAAGTCAGTTAAAAAAAGGGATTTAAAACAGGCCCAACAATTTTTTTCTGATGGTAACAGTGCCGTCTAGTTAAGTATGAAATCGCGAGAGACAATCTATACCTCGCTACTCAACACAATCATGCCGGCCTGCTGTGTAGCTTCCACACACTACGCCTAAAGGACCCAGGATCATAGGAAGGAGGGAATACAGAATAACGTTAATAATTGTATGTCTATCACATGACCAACGATACAATACGAAGTATTTTCTCGGGAAAATCAATTAAAACATTCACAAAACTATAATAATATTTACTGTGTTAAGTTTTAAAATAAATATTACATCGATCGAATTCTCAGTAAAGTTAACTTATCACTCAAAATAAGATAAAAAAATATTTTTAGCTCTATTTTGAAATTACTACTGACTGGATATTCATTCATTTTATTTAGGATTATCTTCTTTTTTTTTTTTATCCTGGCACGGCAAAGTGACCGCACTGCACCTGATGGTAAGCGCAGTGCGGTCCAATTAGAGTATCGAGTAGCGAGAGACGATCCATCCTCCGCTACTCAACACAATCATGCCGTCCTGCTTCTTCACACTACGCCATGGGCAAGAAGGTGAAGAAGCGGTCGAGGGTCTAATGTCAGAGTATTTAGAAGGCCGCGTAACGGCCAAACAACGTACCCCAACTCAAGACCCCCGACAAAAACCGGATGTACACTGGCTGATCCCGGAACGCGACACACTTGCGTGTGACACTATGGCGGGTTTTTCACCCTGTGTACGGTGGTCGCCATCCGGGCGGATATGAATATCCTACCACCAGCAAGTGTCTTCGCATTATACACATTATACAGGGTGGGCCAGAAAGGCGTACGAATTTCAAAAGCACATTACTCGTGACAGGCACGCAGGAGCGGGACGCGGGTAGTGGGGATAAGTAGCTTGGTTCTTGGAAATTTAGTCGCTATGGAGCGTTTCACTGGTGAGCAGCGTGCGTTCTGTGTAAAGGCTTATTACAAAAATGGAGATTCGTGCACCATGGCGCGGCGTCAATTTCGATCTGAGTTTAGTTTACATGATCTAAATCAATGTCCTAGTGAAAGTGTGAGCAGGTCGTGGGTTAGAAGGTTCGAGTCTACGGGTTCGACACTGAATCAGAAACCTGCGGGGCGTCCAAGGTCAATACGAACAGAGAAAACTGTAAGCGAAGTTGCGACGTCCGTACGGCGCGATCCCCAGTTATCATCCCGAAAGAGATCAGCTGAGCTCGCCATATCAAGAACATCTTTAAGGCGTATTTTGGCAAAAGATCTTAAATTTCACCCATATAAACTTCAATTAGTGCAGGAATTGAAACCGAATGACCACCATCTACGCCGTGCTTTTGCTGAAACAATGTTAGAGCGCTTTTAAGTTTGAACAATATTCTCTTTTCTGATGAAGCTCATTTTTATTTAAGTGGATTTGTCAACAAGCAAAATTACCGGTATTGGACCGGAGATAATCCCAAATTAAAACACCAAAGACCTTTGCATTCACTTAAAGTTACAGTTTGGGCGGCCATGTCGGCTGAAGGAATCATCGGACCACATTTCTTTGAAAATGAGCGAGGCCAGACTGTAACAGTAAATTCTAATCGCTACACAGCAATGTTACGGCACTTTTTCTTCCCACAATTGCATAATTTTGAAGCCTATAACAACAGGACCTGGTTTCAACAAGATGGCGCGACATCCCATACATCAAACGAGTCCTTAGCAGTTGTAAACGAAATGTTTAGCGGAAAAGTGATATCGCGACGATGGAACATTCCATGGCCTCCTCGGAGCCCAGATCTCACGCCACTGGATTTTTTTCTCTGGGGATACCTCAAGAGCCGCGTTTACGCCAGTAAACCGACGACGATTGCCCAGCTCAAAAACATTATTCGCCAGGAAATGTCCGCTATCCCACGAGCAATGTGCCAGCGAGTTTTCACGATTTAAAGTCTAGATTCGAGGAGTGTGTACATCTAGATGGCTCACATCTCAGTGATGTTATTTTAAAAACATAAAATTCCCAGGTGTCTTCTTTATTAAAACAATAAATTATCTTCCCTACGCTTTGTAGTTTATTTTCTAGGACTTTTTTAAATCCGCTCAACTTTATGGCCCACCCTGTATTATTACTTTGACAATAAAGTTCATTGATTACAGAGTTAAAAAAAAACTTTTTCTTGGACTTGAGATACGACAGGGCTTTAAGATCAATTAACGAAATACATTGTTTGTCTTGAATCTAGACTAATGATGTTTGTATTTGAGCTAAACCTTATTGGCGTAAACTGCATCGTTGCTATTTAACAACATCCTCCGTGGCGCAGTAGGCGAGTAGCCGGCTGTGGAACGAGAGACCGTGGGTTCGATTCCCACACCGGGACAAATATTTGTGTGACAGACAGATATTTGTGTCCGGGGTCTGGGTGTTGTGAGACCGAAAGTCTCTCGTAGTCCCTGATACCCACAAAACAAGACTCGTATCTTAGTCGGGGCTATGTGTGTGACTGTTGGGTGTTATTTATTATTTATTTAAAGCCAAGACATTCGCAACAACATAACATAATTTAAACGTTATTTTATTTATTTTTACTTTATTTATTACACACAAAATAGGTTACAAACAAACAAAACAGGTTGGTGCCCGGTGTGGCGATAGGCTCGCCCCCTATCACATTATGGGACCGAAGTTCGGCGAAAAGTGGGTGTACTGGTTACACCTCTGCCTACCTCTTCGGGGATTACAGGCGTGAGTGAATATGTAAAACAGGTTACAATCGGGTACAAATAGTATACCAAATTGTATATTACCACAATCTAGTATATTTATCTAAATTCCTACTATACAGGTATATATCACGAAATCTGTATTGCGTTGTCCTTCCTTACCTGCACGTTAGCATACGCCCAACGTTTTACGTTCGTGATTTATGATTCAAATGAACACTGCACAGCAAATAGAGCACGACTGTCTATGGCATGAATGGCTGCCTCTCTTCACAAATATCACTTTATTTACAAATTGTTATTGACGCTTGTTCGTTCTACATGATCGAATTTGTAACCTAGTTTGTTATGATTAACATTGTAGCCATCCTATTTTGTTATTGTTTTTATTGATTGTATATTAATATGTCGCAGGCATGTCCACGGGTCGGGGTTGTGAGAGGGTTTACACGTCCCTCTCCGATCTCCAGATATTGTCAGGATGCTCATCGTATAATAGTTCGGTAGTAAAACTCAAGATTAACACTTCAGGCTTCAGAGTTTATTAAACTACTGCCAGTTCGCAATGCAGTCATCCAAGGAGAAGAAGCTGGCAAGAAACTCTCATGGTTGCTCTTTTAAACACAGCACAATCTAAGTTACTATAACTGATACTAATTACATTTTCACAACACGTTAACTTATTACTTTACACAGTATTTCGGCATTACGACCACTAAGTTACTAGCTATTCAAGATTGAATATGGAATTCCTCTACAAATGACAAGGTGCACGCTTTTATTGCGATATTTTCTATTGTGCCCCACTCTGTGCGCGAGATCATCCGATAAACTTATCAAACCCACCCTCAAAATAGCAAAACAAGTGACGGTAGACATTTTACAATAAAACGAGTTATTTAAAAGTTCAATTGAGTATCCGTTTTCATGTTGCTCCGACATATATAAAAAACTTGATGTTAGAACTGTAGATACCTATATTGATTTTCTGATTGACGCACAATACGTCTCATTGCTGCATAAGTAAAGCAGATTAAGTGAGGATAATAATAGGATAAATATCTGTATGAGTAACTTTTCGTACTATATATTTAATCCATCAAAAGGCTGGTGGTAGGATATTCACATACACACACACATACACATGTACACACGCAAATGTGTCGCGTTTCGGGATCAGCCAGTGTACATCCGGTTTTTGACGGGGGTCTACAGTTGGGGTACGATGTTGGGCCGTTTTGCAGCCTTCTGTGTGCTTCGACATTAGACCCTCGCTTCTTCACATGCTTGCCCGAAGGCGTAGTGTGAAGAAGCTACACAGCAGGCTGGCATGATTGTGTTGAGTAGCGAGAGATAGATTGTTTCTCGCTACTTGATACTGTAACTGGACGGCATTGCGCTTACCATCAGGTACAGTGTGGATACATTGCCGTGCTATTTAAAAAAAAACAAACATTTGCACTAATATGGAAATTGAACCCGGAAAAACTCGGTTACTCGTCCTCGCACATAGGTCTACGTAAATAATTATAATTATTTTTCTAACGGTGATGACGTTGACATCTTCTGTGACAAATCAACCGCATTTAAAAACAAAATAAGACAGAGGTTTCCAAAATAGTGTAATAGATACAAAATAAATTAACACCCCTAGTACCCTTGTGTATATATGTAAACTGTAATCTGGTAAACTTCCGTTCATTGTTTGTTTTTATTTTATTTGGTTTTTTTTCTTGTTATATATCGTTAGTCAACGGTAATTTTTTTTATTCATGTATTACTCAAAATATGATGCATTAGAATTTAAACGTGTTCCTTACTTTCCTTACTACCTATATCTTGTATCCAAGTACATTTTATTTTATTAAGTTCCAAATACCTTCAAGAGGTGAACACAATCGTAGATATCTGCATTGTTATCATATATGTATATGGTGTGTATGTATGTAGGGGTACTTTAGATTTTTATGGAAATATTGGGGGTCACTTACGAAATATTTGTGGGTAGATTGGATACTCGGTGGGGAAGATTTGTTATAAAAAGGAAAGAATCAACGCTCGCGGGGGCAGTCTATACGAAACTATTGGAAGTGTTGCTCGGTTTTAATCAGTGTGCGTACAGTTGTTTTCAGTTTAGTTTGTGTTTAATAGATGATGTCTAATATGTATTACCTAATGTTACTTCAAAATAAAATAAATTAATTAAATAAAGAAGACATATTATAATCGATGTAATTTAATATCCAACAATGCATTGTATAATATCGAGCAATGCGCGATCATAACAACCGCAACTGATGACGGAGTACATATCGCGTAACCGACCGCATTCGCATCTCGGTTCCGGTTACCGGATCGCACGGTTATTCCGGTAGTCGTTGACGTGATTTGTGGCCGATACCTTGGCTCTTCTAATATTTTTGCGTCACACCATGGCGGAAAGATAACATTCAATATGATCATATATCGACTATCAAAACATGTTAAAAGTTGGAAATAAAATATAAAATAATGAAAACGTAAAATTGGTTGTCGTTCAATAAACTCTTATCACATTTTTGTTACTAATGGTGTTCGTTGAAGCAACTTAAACCTACCACTTATTTTGTGCGATATTTTTTCCCATATCTCGAAAATACTTAAACGGTGGCGAAGGTTCCATGCAATATTCCTTCTGGCATCCCTTTATAATCTTGACACAAAAAGAAAATACTATAAAATTAGTTATCCTATATTTTTTACGTAAAATAAATATATAAATACCACCAAACAGTCACATAGCCCCGGACAGTAAAATAATTACTGTGTTCTGATATCTAAGAGGATATCGGAACAAATCCATGGTTGTCTGGAAGAGATCGCTCTTAGCGATAAGACCGCCAATTTGTCACACCTAAATAAGCTGATACAACCTGTTTTTGTATGTTGCGGTGTAACAATGAAGTGTTATATTATTATTATTAACAAATATTTATCAGACAATCATTTGTCTTGAAGGGGGGTCGAACTGGCGGACTCTAGTTTTACAGACGACTGACTACTCACTCGCTGCGTCAATGAGGCCTTCAAAGATCCAAAGATCCTTATGAATAACAATAGTACAAATGGCGTTCGTTGTCAAAATTTCTACTCTTAGTAACTGTTAAGCGATATTCGTTTAATACATCTTCAAAATGTATAAAAGAAAGCTAAGACAATGTAAACATACGATCGTAATGCGGGATTGACGTGACTATCGGTTACACGCGAGCGGTCGCTGAATACGTTTTCTGCTCATCTATTCGATCTCGTTTCTATAATGATTTTTAGAATATTACTTGTAAATTTATTTTCAATACTGCTTTTATTTATTTTGTACCCACGACGTAACGAACTAACTTTTTCCATGAAGTATAAATGAGATTTGATGATAATTTTGAGATCACGTAATTAATGGATGCCCCCTTTGAAATCAATATCTCGTCCTTCGTAACTTCATAGATCAGATTTTGATTTGCACACTACTTCAACAATCGAAACTGTGACCCTAATGAAGGAATTTTAGACCTCAATACGTTAGTGATAAAGTTATTTTTTCCAGGACGAGTTGGAGACGTTGCGAGCCAAGTTGGATAAGGTGGAAGGCGAGCGAACCATCTACAAAAACGAGAATGAACGGCTTGAGACAAAGGTTGGTGATCTTTTTATTGGTTCGATGTCTGTCAACAGTCGCTTCCACTGTGTAATTATAAGCTTATTGTTTAACATTTCACAGGGAATCGTTTCAGTAGAAAGTATTTGCATATATTATTACGGGACTTTTATTTTTATTTGTTTGAGAAGCTTGCGGCTATTTTTACAAATTAGGTAAAATATATAAGTAGATACATTCCATTTTCGGTTTGATATTTTCAACTACAGTGAAAATATAAATATCGATCTGCTTGCTAGCAGTGTTATGGTATAAATAGAAATAAACATACTAGCAAATCCTACTGGCAGTTAACTTTTATCTGATGCCAGCTCATTTTGAGTTGGCTCTTTCTCCTAGAATATTCTTTTGCCATATAATAGAATATATTCTCTGCGTCATCAGGTGGTATTTTTACCTGCACTATTTTGTAATATTGGTTCCGGTAGTCGACTTACCATGTCAAAAAATGAACTCCGAGAGTCAGCAATAAGAGTCGTATGAAAGATCTCATGTAAAGTCATTATTAATGTGTCAATAACAGCAATTAAGTCTAGTACTGAAATAAAAAAACGTTCTGAAAACAACAGAGTGTGTGTGAAACACTTTAATTGCTTCAAGATCAAATCGGTCATTAGCAAAGCGTCGCGAGTGCGTAATAAAAACTGGTTTAATTTCAATACTGTAAAAAGCGTTTGTGCCGTAAAGCGTTAGTCCGTAGGGGCGGATTTAAGGGGTGAAACGGGGGCACTGAACCCATCGTCTTTTTTGTAATCTTACTATGTTCTACTGAAGAACAAAAGACTTGCTTTACTTTGAAAGATAAATAAACTTCGTTAATGGTAGATAAAACACCTGTGAGTTTTATACCTTAGGTAACAGCTCCGCCTTTCAATTGGACTTCTCGTGGAAAGTACGTACCAAGATACGCTAAAAGAAATAGAAAGAAAGAATATTTTTATTTGGTCATTGTCTTAGGACCAAATGGCAGGTAGTATTAAGTACATACAGATCACAGAGATCACATAAGATAATACAAATATAGGGATACATGCTAATAAAATACATAAAAACTATTCACTATTCATGCCACATGGTACAAAGTTTGATTGAGATCTTTCTCCGAAGTCTAATCTGAATAGAGAGTAACATTTTTGCTTTACACTTGCTCCTGTCATTTATTCTCTTTTAAACACTTCATTCATATACATTTAGTGGAAAGGTAAAATACACTAAGTAAAATCAATGTAGGTATATGTCTCATCTTTAATCTTTAATTATTTTTAAACGCTCGTAAGTTGTAAATGTTAGGCGACAATATTGTAAAGGTAAATAACACCCTCAAAAATTCTTGAATCCGTCCCTCGTCTCGGGATGCCACAACGCCATCCGGTGGAACCGGTCAATTTTATATTGCTTTCATTACTGGCAACATAAAATTAATGAAACTCGAAATTACGATAAAAAAATATGATTTCGTCATGACATCTGGTTATTACTTGTCGGGTCTGAGAAACTGTTCATATTGAAATTTGTTGTTAAAAAGTTTTTTGTATTGCATGCACGTTCTTGGTCATTCAAATGAATGGATAAATAATAATAACAATATTGGGTTGGGTTTTCTATTCTGAAAGGATTGTGTATTTAGTATTAGTTATTTTGTGTACAGTAGACTCATGATAGATCTATCTATAAAAATATAGCCTTTGCTCACAGTTGTACTCAATACTCGTACTTGCTATCGTATATACCTGCGTATAAAAAAACACAGGCAGTAATGGGGACTACCGACAGAAGTGAAAACATTAGAATTAGGTACTGTGTTCTTTTTTTAAAACAGCGTCCATGAAGAAGTAACTTTTTTTTATAATTGCTTTTCAATAATTATACAACTTCATAGGCGTGCTTATGTCAAAAGTAAAATAATTGTAACGTGATGGTCACGCGAGTTCAGAGCTTTTTCTCCACTTCACAAGTGCTCAAGGTGCCTAAAGATGTTTCACTTCAAAAAGTATCACGATTTGCTACTATCGTGGTATATATATTTTTTTATAGTATAGTCCGACAAACGAGCCAGTGGGTCACCTGATGTTAAGTGATCTCCACCGCCCATGAACATCCACAACACCGAAAGTATCATGTATGCGCTGTCGGCCTTGAAGAACAGGAATAGGGATTAGGGAAGGGAAGGGGGAATCTGGGCCTGCGGATATCTCACTTACCATACGTAACGCGACAGTAAACTGACACTTACGTTACTACGTTGGTTTTCTGTGAGACAGTGGTACTACCCCGGTCGAGCCGGCCCATTCATGCTATAGACAAATATGTCTAGAGCGTGGCTCTACCACTTCAATATTATTTATATTGCTATTAAAAGACATTCTTAATGAGTCCTTTTAATCCTCACATTTAATAATGACCTATAATATTTACAAATATAACGAAAATGTGTGTAAATATTTTATTACTGGTATTAATTAGCAAAACATTACGTTGGTAAACATGAGAGGTACTGATGAGAATTGGTAAACTTAAAATAGATGTAGCGGACTGAGAAACGAATGGTCGTCGGTTCACAAACAAATGTTTGTTTAAATTGAAAAAGAATTTGAGGTGATGAAGACAGAGATGCCCGTGCCCGACATTACAACGTACGTAAAAACAATCAATGTATTATAAAGTATATTATAAATACTCAGTATCAGCCCGGAGTCTGGAATTGTGCACGGTATGGCGCGGGCGGTAGGCTCGCTCACTATCACATCATGGAACTGTAATAAATTCGGCGAAAAGTGGGTGTACTGGTTACACCTCTGCCTACGTGAGTCTATATATAATATGTATGTAAAGTATATAATCGATTGTCGTTACTGACGTAGGTACCTATTCCGCTTATCACGATGGCAACAGTATTGGTAACGCACCACTATGCGATAAAAATCGGTAATACATCGTTATTAGCAACAATGTAGCCTCATTGGCGAGGAACCGCTTACAACACTAGTATGGGCTGGATTTCTAGACATCCTTGACATGAAGGATGGAAACTCACGGCCCATGTCAGTGCTTTTACGGCTGTGGATAAACGCGGCAGTTTAAAAAAATGTATTTTTAATTCAAAAATATATTTTATTTAAGTGACATTCCACGCTGCCTTAGTTATACAAAATTGGTTAAAAAAGTTGAATTCAGCCAGTTCCATTTGTAATGCATTTCTCGGAACGTATAAGGCTCGGTAACTGCAAACGACTGCGAATTGCATTTAAAAATAAATAAAGTTTTAAACGGCGTATTATAAAATGCATGTAAGTATTACTCGTGATTATTTATATTATGCATTTATTCTGTTTTGACGTAAGAACCTTTTTAAAGAAATGAAAAATTTTATATTTAAAATATAATTAGGAAAACATAATATTGGAACGTTTTCTCGTTAACAAAAACTAAAAACTCTTTTAAAATTCCGCCGTCTTTGTTATATTATTGACGTCCGACAGTTGACACACATGACCTAGAGCATGACAAAAGCGTAGATAATAATATATTAATTAATTCCGCCACGCATGGTTCCTTGACCGCGACAAAAATACGAATATGTAACATTGTTACGTAACAGTTCCGTGGAACGGAACGTAAGAGACTTTGTATTTTTATTTATTCATTTTACTCTACGCCTTGAGAGATGCCAGAACTTTCTTTGAAAAGTTGTTTGTTTTGTACGCAAAAGTAATATGTAATGTGAATAAATCTGACTTTTACGACGTTTTATCGTGAATTAAATGTTATTGTACGCAAGTGTTGTTTAATTACACGCACGCGTTGGGTTTGAACGGATAACAATGTTGTCACGATAAAAATACTTGGGATATTCTTTTTTCTGAGTCAGATATTCGCTAGTTAACCGCTACTGTTGCGATTTTTGTAGTGTTTTCTTCAATTTTTTTTTGGTATATATTTTTTAATATATTAGTGTCTTTGTTTTCTTCTGTATAGACAAAAAATATCTGGTATCAATACTATTGTAAATATACCTTAAATTTTAAGTGTTTTATAGTGATCTCAGCAGATGGAACGAGTAGACTATAAAAGATATCCACCGTTCATAAATGTATGTTACTACCCTTAAAGGGAAGAAGGGACTGAGAAGAGATTGGGAACCTAGGGTTATCTCACAGTACGCAACAACGAGTCGATCTACTGCATGTCAGTTCTGTGAGACAGTTACTAAACCGGTCGAGTTGACTCATTAATGTAGAGAAGCATTAGGTCCGCTTTAGACATAACAGTCTGATTGATAACCTATATGAAGTCTGTTGTAAATATACGGAACTCATAATATAGACCACTAGACCCTCGACCGCTTCTTCACCTCCTTGCACCATGGCGTAGTGTGAAGACGCTACACAGCAGGCATGATTGTGTTGAGTAGCGAGGGATAGATTGTTTCTCGCTACTTAATACTGGACGGCGCTGCGCTTACCATCAGGTGCAGTTTGGTCACTTTGCCGTGCTATGATAAAAAAAAAGTTAAATTTTGAAAAACTCCAATACACGTGTACATTTATTTCTGACCAGAAGCACGTATACGAAATTCGTTCGCTTACCATCGACTATTTATTGGCTGTCAGCCCTCAAATAGCTCCAGAGGCCGACATATGCTTCTAATAGAACAAATAAAAGATAAAAAAAGATATTGAAGCTACAAACAAAATTCTCATTACATGTAACTTGCGAACGGTCGCGAAATATATTAAGAAAATGCATATATTTTTAGAAACAGAAACAAACGTGAGCGCGTTTGTTGCAGTCTTGCGGTTTTTTAACATTGAGCATATTAATAATTGGGTATTGTGGTGAAATTTTCAAACTCTTGCTAGTCTTACTCACACTTGTGAGTGTGAGTAGCGGGGGAATAAATTTTCTCTCGCTGCTCAATACTCTAATTGGATGGCACTGCGCTTACCATTAGGTGCAATGTGGCGACTTTGCCGTGCCAGGATAAAAAAAAACAGCCAAATAATACAATAGAATGTCTTATAAAGATTACATGTTGCATATGTATGTATATAAAAATCGATGTATGTATGTTCCAAAACTGCTGGAGCAATTTTGATGAAATTTTCACGCAATCTTCAAATTAGCCCGGTGGGTGATCCTGTGAAGTTTTGTAGCGATCGGATAATTTTTTTTTAGTTTCTGATAATTCCTTGTCATATTTTCCCAACGGGGCGGGTTTCTAGTAATTTATAATATGAATACATCCAACAGTCAGACACATTGTCCTGAACCCAAACTGGGTATAGAGGCTGTTAAGACACAGTACTAATCTTTATCTGATGATAGTATAGAAGTATTTATTGAAATATTATATTATTATGACCCCCATAATAATATCTTATTTCAATAAATACTTCTCGCTCGTATACGAAATAGTAGTTGTATATTAGTTTAGACGGCCGCGAGGCAAAGTAATAATTTTGCAGCTATTTATATAATATTCTTTGTTTGTTTAAAAATGTTCGTATAATATTTTTTTATGTAGTATTATAACGTCAATGTTTTTACATGATTGCTAAATTAATAAGAAGACTCATCAAGGTCAATGACCTGTACTTAATAAACTAGTGATCAAAACCCCTTATATCCACGAATCTCATGTCGGAAACTAAAATCATAAGACATGAAAAACATGGATATGTCGCATCTGAATTCATTGCAGAATTTTAAAATTAGAACAACATACTAATAGACAACTAACGGGCCTTGAAAACTTTTTATAATGATATGTTATACTAGTGTTCTTGGGCAGACGTTGTCCTGCCATAAGCCGCCTACTCAGTGGACTGAATTTTCGTTGAAAAAAAGTACACCGACTTCAATAAGAAACAAATTATGCGTCACTATAAAATTTGAGGGTTGCCCTTGATTTTTCGGAGATCCCATCATCAGATCTTGACTTGGTGCCAATGGGACCACCTGGGAAGTATACCCTTTTAAACAAAGAAAGAATTTCTCGAATCGGTCCAGGCGTCTTCGAGTAATCGGGTAACATACATAAAAAAAAGATTCCAACGAATTGTTAACCTGGAGGAGGTTTTTGGAAGTCGGTTAATAAAAATAAGAAATTCAGATCTTGACAACAGCGCCACCCCTTGGATCTAAAACTATCCTATCTTTTAAGTTGGACCCGACCACACACATACACAAAACTTCATTAAAATCAGTTGAGCGGTTTCAAAGTCTATAACGGACATAGGTAGAAACAATTTTTGTGTTTTATATATATATAGCGATAAATGTAAATTATTATGAGCTCTACATCAGCTCTCTTCTCATTAACATAAAAAAATTCTAATAACTGCAATTTCGCGTTCACTTTTTACAAAACCACGCTTCTTTTTACCACAGTTTGCGGTAATCAGGCCATTTTGTTTTTTACTACGCTCAAGCGTTTGTCCTAATCAGACCGCATCAGCGACTGGTTTTATTTTCAAATAGTTATGTCTCGTAGAGCAAAAAATAAGAAAAATAACGATGGACGGTATTTGCTGATCGCACTGTTTCAGATGTATTTTTAACCGACTTCAAAAAAAGGAGGAGGTTCTCAATTCAACTGTATGTTGCTTTTTTTTTTAATATAGACATTATTATATGGTATTATGATATGACATTATTATATACAGTTTTTTTTTTTAAATAAATATTTAGTTGGAATGTAATTATTTAATCAGTTTCCTCAAACATTTAAAAAACATTTCTTTTATTTTATTTTGAAGCAAACTGGTTAACAGTCTTTATGGCACAGTGGGATAGTACCTGACTTTGTGTGATCCAAATATATTTTCGTCGGGTCTGGGTGTTGTGAGATTGAAGTCTGTTGTAGTTCCCGGTACCTACGACAGACGATAATTATTTCTTACTGTGGGGTAACACTAAATGTCTGACTGTTGGATGTTTGAAGATTTACGAGTTTTCGTGAATTATTACGTAAAACGTAACCTTCGTTCTTAAAACAATTTCTGAAGAATTTAGCCCATAAAAATTGTTAGTAGGTTAGATTATATTTTGTCTGTGATTGTGTCAAAGTAATAACTAAGTTTATGTCACTCGAACTTTTGATCTATGTCGACTTTGTTAGCTGGCTGAAGCTGGTTATCAAAGGTACTTCTGCCTACAATGTATATTGCTTTGACGTATTTTTTTATATGTTTTTAGGACATGTAGTAACAATATTCATTCTTCACTCTCTGCTCTTGGTAAAATTTTCTTTATCGTTCTCTCATTAATGAGGACCGTTACCATATTTGATTTGTATCCATTTGCTTCTGTCCTGCGCCAGTTCAATGGATCGTTGTAGAGTTTATCCTGTTGTCTCTACAATAATATTAGACCATCGTGTTGGAATTTGTTCCTTGGAGCGCTTCCCCTGCATCTGACCCACGGTCAACTGCTTCTCCAACTCATGAATATCTGATCGCATAATATTCCCAATTAGCTTAGTTGACGTTCTCTGCATAGAGAGGTAAGTCGTTTTTTGATGTGAAGGTCTTGTAAAATCGACTCGTTTGTCTTCATAGTTTGTCCTTAGTAAACTACTGGTCTCCAATGACCGCAACCTTCATTATACTCAACAACCTCTCCAGTTGAAATCCTTGAGGTTACGTGGATCCAGTTTATGTAAACAATGCGCTCATGCTGAATAGAATGTACGAACACGCCTTGTTTATTTGTAAAAAGATACTCAGAATTTGGGATTGAGTTATGGCTATTGGTATATAGCTAAATATTCTTGGATCTAATCGGATCTACTTATAAAATAATACGATATTACAAATTTCGAAGTGTGGAAATTACAATTCCACGGCCCATTAGAGTTTAGTAACTACTAGCTGTTGCTCGCAGCTCTGCCCGCGTGGATGTCATGTTTGGGAGAAAAAATATACAATACAAAATACCAATTTACATACAAATTTTCATTCCCTATTTTACCCCCTTAGTGGATGGCTACGTCATAAAAGGTACCTACCTACTTTCAAAATTTCAAGTCTCTAACCCCAGCCGTTAAGGCTGTGCGTTGATATGTCAGTCAGTCAGTTTCTTCTTTTATACACAGATTGAAAACGAAAATTTTATATAAAAATATTATGGTCCCGGGCAGACGTTGTCCTGTCGTAAACCGCCTTCTGTGTGAAGTGAGTTTTCGTAGAAAAAATAAGAAAATTAGATCTCGACAACAGCGCCATCTATAGGATCTAAAACTATAGTATTTTTTAAGTTGGACCCAACCACACACATACACAAATAATCATTGAAATCGGTCGAGTGGTTTCAAACTCTAACGAATATAGAAACAATTTTTGTGTTTTATATAGATTTATTTCTCCCTTGAATGCATTGTCATATATTCTATATACATCGCCGGTTGAATGTTACACCGTAATTTATTTGTATTTTCTCATATCCACGATTCAGGTTGTACTACTAGTGTGGGGCAGGACTATATGTGTGGTCCTTCAGTGTATTTATATATTCATTTATTTATTCTTGTTCTCTTAGTTTTATTTCCTTCTCTGAAATTTGAAAATATACACGATGAAAACACTTTTGGTTCATTATAGATTTATTATACCATAAATCACTGTAAATAGGTCGCATTTTTGCACGTCACACGCGTAATAACTTTGCTTTTTTAATGCAAAATATCAAAGATTTCTCCGGTTTAGCGCGCTGCTTGATCCGCTCCCGTCTGTCCGCTGTGCGACCTAATTTCAGTGATTTACTTGTCCAGTCCATAAATATACATGCGTCGGGGGATTAATGCCTTCTATTTTGGTACTGTTTCATTTGTTGCTAAGAACTAGTAATACTAGTTTAAGTGTGAAATTGAGCAATGTGTGGATCGACCGAGGACTGAACCATTGGTTCGCTAACAAGAGAATCACGGAGATAGAAGTAAGAAGAAGAAGGCTGTTTCTGTTTACCATATTTTATTATTTATCATCATATACAATAATTGTTGTGGTAACCGAAGGTGTTCAAATACTCAATATAATTAGACATTATTAATATTACTAATGCACACGAAGGCACTCGTCGAATTTTTATTTTTCATAATATATAAAAGTCTGCCTGTGGGTGTACTGCTTACACCTCTGCCTACCCCTTTCGGGATTACAGGCGTGAGTGCGTATGTATGTGTGTATAATTTATATGTTTAAATTGAAACAATTCCTTTCTTTTAACCGCCCTGAGAGCAGGCTATAGTCTTTCAACCATTCTGCTTAGTCTTGCTAGCAAAGGACCTAAAACAATTGCGTGGGAAACTTTAATGATACTTAACTTTTTAATTCAAACATAGATAAAGGGCCTTTTCCTTTTTCTTAATAAGCACAGCAGTATAACTGGACCCCTTCGTTTCGTTCTATTGCTCCTGGATATATTCATTCCCACGTAGTTTGGTAATCACCCAGATCCTCAAGTTATTTCTTCCCATACCACCAATAGTCACACATTTAGAGCCAATTTTCGCCCACAACGAAATTAATTAATCCCGAGCCCAACCTGACGGATTTAGCGCTTGGGAAAATCCCAACCTTTAGTACAACACTAATGATCTATTTATCGGTAGTTCTTTATTTTTTTATCATATTTATTGCTTTATATACAAATGTTTGCCAACCCGCATTAGGCCAGCGTGGTGGACTAAGACCTAACCCCTCTCATTAGTAGAGGAGGCCCGTGCCCAGCTGTGGGACAATGTTTAATACAGGGCTAGTATTATTATTATTATAAACAAATGTTTACTATCACATTTAAATTTGCTTTTCTAATGACGTCTTTTAAAATACTTAACGAGTATATTTATTATTTCTGTTTAATGTTAATTATATTTACAAAACACATAATTTACTTAAGTAATGATATTTATGTTGTTATATGTGCTGTTGGCAATGATTTATCCCGTACTATATTTAATTTTACATGTTATTTCGAAAATCTTCGTTCGTGTTGGAAATTTTCAGTGTTATTTGTTTGTGCGGTGCGTACGCGCGATTTTGTACACTCCCCGAAACTTAAATATATTCGAAAAACAATCGATCAAAACAAAATAAATATAACTATTTTATATTTTTTTCTTAATATAAATTTATATGTTCAACGTGTTCTAAATATTTTAAATTTATATTTTTGAAGTTGTACGAGTGGTGATAAGTGTTCGATAATTTAAACTATCTTATTTTTTTTATAGTATAGTTCGACAAACGAGCCAGTGGGTCACCTGATGTTAAATGATCTCCACCGCTCATGAACATCCACAACACCGAAAGTGTCATGTGAATGCTAACTATAATCTAACTAACCAAAGCGATTCTTTCGTTAAATATTATTAATTTTAAGATTAATATTTTTAACTTCATCTATTGAACTAACGTAAGTAATTAAATCTTTGTTTTGTTCACCATAAATATTTTTCTGTAACCAAATATTATAGAACCGATGTTTCTATTGTTTCTCATAGCCACCATGGATTCGTTTGTTTAATGACAACTAAATACATCTATGTACCTAATATAAAAAAACCTTGCCAAAAACTCAGCTTTGTTAACAATCATCATTGATCGGTAAAACAACAACAAGTAAAAGTTTGTTAATTCGTAAAATGTACACCGACTTCAATAAAAACAAATTATGCGTCCCTATAAAATTTGAGGGTTGCCTCAATTTTTCTGAGATCCCATGATCAGATCATGACTTGGTGCCAACGGGACCACCTGGGAAGTATATATACCCTTTTAAACAAAAAAATAATTTCTCGAATCAGTCCAGGCGTCTTCGAGTAATTGGGGAACATCCATAAAAAAGGATTCCGACGAATCGAGAACCTCCTCCTTATTTTTTTTTTTTTTTTTTTTTTTTTTTTTTATTCTGGCGCGGCAAAGTGACCACACTGCACCTGATGGTAAGCGCAGTGCCGTCCAGATAGAGTATCAAGTAGCGAGAGACAGTCTATCCCCCGCTACTCAACACAATCATGCCGGCCTGCTGTTTAGCTTCTTCACATTACGCCTAAAGGACCCAGGATCATAGGAAGGAGGGAACACGGTAGCTGGCAAACTGTTCCACAGCTTGATGGTGCGGCAAAAATACGAGTTTGCGAACCTCTTGGTTCGGGCCGGGGTAGTAGACACCACGAAGCTGTGGCTCCGCAAGCCAGTACGCGTGGTTCTGGTATGGAAGGGAGAGGATGGGATAAGATCAAACAATTCTTCAGAGCATTCGCCATGATACAGACGGTAGAACACGCTAAGCGAGGAAATATCCCTACGCAGCTGTAGCGGCTCCAGGCTGTTACTCACGTCTGCATCATTCACAATGCGGATGGCCCGCCGCTGCAACCCATCCAAGGCATCGAGAAGGTACCTTGCGGAACCGTCCCAGAGGTGCGAGCAGTATTCCATTCCCGGCCGCACCTGCGCTTTATATAAGCGGTAGAGCTGACCAGGCGTGAAAAACCGCCGCACCCTGTTCAGGATTCCGACCCTGCGTGAAGTGGCGGATATTACGCCCTCGATGTGACTCCTTGGATTAAGATCGCAGCGGATATCCATACCTAGGACACTAAGGTCATTCCGCATTGCGAGTGGAACACCCTGAAGAACGGGGATTGGAGAAAACGGAGACTTCTTGCACGAGAACGCGCACACCTGGGTTTTCTTGGCATTAAACTCAACCCGATTCCTGGTACCCCATGATGAGATGAGATCCAAGGTCTGGTTGAGCTCAACGACAAGATCCTCTCGTCTCCTCTCAGTATCCGCCCGGCAACCAGGAGGCTTGCTGCTATAACGCCCATGAACCGTGCTGTCGTCTGCATAGCAATGAATGTTGCCAAGCGACAACATATCATTGATATGCAGAAGAAACAAGGTGGGCGAAATCACAGAACCTTGTGGTACTCCGGCATTTACTGACATGAGCTGCGAAGCGTGTCCATCAACGAGGACACGCATTCTACGCTCATGCAGAAAGCCGGAAATCCACTTGCACAGGTTGTCGGGCAGACCGTATGCCGGGAGCTTGGAGAGAAGGCCACGATGCCAGACCCTATCAAACGCCTTGGCTATGTCGAGACTCACAGCCAGAGCCTCGCCATGCTTATCAATCGCCTCCCCCCAGTGATGTAATACGAACGCTAGAAGATCACCCGTTGATCGGTTATGACGGAAACCGTATTGGCGGTCATTGATCAACGAGTGATCCTCTAGGTAGCGAACTAATTGGCTGTTTATCAGTCGCTCCATGACTTTACACATCACTGAGGTTATGGCGATTGGGCGATAATTGTTAGGGTCTGACCTATCACCCTTTTTGGGGATCGGCTGCACATTAGCCTCCCTCCAAGATTCAGGCACAATACCTGAGAGGTAGGACGATCGGTATAGGCGCGTCAGTACAGGAGACAACTCCGCTGCACACTTTTTAAGTACAAGCGCTGGGATACCATCAGGACCACTAGCCTTCCGGACGTCGAGAGACTGCAGCTCACGCCGCACATCACAATGCCTGATACGGATATCAGGCATTGTGTGACCGCAACCGGGCAGCGTAGTTGGTAAATGAGCATTGCAGTCCTCGAGTCTCGAATTATCCGCGAAGAGGTCTGCCAGTAAATCGGCCTTCTCCTGCGAGCCATGGGCTAGTGTTCCATTTCGATATCTCAGCGGTGGCAGCGAAGGGCGACAGAAATTAGATTGGACGGCCTTAGCCAAGCTCCAATAAGCACGACTGCTTGTTGGGTTATTGGCCAAAGCACATCCAATCTTGGAGACGCGCTGGGCATCCGCTTTAACATACGCCCTCTTGCAGACCTTGGCAGCACGGTTATAGGCTGCTTTGAGTGACTTGAGGTTGGGATCCTTCGTAGCGCGACCCCCGATCCAAGCACGATACGCCGCCTGTTTCTTGCCAACAGCATCGGCGCATGCACGATTGAACCAGGAGCGTCCTCGGCCCTTGCCTGCGATCTCAGAGGAAGGAATGTAATATTCCATTCCTATTCTGATCTCGCAAGCAATGGCGTCAGCACTCGCTGAAGGATCCTTTCCATCAAAGCAGCGCTGCTGCCAAGGGATGGATGCGAAGTAATCCCGCATACCATCCCAATCTGCCGACGAGTAGTGCCAGACCCTGCGCTTGACCTTCACGGGACGTGGAGGCAAAGCGCAAGGAACCGACGTCCCAACCAGGCAGTGATCGGAGGTACCCAGGGGAGCACCAACCGTCACTTTATACCCGGTTGGATGACTCGTCAGCAGTAGGTCCAGCAGAGAGGGCGCATGACTTGCCACATCTGGGATCCTGGTAGGCTGGTCCACCAGCTGTGTCAAGCCATTCGTCAAAGCGAATGCATGAGCAGTCCTGCCGGCATGGTCAGTTCTGGAGGAGCCCAACCACAACTCGTGGTGTGCGTTAAAGTCCCCCAGAACTACCAATTCCGCTGTTGGAAACTGCTCCTGCGCGTCGTCTGTCGCCTGGCTAATATAATTAAATAGCCGAGTTGTCTCTACGTCCCCGTCGTGTGACCTGTAAAGGCACACGTAAACCCGACTCTGGGAGCCGAGGTCGACGTGTACCCACAGAGTGGAGAAGGAGGGGTCCTCCATGCAGCGCAGACGGCGACATCAGACGTCCGACCGAACATACAGGCATACCCCGGCCCTCGGCCTGAAGCTTTCTTCAAGCGAGTATCCGGGGTAAAGCAAGTATGAAGTATCGGTCGGACTACAAATCTGCGTCTCCGTCAAGAAGAGCAGAGCAGGCCGGGCCGTCTCAAGATGGTGGTGGACGGCATTAAGATTAGAATGGAGTCCGCGGATGTTAGCGAACTCCATTGTGAAGGCGGTGGTGGGGTTACGCACCGCTGTAAAACCTGCTCTCTTTGTATGCACTGACATGGAGTTATGGGAGGAGGAGGTGAAGAAGCGGTCAAGGGTCTAGTGTCAGAGTAGTCAGAAGGCCGTAACAAGCGCCGGTCCACTAAAAGAGCCGAGAGGAGGTGAGCTGATCCGCCGGACGGAAGGGCCCCCGTACCCTCCCGGGATAGGCCGCCGGGACCCCACATCCGGTCACCAACCGGCACGACGGACCCACCCAAGATTATGCGCGGCATGGTGGGGCAGCCTCTCGTGGTGGTTAGCCACGATTGGGCCCCTGTACTGTACCGCGGGCGGCCAGCGGTACCACCGTTTCTACAGGTCTCCCTGGCCGACGGATCAACACGCCTCCAACCGACTGTGAACCGGCTTATACCCGCACGGCCAAACATCGTACCCCAACTCAAGCCCCCCGACGATAACCGGACATACACTGGCTGATCCCGGAACGCGACACACTTGCGTGTGCCACTATGGCGGGTTTTTCGCCCTGTGTACGGTGGTCGCTATCCGGGCGGATACGAATATCCTACCACCAGCACCTCCTTTTTGAAGTCGGTTAAAAACATCATCATTGCACAACTCCACGCACTGACAATTAATGTATCGGGTCCCGAGCTGGTGTTGCATCAAGTGGACGCATTGGCAGCCGTCGTGCCACGTTATTTATCTCTTATTCCTTTACTCAGCTCCGATTCCCGATCACTCGATATTTTAGCGGCGTTGAAATGATTCGTTCGAAATTCGAATATATTATTAATATTTTAATTGCTATTTTGATTGATGGCGCCTTGACCACAGTGCTTAGCATGTAATAATCAAACATATTTAAAGAAAATGGTCTAGTTTGTAATGGAGCTCTGGCCAAATACAGACAAAATGTATGTGTTTATGTTAAATATTGTGCATTCACACGTTATTACCATCAAAAGTGATAAAATTAAAAAACCTACAGGCAGCAGTATTTTCCGCTCACGTCCAAATTAGGTTTGTCAATAAGTGGACATTCTATTTGTATCAGCGAAATATCAAAAGTTTTTAACTCACACATGAGACCTTTTGGTATCATCTGCTTAAGTCGTACTATAAGCCACACAATTTTTGCTATTTAAAGGGGAGAGTTCTGTGTAAAGAATACTTTCCCATATATGGATATATGTCCACCATGCGTTGAGAAACGTCAAATAAAATATCGAAAAATAAATATATCGAAGTCGTAAAAATATCGAACTACTTAGAATAGACCATCTCAACTGCAAAATGGGAACAGTAAACTGAGATTAAAGCCCTTTCAACGTTTTATGTTTGCGCCATCAATTTAGCACTATCGCCGAATGCCAATACTTAACTAAAATAGTAGTTGACATGTGCATGTTGTATTAGGCACATGGTATTCCGTACCACTAAACCAATATACAGTCTCATTATGTGTTACACATTCAGTCTACGCTGTTTCTTATAAGTTCTGGTCTTTACTGGATGGTGAGTGTCTCGTATGCATATGTTCGTCTGGGTAATGTGTTGCTACCGTGTCTATTTTCAACGCCACGCAGTAACGTCCAAGCGCTGTGTTCCGATTAAATATACATTGTCAATTGATCTTACTGGATATTATGAAACTTGACATGCTATGTCTTGGACTTACGATCACAGGGGGGAGGCAGCGCTTTATAATTAAAAGCTGGATTTAAAGTAGTCAGGGGCTTCTGGCCATACCAACATTTCACAGGTATCTATCTATATTATCGATATCTTAACGGTAGGCAGCGGCTTTGCTGTGCCCTGGCATTGAAGAAGTCTATGGGCGGCGGTGTCTACTTACCATCAGGTGGCCCGTCTGCCTATCGAGGCACTAAGAAAAATCTATTATGACTAAAAATAAATTTTATATCCTTCTTTATACCTGTCGTAAATCCGTTTTATTTCGCTTGATTGAAACTCCCCATGATATTTATGATGATATGAGTCATTTCACGCGCCTTCTTTCCAATCTAGACTTTCATATTTTTAAATATACCAGCTGAAACAATCTGCAAAACTGCTATGCAGACAAATACAAATGAGCCCGTCAAAAAAATCAGGACATTCGCAATTCCAGAAAATAAATAGCATACGTGTTGCATTTCGCGCGAATTCGTCGTTTACTGCCGCGCTGGCATTAGCTCTGTTTGTTATTACACTTTTATTCGGGTTATACATAGTTAATTTATCTTCGTTTACCCGTCAATAGGTCATTGCGTTGTAGGAAAAACTTTCCTGTTTTCTCGGCGCGGTGTATTTCTGTCGAATTTGACGCACACACCGCCTGCAAGTTTCCACTAACAGATCAACATATCTAATTTAACCTTTCCATTGTTAACAATACTAAATATCGCGTTCGGTTGCTTTTGCCAATTGCAATTTTTTCTTGTTTACTATATTTACCATATTATTCTTGCCAAATGCTGTAATTTTAGCATTATTGGAATCTGTGTGTGCAAGTGCATCTGTCGCTGCCATGACGTTTGGCATTCTTTGCATGTTTCACCATAGCTATTTTCGCATGGCAGTTCCAGTAATTGTATTACACGTATACTGTTTTGCAACGGCACGTTGTTATTTGCTGTCTGTGATACCTTTACTGTAATTTGATTTAATTTATTGAAGCAATGATCATTTCCTTCCCTATTAATTTGTATCGAGATCTGATATTTATTTACATAACAAACCGAGATGCGACATTCGTGGTTTCCGAGCGGTTACACATAGCTTATACATAGTTCGTTTTCATACAAATAAAAATACTAATCATTCTCGTACGTTTTGCCTAGCCATGTCTTTCGTTAACAGTAACGTTTGAAAAATTGATAATTGTTTTAAAGTTTCGCGAACGCAATTTATGTGTTTGGATGGACATTGGACGTACAATTGTCGTCATTGGCTTGGTCTCAGTGAATTTTGAAGGTCCAATGCGTGTCACTCGCGCTTGCACTTCGACATCTAAGTAAACCAAAATAGTCTAGCGGCAACGTCGGACGATCGGCTCGTCGGCCCGGCGACCGAGATAGCCGGCGCAGTGCGTCCGCGGAGCCCTCTCGCGCCGGTTCTATTTCCAACTAATGTCCCGACGCATCCCGTGTCGCTCGCGACAATAATACTGGCGGTGAAATGGCACTGGACTTTCACCGTGGGAGACACTTCCGGTATAGGAAACGCAAGCGAGCAGCCTAAATCAACATGCCACATGTGTCCAACGGCGTCGCATCAGACGCCCACAACACTCCCAACCTTCTCAAACTTCAAATACCAGAACAAAGATCTTCATTCAACGGAGTAACTTCACCGCCGCTAAATGGAGACTCAAATTCGAATGGGCTTCTGTCTCCACCGATACTGGATGCGACACCTAAGAAGCCACCGAAAGCGCCGCCGAATAGACCGATACTACCGATGAAGAAATCTAAGACGCTCCCAATAGACTTCGATGAGAAAGTCCCACCAAAGCTATCTTCGAGCCTTCTTAATGGCAAGAAACTTTTTGTAACCAAACCTTTGAAGGAAGTTCACACCATCCAACAAAATTCTCTTGAAAATGGAAAATACTTGGTGAGTCGTTCACCAAGCCCGGGTTATAGAAGAAGCAATTCATCAGCTTCGGTGGAAACAGGTTCTATCGCTGAACTTGCAAAGCGTCATGTATCAAATAACAACTTCTTGCTGTCGAGGTCTCCTAGCCCTGGCTCTTACAGCAGCATCCGAAGCTCTGCAAGCCAATATTCAACATGCAGCAGCAACAGCACTTATATTCCACTGTCTCGGTCTTCAAGTATCAACTCCACTCTTGGCAACAGAACACCAACGCCTAGAAGATTTTACCCACAAAGTTGTGATAGCTCACAAAACGTAGACCTAAGAGAACTAAAATCTAAAGAACAAGCTCCTGTTGTTTTTGATGCTAACTTGAGTTTTGTGTTGGGATGCAACAAGCAACCTCTTAGACAAAAATTCAAACCTGTTGCGGCTCACATGGAAGATGGAACATCTTCAAATTATTTAAGTAATAAGATCGATAACTTCCTTAAAAGAACGGATCATGTCATGGATGAATGGCGAAGATTGGGGCACAAAGATGAACCCGAAATGAAGAAAAGATTAGGCAGATCCAAATCAGCGACCAATATCATGATCAAGGGGTTCACATTGTTCAGCAGAAGTGGCAGTAGAGCCAGCAGCATATGTAGATCTCGGGGCATATCCGAGGATCGAACCACCGTCTCCGAAATGGAAGAGGTTGGTGACTCAGCGTATTATATTTCTTTAACTCTTAGTGTACCTACTTTTGTTGATGCTTAATCGGTTGGCGTGCTAGTAAAGATACAATAATATGTCGTAATAAATTATCGTCGAGTATTCGGCATAGTTTTACCGGCTGGCAGTGGCGCTTAGACCGCTCCTGGCGTTTCGATGTAGCCGCATATGCAACGCTTGCCAAAAGTTTTTTTTCATTATGTAAACTTGTGCCTATTGCTCTCACAATGGTTTGAGCTTCTCCGTCCGTCATCGTGGCGCGGCGTGGCGACACTGTCACTCAATTTGAAGCAGGAAGCCGCTGTTTTTGTTGTTATTCGAGCTATTTTTTCGCCAGTAATAATTTGCGTTTTTGGCAAACGGTCATACTGTGGCATTGCAGATTCAGTAGAGCGTTATGATGCACTGGGCGGTCTAACTACATCGTACGTCATTACGTTCCAAATTTAACGTGTTATGTGTGAAATATTGCCGCCTAGTTAATGTTTCATTCATGGCCTGGCATGAACACCAAGTATAATAAATAACGCGTCAATTATAGAGCATTACGGTCAATTAGACGGGCCCCAATCAACTAAATGCCACCGCTGTAATACAGGATTAAGTGATTATAATACGGAATATTGATATAGCGCTGTGCTGGCTAGACGAAGCTAATTGAAAATAAATGATTTTAACACGGATTTTATGACAAAATCCCTAAGCGGCAGTAAATACATCTGACATGTATTTCATTTGGTGTTTATTGTTCTCGCTTCTGAAATAAATCAAATATTCCATTTAATTATATAGATCCAGCAATTAGCAAATGTTTTGTAAATAATAGCGATAGCGACCGGATAGCGACCACCGTATACAGGGTGTAAAACCCGCCATAGTGGTACACGCAAATGTGTCGCGTTCCAGGATCAGCCAGTGTACATCCGGTTTTTGTCGGAGGTTTACAGTTGGGGTGCGGTGTTTGGCCGTTTTGCGGTCTTCTGAGTACTCTGACACTAGACCCTCGACCGTTTCTTCACCTTCTTGCCCATGAGTAGAGTGGAGAAGCAAGCCGACATGATTGTGTTGAGTAGCGAAGGATATATTGTCTCTCGCTACTCGATACTCTAATTGAACGGCACTGCGCTTACCATCAGGTGCCGTGTGATTACTTTGCCATGCTAGAATAAAAAAACTCACATTAAATATACAATAATGCTTAACACCTTTTTCAAATACATAGATCTACAACGGTACTTGGTTATATTAGAATAATATTATTTTTCTATTGATATTTGAAATTTTTTGTTCCTTTGCTCACGTCACGTGTTGCCAGTAAAATACATACAATATTTTAAATACAAACACTCAAATTCTCAAAGTGTTTAGGTTGTGGTCCAATTTTTGACGGATGCCACTTTACAACAGCTGATGCCAACGAGTTATCGTATCCACAAGTGTATTATGTTATTCAACTGTTATCTGCGATTGTTTCAGTCTGCCAGACGATCTCTTGGCAATGTTGTAGGCTATTCCATCGCAGCTTTTAGTTCAACTAACATTTCTACGACTTCGAGTGGATACAAATAAAGTAGCGATTTCATTTCATTGCAAATTTTCAAATCTATTTTGTTAAGTTCCGTTTAGTTAAACATTATTTAGAAACTTTATTACTGGATTACAGATTCCTAACATAGCATACTCTTGTTGCATTTCCTACCGTCTATTCAAAAAGGGAATCAATTACCTCCTTGCCCCAATTCTTTATGACAACATACTCGTGGTTGGTCCATCGCTAATGCGCCGAAGAGAGCTATTTAGTTGATATTACCGATGTATGTTGTACATAGTAAGGACACGACCTAGTGACAAAAAATTTAAATGATCTAGAGTTTAGTTGATTATAATTCTTATTGTATTATTGCTAAAGTTATGTAAGTTAGTTTGCTGGTGGTAGGATAGCGTGTCGCGTTCCTGGATCAACCAGTGTACATCAGGTTTTTGTCGGGGGTCTGGAGTTGAGGTACAATGTTTGGCCGTTTGCGGCCTTCTGAATACTCCGACACTAGACCCTCAACCGCTTCTTCACCTTCTTGCCCATGGCGTAGTGTGAAGAAGCAGGCCGGCATGATTGTGTTGAGTAGCGGGGGATAGATTGTCTCTTGCTACTCGATACTCTAATTGGACGGCACTGTGCATACCATCAGATGCAGTGTAGTCTGTTTGCCGTGACAGGATAAAAAAAGTAATATTCATTGTTATCTCTTTATTCAACAGCTATCAGAAGTAGGAGGTGAGCTAACAGAGGAGCGTGCTGCGGCCGCACTCGCTTCAGAGCGCGCTGATGCCGAAGCAGCAGAGAGGCTGCGTGTAGAACGCGACAACAGAGACTTGGTGGCTAACAACCAACGGTTACAACAGGTGGGTGTTGTTGTTTAATTGATATAGTTTTAAAGCCTACATAGCAGCGATAGCCTAGTTGGTTGCAGTACAGACTGTCAAGACAAAAGTTGTATGTTCGAAACCCAAATGGCATACACCTCTGACCTTTCTAAAAGTTACGTGTGTGTTATTTATTAATTATCGCTTGCTTTAACGGTGAAGAAAAACATCGTGAGGAAACCTGCATACCTGAAAATTCTCATAAGAATTTCGAAGGTATTTGAAGTCTACCAATCCGCATTAGCCCAGCGTGGTGGACTAAAGCCTAACCCCTCTCATTAGTAGAGGAGGCCCGTGCCCAGCAATGGCACAATGTTTATTACAGGGCTAGTTATTTATAGTTTTTAGGAAAAAACTGCTTACTACTGCCAATGTAGGATATGGTTAAATCGAACCGGTAGTGAATGAAGAAGATGAGACAGAAAAATGTAATACCAATTCATTAAAGCTATGATTTGATAGTTTAGATTTGCAATATTTGGTAGATGCTAAACATTGTTGTAATAGAATAAATATAAACACGTACTTTGAACTGTATCATTTTCAATTACTATAATCATACGATGTTATTACTTGTTTTGTTTGGCATCACTGTTATAAAATGTTTCGATTAGTCGAGAAATTGTAGTAGACCGCACGTATATGATGATATGTTTGACACTCGTATTGGCACAAAATACCATCAAACAACAAAACAACTGCTAATAAAACAGTAAATGTATTACTAGTACCACTAAAAGCTTTGTCTGTTCCTGCACCCAAGCAGCTGTAGACAAGCATTGTTTACATAACATCTGATGTCATTTTGGATCAAGGTGACGAACTCAATACAGTGCCATGTAACTTTTTATCCAAAGTTCTATAAGAAGTTGCTACTGTTAAGATTTAGATATAGCATATTGTAAGAATAATAGATGACATAGTGTACCTACTAATAATAGTGGTAGGAATATCGGGCTATCGAATCTTCTCGACGTTTACTAGTATAAAAATACAGTTTGCACCAACATTAACGATATAACCAGTCTACGTGATCGATACAGTTCCGATTGTCGAGAAGTTATGAGTTTCAACATGGGTGACAGCTGTGACACTCTCGTGTGCCAGAATGCGTTTAGAAACGGGAATGAGTTTATGTTGGCCGGTTCGATCGGTATAAAATGATATCAGATTATGTTGGTAGCAAAAACTAAGAACAGATTATAAATTAGGTCAGATTAAATCTTTATAGTGCCGGAGATGTTTTTCATATTATATGGCTCATGTAGTAAGCCTTGTGCCCTAACGAACATCAAAACACAATTGTCGTGTAAAACTAAATATACATCTCTAAATTACCACGCCTATCAATGACCATTATTAGTTTTATATCTGTGGTTTAGGGGTAACCACTAATTACAAAAATGTCATCGTCCATTAAGTTTACATTAAAACCGACAATCTTAGAAAGCCTGTTAATTATTTTTTTTGCCTTCACACTCATTTTCGAACCCGATGAAACAGCTCTTTTAAATCTGTTAGTTCATATAGCCGTGAAAGAAATAGTTTTTCTGCAATTTTCTTGTTATAAATATGTTCTAAATCTGCTTTTAAATTAGGTCTATAGCATTTGTTTTCCAAAAATTGTATTCAATGAGCCGTTTATCCTCACCACAGGCGTCGGAGCGTCTGGAACTTGAACTGCTTCACTGGCGATCAGCGGAAAGCGGGGGTGGTGAGCATTCAGACTCCGAGGGTTCGGAGGCTGACGTCAACGGCACAGGAGACAAGTACAAGCGGAGATATGAACAGGCTCATAGGGAATTGCAGTTGCTACGGGCTCAGCTGCGACGGCAGCACGAGGATGATCTGGAGCAGCTTGTCACCGTCAAGAAACAGCTTGAGAAAAAGGTTAGTGTCTATTATAAGAAAGGAGATCCGGTCATCTATTCCCGATGTTGAAATTATGTTATCAGAAGTTATTCAGTTATATACAGGATGTATATCTGTGGGGTGCATTTATTTCGAATGTAGGCATGGCTGTTGTTAGTTTAGTGGCTAGGATGGATATTGCCCAACATACGTTAACCTGCTTAGGCCGTGGTTTTGATCCCCACCCCAAGACGTTTGTGTGATCAAATATTTGTTTTGGGTCTGAATGTTGTGTAACCGAAAGTCTCTTGTACTTCCTGATACCCACGACACAAGACTCTTATCTTAGTGTGGGGTCAGGACTATGTGTGACTGTATGCTATTAGTTACCTATATAAGTATATAAAACACAAAATTGTTTCTGTCTATGGCCGTTATAGACTGTGAAGCCACTCCACCGATTTCGATGAAATTTTGTGTATGTGTGTGGTTGGGTCCGACTTAAAAATAGGATAGTTTTAGAACCGACAGGTGGCGCTGTTGTCGAGATCTGATTTTTCTTATTTTTTCACGGAAATTTCGGTTCACAGAGAAAGTAGTTTATGGCAGGACAACGTCTGCCTGGGACAACTAGTTTTATTTATAAATGCAACAGTGTACTATGCACGCCTGAGAAAACGTTATGCTGGTTCAATTTCGTATTATATGAAAAATATTATTATACACAGCAACCACTATTGCAACATAAAATAAACCTACTTAGATAAAAATAACGTTAATATTTCAACACTTCCGTCAGAATGGCCGTAACTAATGCAGTTAATGTGTATTAGCTGCAGCATTAACACGCTACTTTCAAAACATTTGTTAACAATGTTTGGTTGCCCTCGAAATTAGGATTATAAAAAAAATTACTAGCTTTCAATGTTTACGCCAAATGACCTTGACGATTTGAACTCGTGCGCTCATACAAAAGCACGATATTCTTATGTTATTGCACGGCCAGTGACGAACGAACAGAACGTGATATAAAAATGTAATGATACTCAACGGTATTTATTTAATTTAACGAATTTCGAAATTTTGTTTTCATGATAAGTCAATATGTTAATATACTATTTGAAAAATTATAAAACTGTAGCATATCATTAAAGTTCAGTAATGAAGCGAAAACATAATAAACAAAAAAATAAACATAAAAACAATGATAAGATCAGCTGAATTCACACCGAATTCTAGGTATCTAACGTAGTTTTTATGATTTTTCCAATGTCACATTATTTTCTATCATATTTTTTTCTGCATAATATATGTTCTCAAATACTAAAAATTTTAAAACAATAGACGACACCGATTTTTAATGCCAATTGTCTGGAAAACTACAAAGTATATTCATGTGTATGAGTTATAACATAAAAAACCGGTTTCAGCTACATATTTTACTTTCCTATCAAAAAAATTATATATACCATAAACATTTCGCGAGCAACATCTAGTGATAAGTAAAAAGTGGCCTATGTCATTTTCTGATCCCTAAACTACCATTATGCAAAAAATCATGTCGATCCCTTGCTCTGTGAAAATCTAAACTATCCCACGGGACCTGTACATTTTTCCGGGATAAAAAGTAGCCTATGTGCTATTCCAGACTATAATCTATCTCTGTGCCAAATTTCAACCAGATCCGTCCAGCCGTTGTAGCGTGATTGAGTAACAAACATCCATCCATCCAAACTTTCTTATTTATAATACTAGCTGTTGCTCGCGGCTCCGCCTGCGTGGAGGTTATATTCGGAAGCAGAAGTATACAATCCAAGGAGTTGTCTTCTGCACTGAGGCACCTGTGGCGATTGTCCAGTCTCTCAGGTGTTGTGCCTGAATCTTGAGATTACATTTAAAGAATACCCCATAAGTTTAACCTCACTTTGCCCCTTTTAGGGATGATTTTCCAAAAACCTTGAAACACGTATTTCTTTATTTCCTAGGAAAAGCCTAAATATGAATTTACAGATCCCTAAGTCGAGGAATTATGGAATTCCCATACAAATTACGAACTCCTATTTGACCCCTTTCAAGGTTGTTTTTTGAGAAAAAATATAGCCTATGTCCTTCTCCAGGATATAATCTATTCCCTTACTAAATTTTATTACAATCCGTTCAGCCGTTTAGTCGTGAAGAGGTAACAAACAAACAAACAAACAGACATTTATAGTATTAGTATGGATATTAGTAGGATAAACCGAAACCTCCGCTTCGGCCGCTGTTTGCATAATATAATTTCGTGTCTTAGGGCTAAATGCTATTTTCATACAGATAGTATGACATAGTTTATAGAAATAAGTACCGATAGTTACTTAAAAATCTAGACTATAAGATCAAATAACAAAATCAACCTCTACACCGTAGTTTCAGCGTGCTGAAGTAACAAACGCAATACAACTGACACAGTATGAATGAATCATGATTGTTTCTAATAATACAAGTCTTTTGTAAATGACCTTGTTACACATTCGATTTTCAAATGTGTTCAATTTCAAAACAATGCATCAAGTATTAGATCCACGTTGTAGATGATTCTGTTTACTACGAAAATGGGCTGGCTCGTCAGGTATTTTTTATACCACGATGATGGTTAACAAGCTTACGACCCGCCTGATGGTAAGTGGTTACCGTAGCCTATGGACGCTTGCAACACCAGGAGCATTACATGATCGTTGCCGACCCTTCAAACACCTATTTACCTTCTTGAAGAACCCCATACTGTAGTCCCCTTGAAAATCACACAGAAACCCGTTATGAAATTACATCTTCATGTTGTAGGGTGAGATTTCCGAGGGGCAAACCGCACACCTTTCCCAAACCTTCTTGCCTATCTCAATTCCTTTCCTTGTGTTCGGCACCAATGATTCTTTTAGTGCAGTGCATTTACATGAGTAGTGAAGGTCACACAATTACGTGATTGCCGGCCCCAGCTATAAAAACACTTTTTAAATAGGTATAATAAAATTACATTTCATCAACGTTATGAAAGTTTTGTACTGTACTTTTCGATTTTCTTTTAATAATCTGGCAAAACGTTGGCTTATAGATATCCTACAAATAAGATTTTAGCAAGATTAACGCATAATATAAATTAATTGCATCAAGAATGCATCTATTTTCAGTAATACAAAATGATTAAAAAAACCCCTACGTACTAATTGATTTGATTAAGTCATTCTAATTAGTGTCAGCATAATGACGTGTCCAATTACCTCTCATTGCTCAATTAATGACCCAAGAGTGGAGGAGACTACGGTCATCAGTTAATGACAATATTTATCTATACCTGCCTTACTAGACACTCACATGATGTGTTGTAACACGTTTTATCCATGGTGCAGAATAATTTTATAATTTTTTAATGATCCAAACCTGTACTCATTTTCATATTACAGACATTTTTTTAATATTGTTTTTGACAGCCGCCGTGGCGTAGCGGGCGAGTAGTTTACTGTGAAACGAGAGGCCGTGTGTTCGATTCCTGCACTGACAAAAATGTTTGCGTGACAGACAGATATTTGTTTCGCGTCTGGGTGTTGTGGGAGCGTAGTCCCACGATACAGGTTACCTAGTGTGGGGTCAGGACTATGTGTGTGACTGTTGGGTGTATTTATTTTTATCAAATACTCGTGCATTTTGCTAAGTATTGTCGTGAATTATACATAAACAGAAAGTATGAGCACGTAGTCACCTCCATATTAATATGAGGTACTTCGACTCATGAAAATCACGATTTTGTTATCATAATTCGGTGTTTATCGCGCCCACACGTCCCTATTTTTACACGCAGTCTGACTTGTCATTGCGTGTCAGCTTTTAAAATATTATGTTCATACTCACGACATTATTTTTGTAACGGAATGTATTTTTCAATGTCTAATATTATTATTGCCGAATATTCGAGATTCCTTAAGTTTATGACTCATCTTAAATGATATTTCTGAAGTGTTTTCCAGCAGTTTCGAGAAGTATTATCAGCCAGTGAAACAGGTTAAACGTTGTATATAAAAATTGCGTAGACTATATGTATGACTGGAGAAATATATTGCCTTTAATATGACACCCTCCATGGCGCAGTGGGCGAGAAGCCGGTTGTGAAACGAGAGGCCGTGGATTCGATTCCCATACCGGGAATCGAATCTGTCTGTATATCTGTCTATCTGTTTGTCACACAAATACTTGTATTTGTGTGACAAACAGATATTTGTGTCAGCGGTGTTGTAAGACCGAAAGTCTCTCGTAGTCCCTGATACCCACAACACAAGACTCGTATCTTAGTGTGGGGTCGGGGCTATGTGTGTGACTGTTGGGTGTTATTTATTGATAAATATCGAGACATTTTGAGATAAATGGAGTTTTAACAATAGTACAATCAATAGAAAAAACAATGTTGAGAATAATGTAGAGAATAAAAAAAAATTAGTCACACTCCTTCCGCTGGCCAACTGCATCTAGTAGATAGAAAAAAAATTTCTCTTCATCTGTTAAACAAACGACTTTATACAACATTTTGTAGTTTTTTTTTTACTTTGCCTCGCCCTTAACAGGTTTCGAACTGAGGTACCCCGCAAAGAGTTTCTTCTTGTGAGTTTTCTTATGTTACACTATGTAGGTCAGAGTACTAAATGTTTTATCTATCTACGCATATCAAAGATCATCCTCGAAGCACCGGTGTTACATCGCTCTTTAGCTGATATCAAAATTCTGAATCCGATATCATCTGCGTGTTATCACAATATAAACGCTTATCAATGTGGAGAGGTGAAATACCTGTGTTAGTTTTTGGACAAAAAAATTCAAGCCAGTTTTACAATAAGTGAAAATAAAAGTTATTAAAAAATCAAGAGTACTAGAGTGTGTTAAAAAAAATTTAGAGCTGTTTCTAAAACTGTTATATATAAATGTGCAAAGTTTGAATAAATGTTTGGATCAACATTTGCTACTTTTTATTTGGTTTCTGTGTGTAATTAATTAAAGTTTGTGACTAATAAAAAAAACTAAAATCTTTTACAAATTTCGTAGAAAATCAAAAAATTAAGTAAAATAAAACTTATAATTAAAAAAGCTATTTACTGAATGTAATGTAAAGAAAAAATAAATATAAAAACTATATGATTAGTGAGTAGTCATGGCAGAGGACGCCGAAGAGGTTAGTGCACTTTTCTACAGCTGACCGGCCAATCATTTAAATTAATTTATAGAATTAATTCTCATCTGGCCTGTCGCCAAACTGGTACGATTTGCAGCATTCCCCATGTAAAGTGACATTATACTAATTGTTAAACCAAAAAGTATTGAAGTATTTTTTAAATCTTAATTTTATAGGATTTTTTTAGGATATTAATGGCGTTAAATTGTTAAAACCAATCACAGCTGATCGCTTGATACATTTAATTATAAATAAACTTTTACAGCCTCCGTGGCGCAGCGGGCGAGTAGCCACCTGTGAAACGAAAAGCAGTGGGTTCGATTCCCACACCTAGACAAATGTTTGTGTGACAGGCAGTGTTTTTATTTTTTTTTATTTCGGGTCTGGGTTTAGTGGGACCGAAGTCCCTCGTAGTTCTTGATACCCACGATACAGGTTTTACCTATCATGGGGTCAGAACTATGTGTCTGACTGTTGGGTATTTATTATTATTATACTACATACGTAGGTACACTCTACTCCAAATATAGAGTCGATCGCGACAAGCGGGAACGAGCCACTATAGCCGGTATATCGTAGTTAGTTTGTACTTTCCACGCATCGACTTTAAAAACCAGAGGCTATAGTTACGTACATTCAGAAATTAGAAATAGAAGAGAATTATTCGACACAAAACTATATATATAACAGTAACGAATATATGATAAGGACTAACATAATAAAAAAATTCTAAAACAAAAAGTATTATAAAATAAACAAAAACAAATAAAAACCCAATATTTATTGAATCCATGAAATGTTATACATTATTTAGATTCAGTATTTTTTTTTTTATTCTACCGCCAATTCAGAATGCAGTTTCGCTAGAGAAGAACAAGAAAACTAGGCAAGAAACTCTAGCGTTGCTCTTTTCACACCGGTTAACAATATTTGGTCATACAATTAATATACGATTTCATTTTAATTACATTAGATTAGAGCAGCTCAATGTATGTTAAGTTGTCTTATTGTCGTGGCGTGTCTGCAAAGAGGCCTAATTCAGCACTAAGCTGCGAGCTAGCCGCGTCTTGGGTAGGCCTGTCGTGCTGAAGGCGCACGGACATATATAGCAGTGCATAGGTATACTCATAATTATTTGGTACTCGTATAAGGTTATCCTAGGGCGTATTGAAATACCAACAAATTGAATAGAGTGCTGATAGTTTTAAACATTTCAGATCCAATATTTTAAGGTCTGATACTGGTGTTTACCGCCAGCTTATGATACAGTAAAAGACTGAATAATTTTAGTCAAGTAGAAAGGATTAGGCGCAGACTGTAGATTGGAAACGGGTTCAGCAGCCGAATAGTGTAGTTGGCACGATTTTTTTTACTATTTTAATCAACACGTCATATTACCTAAAACATATTACTGAATTAATTTTTGAATACGAACAAAAATAAGTAAATTAGACGCCATTCAAATCTGCTTTAAGGATGCATTATATGAGCTGTGACGTCACCTCTCAGAATGGCCTTTACTGTGCAGTTTTGCGAGAGACATAGTGAGATGTTCCCACTACGCACACTTTTTTGCTCATACCAATATTTAATATAAATTTTGTGAACACATTTTTCAAGCATTTTTGATTATGTTTTCAGAAATGGGAAACCCATTTCTGAAAACATCATTTTGCGTATTATTGGATATCGAATAACGTACAAAATTACATTACGTACAATGACTGACTACTGCCCTATTTTACACACACCTTTTTCCCCTTGGGGAACTAATATCCTACAGGCTTCTAGTGTGAAAATTGTATACGTTTAATTGATGATTGATGTTTTTGTGAAGGTGCAAGATGCGTACGAAGAAGTGGAGGAACAGAGAGCCGTGGCTGCGCAGTGGAAACGCAAGTTGCAGAAACTCACCAACGACATGGCGGACCTGCGCTCACTACTCGATGAACAGGTATATAAACGGCGCCTTTACATATTTTTGTAATGAAAAAAGAGGGCAAACGGACAGGAGGCTCATCTGATGGAGAGTGATCATCGCCGCCCATGAACATCTGCAACACCAGAGTGCTTGCAAATGCGTTGCCGGCCTTTCAGGAAAGAATATGCTCTCTTCTTGAAACCCAGGTCGTAAAGGTTACGAAAAACCACCGGCGACAGCTGGTTCCACAGAGTGGTTGTGCGAGGCAGAAAATGCCGTAAAAATCGCGCTGTTCATATAACTAGACCTGGTCTAATCGGCCGCTGGGGTTGGAAGGTGCCGGAGTGGAGACCACGTCTGTCCAAGCGTAGTGTGGGGGTACTTGGTCCTGGACTGAATAACTGAAAGATCTTGCGGGAGACGACTGGATGATGGAAGGCAGAGGAGTGTCAAGGGTGGCGCGATATGGGAGAGGCCTATGTTCAGCAGCATATCAGCATATCAATGGACCATATGTAGAAGGGCCAAAGTGCAAAACAATAATTCACAGTACTGCTTCGCAAAGTTTCCCTAATAATTCTGGTATATTTTTAACACTGCAAATCCGCTACAAAATACAGTGGATCCACAAAGATATTAGATTTTTTTAAAGGCCGCCATATTAATTAGATTTTAATAAAATTTTACATTGGTTTATATACTTAGGACCCATGATCTGCCCCAGAGTCACCCCAGAGTGCTGTCCACTTAAATGCCATTCATAACTATGAAATTATTTTATTTGCTAACAGCCTCCGTGGCGCAGCGGGCGAGTAGCTGGCTGTGAAACGAGAGGCCGTGGGTTCGATTCCCACACCGAGCAAATGTTTGTGTGACAGACAGATATTTGTTTCGGGTCTGGGTGTTGTGGGACCGTAATCCCTCGTAGTTGTTGATACCCACGATACAGGTTTTACCTAGTGTGGGGTCAGGACTATGTGTGTGACTGTTGGGTGTATTATTATTATTATTTTAGACGTGTCGTAACAACCTACTGGAGAAACGTCAGCGCAAGTTCGACGGCGAGCTGCACTCCGCCCAGGAGGAGTTGAAGCGAGAGCGGGCGACCAAAGACCGGCTCTCGCGCGAACGAGACCAGGCGCATGCCGAGAAATACGCGCTGGAGCAGAGCCTCTCTGTGAGTATACGGTCTTATTTACCATGTATTTTTTTATACTGGCACCTAATTGTAACCGTGCGGTTACAATCGGTCGGTTATATATCCCCCGCTACTCAACACAATCGTGCCGGCCTGATTCTTCACACTACACCATGGGCAAGAAGGTGGAGAAGCGGTCGATACGCAGGCGGCCACCTGATGGTAAGTTCTCACCGCCGCCCATAGACTTCTGCAATGCCAGGGCACAGTCAAGCCGCTGCCTACCGTTAATTACCGTTACTGTTATTTTGGCGGCTACGTGACATTTCACCATGCCAGCCCCAGCGTATCTATTTTTTTATCCTGGCACGGCAAACTGACCACAGTACAACTAATGGTAAACGCAGTGCCGTCCAATTAGAGTATCGAGTACCGAGAGACAATCTATCACCCGCTACTCAACACAATCATACCGGCCTGCTTCTTCATACTACGCCATGCGGCAAGAAGGTGAAAAAACGGTCGAGGGTCTAGTGTCGGAGTACTCAGAAATCCGTAAAACGTCCAAAAATTGTACCCAAACTCTAGACCCCCGACAAAAACCGGATGTACACTGGCTTATCCCGGAACGCGACACACTTGCGTGTGCCACTATGGCGAGTTTTACACCGAAAATATCATCATCGAAAAGTTAGAGGTGTATGCCATTTGTGCTAACTTCGATCCCGCGACTATACTCTTGGCAGTATGTACCATTTCCAAGCGGGCTATTGCTGCTTCTTTGTGTTCAATTGCTCCACTTAATATACATTACTTTGAGATAACTACAGCAGTCTTTCTCTCAAAGCTGAATGTCGTTATCATCAACTAAGATACTCTAACTGGACGGCACTGAACTTACCACCAGCTGCTGTGTGGTCACTTTATGCCAGAATAAAAAAAATCTATACCATTGTATGCCTATTAGCTAATCATCTAAATTCTCTTGCAGGAAGCTCGGCTAGAGCTGGAGCTGAAAGAAGAGCGCCTAGCAGCTGCCACGAGGGAACTGGAGGAGCGAGGCGGCGGCGGTGACGAGGTGGCGGCTCTGAGACGAGCACGCACAGACCTGGAGCGACGGCTGCGGGACCAGGAGGAGGAGCTTGACGACCTTGCCGGGCAGATACAGGTGTGTGCACTAGTCGAGCATGGTGGAGTGCTAGTGGCGATAAGACTACATGCACCAAACTCGAACGACAAAAATCTAGATAACCCTACAGTCCAGAGTGCTGAGCGCAAACAACTTAGAAATAATAATTTGAATCGAGAAGACCGTAAATAGTTTCTAACTCCATACATATGGTCTTAATTCGTATACTAATCCTAAAGACTTTTCAGTACTTCATGGATTCTCATGGAGACTCAAACATCAAGCATTCAGCTGAAGAAAATGTATTCGTGATTATAAATTTACTAATTTGTTATGTGTTCAGTTGCTGGAAAGTTCGAAACTGCGACTGGAAATGTTACTGGAGCAGCAACGGAAGGAGGCGAGGCTGGAGGCTGCCGCGAGAGACGATGAGATGGAGGAGACCAGGGCCAACGCCACCAAGAAACTTAAGAGTGAGACTTATTTTATCATATCATTAGTTGCAGATTTCTGATCTAAAATCACACGTGGATTGATGAAGCACGTTATATTTAAATTAACCTCTCATGTACCTAAAGGATATTGGTGTTCGGAAAAGGTAATGAGTAGGGAGTAAATACAAGCCAAAACCAATTTTATTTCCATAATATTAAAGTTAAAAATAGCATGTGATAACGGCGAGTGTTGCCAGTATTCGTCGGCTAGCCAATGATACATGACTGGTTAAAACAATAGAGTAAAAAAAAAGACACCATATGTATTTCCCTGCACTAATTTCCATTGTTGTAACGAAACCCTGAAAAAACCTAGCAAAGAGTTTGTGAAGTACCTCCAAGTATTGATATATTTCAGAAACTATCAACTCTAACAACTAATAAATTAAAAACAGTCTTTAATCGAAGATATTGGTGGATAAACTTGCTTCTCAGTTCGATAACTGAATTTATCTTTCGGGTTATTATTATTTACGTACAGTTTAAGAAAGAGAATTATATTGACAATAAAAACGTCGTTGAATATCTGGCAATACTTGACGTTATTGATGTGCGTATGCGTATTTGTAACGTTAATTTTATCGAATTAAAGTTCATTTTAGCTTGTATTTTTACTCACTACTTATTACCTTTTTCCGAACACAACCTTGGAATGCTTGAGAGATGAAATCACGACGAGGGTGTAATTTATCTGTTTTCATTAGTGCTGGAAAGTCAGCTGGAAAGTGAGCACGCAGAACGAAGCTTACTCCTGCGAGAAAGACACGAGCTGGAGAGACGGCTCGCCTCACTAGAGGAGACGGCGCGGGCAGAGACCCACGAACAAACGCAGCTGGTGCAGAGGCTCAAGAGGTAAACAATTTTTAGTTTCACAATTAATAATTTTCAATTTGTAATGTCATTTGTAGCAAGTTTGTACAACCCACTCGCACATTTATAAAATGTTTACTGTAAACCTATGTGGTGTCCCGCGATATAGGTTCACCTAGTGCAGGGACCGTTGTATTTATGTTACAATGTGTAAAATGTTTTTGAAAATAAACAATTTACTTACATACTTACTGATTACTTAACTGGGAACTTTTTAAAAGTGTCTTGAGTTAAAAAGAAATTTGGACTTACTCGTCCAAATGTTAGAGCTTCCTTCTGAATACCCTGCTGTGTACCATTCTCTCCCTTACACAGGGAAATGCGTACAGTTTTAATTAGTTGGTTAGTGCTACTATTAAGCTATTTTTGTTCTGAACTTTCCTTACCTTTCATGTGATATATTCCATCAAATATAAAGAAATATTTTATTGTTAAATAACTTAACAGTGTCAGTAGGACCTTCTGTTAAAATTCAAGTATCAACATCTATTCAAATGCGTTTTGTTTATATCTAGGGACCTGAAAAGATATAGAGCGTTGCTGCGAGATGCTCAGACCATGCTTGAACAGAAGGAGAAAGAAGGCGGAGGCAAGGCGCAGATAAGACAACTCAAGAATCAGGTAATTACTGTTTAGGCATTAAACAAACACATGGAATATTATCGAAATAAAAAACTATTGAAATAGTGTTAAATACAAATGTCATATAAATCATTAAAAAATATTGATGTGAAACAAGTTTTTCATATAATTATAAATCCAACTTAGATGATGAATTACTCCTACATCAAATTACAAATTTAAATGCAAAAACTAACTTTAACCTAAGCGCTACTTGCAAATAAACATCCTATATAAATATACTGTTACCCAGGTTGAAGATTTAGAGCTAGCAGTACGAGCAGCAACGAAATCGAAGCAGGCCGCAGAGGCGGAAGCTGCGGAGGCGAACGCCGCGTTAGAGGAGGCCTCCAGGGCACGAGCTGATGCTGCGGAACGAGCGCTCACTGCTGCGAGGGATGCTGCTGCGGCGCGGGCGCAGCTCGATGACGCAGAAGAAGAGGCCGCTGAGGTATGGAGACCAGTGTTGTTATTTTCATTGTCTTCAACATCATTATTGTAATCATCATTGTTAACATTATTATTAATACCATTCTAGGGATTATTTCCATAATGTACTATATTATTTAAGATTTTGTTTATGAGTTACATTGTCGTCAACATTCTTAGCGTCATCGTCATCGTTGTCAACATGATTGTTGTTATCGTCATTGTTAACATTAGTATCAGTATCATTGTCGACATGATTTACTATTTAATTTAAATAGACAAACCAGAAGTATATAAACAACAAATTTCACAAAGTGTATGTTTTCCGTGTCTAGTTACTGAAAAAATACCGCGCAAGTACGAATGCGTTATGTGCGGCGCAAGCCGAAGCTCGAGATGCGGAGACAAGAGCGGCCGCCGCGCAAGAGGAGGCGCGCAATGCGAGGGAGCGTATAGCGGAGCTGACCGCACGGCTGGCTGCAGCCGAGGCAGGTCATCATCACGACCAACATGAGGCCGAACGACGTCTCGACCTACGCAATAAGGTACGACCTTCAGTTTTATAATAAAAATACAATACTCTCTCTCTCTCTCTCACTACTCTCTTGCTAAATTTGAACAGTCTAGTTTTAGGACGCATGTTGTGGGACTGTGTCTCGTAGTAAAGCTCACAGTTTATTCACAGCTTTGAGCGAAGGACTAGTGGGTGTTATTGTTGGATATAAGTATTTAAAAATCGAAAATATTTTGATTATCTTATAATCTAATACAAGATATAAAATATAGTACAAGAGGGTATCACATACCTACAACGATATCAGGATGTTTAAATCTTACAATACTCATACCCGAAACGAATATTAACGTCCCCGCACGAACGAACGAAGTAACATCATTGTGATGTTATTAGATTTTTCATAATTTTCCTTAGCTGTACCCCTCTCATTAGTAGAGGAGGCCCGTGCCCAGCAGTGGGACAATGATTAATACAGGGCTAGTATTATTATTATTATTCCTTAGCTGTAACATGATTGTTGGTTATAGGAGTTGGAGTCGAGCCTGGAGCTAGAGGCGACGGCACGCACTCGAGTGGAAGGTCAGCTGGCGCGAGTGAGGGAGGCGCACGAACAGCTCGCGTCGGAACTGGGGGCTGCACGCCAGAGAGACCAGCTCGCTGCTGATGAACTGCGCAAGATCACCAGGCAACTCAGGTACCACACCTAACAGTAGGCAGCGGCTTTGCTGTGCCCTGGTATTGCAGAAGTCCATGGGCGGCGGTGACTACTTACCATCAGGTGGCCCGTCTGCTCGTCTGCCTATCGAGGCACTAAAAAAATTCATGTCACTAGACGGTAGGCGAAGGTGGAACTCGCCCAAGAGACAATATCGGCATGTAAAATATTAAGATAATAATTAATAATAATCGGTTAGCGCGCCGGGCAATACTTGTTGACGTTACCATTCCGCATGACGATAACCTCGTTAAAGCTGAAAAAGACATAATGTCCAAATATTTGGATCTGGCTCACGAGGTTGTTGAAATGTGGAATGTTGACTCGGCTGTTATTGTCCCGATAATCCATCTACTATCTTGGGATAGTAGATGGATTATCGGGAAAAAAAAATGTACAGTTCTCTTGGGAGAACTGTACATTTTTTCGGGATAAAAAGTAGCCTATGTGCTATTCCAGACTATAATCTATCTCTGTGCCAAATTTCAACCAGATCCGTTCAGCCGTTCTGGCGTGATTGAGTAACACACATCCATCCATCCACCCATCCCAACATTCGCATTTATAATAGTAGTAAGATTAAACACAAGAAACTACCTTAATCTACAATTTTTTTTGATACGACATTAACCAGTCATGACTCATAAGCTTGCCGGCGGAGCGTTCAAATACTGGCCAGTTACGCCGTTCTTACATGCTATTTTTAACTTTAATGTTATGGAAATAAAATTGATTTTGGCTTGTATTCCCTACTTTTTTAAATATCTTTATAGACACGAGTGATTAATGAAATATAAAAGAGATATTAAGTTGTCTATTTATTTGCAGAGAGTTGAAGGAGGAGAACTCATCGCTGGAGGGTCGGCTGGGCGAGGCGTGCCGCGCGCGTGCTGCGGCGGAGAGCGCGGCGGCGGCGGCGGGCGCGGAGGCGGCGGCGGCGCGGGACGAAGCGCGCACGGCCGCACGTCGCGCACACGCGCTGCAGGAGGCCATCGCCGCGGACCTCAACGCACCGCTCGACGCACGTGACACTGACAGGTCACTCTCAAATACACTTACTAACATTTTATCACCAATATTCATCGTTGTTTTGTTAATGTCATTCTTTTTTTTATTCTGGCGCGGGAAAGTGACCACACTGCACCTAATGGTAAGCGCAGTACCGTCTAGATAGAGTATCTAGCAACATCGTTGTTACTGCCAACGGTGTCGACTATACAGCCACCGTTGAAGGCAAATATTGCTTTTATTTAAGATCGGAACCACAATAGCAAGTTCTCCGCAATACGAAACCCATGTTCCAACTTACGTATTAATATTGAGTGATCCACTCTGTCGAATACTCTGCTGAAATCTGTGTACACTGCATCAGTCTGCAACCCAGAGTCGATAGATGCAGCCAATTCCTTGACATAAGTCACTGTGTTGGTTGTAGTGGATTTACGAGACACAAACCCATGTTGCAAAGAAGATAACATCTCTTTTATATGCCACGATAAAAAGGGGCTAAAGAGAGACTCAAAAACCTTTGAGGAACATGAGAAAAGTGATATTGTAGAAGTTGCCTTAATTCCAGAAAGTATAGGACTTTAATTACTTGTAAAACTTATAGTTTTATTTGTATTCACAGCGACAACGACAGCTACAGTTCCGACGAGTCGATAGGAACTTTCCTGGCGAACCACAAGCTGAGCCCTTCAGCGCCCTCGCGGAACAGCATGCAACTTGACAATTCACACAAGTGAGTACTCATTTTTAATGTTTTGACCATAACTATTTTTTTTATTATTTACTCTATAAAAGAGAAGGCAAAGGTTCTCCACCATGCAGCCATGTCTGTCGTAATTTTTTCCAAATCTGGGCTAGAATTAAAGTCTTCTTCTTCTCTGGTTGGAAGCCATGTCTGCAGTCTTCATCCATTCAAAAGGGGGAAGCCATGTCCGATATTTTTCTCATTCTAAAGGCCGGAACCATGTCTGAAATAAACACAATTCAAGAGGCCTAAGCCATGTCTGTAATAGTCACAATTTAAAGGCCGAAGCCATGTCTGTAATAGTCACAATTTAAAGGCCTAAGCCATGTCTGAAATAATTTTTTCACTTATTAATCACAATAAAACATCACATCACATTCCCGCCATTTTTTTTTCTTGACCATAACTAATGAAAGAAGTTTGTATTTTAGTGACATATTTTTTTTTATTTTGAATACTAATGAGCGAACACATAACTTTCAATCGTGATGGCCCTTATTATATAATAGGATAACTTTGAACTAAGTTTAAGTCAACAAGTTACTATGGGTTACCATAGCAACTAATGATATAGACCTGGCTAAACGGCAGTCTTCGTTTTGTAATAAGGCGTAATGAGTGATGTATTAAAACTGTAAAAGGTAACATTAAAAAAATATGTTACTGTTTTATTTTCCAGAGAATTGAATTACGGTGGTCATAGCACAGGACAGGCCCTGAAATGGATACTTAAAAAAATGAATTCAATGCTCTAGACGAATCAGAGGTTCAATGCATAATTTTCCTTGACAGATCGCACAGCACAGAAGGTCGTGAGAGTCGATGCAGCGCAGGTTCTACTTCCAAGCAGTCACCTGTCAAAGAGTCGTTCGCATAACACGACGTGTCGGGCGCCGGCGGTGGGCTGCTCGCCGCTGCGCTGCCCGCACTCTGCGCCGTGCTCTGCTCCCGACAGCGGCACGACTCCCCGCATCCACCCATACAGTAGCCGGCACCTCCACGCACTACAGAACATTCTAGAACATTATGGAACTTTACAGAACATTATGGAACTTTACAGAACATTGTGGAACTTTACAGAACATTATGGAACTTTACAGAACATTATGGAACTTTACAGAACATTATCGAACTTTACAGAACATTGTGGAACATTGCTGAAGAATTAGTAGATCTGTAGGTCTTTATGGTACTTTCCAGAAAATATGAGAAATAAGCCAAGCTGAGTTTAGTAACCTGTGTCATGATTATTTTAGAACTTTCACAAACTTCCGAAAAAGTTTCACCTCACTAGAATACTTATATCCAAAACTATGACTTCAATTACAATTCTTAAAATATTATTTGTCATAATATCTTTACATAGTTGTGTTCGGACAATATTAAGACAGCGAACTACGTAAAACTATTATAACATGTCATTTTTCAACTGACAGATAGACTGACTAATAAACGAACCAACGATCCATTCTTTGCATTGAATAGTGATAGATAAAAATGTCACATTTCGTGATGAATGACAACCAAGAACACTGATGGACATAGTATAAAAATACAAATCAAAATGTTTCATCTTTATTTCTTACTACTTACGATACACAGTACCTTAAACGATTTAAACACTTCGAAGACTATATACGAAAGAGAAAAGAAGGCGATATTGAACTAACCTCTTTACAATATCGATTAATAATTTAATCGATACGAAATACGCTTCAATGCTTACATTTAGAAGAATATACAACAATGGCTCCTAAATTTAGACTGCTATATACAATAACATTTTTACATCTCAATTTTTAAAATTCAAATTTTAACGCTTTTGATATGAATTATAGAAGATTATCGATATATTATTATCGCATTATCGATATTAGGTAGTCCAGTATGTAGAAAGATGGCGCTAGTGTCAAACTAAAATTATGCATTCCAGAATATCTAAATGTAATGTTTGAACGCGTATAAACTAGCGGTCTTCTAGACGCACTAGCGGCATCACAATTAGGCTTTGACATTTATTTATTTAGCGTAGAACCTATCTTAGAGAGAATATCGATTAGAAATCGCGCGGCTAACGCCAGCAAGTCAGTATTTAGGCGGTGTAGTGGCGATAAGGCTCGGTTCACACGCACTGCGTACTCTTTCAAATATCTAGCAAAATTCAATATCATGTACTTGAATAGTCTAGTGACTTAGATAAATAATCTTAGTGTTTCTCTTCGACATGGAGTGCGTGTGAACAAGGCCTTACTTACAAAATAGTTAAGTTCTTTGTTGTTTAGTTAGCTAACTTTTGTACATAACTAGATGGCATATAAGATTTATTATTTAATTTGTAATATTTGTGTGATCAGACTGTTATAATATGATTTATTTGTTATAGTTGTTGCTTTATGTAGACTTCGGACATATCTGTTAGGTGAATAGGAGTTTGTGTATCTCCTTCAACCGTTTTTTATTGTAATTTAACTTTTATTATCCACAGGTCTATTATGTAAAATTGTTTTAAATTTTTCAGTCAATAACATGTGCTTGTTTTTATTGTATTTAGTTTCAATTTGACTTATATTCTATGCATTTTATCATTATTCTTGCAAATGGAAATATAATGAAATAGGTATTTATCGAATTCATTTTACGTAATAGGCTGGTGGCGATTTGATGTATATCCCTCGTATTATAATCGTAAATGTGTATCTGTATGGAATATTATAACGTGTACCTCTTGTGTGTCTGTAACCGAAAATAATTAATATGTGTATGATAATGTGATGAAATGTTACTGCATTCAATACTGGTTGTAAAATGAAATTATTTAATAAAGTAACTGAAATAAATATGTGCCTTTTTTTAACCTGCTTTCGACCTACTTTGTAGTAGTATGTAGTATGAGCGAATTTGCCATTAAAATTGTTTAGTGTCGGAAAAGCACATAGTAGATAAATACAACGCTCACCACTCTAGGTGTATGTATCACGGGAGACCACATAGATTTACAGTTATCAGTTTAAAATGTGCGAGTGGGCTATACAAAGTAGCTGCTAATAGCATCATACCGAAGGTTGGCGGGTTGATTTAAGCGAGGTATAAAGTTTTTTTTTGTTTTTCGAAAAAAAAATCTTTTTTTGCGTGCGATTTTAGTAGATATAATATATTACTTACGTAAGCACGTACTGCATCTTATGATTTATTTTCATAGATTTATGAGCATTATTTTCTAAAAACTGAGCCCTGTTTTGCCTGAGCGCCAAAAAAGTACACAAAAAAATGAAACTAGGCGCAAAAACTGCAGAATTAAGATAAATCAATTAGCCCATCATTATATACCTTGTGGCCACGTCAAACTTTAAACCCGTTTCAATGCACTTACTCGCCGTAAATGTGTATAGAGTTAGTGATCCAAAACACACCTATAATAGATGATTCCGTGAAAATAAAAATGTTTTAGGTTATTAATAAACAATAAATAATATTAATAAATAATATAGGTAATCGGTTATTGTTTAGTTCTGTCTCGCTTCTCGCAGTAACAAGCACTATCATAACCATACCTCGGCGAGACTAGGGCAATATACCCGCAAACAAACATAATTCGACAGCCTCCGTGGCGCAGTGGGCGAGAAGCTGGCTTTGAAACGAAAGGGGGTAGGTTCGATTTATGCACAGAGACAAATGCTTGTGTGAGAGACGGATATTTGTTTCGGGTCTGGGTGTTGTGGGACCGTACCCATAGTCCCTCGTAGTTCTGGATACCAAGGATACAGGTTTAACGTAGGGTGGGATCAGGTCGACTCCGTGTGATTTTTGGGTGTTTTTTTTTTTTTATCCTGGCACGGCAAAGTGACCGCACTGTACCTGATGGTAAGCTCAGTGCGGTCCAAATAGAGTACTGAGTAGCGAGAGACGATCTATCCCCGCTACTCAACACACTCATGCCGGCCTGCTTCTTCACACTACGCCATGAGCAAGAAGGGGTCGAGGGTCTAGTGTCAGAGAACTAAGAAGGCCGCAAAATGGCCATTGTACCCCAACTCCAGACCCCCGACAAAAACCGGATGTACACTGGCTGACTCCGGAACGCGACACACTTGCGTGTGCCACTATGGCGGGTTTTTCGAAAATAAAAACTATCCAATATCATGCGATCAGGTGAATATTTCACTAACATAGGTATTTATTATTCGTTGTTCTTCGACTTCAATAGTTTCTCCTTGAACTCGTCGTTGCTGAAGCGTGTCTAATAATTATATCTCACACCAATGGCCTTGACGATGAGCGCTGTTCGCATATAGAGAAAAAGTTAATAATAATTTATTAGCTGTATTTACGGATTTTAATGAAATCTTACCCGCATGTAATAATTTGTCCGGGTAATTTGCATAACATTGGAAGAGACTTAATAAACAATGTTAAAAATCCTGCTCGGTGCTCGGCAAGTACCTATGGCAACTCTTAACATGTATTGTCTCACCCAATGTGTGGAATTTGTTTATCATTCAGTGCAAACCATTTTGTACTCACTGTACTCAGATATAGAATTACTATAAATCGGGGATAGGCTAGCACCCGAAAGGGACAGATGTACACTATGGGGTTATCAACTAACTTTATTTTACCCAGTTCTTGAAATCTCAGGTGTGCGTGTTTCATGTTTTTGGTACACAATTTAGACGTCCAGTTAAACTATGAAAGATGGAACTTTTGGAAATATAGAATAGAAGAAATACACTTAAAAAAGTACAACGAAATATAAAAATAATATATTATTCAATCGGTAACTATAAGCCTATAATCAGATCTGAAAATACCGTGAATCTCAACTACAGTGCGAGTATGTATATGATTTAATAAATGCTAAAGTAACTAATATTATAAAATTAGGAAACAAATTAGGCAGCTACCTGTTTTACAATTTGTGCATTTACAGAAAAAAATATAAAAAATAAGAAAATTTTGTAATATAGTGAATAATAATAATGGCTGTAAAAACTCAGACCTCTGTAATTTATCATACTCAACACGTTCCAAACTTACATAAGATACGAAATGAATTTAAATAATGATATATTTCCGCAATCACAAATATAGACGTTGTTGATGTTTAAACTTTTAGGGCAAAATTAAAGATTGGCCAAACATTACAACTGATACTCAGTCAGTGATAACAATACTATGTCTAAGTCTGTTGCACTTATACTTTTTATAATATATACATCCTTCTTTTTCTGGGTAAATATGTCAAATCTATAGTAGTTCTATATCTGTGTTTATGTACAATTCTTTAGAGATGTACTGGAGATCTTATTACCAATCGAAACGAACGCGTAAATCGAAAAGTAGAATTAATTCTCGTTATTCAACTCCAAAAATCCAAAATACATAGAGTTCGGAAACATGTTTTAAGAAAAATATTTTAATTACCTTATTACTACTATTTCTATGTATCCTTTACTAAAATAAGTGTTGTGGCATCCTAAAACATTGTGTCTATTAATATTTTCAAAGTGCCTAAAAAATAAAAATGCCATCATAAACGCTACATGTCAGACACACCAAACACTCTTACAAACGTTCTCAATTATAAATACAATTATTAACATTACCTTTAAATCTGAATTTCTCATAAGATTCCAAGTCCTGGGTAGAATCGAATAGGTAACGATTGATTTCTGACAAGTGACAACACTACATTACGCCCCTTCTGTCGTGTCAAAAAGTACGGTTCGAAATTTTTATTATATTTTATCTAGTAATTTGTTTGTGTTAGTTTTATTTTAAAAGCTCTACACTTACGTTCTTCTAAAATCCCAATGTCGATCTAAATTCCACTCTCTACGGAATATAATTACCGACATAAATCTAGCAGAAGTAGTGGCGAAGTTGTCAAATTAGCTATTGATTTTTCGGCGAGGGTGTTTTTTTAAATAATTTCCTTTTTCTACTCCGAATAGGTGCAAAACACGTTAGTTATATAAAACCACGAAGATGACGGACTCAAGATACTTCACGACCACTAAGAAGGGGGAGATCTTCGAGCTAAAGTCGGAGCTGAACAGTGACAAAAAAGAAAAGAAGAAAGAAGCTGTTAAAAAAGTAAGTGAAATCAATATTATTGAGTCATCGCTAAACTATATGTAGTAGAGGTCAGACATTTGTTTTGGTAGGTACTTTTCGATGGGCCACTTCTTGTCAGAGAATGTAGGTACCCATAGTTGAGTTATAATTTCATTTGGTATATGATTCTGTTCAAGGATGAGAGTAATAGAAAAACTTTATTTTCCATATAAACTTTTCCACTTTCACAGTAGTTGATTTGAAAATTAAAGAAATATATTATTAATTTTGTCAAACAGTGCAAATTAATGTAGTTTTAATTAAACCTACCCTAAAATTTGTATGTCCCGTACTGACTTTGAAACACCTTTTCACTATTTTAATCTCTTAAGGATAGCTTCAAACTTGATTTTAAATTCATTTCGAATAGCATCAGTGTAAGAGTGAACGAATTGGGGGATAGAGTGGGATTCGGCATGTTATGACAAGAAACAATATGAAAGAAACAATTGTTACAAGAAAATCTGGAGGTTAATATTATCAAATGGTCTTTCTAGGTCATAGCATCTATGACAGTTGGGAAAGATGTGTCAGCATTGTTCCCTGATGTAGTCAACTGCATGCAGACAGATAACTTGGAGTTAAAGAAACTTGTCTACTTATACCTAATGAACTATGCCAAGTCACAACCAGACATGGCAATAATGGCCGTCAACACATTTGTCAAGGTATGTGCCATTTCATTATTTCATTGCCATAACTTAGATAATCATTATATAATTCTGTTTTGTCGTATAAAATTCTCTAGTATAATGTTTTTGATGTTAAGTGTAATGGACTCTTACTGTGACCCCAAAACAAAAGTCATTCTGATGGAATTAATAATCTTTATGTAGAATGTTTTTCATGGTCAAAAGAGTGCTTGAACATTGATGAGATTAAAAAATATGAGCATTACATAATATTTATTTAAAAATCTAGGATCTTATGTATAGAAAATACGGTATAATCAATGATTTCCCCACATAACAATAACTTCTTAGCATTCAACAAATTGTTTTCACCTATACTTTGATTTTGAGAAATACGGAAACATGAATACAATGTTTATATGTATTATAAAAATACTTAAACATATTATTAAGTACGTAGAGTAGTGACTTGTGTGAGTGTGACTTGTGTTTTTTGTCATTTTAACGTCAACTGTGTCCGTATTATGATGGGTGGAAGGATCTACCAACATACCAGCTTGTTAAGGTAAACATGATCCAAAGAAATCCAATCGACTCATCTATAAAGTAGATTTACACATTATATAAGTACAGTAGGAAAGCCAGTGTTGTATGTGGCACATAAGAATCCCCTGATATCATCCTGCATGCTTATACGTTGCATGAATGTGCAGTCTTGACCACAAGCATTCATTTATACTGAAACAAAAATAAAACCATTGTACAAAAAATATATTTTTTCATTTAAATAGCTAATAACATTCTGATCCAAATGATCTGAGCAATGATATCACTAGTAAAATCCATAATAAATGAATTACAGCATTCTTTCAGTTATTTAAATAAAAATAAATTGAGTATCAATCAATTATTATATTAAAATATTTATCGATGGTTGGCAGACTATTTGATAAACGACTTTTTGAAAAGTTACAGGATCCCTCCTTTTTTTTCTAAAACCTTTAAATCTCTAGGTTATTTTTTTTTTTTTTTTAAAAACACTAAGAAAACTATTGAGTGGATTTTAGTAGAATTAGTACATTACTTTTTTAGCACATTATTGCATCTTTAAGACTTATTTTCAAGCATTTATGAGCATTTTCTAAAACAAATATGCACTGAAAAAGAATGAGCTCTGTTTTACTATTTGATTTTAGCACCAAAAAATACACACAAAATAAAAGTTACTATGCTCAAAAGATGCAGAAAAATTGGCTAGTTCCGAATATAACTCAATATTGCAAAAAAATTATGATTCAATCAAATAGCCTGCCAACCATTGATATATTTTATCTGATCTAACATACTAAAAATTTTTATGACAACTTTTTAAAAAAATATACAGATTCAATCGAAATCTTCAATAATAAATAGTGAAATTGTATGAAGAATAAATGCTTGTGGACTTGATCAAAGAATAAATACAAATTTCATCATAAGCACAATAAATGTGTAAATCTACATAAAAGATAATAACAAGCATTGATTATATTATGCAAGAGCTAAATTACGAAGTAAAGATTCCATGCCTCATATATTTTATTATGAAGTAGCACATCAGCTGTTATATATATACCTATATCTCATACAGTAGAACCCCTATAGATGTATAGAAATACAAATATGTTGCCCCATTTCTGTATCCTGTTTTTTATTACTGTAATTTATTTAGAGTGATAGCCTAGTTGGTTGCGGTACGGACTGTGAAGACGAAAGTCGTATGTTCGAAACCCAAATGGCATACACCTCTGACTTTTCTAAAGTTATGTGTGTATTAAAATGTTAATTATCGCTTGCTTTAACGGTGAAGGAAAACATCGTGAGGAAACCTGCATACCTGAGAATTCTCATACAAGTTTCGAAGGTATGTGAAGTCTACCAACCCGCATTAGGCCAGCGTGGTAGACTAAGGCCTAACCCCTCTCATTAGTAGAGGAGGCCCGTGCCCAGCAGTGGGACAATGTTTAATACAGGGCTAGTACTAATTTATTTAGGCTTTAGGGAGTTATGACATGTTTTAATAGTTATTTTTATTAAGGTCAGACTAATCTCAAATTTATATTTTGATACTAATTAATCATTCTAAAAACAAATTTTAGTTTTATTATAATATCCAGCATACGAACAAAATCGTATTTGTTTTATTAATATTTATTCCGTTCAATAGTATAACATTCACATTACAAAAATCACTAACAATGGGTTTCTACTGTAAAAATGCTTATAGTGGTAATTGCTTAAGTATATTGATGTCGCTTGTTTTTTTTTTATCCGCCCCTCAATACCGTATGCAAAACGCGTTGCCACTCCAGGACTGCGAGGATTCGAACCCGTTGATACGAGCGCTCGCGGTGCGCACGATGGGCTGCATTCGAGTGGACAAGATCACAGAGTATCTGTGCGAACCGCTGAGGAAATGTCTAAAGGATGAAGATCCGTATGTCAGGAAGACGGCCGCAGTATGCGTTGCTAAACTGTATGATATATCTTCTAGCATGGTTGAAGATCAGGTTAGTGGATTTTTGTAATTTTTTATAACTTTGTGTAAGATTTGAGGCTTTGTATATCTATCTTATTTAATTTCACATGCAGGGTTTCTTGGACCAATTGAAGGATTTGCTTAGCGATTCAAACCCCATGGTTGTTGCGAATGCGGTGGCTGCTCTCTCAGAAATCAATGAGGCTAGTGTCTCTGGACACCCTCTTGTAGGTAAGTTCTGCAGGTACCGACATTCTGTTAAAATAAATGGAATCAATATATGTGCAATGTTTCCAAGTGCAAAAACAATTGTTTTACACATACCCACACATACACTCACGCCTGTAATCCCCGATAGGGTAGGCAGAGGTGTAACCAGTACACCCGCTTTTCGCCGAATTTCAGAAATGTAATAGGGGGTGAGCCTATCGCCATATGGGGCACAATTCCAGACTCCAGGCTGATACTGAGTATTTTTAAACTGAAAACCCAATATCACTTTACCCGACCCGGGGATCGAACCCGAGACCTCAGCACAGCCGTTACGCATACGCAATTACATTTGCGCCGGCTAAATATAATTAGCCGGCGCAATTGGCGCCGCCGATTAGCCGGCTGTGAAACGTGAGGCCGTGGGTTCCATACCCACACCAGGACAAATGTTTGTGTGACAGAAAATATTTGTGTCCGGGGTCTGGGTGTTGTGAGACCGTGCGTCTCTCGTAGTCCCTGATACCCACACAAGAGTCGTATCTTAGTGTGGGGTTGGGACTATGTGTGTGACTGTTATATAATATTTAAAAAAAGACAAAAAGAGTGAACTCTATAGCTACTACCGCCTGTACTTTTAGAAATGAACGCGCCCACCATTAACAAGCTGCTAACAGCCCTCAACGAGTGCACGGAGTGGGGACAGGTGTTCATCCTGGACGCGCTGTCGAACTACTCGCCGCGTGACGCTAGGGAAGCGCACTCCATCTGCGAGCGCATCACGCCGCGACTGGCGCATGCCAACGCCGCCGTCGTGCTGTCAGCTGTCAAGGTGACATAATTTTTTGCTCTAATTGTCTGCTCTTAAAATTATTATTAATTTGAATATGTCAAATACTGGGCAATGGAATGGAGTCTGCAGCAGTATAATAGTTATTGTTGTATATATAAAAATAAAAATATATTAGTGTAACAGATTTATTATTTGAGCAGCTATTCTAAATGTTGAAAAGGTGTTCATTTCATTCTTGATTATCCAGTCATATATCAAATGGTTTGCCGGCGCGCCGGAAGTCGCTGTTCTTACATGCTATTTTCAACTTTAATGTTATGGAAATAAAATTGATTTTGACTTCCATTTACTCTGTACCTTACCTTTTTAATATATTTTGATACGCGAGTGGTTAAATTATAGAATGTAATCAATTGCACTACAAATCAGCAACATTACTTCTTAAAGTAATTCTAATTTTTGCACCATTATTAAAAACTTATTCTCGACTTGTATACCAGGTTCTGATGAAGCTGATGGAGATGGTGTCATCAGACACTGAGTTGGTCAGCACATTATCACGCAAACTGGCGCCACCGCTTGTGACTTTACTCAGTGCTGAGCCCGAAGTACAGTATGTGGCTCTGAGAAACATCAACTTAGTTGTGCAGAAGAGGCCTGATATATTGAAACATGAAATGAAGGTAGGTGCAACAGTGGAGAAAGTATGATTTTAGTCTATTTATTATGCATAATTTATAGGTATACTGAAATTAAAGTAAATCAGTTAGATATCTAGGGTTGTACGTTGTTGAAATTATGTAGACTTCCTACAAATAAGCTTTGTAAAAATTATGAAAGTTCACTCAAAATTATTTTTATTTAATTTGCATTTGCTTTAAATAATGACATGAGCGTGTCTGGCTTGTCAGACCTAAAATCTCTCATAATTCCTGATATCATGGCACAAGACTCGTATTGTAAGCTCAGGACTGTATGTATGACTGTTGGGTATTAATTATTATTGTTTGATTACGGTAGGCAACGGCTTTGCTGTGCCCTAGCATTGCAGAAGTCTATGGGCAGCCTGTCTGCTCGTCTGTCTACCCAAGCAGTAAAGAAAAAGATAAACAATAATATATATTTGATTTACAGGTGTTCTTCGTAAAATACAACGACCCTATCTACGTTAAACTTGAAAAGCTGGACATCATGATTCGGCTCGCGTCACAGGCCAACATCGCACAAGTACTGGGCGAGTTGAAGGAGTACGCCACCGAGGTGGACGTGGACTTCGTCAGGAAGGCGGTCAGGGCCATTGGCAGGTGTGCCATCAAGGTAAGAGTCACCACACAATAGTTCTACAGTTTAATTAGACCCACACTCAGCTCTACAGCTTTATTAGACACACACTCAGCTCTACAGTTTTATTAGACACACACTCAGCTCTACAGCTTTATTAGACACACACTCAGCTCTACAGTTTTATTAGACACACACTCAGCTCTACAGCTTTATTAGACCCACACTCAGCTCTACAGCTTTATTAGACACACACTCAGCTCTACAGTTTTATTAGACACACACTCAGCTCTACAGTTTTATTAGACACACACTCAGCTCTACAGCTTTATTAGACACACACTCAGCTCTACAGTTTTATTAGACACACACTCAGCTCTACAGTTTTATTAGACACACACTCAGCTCTACAGTTTTATTAGACACACACTCAGCTCTACAGCTTTATTAGACACACACTCAGCTCTACAGTTTTATTAGACACACACTCAGCTCTACAGCTTTATTAGACACACACTCAGCTCTACAGCTTTATTAGACACACACTCAGCTCTACAGCTTTATAAGACACACACTCAGCTCTACAGTTTTATTAGACACACACTCAGCTCTACAGTTTTATTAGACACACACTCAGCTCTACAGTTTTATTAGAGCCACACTCAGCTCTACAGCTTTATTAGACACACACTCAGCTCTACAGTTTTATTAGAGCCACACTCAGCTCTACAGCTTTATTAGACACACACTCAGCTCTACAGTTTTATTAGACCCACACTCAGCTCTACAGTTTTATTAGACACACACTCAGCTCTACAGTTTTATTAGACACACACTCAGCTCTACAGTTTTATTAGACCCACACTCAGCTCTACAGCTTTATTAGACACACACTCAGCTCTACAGTTTTATTAGAGCCACACTCAGCTCTACAGCTTTATTAGAGCCACACTCAGCTCTACAGCTTTATTAGACACACACTCAGCTCTACAGTTTTATTAGACACACACTCAGCTCTACAGTTTTATTAGACACACACTCAGCTCTACAGCTTTATTAGACACACACTCAGCTCTACAGTTTTATTAGACCCACACTCAGCTCTACAGTTTTATTAGACACACACTCAGCTCTACAGTTTTATTAGACCCACACTCAGCTCTACAGCTTTATTAGACACACACTCAGCTCTACAGTTTTATTAGACCCACACTCAGCTCTACAGCTTTATTAGACACAAACTCAGCTCTACAGTTTTATTAGACCCACACAGCTCTACAGTTTTATTAGACACACACTCAGCTCTACAGTTTTATTAGACCCACACTCAGCTCTACAGCTTTATTAGACACACACTCAGCTCTACAGTTTTATTAGACCCACACTCAGCTCTACAGCTTTATTAGACACACACTCAGCTCTACAGTTTTATTAGACACACACTCAGCTCTACAGTTTTATTAGACCCACACTCAGCTCTACAGTTTTATTAGACACACACTCAGCTCTACAGTTTTATTAGACACACACTCAGCTCTACAGCTTTATTAGACACACACTCAGCTCTACAGTTTTATTAGACACACACTCAGCTCTACAGCTTTATTAGACACACACTCAGCTCTACAGCTTTATTAGACACACACTCAGCTCTACAGCTTTATTAGACACACACTCAGCTCTACAGCTTTATTAGACACACTCAGCTCTACAGTTTTATTAGACACACACTCAGCTCTACAGTTTTATTAGACACACACTCAGCTCTACAGTTTTATTAGACACACACTCAGCTCTACAGTTTTATTAGACACACACTCAGCTCTACAGTTTTATTAGACATACACTCAGCTCTACAGTTTTATTAGAGCCACACTCAGCTCTACAGCTTTATTAGACACACACTCAGCTCTACAGTTTTATTAGACCCACACTCAGCTCTATAGTTTTATTAGACACACACTCAGCTCTACAGTTTTATTAGACCCACACTCAGCTCTACAGCTTTATTAGACACACTCAGCTCTACAGTTTTATTAGACCCACACTCAGCTCTACAGCTTTATTAGACACACACTCAGCTCTACAGTTTTATTAGACCCACACTCAGCTTTACAGCTTTATTAGACACACACTCAGCTCTACAGCTTTATTAGACACACACTCAGCTCTACAGCTTTATTAGACACACACTCAGCTCTACAGCTTTATTAGACACACACTCAGCTCTACAGTTTTATTAGACACACACTCAGCTCTACAGTTTTATTAGACACACACTCAGCTCTACAGTTTTATTAGACACACACTCAGCTCTACAGTTTTATTAGAGCCACACTCAGCTCTACAGCTTTATTAGACACACACTCAGCTCTACAGTTTTATTAGACCCACACTCAGCTCTACAGTTTTATTAGACACACACTCAGCTCTACAGTTTTATTAGACCCACACTCAGCTCTACAGCTTTATTAGACACACACTCAGCTCTACAGTTTTATTAGACCCACACTCAGCTCTACAGCTTTATTAGACACACACTCAGCTCTACAGTTTTATTAGACACACACTCAGCTCTACAGTTTTATTAGACACACACTCAGCTCTACAGTTTTATTAGACCCACACTCAGCTCTACAGTTTTATTAGACACACACTCAGCTCTACAGTTTTATTAGACCCACACTCAGCTCTACAGCTTTATTAGACACACACTCAGCTCTACAGTTTTATTAGACCCACACTCAGCTCTACAGCTTTATTAGACACACACTCAGCTCTACAGTTTTATTAGACCCACACTCAGCTCTACAGTTTTATTAGACACACACTCAGCTCTACAGTTTTATTAGACCCACACTCAGCTCTACAGCTTTATTAGACACACACTCAGCTCTACAGCTTTATTAGACACACACTCAGCTCTACAGTTTTATTAGACACACACTCAGCTCTACAGTTTTATTAGACCCACACTCAGCTCTACAGCTTTATTAGACCCACACTCAGCTCTACAGCTTTATTAGACACACACTCAGCTCTACAGCTTTATTAGACACACACTCAGCTCTACAGTTTTATTAGACACACACTCAGCTCTACAGTTTTATTAGACCCACACTCAGCTCTACAGCTTTATTAGACACACACTCAGCTCTACAGTTTTATTAGACACACACTCAGCTCTACAGTTTTATTAGACACACACTCAGCTCTACAGTTTTATTAGACCCACACTCAGCTCTACAGCTTTATTAGACACACACTCAGCTCTACAGTTTTATTAGACACACACTCAGCTCTACAGTTTTATTAGACCCACACTCAGCTCTACAGTTTTATTAGACACACACTCAGCTCTACAGTTTTATTAGACACACACTCAGCTCTACAGTTTTATTAGACACACACTCAGCTCTACAGTTTTATTAGACCCACACTCAGCTCTACAGCTTTATTAGACACACACTCAGCTCTACAGTTTTATTAGACACACACTCAGCTCTACAGTTTTATTAGACACACACTCAGCTCTACAGTTTTATTAGACACACACTCAGCTCTACAGTTTTATTAGACACACACTCAGCTCTACAGTGTTAGAAAAGAAGTATTCAGCATGGTGTCTGAACAAAATATAATCATATGGCTTATAAGTTTTACAGAACCTATATACACACTGTAGATTCATTTTGAACTAAAACAAAGTAACAACACGAAGGCAAAAACACTTGCATTTTAACAATAATAAAATCGTAATAATTATGACTATAAAAATAAATTTAAATTTATAACTTCCTAACGATTTACAATATAAAAACTACCTTACATCCCATATATTATTATGAAACATATCATAAAGTTTATAAGAATATTTTTTCCGTATAATATCCACGACAGTATAAAGTGACAACAGAATTGACACACCATACTTATCTGGCCAGGTGGAACCGTCAGCAGAACGTTGCGTCTCCACACTCCTGGAGCTGATCCAGACCAAAGTGAACTATGTGGTGCAAGAAGCTATCGTGGTGATCAAGGACATCTTCCGCAAGTACCCCAACAAGTATGAGAGCATCATCAGCACCTTGTGTGAGAACTTGGACACACTCGACGAACCAGAGGCTAGGGCTTCTATGGTGAGAAAAACCCAATATAACTTTAGCCGACCCGGGGTCGAACCCGAGACGTCAGCACAGCAGTCGTAACGCATGCGCAATTACAACTGTGTAGTGATTAATGTGAGGTATATATGGTGATTGAATTATTATTATTATTCACTTTCAGGTGTGGATAGTCGGCGAGTACGCTGAGCGTATCGACAACGCCGATGAGTTGCTTGACTCGTTCCTGGAAGGATTCCACGATGAGAATGCACAGGTAACTTGTTGATTTCTACTATGATTGGTACGATGTTTGATCGTGTTGTGGCCTTTTAAGTATTTTGACACGCTCGACCGATTCTTCACCTTCCGGCCTTCTGTGTACTCTGACACTAGAGCCTCGACCGTTTCTTCACCTTCTTGCCCATGACGTGGTGTGAGGAAGCAGGCCCGCATGAGTAGCTGGAGACATATTGTCTCTCGCTACTCTAATTTGGTCGAGCAAAATCTCACGACATCTCACCAAGGGGAGGGGGGGTCGAAAAATCTTCACGTAATTAATGGATGCCCCCATATTGACTTCGTGACGAAAACGTATGACCCACCCCCGCCACTGTGACCAAGCGTGGTATTTGGAAGACCCCCTCCCCCTTGAACGAGTCACGTGATATATGTAAGTACCCTTATTGGGTCGATAAAAAATTTAGTTAAACATTGGTGTGTAGGTGCAGTTGCAACTTCTGACCGCGGTGGTGAAGTTGTTCCTGAAACGACCTGCCGACACACAGGAACTGGTCCAGCATGTACTCAGCCTCGCCACACAGGACTCCGACAATCCAGACCTCAGGTGATAAAATATAGGGTGATTAAGAAACAAAATATGTTTGAATTTGTTTTTGTGTTTAGTAACAGAAAATTGCTTCCAGCATAAGCAATTAAAAATCGTCTGTAAAATGATTACTTAAAGTCGTAAATGATAATCCTACTAATATTATAAATGCGAATGTTTGGATGGATGGATGGATGTTTGTTACTCAATCAGGCTACAACGGCACAGAGATAGATTATATTCTGGAATAGCACATAGGCTACTTTGAATCCCGGAAAAATATACAGTTCTCGTGGGATAGTTAAATTTTTCATAAGGGATCGACATGATTTTTTGCATAGTGGCAGTTTAGGGATCAGAAAATGACATAGGCTATTTTTATCCCGGAAAAATGGTATAGAATAATATAGAAAAATGTAATAGCTTAAGATGCCTCCATGGATTGTATACCTTTTCTTCCAGAATGTTTGGCCGTTTTGCGGCCTTCTGAGTACACCGACACTAGACTCTCGACCGCTTCTTCACCTTTCTTGTCTATGGCGTAGTGTGAAGAAGTAGGCCGGCATGATTGTGTTGAGTAGCGAGGGATAGATTGTCTCTCGCTACTCGATACTCGTAACTGGACGACACTGCGCTTACACTATCAGGTGCAGTGTGGTCACTGTGCCGTGCCAGGATAAAAAAATGCAATATGCTGTATTATATAGCTGTTTATGTGTGTATCAGGGACCGTGGGTTCATCTACTGGCGCCTGCTGTCGACGGACCCTGCGGCTGCCAAGGAGGTGGTGCTGGCAGACAAGCCGCTGATCTCCGAGGAGACGGACCTGCTGGAGCCCACACTGCTGGACGAGCTGATCTGCCACATCAGCTCGCTCGCCTCCGTCTACCACAAGCCGCCCACCGCCTTTGTTGAAGGTACGCTGTCTTTATGATTTGATTTAAGCGACATTTTTGAAAAGTTACATGGGAAATTATAACTATTTTGGAAGTGAAACTTCTTTAGCATCGTTGTGGTTTGAAACTCGATGAAACGGAAAGACAGTAAAAAGAGACAAATACATAAATCTATAGGACTAAGCCAACGACATAGCAGCGATAGCCTAGTTGGTTGCGGTACGGACTGCCAAGACGAAAGTCGTAGGTTTGAAACCCAAGTGGCATACACCTCTGACTTTTCTAAAGTTATGTGTGTATTAAAATGTTAATTATCGCTCGCTTTAACGGTGAAGGAAAACATCGTGAGGAAACCTGCATATCTGAGAGTTTTTCGAAGGTATGAGAAGTCTGCCAACCCGCATTAGGCCAGCGCGGTGGACTAAGGCCTAACCCCTCTCATTAGTAGAGCAGGCCCGTGCCCAGCAGTGGGACAATGTTTAATACAGGGCTAGTATTATTATTAAGCCAACGACAGAATATATATTCAAGGGGATTCGAGTGGGAGCTCTAATATTAATGAAGTAAACACTGTCTTGATTGTTTCAATGCTTTAACGACGTTTAATTTATTATTCGAATACTCAGTTGCATAAAAGAGATATCATTACTCACGGTTCGGCTTCCATAGAGTGCAGGCGGGCGACAAAATTCGACGTAATGTAAATTTCACTTCTGCCGTGTGTGACTTGCACACACACTTTTTTTGTGATATATATTTATGACTAAAATTAAATGCCCTTGAATTTATCAGGCAATAACCCGGTTAAGCCGGTCCATTCATACTGTACTGTGTGTGATGTGTGTACGCAGGTCGCGGCGCGGGCGTGCGCAAGTCTCTGCCGTCTCGCGGCGCCGTCGCGGAGGAGACGCACGCGCCGCAGCCCACCGTCATACCCAACCAGGTAACTATGTCACTACAACAATATAGGTACTACACATACTAAAGGCACTTATAGCACGCATTATGACCCGTCTTTTACGGGCTCAGTGCGGGAAAAGGAACCTGTACCAAGACCAAGGTACACCTGTTACCCTGTCAAGTATCTTCTGGCTATATTTGGCGCGCAAAAACTGGCAACACTTGCCGTTATTGACGTGCGTATTTGTAACGTTAATGTTATGGGAATAAAGTTGGTTTTGGCTTGTATTTTAACTCACTACTTATTGCCTTTTTCCGAACACCGGTGACCTTGTAATGCTTGAGAGGTTAACACCCATATTCAAAATATATTTTTATAAAAAAAATTGAGAACACGACCCAATTTGTATGGTTTGTGCTACGAACAGCCTTAACGTGAAATATATCGTATATCAAAAGTACCGTATCTAATAGCCACTTATGTATGAAAGAGACAATTGAACATTCTGTTTAGGAGTCCCTGATCGGTGACCTGTTGTCTATGGACATTGGCGGACCCCCGCCGGCGCCTGCACCATCCTCCAACGTCGATCTTCTGGCTGGCGGTCTTGATGTTCTTGTAAGTTATTCATTTATTTCTTCATAGTTAGTGAGGAAATGCTGTGCCCTGGCATTGCAGAAGTATAGACTTCTGCACGGTGACTACTTACCATCAGGTGGCCCGTCTGCTCGTCTGCCTATCGAGGCACTAAATAAAAATTAGGGTTTTCGATAAATTATGTAGTCAAGACTTTAAAACATTTTTTTAAGCAAATATTCAGCCATTAAACATATCATTTTATATAGTTTTGCTCATTGTTTATTCGTAATATGTATTTTATTAGTTACGAAATTGCCTTTAAACCGATCTAATTTCCTCTGCATATCTACTATTAGTAAAAAAAAATTTTTAGAAATTACTTTTGTTTACCAAATAAAATCCATTTAACTAAATCAATAAACTTGATCAATTAAATTCAATAGATATATAAATTATTAGCATGGTATTATGCTATACTAGCTGTTGCTCGCGGCTCCGCCCGCGTGGAAGTTGTGTTTGGGAGAAAAAGTATGCAATACAAAATACCAATTTTCATGCGTTTAACTTCAAAAATTACGGATTTACGGATTTTCATACAAACTTTCGTCCCCTATTTCACCCCCTTCGGGGTGGTATTTGCAACAACCCTTCCTTAGTGGTTGCCTCCGTCATAAAAGGTACCTAATGTCAAAATTTCAAGTTCTAACCCCAGCCGTTTAGGCTGTGCGTTGAGCGATCAGTCAGTTTCTTCTTTTATATACAGTGTAAACTCTATATAGCGACACTGAAGGGACTGTGCATTTTATGGCGTTATAGAGAGTTGTCGTTAAATGGAGAGAAGAAACATCAGAATTAGAAAAATAAAAAGTTTATTTCTGACTATTGTTAGTAGTTATGTGCATAAAAAAGAATGTTATTTGAACGCTATTGAGTATAGTCTGTTATTTTTGTCTGACGTCTTTTGCTGCACCAGTAATTTTGTTGTATTTTTTTAGTTATTTTATTAATATCTAGCAATACTGAGGCATCTTGGTTATAAAGGAAATATTTTTCCAATAATTTTGCTGCTTCCAGAGCTTCTTTAATGCTCGGCGGAAGCTCAGGCTCATCCGTCTCATCTTCTTCATCACCTTGTTCTTGATCCTCAGTTTTTCTCACTGAATCCAAAATTTCTTCGTCTGTGAGTGAAGCCGTTGTAAGCAGGCGGTCGTCCACTTCAATGTAGGTTTGAAGATTTCGTGCTTCCCCACTTATTTTACCATAGTTGATATGATGACGCTGCTTGAATTTTCCGAGCCATCCTTCTGATGCTTTGAAAGAAGTTAAACCAAGTTCAGCAGCAAAATTCTCCGCCTTAGCTTTCACGAGCGGCCCCGAGATAGGCATATTATTCTGGCGCTGTCGATGAAACCATGATAGTACAGCTTTATCCAAATCTTCGTATATAGGTTTCTTTAATTTTTTGGAAGATTTTCCCTCGCCCGCAGCGTGGAGGATTTTTTCTTTATTTTTCCATATTGTGGACACGGTAGAGCGACTAAATCCAAAGCGTTTGCCAACATCACTTATCTTCTCTCCCGTTTCTATTGCGCGTATCAGTAAAACTTTTTCGTCAATACACAGTGATTTTCTTTTAGTAGCCATGTTTACAGTTTGCAAGTTTGTGAGCAACTAAGAATATGATAAGGTATAGATAATCCATGACTCCTAGTTATGAATCATGGTCAATAACAGTCTACACGTGCAAGCAATCCCAATTTGTAAACAAAAGAATGAATTTCTTAGAAAGTTCGGTATGCATGATGCCGACAGTCGAGTTTATTGCGGGCTAGGATAATAAAGCGACAATAGATCGTACACAGCTGCGCAGTTTTTACTAATTTTAGCAACTTAATTGTTGTCGTTATTGAGAGTGGGTGTAATGCTATATAGAGTGAAACATTGTATGAAAAACAAGCTAAACCAACCAAAGCCAATTGATTTCGACGCTTAAGAGAGTTTGTCGTTAAATAGAGTGACGTTACATGGAGTTTACACTGTATAGAGATTATGCCATTGGTTTATTATTTGTTGTGTTCAGTTGGGCGGCGGGCCCGAGCCTGCGTCAGTGGGTGCGTCATCATCTGGCACGTCTGGCACGACCGGTCTGCTGGGCGACATCTTCGGCGTGTCTTCCTCCCCCGCCTGCTACGTGTCGCCCAAGCAGTGCTGGCTGCCAGCGGACAAGGGGAAAGGTACATACATATTATTATCACTATCAATCGCCATATGGGTATTGTTGATGTAATAAAGTGCATTTTTCTTTAACTGTTTGCTGTTAAGTTTCTGTTAGTCACTAAGACTTAAATAGAAATGTAGGGTCCGTGCGTCACTTATACGGGGTCTAGTTGAAAACCAGCGCTAAGCATACTGCCTAGCCTAATGCTGAACTAGAACCCATTCAGCATTTTTATGAGACATACTCTACCCGCTACCCCTTTTTTTCATATTTTGCTTTTGTAGCCTCAATTTTTTTTTTTTGTTATCAGTATTTCTGTTTGTGTTGTGTCTCTATGTGCTGAATAAATGTTTTTCTTTCTTTCAAATAAAACACGGGTGCACTGTGCGAGATCTGTATTTTTTTTAATTTTATTTATTACACAAAACAAATTGCATTTAAATTATAAAAATATTGACCGCTTGCGCGATCACACTTACAACGCTAACAGGTATAATCAAGATATAAAAAATCTTTGATAAAAAAAATACTCCTTGACAGCGTCCTTGGTGCAGCGGGCGAATAGCCGGCTAGGAAAGGCCGTGGGTTCGATTCCTGCACCGTGACAGATAGATATTTGTTTCAGGTCTGGGTGTTGTGTGACCGTAGACCCTCGTAGTTGTTGATACCCACGGTACAGGTGTTACCTAGTGTGGGGTCAGAACTATGTGTGTGTCTGTTGGGTGTATTTACTTATTAAAAAATATGCAATAAGTTTGAGCAGGTCTTAAATTAGGAAGAACTTGTGTCTACAGAAACCAATTACAATGGAGAGTTAAAATGAATTATGCATAAGTTCTAGATAGTCTGAGTAAAATTCCTAATAATTAATATTAATAACTAATTAATATTATCCGTAAATGATTCGCTCAACAAACAAGTTATGATGATGATAACGCATCACGGCACGGATATATTGACAATGGACTCCAATTGAACTGATTGCAGCCCCCGCTTACGCCCTCTAAAGCACATTCGTACGCTTATGTATTTACTAGTTGTTGCCCGTGGCAAGAAAAACAAATGTATCCTACGGGAACCGTACAGTTTTCCGGGATAAACGTAGCCTATGTGCTATTCCGGACTATAATCTATCTCTGTGCTAAATTTCAACCAAATCCTTCCATACGTTCTGACGTGTTGAGTAACAAACATCCACCCAAACATTAGCGTTTATAATATTAGTCAGATTATCTGGCGATCTTAGTAAATCTTAGAAAACCATGTCTTATCTCAGCATTTTTTTAATAACCTATACTAATTTCCAGGCCTGGAGATCTGGGGCACATTCGTACGCCAAAATGGTCAACCTCGCATAGAGATGACGTTCACCAACAAGGCAATGCAGGCGATGAGTGGGTTCGCAATACAACTCAACAAAAACAGGTGCGTGTCATGTAGCAACAATGTGTAATATACACACACACTGAATGAAGTTTGTTAAGAGTGGGCTACTTCATCATCATCATGTCAGCCGAAGGACGTTCACTACTGGACATAGGCCTCCCCCAAAGAGTGCCACAGTGACCGGTCCTGCGCCACCCGCATCCAGCGGACTCCCGCGACCTTTACCAGGTCATCAGTCCACCTTATGGGGGGTCTACCCACGCTGCGCCTTTCGGTACGTGGTCGCCATTCGCGAACCTTTCCGCCCCAACGGCCATCGGTTCTACGCGCAATGTGCCCCGCCCACTACCACTTAAGTTTAGCGATTCGGAGGGCTATATCGGTTACTTTGGTTCTTCTGCGGATGGCCCCATTTCTGATGCGATCACGCAGAGAGACTCCCAGCATAGCCCTCTCCATTGCCCTTGGGCAATACTTAATTAGTGATAATTGGAATTTTTCTTTAATAATACTTAGAACTAAGTAAATAACAGTGGCGTAATACATACGAAATTGAAACATAAATCAAGGCGATAAGGTTTAAAATGCAACAGTTAAAAATCTATGCTTAAGTATAGTATGCTACAGTATAATTTCAGTGTATGTATTACGAATGTAACTTTGTTTTAATTGGGGTGTCTGGAGTAGTGCGTTGTTTCTGCTGTATTAAAACATCAGTATCGATACTACAACATAGCGTACTGGATGTCATCCAGGAGTTTTGTAAGACTTGCACAATGTACAATTATAATGAATGTTTCCAGTTTCGGCGTGTACCCAGTGGGGGGTCTGTCAGTAGGTGTACTGAGTGCAGGAGCCACTGCAGAGGCTCCGCTGGCGCTCGCCACCACAGGACCCGTGCAACGTATGGAGCCACTCAACAACTTGCAGGTACTTTACATGTGACTATCGTTAGTATAACACCCACGAGATATCTCGCGCCATTCATATTATATTAACGGTATGCAGGCTCTGCTGTGCGCTGGCATTGCAGAAGTCTATGGGCGGCGGTGACTACTTACCATCAGGTGGCCCGTCTGCTCGTCTGCCGTCAAGGCAATAAAAAAAAACAATGTCAGATTTTTTATCCTGACTAAAGTAACTGACACTGCACCTGATGGTAAGCGCAGGGCCATCTAATTAGAGTATCGAGTAGCGAAAGACAATCTATCCCCGGCTACTCAACACAATCATGCCTGCTCTTCTTCATACTACGTCATGATACATTAAAGTATCAAAATTTATATTACGGTCATGACGTGGTTTATAGACAAAAATACTTTCGACTAATGATTGTTTTTTGTGTCTCTATGTTAGCTTCCATTGACTTAATTATACATATCTCGACATGATTTTTTTTTTATTTATTGACCATGAAACAATGAAATAAAACTAATATTACAAATTGTATCGCGGTCTATTTGACTCACAATTTAAATTAATTTTTTAGTTTTATTTTCAAGGTGTATATCTATAATTTTTATAAGAATAAGGGTCTTTTAAAATTTTTGAAAACTACATTCCCAATGATTACGGGGTGGACACGTGGGGCCAAAAAAGCAAAATAAACCGCGATAAATTATCGATATCCATAAAATTAGTTTTATTTCAATGTGTAATGTTCGCGTAAACTTAAGAAATCATAGATTTCCAATTTTAGATATTTTCATAATATACTATATTCGCAGCGATAGCCTAGTTGGCTTCGTTACGGACTCTCGTATATACATTGTTAATTATCGCTTGCTTTAACGGTAACGGAAAACATCGTGAGGAAACCTGCATACCTGAGAAGTCTACCAACCCGCATTATTACCCTACCCATACGGGGCTAGTATTACTATTTTCTATATTCCACATGTTTATTTCTCAGGTGGCGATCAAAAACAACGTAGACGTGTTCTACTTCGCCTGTCTCATCCCAGCGCAGATTCTCTTCACTGAAGACGGCCAGCTCGACAAACGTGTATTCCTCACCACGTGGAAAGAAATCCCGGCGGCCAATGAAGTACAACACACGCTGTCAAACGTAGTCGGCAATGCTGACACCATCGCGCAGAAAATGACCCTCAACAATATATTCACAATCGCCAAGAGAAACGTCGAGGGCCAAGACATGCTCTACCAGTCGCTGAAGTTAACCAACAATATATGGGTCTTGTTGGAATTGAAACTACAGCCTGGCAACCCTGAGGCGACACTCAGTCTGAAATCCAGGACGGTAGAGGTCGCTAGTTGCATATTCCAGGCTTACGAAGCTATAATCAAGTCGTAATCCCGTCGATAAAGATGTATATTTGGATTCAAAGTATTCCGATGTTAAAGACGTGTAAATTCCATTGATGTGAGATTGGTAATGAGTTTTGTATGTGAGTTGGTATATATGTTAGTAAAAATATGAAAATATAACAGCTTAATTTATCGATACTTTCGACTCGGTAAATTCTATATTTTTTTTATATCATAGTCTGACATACGAGCCAGTGGGTCACCTGATCTTAAGTTAACTCCACCGCCCATGAACATCCACAATACCGAAAGTATCATGTATGCGCTGTCGGCCTTAAAGGACAGGAATAGGGATTAGGGAAGGGAAGGGGGAATCTGGGCCTCTGGATATCTCACTTACCATACGAAACGCGACAGTAAACTGTCACTTTACGTTAGTTTTCTGTGAGACAATGGTACTACCCCGGTCGAGCCGGCCAATTCATGCTGTAGACAAATGTGTCTACAGCGGGCTCTACCACTTTTAGAAATAATAATGTTCTTGTTTAATCTTCATTAAATAAGTCACGAATGATATTAACATTGGTTATCGACATTTTGGCTTGTATTATCAACTATACAATTATATAGATAATATACTTACGTTACAATGTATTAATGTATCAGATTTAAGTATCGATATGTATAAGATACAATAAATAAAATAAGTTTATGTTAAATTAATTGGATTGTTTTATTTTAACCCACCTACGCGACAGATCGCGCGCTGTAGATTCGCTTGCTACTTTTTTTCTATCAGTTTCAAAATGGAGGTAGAAGGGGATCGCAGCCTTGTTTTATTACGTACGCCTTTGCAAAAAAGGGAAACGTATAAATTGTGTACATCCCCTATTTTTAGAACTTACGAACGTACAAGGACTTCCCGCTTAGTTGAATTTACTTGCGTATATAAAACCGTGCAACATGATGACACCCGAGGTTTCTCGTTCAAACGGTAGTCGCGCACGGCGGTAATGATTTCCAATTATACTTCGTGAGACAACTTTATACACATTATTATGACAGATTAACATCGAACCTAATTATACCAAACTGTTTTTTTCTATAGTATAGTCCGACAAACGAGCCAGTGGGTCACCTGATGTTAAGTGATCTCCACCGCCCATGAACATTCACAATACTGAGTATCATGTATGCGCTGTCGGCCTTAAATGACAGGAATAGGGAAAAGGGGAATTTGGGCCTCCGGATATCTCACTTACCATACGAAACGCGACAGTAAACTGTCACTTTAAGTTAGTTTTCTGTGAGACAGTGGTACTACCCCGGTCGAGCCGGCCAATTCATGCCGTAGACAAATATGTCTACAGCGTGGCTCTACCACTTTAAAACTGTATCTGTCTTTTGACCAAAACGATAGATGCAGGAGTGATTGCTCCTATTTACCCAATATTTAGGAGAACTGTGCAGTTATGCATACGCCTTCTTTACGCCACTAGAAGTATACCTGCTCATCAGCAAGGGCAATCGTGACGCTGCGTTGGAGCCGCGTATCGCAGCGCCGCACGCCATGTCAAGAGACCAAAGCTTTAGATATATATGCATATACACTCACGCCTGTAATTTTCTGTGAATATTACGAATAAATTACACGAATTTTGCAAACGATGTTACCTTTTCAAAGGAAAACGACGCTATGAAACACGAACGAATAATTCAACCGCAAGCGGTCACCGGAGACCACGTGACTTTTACTTAACGCTGATTGGCTGAAATGTACCGGAAGGCCTTTGGATTGGACAAAAATTATAAGGGAAGTATGGCGCTCTCTCACCGATGATATGCATACCGAATAATAGATTAACTTATTCTATGCCATGTCAACTACCGTATTGTTGTAATGTTTTAGGAGTATCAAATTGTGGAATGTAAATAAAAAATCTCAATATCACTTTACCAGACCCGGAGATCGAACCCGAGACCTCAGCACAGCAGTCCTAACGCATGCACAATTACAACTGCGCCACCAAGGCAGTATATTATAATTGAATAGACAAAAAGGAATGCTCCATTAAAAAACCTTTTATACATATAATATTATATTTCCTCTTTCCACAGTGGAGTCTTGTTCGCATCACATACTCTCATTTATTTACAAAAACGAACATTCCAAAAAGGTATACTTACTATATAATGCACATTGTTTCATAAAATTTTGTAACAGGAAAGAATTAATTAAACAAAAAATAAAATGTAGATAGAAAAACATCTACATTGTACCATTTAAACAATCTTCTAAAAATTAGACTAACAGAAAATAATTTCGTTCAACAAGATATACTTTTTGACAATTTATAATTCAATTTGTACGCTTTACAGTTATCCGAAATATTTAAAATCATTAAAACCGCCACACACTTCCAACAATTTACCTTAAGCCAATATATTTATAGAAAACTAGTCATTTCAAATTTCATCTAAAGCCCAAGTGTGTGGCCGTTATATAAATATACAAATTAATAGGAGCAGAATTCCATACACAATTTATATTCATAAATCTAACATAATTAGTCTATTTTGACAAGAAACTCTTCGACATCGAGTTTTTGCCTCATGATAGCCGATAGCACCACTTCAGTACTGCAGACGACGTTCAACGTCTTTTCCGATTGCAACAAATAGTACACTAAATGCAGATCATTTGGCACCGTCAACACTAAGTAGCTGTACGGTCTTTGACTATGCATCGCATGTATCGACACGTACGAGCGTCGATTCTTCTCGACTTTCCCACCGCACAGCTCTATCATCTCTATGAGAGCTGCTTTTGATGGCTTCACACATGGTGTCAGGAAGAAGGTGATGCCTTCAAATAGTTTCTTCCTCTGTTCCCCACATAGGAGTACTTCCGACACGTCACACCGGAACGTCTTGTTGAATGCGTCGTCCCTGAGTCCATGCTTGGCCTCGTCAGCGAACTTGTTGAGTCTCTGACTCTCTAGGACCCAGTCTGGTGTGAGTAAGTGCTTGACGGTGACGAGACAGCTGACCAGCTTGCACGTGCGCACCAACTTGTCCATGACGAGATGGGTTGCTTCTGTCGCCGAATTTACCACGAGGCCGCCCAGTAACCTTAAATTAAAAATAGTATTGCAGTTTTACTGTTATTTAACTTATATAGTGTATGATAGCCTAGTTGGGAGTGGTACGGTTGTGGTGACTTGACGTGTGTACTCATTGTTACGGGGTCCTCACCGCCTATCTAAACGTCACTAAATTCAAGTTGATGAATTTTCAAAAATGCAATATTTGTTTAGTAGGGGATTTACACAAAACTGAAAACATTGCAAGGGGTCTATGTGAAAAAAAGTTTCGGGACCTATGCTCTACACTATTCAATGTTATATTTGATTAAACGAGATTGCCTTCACTCCCCTCTTTTAAGCCAAAATCAACAGACCAGGTATTTTTTAACACCAAGCAGTGAGCCTCTGCGAGTTTCTGGAAGAGCAAACCCTTAATGCGCATAATATTTACCTGACTATGGCAGCGAGTTTGTTCTGTTCATGGTGCGACATGGCCGAGAACAGCACGCGCGGCGCGAGGTTCAGCGGCGGCGGCAGCACGTGCTGTGCGTGCGCGGCGTGCGGTACGTGCTGTGCGTGCGATACGTGCGGCGCGTGCTGTGCAGGCGTGCGCGGCGGCGAGTCCCTGCGCGGCCGCTTGCTCCGGCGCGCGCCGCACACGGCCGCCGCCGCTCGCTTAGCGCGCTCGTGCGACTCTGGCGTTATGTTGATCGGCATCTTCCACGCGTCTGTATAACATGAAAAAAAAAACACCCAACAGTCACACACATAGTTCTGACTCCACACTTCGACGGTAGGCAGCGGCTTTGCTGTGTCCTGGCATTACAGAAGTCTATGACCGGCGGTGTCTACTTACCATCAGGTGGCCTGTCTGCCTATCGGGGCACCAAAAAAACCACTAGGTAAAACCTGTGTCGTTGGCATCAAGAACTACGAGGGACGGTGTACAGACTCAAAATAAGTATTTGTCTCGATATAGGAACAGAACCTACAGTTTCTCGTTTTCAGCAGGCTACTTTCCCTCTGCATCATGGAGGCTTTTTAAATAAATAATTCAAGCATATTCAAAATAAAGCGACAATCAATGATAAATTCAAATCGACAATCAATAAATATACTGACTACTACATACCAATTACCAATGCTCTGATAAATAGTCAAATAGTCAAATGTTTGGATGGATGTTTGTTACTCAATCACGTTACAACGGCTGGACGGATCTGGTTGGAATTAAGCACAGAATAGTTTATAATCTGGAATAGCACATAGGCTACTTTTTATTAGTTTATTTTTTCACAGAGCAAGGGATAGACATGATTTTTTGCGTAGTTTAGGGATCAGAAAATGGCATAGGCCACTTTATATCCCGAAAAAATGCACGTTTCCTATGGGATAGCAAAATATATAAAGATTTAATAGCTTAAGATGACTCCATGGTTTTTATACCGTTCAATAATAACTACCACGCGGGCGGTGCCGCGGGCTAAAACTAGTATTTAAACATATTTAACTTACTCATGAGGTGGGACACCAAGCTGTAATCCATTCTGAATGGACTGGCCAAATTGAACTGCTGGTATTTAGCGTTCTCAATCTAAAACAAAAAAAATACGATATTTAAAAACTAATCCTTTTAAACCGTGTATTATGTATATGTGTTATAATAGGGTAGTTAAATCGATTTTTTTTATTAATACAATCAACAAGTTACATTACCTTAAACCCATTATCGAAAGAATTTTATGAATCCGAACAAAAATAAGTAAACTAGACACCACTCAAATCTGCTGGAAGGGGTAGTTGTCAAATAACAGTACAAGGATGCATATCTGATACCGTGACGTCACGGTACTATGAATCGCCTGTACTGTACGTTGTGCGAGGGAGATAGCGATATGTTCCCAATACGCCACCGTTTTCGCTTATGCCTGTAGGTGAGTATTTGCTCATACCAATATTTAAAATTAATATTGTGACCTCATTTTTCAAGCAATTTGGATTCTGTTTTCACAAAAGTGTTTCTTTTGCGTATTATATTCGATTGCGTAGAGAATAATATACAAAATTAAACACAGGAAACTACCCTATTGTATTCTGGCAATAAATATTATTATTACTTACACAGGAATATTTTTATTAGTTACCTGTGACAGTGCAGTCATATTACCCAGCAGTAGGTCAGTAAGCCAGGCCGCAGTCACCACGGGGATTCCCCACTCTCGCGCTCGCCTGTATTTATTCCCCTCCGCACGTTTGCATATCAACACTGTGTTGTCGCGCGTCATGTATGGCGTCAACTGGAAAATAAGGGATGTTTAAAGTTTTTACCTTTATTGTTAAGTTATATATCGAGGATACTTACTGTGGTTACAATATTATACCAACTTTCTGTAACACCCTGTAGATTTGTATAAACATTAAATGAGTGCTTTATTCAAACACTAATCTGTATATATAAAAGAAGAAACTGACTGACTGACTGACTGATCGATCAACGCACAGCCTAAACGGCTGGGGTTAGAGACTTGAAATTTTGACAGTAGGTACCTTTTATCACGTAGGCATCCACTAAGGAAGGGTTTTTGGAAATACCACCCCTAAGGGGGTAAAATAGGGGATGAAAGTTTATATGAAAATCCGTCATTTTTGAAGTTAAATTCATGAAAATTAGTATTTGGCATTTTAGTTAAAAATAAAAAATATATGTTTCAGGATTTTTGGAAATTCCGCCCCTAAGGGGGTAAAATAGGGAATGAAAGTTTGTATGAAAATCCGTAATTTTTAAGTTAAACGCATGAATAGTGGTATTTTGTATTGTATACTTTTTCTCCCAAACATGACCTCCACGCGGGCGGAGCCGCGAGCAACAGCTAGTAAATAATAAGAAACTAAATTTTTATTTAGTTCGTAAGTTATCGCTGAAGAAATTGCTCAACATTTAGGTAATCAAGGCGATAATATAATACAATAATAATAGCCTAGCCCTGTATTAAACATTGTCCCACTGCTGGGCACGGGCCTTCTCTACTGAATGAGAGGGGTTAGGTATCTTAGTCCGCCACGTTGGCCTAATGCGGGCCGATAAGACTACACACATCTTTGAAATTCGTATGATAATTCTATGATAATTTTTGCAATTGCATAGGCTTCCCCCAAATCCCTCCATAGGCTTCGATTGTGACTTTTTCGTCTCCACATTGCACCTGCGTTTGAGTTCATCTTGCCATCTTCGGAAAGGACGTCCTCTCTTTCTTTACCCTCTCTTGGGTACCATTTCGTTACTAATTTTGGCAAAAAAAATAGTAACCGGCTAGTATTATTATAACATAAATTGTCATGTGACATACCTTAGCCCCGACATGTTCGATACAGAAGGTCAGCCTAGCGCGTTCATCGTCCCTCCACCCGGAGACGGCGGCGCGGTGGTGCTTCGCCGGCCGGTCCCGGGCCGCGTACATGCTGGGAAGGTGTAGCGCCTGCCACGGAGGCGCCACGCCCCGGCGCACCATCGCGTCCGACAGCCAGTACGCCGTCACACAGCGCTTCGCGTCTCGCAGCGCCTGGACGAGAGTTATATGAAAGAAAGAAAATAAATTTAATTTGGTCACACAACAACACTTTAGATAACATACATATTAACCACTCTCGAATGACAAGGACACTGCAGTTCGAAAAGGCAATAAGTAGTCTATCCTAAAAAAACAATTTTGTTTTTTTTATATTTATTTAATATGTATGCGTGAGTGCATGTGTGTGTGTACGTATATGTGTATACGCGCGCGTGTGTGGGTGTGTGTGTTTATGTGTGTATGTACGTGTTTGTGTGTATTTATGTGTGTATGTACGTGTTTGTGTGTATGTACGTGTTTGTGTGCGTTTGTGTGTATGCACGTGTTTGTGTGTATGTATGTGTATGCGTGAGTGCATGTGTGTGTAAGTCTGTGTGCGCGGGTGTGTATACGTATATATGTGTGTGTGTGTGTGTGTATGTGTATGTGTGGGTGTGTATACATGTGTATGTACCTGCATGACGACCCCGTGGCGCTGCGTCTCGCACAGCACGTGCGTGACCCGCGCACAGTACCCCGCCTCCACCTCCCCGCCGCGGCGCGTGATCGCCTCCGACCAGCGCGCCACACGCTCACCACCCCACGACTGCTGGTACTCCACCTCAATAAACAAAATTTTACACGTCCTTTACTTTCTAAATTTGTACAGTTTCTACTGTACATTTGTGCGGGTATCTTCAGTGCAACTACAACCGCGGCCTTCACCGCCCAACTATAGAGAAAGGGACACGCCGACGTAACTTCAAACTATATTAACTAAAGAAATAAACAATTCATCAACAAACTATTCCTTTTTCTATACACTCAACTAAATTGAAGTGTGCAAACTGTACAACATTTTTACTAATAATACAAGTGCAGTAGAGATTTTGCAGGAAAAAAAGATCTGCCGAGGACTGAGTAATGCCTACTAAAAATGGAAAAAATAACTGAAATTGATTTTTTTATATAAAAGAAAAAGTACAAAATGAAGTTTTTGTAAGATTTTGTTGACATTAATTTTATTTATGGATGCAAAAATTAATCTTTGCATTTTAGTGTTCACTATACTGGCAACAGTCTTAAAATAATATAAAAGAGCGTGTAGCTAAAAAAATATGTTGTGCTAGGAAACGCTCGTAGACCTTCCTTAGACTTTGAATAGAAGTACAGTAATTTAAAACTTATTCCTACTGTTTTATTTTATTTCTTGTGTATACCCTGATTTCCTATAGATTTACTTCAAATATTACATATCCAGTCATATAATATTATGACATTTTAACAAGCTTCTTTCTGAATATTAATATAAGTTTTCATTTCATAGTTTCACCACCAACTATAATTTACTTATATTTTTCAACAATACTGCTCTAAGAAGCGGTGGTAGGTCGCCTGGTGAAAGAATCAAAAGTGAAGATATTATGCATACATACATTTAAAAGTAGAGCCACGCTGTAAACATATTTGTCTACAGCATGAATGGGCCGGCTCGACCGGGGTAGTACCACTGTCTCACAGAAAACCAACGTAAAGTGACAGTTCACTGTCGCGTTTCGTATGGTAAGTGAGATATCCGGAGGCCCAGATTCCCCCCTCCCTTCCCTAATCCCTATTCCTGTCCTTTAAGGCCGACATACATGATACTTTCGGTATTGTGGATGTTCATGGGCGGTGGAGATCACTTAACATCAGATGACCCACTGGCTCGTTTGTCGGTCTATGCTATAAAAAAAATACATCAAGTGTAGAACTCACAATATGAAATACACAGCCCAATAAGAACAGGTCCGGCGGCAGTTTCAGGTTGGGGTTGTGTCCGTAGAACTGCACCCGTGCGGGGGGCGCGCGTACTGTGCCCGCGTACACCTTGCCCCCCACACCCCCCACCGCGCCGACCCCCGCCACGGCTCCCACTGCGCCCACGGGAGCAGCTGCACCCACACCAGGCACCGGTGTACCGCCCGCACCAGCCTAATATATAGGTACATATGAATTATGGAAACAAGTTAATTAACGGTAGGCAGCGGCTTTGCTGTGTCCTGGCGTTGAAGTCTATGGGCGGCGGTAACTACTTACCATCAGGTGGCCCGTCTGCCTCAGTACTCTGCCAGGCAGTAAAAAAACAGTTCGAAGGACTAATAAAACTTTTGTCCGGCACGAAGGACCAAATAAATTTTGCGGCTATAAAAGCTACAATTTTTATTTAAAATACATTTAAAACAACACTTAAATTTAAGTTTTTATTTCAACTCAACTATGTTTTATTGTCATCCAAGTTAACCACTACGAATTCTCCGTACGGCGTTATACTCTTTTGTGGTTTATAATTGACTAGCTGTTGCTCGCGGCTCCACCCGCGTGGAGGTTTTTTTCGGGAGCAGAAGTATACAATCCAAGGAGTTTACACAACTATACTAATAAATAACCTATATTAATCAGTGATAATGTAGCATTCAAATGATGAAAGAATTTTAAAATCGGCCAGTACTTTTTGAGCCAATTCGTTACGAACATACATACAAATCTTTCCTCTTTATAATATTATAGTATAGATATATTCACCTGATGATGGTGTGGAGGACCTAACAGTAATCTGGCAGGAGCCCGCACTCCACCCGCCGCGTGGGCAGCCGTCATTAACCTAATTAAATCACACAAACATTTGAAATCAAATTGTTTATTGATCATGTAGGCAATTACATAGCTTTTATGACAACTCAGTACATTAAAAAAGTAAAGAAATTACCACTCTCGAATCACAAGTTCACCGCAGTTCGAAAAGGTAATAAGTAGAGCCTGTCCAAAATCAATTTTACTTCCATAATATTAAAGTTAAAAATAGCATGTAAGAATGGCGTGTGTTGCCAGTAGTTTGTGCATGCCGGCATGCAATTGATACATGACTGGTTAACAAAAAGCATATCAGCTTATGTATACATAGCATCATCTTTACACTATCAATTATTTTATTCATAAGGTATTTATAATAATTATTATTAATATTATTCAAGGAAATACCAGTTAAATATATAGCATTCATCAAATTCAATCAACCAAATACAATCATTAAATCAAAGAAGCATATTATTTTGTAAAATATATCTCATGGAAAGAATATACCAATTCTTTAAAATATATAATAAGGTTACGCCCATGTCCCGGATAGAATAGACGGTACAGCCAAGGTTCACCAATTTTGTTAATAAATCATTATAAAAAAAAGTCAAATTGCACATGAATCCAGCATTGTAATATTACTTCATGCCGGGTAGTACAACAATTAATTTGTTTGTACTAATTATTGTTAAAAGTTTGTTATAATATTTGTCGTTAGTTACCTTCAATAAATACTTTTTTTTGTGATATATGGCGGCACAATTTCCAAATAACAAATGTGTTTAGATGGCCTGTAGTTTGAACTTTACTAAATTCTCAGTTAAAGAGCCACTAGAAATGAGACTAAATGATGATTTTGTCGGTTTTTATCGAGGATCTAAAGTTGGGGTAACATGTTTGGCCGTTTTGCAGCTTTCTCAGTACTCTGACACTAGACCCTCAACCGCTTTTTCACCTTCTTGCCCATGGTGTAGTGTGAAGAAGCACGCCGGCATGATTGTGTTGAGTAGCGGGGAATAGATTGTCTCTCGCTACTCGATACACTAATTGGACGGCACTGCCCTTACCATCAGGTGCAGTGTAATCACTATGCAGTGCCAAGATAAAAAATGATTACCTAAGCGTGCCGGCAGCAGATGGTTCATGTTCTGTCGGCGGGGCGGTGCCTTGCAGCCTGATGCTGAGCATGTTGGCCAGAGCTGTCTTCGTCTTGGGATTCACTAACAAAGCGTTACCTGTGAACCAAATATCAGTATGTAAGAATGAAATACATGAAATTTAACCTCTCATAACTCAAAAAGATATCGGTGTTCGGAAAAAGCTAATAAGTAGGGAAGTAAATACAAGCCAAAATCAATTTTATTTCCATAATTTTAAAGTAAAAAATTGAGAAATGACCGGGCATTGAGATTTAACATCTTGTTTCAAGATGTGATGCCACAAATAATTTATAAATGCTATGAAATACTAAATTATGATTTTGTAATTCAAAGTTTTGGGTGATGGTACCGATTATCCCATTCATGTTGTAAAAAAATTGGTCTTCAATTAGCAAGAGTTACAGAAGCTCATCTGCGAGTTGGCATTACAAATATCGAATCCTATTGTCGTGTTAGAAAGGTTATACTCATACACTGATGGTATTTGCACCATGTCTATAAAATATTATATCGACGGTTGGCGGACTATTTGATTTCAGCGACATTTTTGAAAAGTTACAGGATTGAAGCTTTTTTGTGTTTTTGAAAAAAATAAACACTATAAAAAACTATTGTGTGTCTTTTGATTTTGAATTAATATATTATACTTGTGTAAGCATATACTGCATTTTTATGACTTATTTCCATGCATTTATGAGCATTTTCTAAAATATATGTACCCGCAAATAATGAGGTCTGTTTTACCAATTGATTTGAGCGCCAAAAAAGCGCACAAAACCTTTAAACTAGGCTTAAAAGATGCAGAAAAATTTGCTGATTCCGAATACGTATATAACTCAAGCTCAAAATATAGCAGCGATAGCCTAGTTGGTTGCGGTACGGACTGTCAAGACGAAAGTCGTATGTTCGAAACCCAAGTGGCATACACCTCTGACTTTTCTAAAGTTATGTGTGTATTAAAATGTTAATTATCGCTCGCTTTAACGGTGAAGGAAAATATCGTGAGGAAACCTGCATATCTGAGAGTTTTTCGAAGGTATGAGAAGTCTGCCAACCCGCATTAGGCCAGCGTGGTGGACTAAGGCCTAACCCCTCTCATTAGTAGAGCAGGCTCTTGCCCAGCAGTGGGACAATGTTTAATACAGGGCTAGTATTATTATATAACTCAATATCGCAAAAATGTCGCTTAAATCAAATGGCCCGCAAACCGTCGAAATATAACACTAGACAGTCACAGACATCGTTCTTACCCAGACAACCTTAATCCTGTACCGTGGGTATCCAGAACTACAAGACTGATTCCACAACACCCAGACTAGAAACAAACATTTGTATCAGTGTGACCAGACCCGCTTTTTACAGATTATTCGCCTACCGTACCATACAAATGTCAAAATATATGAAAATAGGTTAATGAAATGTGCGGAATACCTTGCTGCTGATCAGCTGGGTTAGTGCTGATCAGGGCTGCGTCTATCTGCTGGTCGGGCAGGGGCGAAGCACCCACCACGTGTGGCGACACACCCGGAGACACCTGGGTATAGGTCAAGTATTGCATAAAATTCATCTTCTCCATATCCATGGTTCAATTAATCTTAGTAACCTAGTATTCAGCAATTGACTGCCTCGGTGACGCAGTTGTAATTGCGCATGCGTTACGACTGCTGTGCTGAGGTCTCGGGTTCGATCCCCGGGTCGGGTAAAGTGATATTGGGTTTTTCTATCTAGAAATTCCTCAGTATTAGCCCGAAGTCTGGAATTTGTGCCCGGTATGGCGATAGGCTCGCCCCCTATCACATTATGGGACCGAAATTCGGCGAATAGTGGGTGTACTCGTTACACCTCTGCCTACCCCTTCGGGGATTACAGGCGTGAGTGAGTGTATGTGTGACACTCCGGAGACATTCAGCAAGGGAAAGAATTCTTACTATTCGTCCGAACCCATTTGTCGCAGAAGGCTACTTCACCATCTTGCCCCATGGCGTAGTGTGAAGAAGCAGGCCGGCATGATTATGTTGAGTAGCGAGGAACAGATTGTTTCTCGCTACTTAATGCTCTAAATGGACGGTACTGCGCTTAACATCAGGTGCAGTGCAGTCACTTTGCCAGGAACAAAAAAAATATATCTACAAGGGCTTACGGTCTCACAACACCCAGACCCTAAAGAAATATTTATGGATCGCACAAGCATTGGTCTCAGGAGGAGATTGGACCCACATGCCATGATCTCTCATTGCAGCCAGCTCACACTATCTAGCCACTCATCTACTGCGTCACGGAAGCTATCAAATGATTTGAGTCCATTATGAAAGTGGGTCACATTTTATTCGCTTCAATGTCATAAAATCGACTTTAGCAGTTGAAAATATTTAGGTATAGATTAAACAAGTTTCTGAATGCTTTAAAACATTTTCATATTGTGTAAATGTGACTTCTATCACACAGAGATGACGAGGCGTGGACATGCGATTTGCGACTTTACCATCATATAGTTTAGTTTGAAAATACTAAATTATATTATACTATACTATACTGACTATATGCCATGCCAATGACCTTGACGATTTGAAATTTGACAGCCCCATGCAACCACCGATTGAAGATGAGATTTTGGGCGTACGAGATGCATTTTTATTGTTGTTTATTTTTGTCATGAAGGTAAAAATGTGGGTACGCCAGTTTTGTCAGGATGCCATAACACTTCTTTTATAGGATACACGTCATATTCATGTTCATTTCAGTTGAATAATTAATCAATTAATAATTAACTTTTAATAATAATTCAGTTCATTCAGGCTCAGTCTATTTTCATTAAAGATTGGTACCATGTACTTTTTTAACATTATTTGTACACTATTTAAAAACACTTACAGAAATTCTATTTAGACTGAAAGTATCCTAATGAAGGAATATTTAACTTTTTTATATATTAATGGGTCGGCAGGCTTCTTAGGATTTTTTAGGAAATAGACGTATTTATTACGATTTGTGCGAATTGCCTTTAAGGGACGTCACCTCCTCTCCTCATCTAACGACTATTTCGCAGCGCAGGCCACATAGGCCTGCGCTGCTGTCCGCACACAAAAAGGTCATAAGTGTATAAACTGAATTTTGAGATATTGTTAAAAATGTGTTAGTGATTTGCCCCAGAAATAATATTGTTAGCCCTGAGCGTATTCTTTAGATTTTATAACTTCATATAGATAGAAAAATATGACCCACACTGATCGATAGCGAAAAAGTTACTTTATTACTTTGTATTCTTAACTCAAATTTGACAAAATGTCAGCTAAACAGCTATTTTTTATTCTGGCACTGCAAAGTGACCACACTGATGGTAAGCGCAATGCCGTCCGCGCAAATTAGAGTGTCGAGTAGCAAGAGACAATCTATTGCTACTCAACACAATCATGCTAGCCTGCTTTTTCACACTACGCCATGGGCAAGAAGGTGAAGAAGCTGTCGAGGGTTTAGTGTCAGAGCACTCAGAAGACCGAAAACAGCCAAACATCGTACCCCAACTCTAGACCCCCGACAAAAACCGGATGTACACTGGCTGATCCCGGAACGTGACACACTTGCGTGTGCCACTATGGCGGTTTTTAAACCGTGTACGGTGGTCGCTATCCGGCCGGATATGAGTATCCTACCACCATGCAACTTAATATAGATAGAAAAATATAGGCCAGACTGATCGATAGAGAAATAGTTGCTTTATTACTTTCTAAACCTGTTAGTCTTCCATAAAATTAATAAATAAATAAGTACATTTAACTTAGATTTTTCAAATGTTAACAGCCTTTTATTAAACGGACTGCAGTACGTCTGTGTACAGTGTACAGTGTTGAGTGTCACCTGTTTGACAGCGGCGTGATGGTGCGCCACCGTGTCCCTCTGCGCCTGCAGCTGCTGCAAGCGCTGGTACTGTTGCTGCCGCTGCAGCTGCAACTGCTGCAGCTGGGAGTCCATCACTCCACCCGACGGACTACCCACCGCTGCACCACCTACTCCACAAAACAAAAATATACTAAATGGTGAACCGTGATTTTGAAAACGGATTTCGATGTCAATTTTAATAAAAATCATTATCTTGAATGTAGATACTTCACACTATACTAAAGCGATATTTATCGACTATCTTCATGGTGTTAATTTCATGTTACTGTAATTCACTTTCACATGTTTACCCTGGCATGACAAAGTGACTACACTACACCTAATAGTAAGTGGGGTGCCGTCCAATTAGAATATCAAGTAGCGAGAAAAAAACTATTCCTAATTTTTCTCTTACGCGCCAAAGGTATATTTTTTTTTTATTGTGGCACGGCAAAGTGACCACACTGCACCTGATGGTAAGTGCATTGCCGTCCAGTTATAGTATCAAGTAGCGAGTGATAGTCTATCCCTCGCTACTCAATACAGTCATGCCGGCCTGCTGTGTAGCTTCTTCACACTACGCCTAAAGGACCCAACTTCCAAAAAAATGCACCAAACAATCTTAGCGCTGACCCCAGACCAGGTCAAACTTTAACCTTGGGTATTAACAACTATCAGGGACCACCCAGACCTGATACAAATGTTTGTGGATCACACAAACCTTTGGCTCAGTATGGGGGTCGACTATCGTAAATTTAAGAGTAATAGAGAAAAACACCCAGTACAAATTTGGTACCTATTACCTATTAAATTCTTAGATACCTCAATATACTAATAAAAGTAGATTTCTTACAGAACCGTGTACTTGACACAATAGCCTTCTATTACCAATAGGACATATTATCTTCTAATTTATTTCAAATTATCATCCCCTATATTCCAAACATGTTAGGTGCATAACTTAAATGCGGGTCACTTTTGCGACCTACAATATATAACTACATTTTCATCCATTCAAACTCTAAGGCTGTGTTTTGTGTAGATTAACTCCGCATCTATACATCACTTATCTTTGGAGCTTTAAAAAATTTAAAAACAATTGTAATCTCACAAATGGATCGCAATAAAGACTAATTATATAATGTTCTCTTACATTCCATGTCCGGGCAATCCATTTTGTAAAACCTTTTCACATCACATAAAATATAACACGTTGTACTAAAGTAAAATATGTGAACATTGTGTTAGAAGCGAGCTAGATAACGCATTGAAATTATAATGTGATAAAACACCGTCACAGCGGCCGCATAATTATTTATGAACCGCTATTTAAATACCAAAACCTCTAACTCTAAACCTGCGAATGTTCTCGGTGCGTTTAAAGGTATCGTTTTATTCATTTTATTTTGAATTCATATTACATCTTCACAGTTTACATCTCAGAAGCATACGGGCGTATGTTGTGTATAACTTATATGCAATCTACGTCAATATGCGTTCGAGGTGATATGTCGCGTCCATAGAGACAGATCTAAATAGATATCAGAAGTACTAGAATGTGATTGCTTAAATTTGTTACACTTTTATTACCGGCTGAACATCACAAGAGCAATTTATTGATGAAAATAATTTCAAATACTTTAGATGCAATATTTTATCATATGATAAAGCAATTTTCGTGTGTTTGTATGTGTTATTACGGTACCATAATTAACTAACTGTAACTGAATATACAAGATTAGTTTTTGTATACCATAAAGCCGAAACACCCAAATTAGATTTTGGTATAAAAGATCAGATAAATATGTCATATAATAATAATAAGGAAAACTCACGCGGTGACATGCAAAAATAATTTATCCCGTTTCTTGTACGACGCATGGACATACGCGGACATTGCACTTTTAGCGGCCGGCCGAGGTTAGGTAGGTATGTATTGGTGAGCGACCGACACGCGCCGGATTTTTATTAAGTAATAAACAAGGTAACCAGCTTGAAGAAAATTTTTATATAATTATGGGATACACATATAATATATTAAAAATTAGTGCAATGGATTGTGCTACTGATTCTCAAGAAACTACTTTCGGCTTTGTAGTATACTAAAAATAATATTGTATACAGTTATTTTAGATAATTTGATAGTTTGACTAGACTCTCGACCGCTTCTTCACCTTCTAGTAGCGATCTTAATAATTACATCCATCCAAATTGATTCTCTTCAGTTGCTACGATCCTGGGTCTTTTAGGCGTAGTGTGAAGTTACACAGCAGGCCAGAATGATTGTGTCGAGTAGCGTGGGATAGATTGTCTCTCGCTACTCGCTACTCTAATTGGACGGCGCTTATCATGTATAGTAGTGCAGTGTGGTCACTTTGACGTGCCAGGATAAAACAAGATTGTCACCTGGCGACTGTGGAGGCGGCGGTGCGGCGGCGGCAGGAATGCTCGCCGTCCTGGCTCCTTGCTGTTGCAACCATTGTACCTGCAAAATAACAAGTTTTGAAGTGAAAACTTCTTAACCGACTTCAAAAGAGGAGAAGGCTCTCAGTTCGTCGGAATCTTTTTTTTATGTATGTTCCCCGATTACTCGAAGACGTATGGACCGATTCAAGAAATTCTTTTTTTGTTTAAAAGGGTATACTTCCCAGGTGGTCCCATTGGCACCAAGTCAGGATCTGATGATGGGATATCAGAAAAAACGAGGGCAACCTTCAAAATTTATAGGGAGGGAAACACATTGTGTTTTTATTGAAGTGTGTGTACTTTTTATGAATTAAAAAACTTTTACTAATTTAATCTTTCAAGTATCATCTGGCCATATTTCGCCACGCTAAAACTGGCAATACTCGCCGTTATTGACGTGCGCATTGGGCTTATTTGTAACGTTAACAATATGCAAATAAAGTTGATTTTGGCTACATTTGTTGTAAAATGAGTAATTAAGATTGCAAAGCATTGCAGAGGTCTATAGGCGGCGATGACTACTTACCATCAGGAGGCTCGTCGGCTCGTATGCCTATATTTAAAAAAAACTGCTACATATTAACCTGCTGTTGTTGTGCCAGCCCCGGTGCGAGTTGGCTGCGTATAAAAGTGACACTCTGCGGAGCACCTGGTGGGGACTGGCCACCTGGCGACCCCGCCACTACACCTGGCTATTGAGAAATAAGGGATTAGAAATCAGGATAGTACTAGTAGCGTAGTATTTTTTTTTCTGTCTCTTAAGATACAGGAAATGCCTAGTGTAAGGGACAGGGTTTACTCAATTGCACTTATACCATTTTAAACATGTATTAACTCATTCCTAATGTCTATAATGTGTGCTTGTAATTTTGTTTTTTTTGTGATAATAAATAAATAGTTACTAAGCTTTTTAAAGCCTCACTTTCATTGGTCGTTAACTTAATCGTTATCTCGCATTCGGGGACTCCCCGTATATATAACGACTAATGAAACGTACGTCATCGATGTCTCGGTTTACATGCGGTTAATCCCCGCAAGCGGCAACAGCCAATTAAATTCATCTATGGCTGTATGGCATGCGTAAACAGAATATTTCCCGCACCTCGCATGCGGGTCCTAACGACCAATGAAAATGAGCCTTATGAAGAAAATGGCTTCAGCTTGTATGAAATTATTTGAGCCACATTTCTTGTACCTGCTGTGATGTGACATCACAAAGGCAGTTTAGTTACGAAAAAGACCTACGAACCACTTTCGATGAGATTTTACATCGCGAAAGTTATTTCAAATGTGTAAACGTCGAGAGCGGACTAAATCAGAGTAGCTTGCTTTGTTTCGATTTCGACACTTCAGCACGAAGTACACTTCCTATGTGTACCAAATCGAAGTCTGTGATATACATCAGGTACAAAAAAATTACGTTCGTTTTTACACGGATCCCAGTACTTGCGGCGTCTATGTCGATCTATATCTATCAGTGTTTTAAGGAATATCATCACAACACTCAACGGTGACCTTCTCGCCCGTATTCAAACTGCATACGTTTGAATACGGTTCGTCTTTCCATTCATCAGCCTATAACCGTCCACTGCTTGACATATGCCTTGCCCAGATCGCGCCACCTTTGAAGGTCCTCTGTCTTTTTCCAGGCGCCTCCCGCAACATCTCTCAGTTCGTCAGTCCAGCGGGTACGAAGTCCCCCCACACTATGCTTCGATAGATCTGGACTCCAGCACCTTCCAGTCTCAGCAGCCGTCATTCGATAGCTATGGCCAGACGGATTTCCACGTTCCGGATCGTATCAATCAGAGTTACTTTAAGCATAGCCTGTTACTTAGCTCATTGTTTTTTTTTATTATAGAATATTCCGACTAACGTGCCAGTGGGTCACCTGATGTTAAGTGATCTCCACCGCCCATGAACATCCACAATACCGAAAGTGTCATGTATGCGCTGTCGGCCTTAAAGGATAGGAATAGGGATTAGGGAAGGGAAGGGGGAATCTGGGCCTCCGGATATCTCACTTACCATACGAAACGCGACAGTAAACTGTCACTTTACATTGGTTTTCTGTGAGACAGTGGTACTACCCCGGTCGAGCCGGCCCATCCACGCTGTAGACAAATATGAGTAACCTTAAATCGGTGCATCAGGGCAGAGACAAGTTGCACCAGCAAAATAAGTTGCAGATGCGCGTCATACTAACGACAATATACAATAATAAATAACACCCAAGTCACTCACATAGCTCCGACTCCACACTAAGATACGTGTTTTGTTGTGGGTATCAGGGACTACGAGAGAAGCACGGTCTCACAATACCCAGACCCCGGACACAAATATCTGTCTGTCACACAAACATTCCTGGTGTGGGAATCAAACCCACGGCCTCTCGTTTCACAGCCGGCTACTCGCCAACTGTGCCACGGAGGCTGTCACCCATACCCACCTGTTGTTGCGCCATGGCGGCTGCCCGCTGCAACGACAGCTGGCGCCTCTTCTGCAACTGCGCGACGAACATGGCGCGCTGTTTCGGGTTCATTTGTTGGAGTTGCGCATGCGTTTGTGCGTCCAAGTGGATTAGCTGTCGACCACCGCCACCTGCCGTCCATGATACCTGCGTAATATCAGCTTTGTATTATATGCTATCATGTGAGTGGCAAGCAAGCAGCGATTCTGCCCACCTAACAAATATTTATATGTTCTAGGTATGACTGATAGTCCCCTATGCAGGGGATGTCTGTCATGTCTGCCCGCATTAGGCCAGTATGGTGAACTAAGGTCTAACCCCTCATTAGTGGAGGAGGCCCGTGCCCAGCAGTGGGACAATTTTTAATACAGGGCTAGTATTAGTATGTGATGGGCAAAGGCATCTTCATCTAATGAAAGGAATAGGATAGTTTCCTGTGATTAATTTTGAACATTATTCGATATGCAAACGAATGTAATACACAAAAGAAAGTTTTTAGCGAAAACAGAATCAAAATTGATTGAAAAATGCGGTCACATTTATTTTTAAAATTGGTATGAGCAAAAAAGGGTGCATAGTGGGAAGATCTTACTATCTCCCTCAAAGGCATGGTAATGGCGATTCATAGGTGACTTCACGGCTCATATCATGCATCCTTTTACTGTCAATTGACAATTACCACTTCCAGCAGATTTGAATGGTGTCTAATTTACTTATTTTTGTTCAAATTCATAAAAATCTTTTGATATTAGGTTTTAGGTAATGTAAAATCTTGATTAAAATTATAAAATCGTGTTAACTACCCATTAGGCCTTACGTACATCACACAATGTACAAGTATACTTTATATTCGAAATTCTTATAGAAAACTCTGAAGTATTAAACCTCCCTTTATGGTAGTTTCCTGCTATGTTAGAGAAAACAATCTTATGTTATTTAAATTATTGCATATCATATAATTATAAACTTAAAAATAATGTATGGTTTGTGAAACCTTCCCACATTTGAGAATTGTGGTCACATTTTATTGGGCTACAAGCTCAATATTGCATAGCTTGTTGCAAAATAATTAGATGAAGTTATTATATTTGAATCATACCCTCGGTCCCACAGCACCAGGCTGTGCAATCTGCTGCCTCTGCTGCAAGTATTGCTGCTGCTGCCATGTCACATTCTGACCCCCTTGCACTATCTGCTGCCCACCAGGAGACACGATCTGTTGCCCGCCACCATGCGTGATAATCTGCTGGATCCCACCACCCGCCGACATTTGTGAACCAGCCTGTGGTGACTGTGGCAGTTGTGACAACACTTGCTGTCCCTGTCCAACTGCCTGACCAATGATTTGCTGGCCAGACTGAGACACGAGTTGCTGCGAGGACTGCGCGATCACGACCTGATGCTGCTGGCCCTGTTGTGTGATTACATGCTGTGCACCTTGCGACAGCACCTGCTGGGTTCCTTGAATTATCTGTTGACCAGCCTGGTTCACAATCTGACCACCTTGATGGACAATCTGGCCTTGAGACATAATCTGTTGGCCACCTTGCAAGGTCACCTGTTGGTTCCCATGCACCAGTATCTGTTGTTGGCCAGTATGTTGGTTAATTAACACTTGCTGAGGTGCTTGAACTATCTGCTGCTGCCCTGAACTGTTCAACAGTTGCTGCTTCTGTACCAATATTTGGTGATGTGTTTGACCAATTGACTGACCTTGTGACCCAATTGATTGTTGCAAAATCTGTTGTGGTGATTGTTGAATTGCATGCTGTGGACTTAACTGAGATTGTTGGTTGCTTATCAAAGCCTGCTGTTGGGTCTGCATGATCTGTTGCTGTAATATAACTTGGCTCTGAGGGTTGCGAGACTGCACCAAAGAGTTTCTAATTATCTGATGCTGGCCTTGCACATTTTGTACCATTTGTATGCTCTGTTGCCTCCAAGCCCCTTGGACAGGTACATTTGAGCCTTGACTTTGTATTGTTTGCTGAACAGACTGCATCTGTTGACTCAACACTTGCTGCTGTCCTGAATTTCCAACTAACTGGTTTAGCTGTACACCTTGTGTCTGTTGTCCTTGTGATGTTGCTACAAGTCCTTGGTTCACAACACCCATGTTAATATTTTGTTGCTGATTGGTCATTGATTGAACTGTTTGCTGCTGAATCAAATTTTGAGACTGATTGGACATCTGCTGTCCAGTGTTCATCATTTGCTGATTGATCACTTGGGGCTGACCTAAATTCTGGTTTAATTTAGCATTTTGTAAATTCTGTAAGTTCTGTGTGGACTGTGCTAGTTGTTGAGCAATGTTCTGGACAGCCTGTGAGGCACTCTGTTGGCTCAGACTTAAAGTTTGTTTCATAGCCATATTTTGCTGGTTTAACTGAGCTTGTTGTAAATTGTTAGCACTCTGGCTCAACATTTGACTGATGTTTTCAATCTGTTGTTGAGCGGAACTCATTGAGGTTGGTGTCTGGTTGATTGATTGTTGTAAATGATGCTGATTATTTTGTATGTGTTGCTGTAACTGACCAGACAAGTTCTGAGATATTTGGGATACTGACGAGTTGGGTTGAGAGAACTGTTGCTGTTGATTATTTATTTTATTCTGCTGCATCATTTGCATTTTGAGTTGATGCTGATGCAACAATTTCTGTTGTTGTATCTGAATTGCAGTCAAGCCATGAGGTTGCTGTTGCTGCTGCTGTTGTTGCTGCTGTTGTTGCTGCTGTTGTTGCTGCTGTTGTTGTTGTTGCTGCTGGTGTTGTTGTTGCTGTTGTTGTTGCTGACTTTGATAAGATTGTTGTTGTGATATGTTAACTTGATTTTGCATACTTATATTTGACTGTGAAACAACTGCATTTTGATTAAACTTTTGCATGAGAGGTGAGTTAGCTTGACTATTCTGTAAGTGTATGTTTTGCGTCACAATTCCCTGAGGAATGGATTTACTCATAATACTGGATGTAGGCACTGAAGTTGTTGTATATCCCATAGAACTCATAGCAGAAGTAGTGGCTGCAGATGATGTGGGATTAGGTGGATGGTTCCATGGCATCCTCTGCTTTAACTTATCCAACAAAGCTTGTGTACTATCATCTTTATTTTCAGCCATGTTTTGTGTAGGCACTTCGTTCTTCGCAATACCTTCTTCAAAATCAAACCCTGTTATAGCACTAATACGGTCCATGGGCTTTGGTGGAGGCTGAGGGACAACCAATAGCTTAGGATGGAAAACTTCCACCACAGCCTGTATCCTAGCTCTTAAGCTCTCAAGCACCCAATCAGGTGTAACAATTTTAATTTTACAAGGAGGTAATGTTAATGCCGCACTATATTTCTTTCCACTAGCCGAACCACAGATTAAATGAGTGCATTGAGAGTCCAAGTTCAATTTAACTATACCACCGTGAAATGTGATAAGCGCAAACAATGCCTTAGCATCAGCCGCACTAACTTGAGACACACATGCTACTATATTACAGAATATCTTATTCTTATAAGGACTATATGGTTTAGAGTTGGCGAGCTTCTTCAGACGGGCACAGGCAAGTACCCAGTGCTCAGTTACAGCCGGGATCTGGTAAATGTCTTGAGCTTCGTCAATGTCAGTGTCTGCAGCATCGTCACCACAAATTAAATGTGTGACATAGTCAGAGAAATACTTTTTATTCTCTGCACCTCCAGATTGGAGCAGAAGCATAATCTGTAATCAGAGATTTTATTACTGATATCTTAATATTGGAATATCATGCACAATGGCCCGATGATCAACAGGCTAAGTGCAGAGAAATTAGCCCACAACCATCCAAGACCAATATTGAGATATTGGTAAGGCCAGTTTTATTGATAAATCCAGTTTTATAACTCGTTATATGTATATATCTATAATCTTCTGCATATATGAAAATAATGAAGTTATAAATGTATATTTCTTGTAAATTTTTTTTATTACATAAATATAACCACACTTGGCATACACAAACGAATATACCTAGAATTCGAATTAGCATAGTTTAAAATGATTGTGTTGATATGTGCTTGCTGCATGCCATGCACCAGTCATATACTGAAGAAGTCTTTTATATATCACGTTTGCAAATCTATAGATATTTTAATAATACATATGTGAAATTTTGTGAATCATTTTTTAACAATTATCTTGTTATAACAACATTAAATTTAGAGAGATGCATCAATGTGTAAACCCTAAAATATAAACAGAATACGACGTATATTAATGTCTAAAGCCTGAAATATCAATAGAAATCTTGACAATATATTAATAGAACCAAAATTATCTTAAATTCTATTAAAGAAACTTTTTGAAATCGAAATTCGCTATTTCTAGAGTCTAGGAATCAAGAAATCGAAATTAAAAAACCATTTAGCTTGGGTTGATAGTTTTGAAACTAGTTTATACAGTATTCGCAGGAGCCTGTAAGTAATTCATAATGAGAGTCTAAAGTTCTAACTACTTTACTTTTATATTTCAAAGTTAAATGTGTGTGTATGTAAATAAAAAATGATCAAACAAACCTTTTCGGAGACATCGCCAGATATGTAGTATTTTACGTCCCGAAAAATTTGTTCTTGCAGGTTCAACGAATCTAAGTCATCAACTATTGTTACCATTTTTTTTCTAAGCCTCTTGTTTCAAAACATTTATAAACAAAAATACATTTTGTCAGATTTTACAACAAAATGCCGAAAGTAAATGTAAATTCATGCAAAAACGACGTCCATGATTAATGTTGCCACAAAACAAAACAAAAAATGTGACGTACGTTTATATAATGATCAGCCACACACTAGCGGATTCCATAGACCATAACAACTCACCCGTTTAGATATTCCTCAAAGAGAATTATGCTGATATTCCTTAGAGTGAGTTATATACTCTAAGAGATATTCTAAATCAGGGTTGAATTTTTATCTTGATTCGGTTTTCGGTGACTGAAGAACGCTTTTTACAGCACGTAACAAAACTAACAATTTGTGAATACTCATAGAATGGGTATCCGTAGATGGCATGTTGGGTAGATGTGTGGATGCCGTTGAAAGTATGTTGTTTCGTCCAGAAATTCTTTGAAAACTAACAAAAATCGTCCCTTTTGGTTATTTTCTACTACAGTACAGAAACTTTGTGTTATCTAGAATGTAGTTCTAAGGATTATTCCTAAAGGCTTAATAACATAGACTAACGTTAAAACGGGTACATGTATATATCAACGAATGCCCATGACAACCTATAGTAACTTGTTGACTTAGACCTAGTTCAAAGATAACCAATGGGGGTGTAGGGGAATTGTAGCGTTTGTTTTTATATCTGTCCTAAAAACGAGTGGAGAACTAGTATTTTTACGTCTAATATAATACTACGTCAGCTCGAGGGTACCTAGTGTTATATAACGACCATTACGGTACATAAGATTTGTTATGAAACATAGATCAGTCTACCTACTAAGTCATGAACAAATAACCAGACCCTTAAGTCCTGGAAATAGTAACTAAAATAAAACGGGTCAATTAGAAATTAGGCTTTAGATAATAGTTCGGCCTATATACTACAGCATTGCATTCACCCCGTTATACGATACTTATTTACAGGGATGGAACACTGACAGTGAATAATGATCAATTAAGGACTAGTATCCATGGACATGAATAAATTAAAAAAAAAAAAAAAATGATCAATCTCTTTATATTATTACTCAACCGTATTGTCGGTGTACAATAACTTCCATAATTCTTCATAAAATTGTTTGATTCTAACACCATTTTAAAGCTCATGTTTTGCAATAAAGCTGAGAAATTACAAATGCCATCTGTATAAATGACAGTATAGCATAATAAATTAACTAATTTGTTGTATTGTTAATTACTATCGGTGCGAAGTATTCGCAGGGGTCATCTAGTACCTATAATTAAAATTGTTTACAGTGTCACCTCGGACAATCTGGCACGGCAAAGTAACCACGCTGCACCTGATGGTAAGCGCAGTGCCGTCCAGTTAGAGTATCAAGAAGCGACAGCGAAACAATCTATCCCTCGCTACTCAACACAATCATGCCGGCCTGCTGTGTAGCTTCATCACACTACGCCATGGGGCAAGGAGGTGAAAACCGGTCGAGGTTCTATTGTCAGAGTACTCAGAAAGCCGCAACACTGCCAAACATCGTACCCCAATTATAGACCCCTGACTAAGCCCGGATGTACACTGGATGACCCAGGAACGCGACACACTGCGTGTGCCACTACGGTGGGTTTTACACCCTGTGTATGGTGGTCGTTATCCGGGCGGATGTGAATATCCTACCACCAGTGAATAGGAACAATAGAGAATCTATTGAGACTGATTGTTATGTAATAAAGCCCTTCAACATATTATGTATAAGTTGTTTACAACAATCATTCCAAAGTGTTATCCAGGATATTCTTGCATCCTAGTCTACACTCACGCCGATAATCCCCGAAGGGGTAGGCAGAGGTGTAACCAGTACCCCCACTTATCGCCGAAATTCGGTTCCATAATGTGATAGGGGGCGAGCCTATCGCCATACCGGCACAATTCCAGACTCCAGGCTGATACTGAGTATTTCTAAACAAAAAAACCCAATATCACTTTACCAGACCCGGGGATCGAACCCGAGACCTCAGCACGGCAGTCGTAACGCAGGCGTAATTACAACTGCGCCACCGAGGCAGTCATTTTTACTATTTAGGTTAGTTGAACATGTGTCTTCTTTTCGTTCGAATCTTAAGTGGTTACCTATTCGCGAGCGCCGAATTTTACGTGCACTCACTACTCTCTTCTCTATTCTAAAGTCTTCTACAACGCCTTCCTATTTATCTCCTCACTTTCAATATCTCCATTCCACCCACGATAGAAACTTACGTTCTTCAAATTATCAACTTCTACTTTGTCCTTCTCACAGTTCCGACTTCGTTCATTCTTCTTTTTCTGTGCAATGTGTTCTTCTATGGAACGCGCTCCCGCCCGAAATTAGACTGACTGTAAATCGTTGTACGTTTAAGATGAAGGTCCGACAATTGCTTTTAAACATATTGGCAGAATCATCACAGCAGGAATAATTATTTAGTTTTATGTATATATTTATTATTATTATTTATATAGACTTATTATATTTATATGTTTAAGTTTTATTCTGTTATAGTATATGTGTAGATATCTATCTATACTTATAATAAATCTGTAGAGAGGTCAATTCTGTACATGAAATATATTTCCAAAATAACTATCAGCGGGTGATTAGTGATCGATAGTGACGCCAAAAATGCAATCAGTAAAATTTTTGTCTGTCTGTATGTTCGTTATAGAAACAAAAACCACTCGACGGATTTCAACAAAACTTGGTACAATTGTTCTTCATACTCCTGGGCAGGTTATAGTATACTTTTCATCACGCTACGATCAATAGGAGCAGAGCAGTGAAGGGAAATGTTGGGAAAACAGGAGAACTTACTCCATTTTTTAAGCTTCCGTCGCGTATGCATCCTTAATAGTTAAAGCTACACAGAAATCATGTATGACGGAAATGTTCTCCTTAAAATTATATAAAAAATATTCCACGACAGCAAATGTCTATATTTTATGGTTGACTCACAATAACACGTGTAACTCCCGATAGCTTAGCAGTTTAGAGATTTCTGATTATATTTGTCTACTCTTACGTTTATAACACTCTCAATCATCCCTAATTAATAAATGTTAACATTATTACCTATTTAATTAATTTAATAAATGCACTCTATCATTTGTCAAACGGTCTTCATATTGAGTAAAAGTTTCAGATTCTCGAGATAAAATATGACGTTTGCGATCAGCTGTAAGCCGTAATTCCCTCTCAGTGTAGGTTTCGGACTCGCGAGATAATGTATGCCGTTCGCGATCAGCTGTAAGCCGTAATTACCTCTCAGTGAAGGTTTCGGACTCGCGAGATAATGTATGCCGTTCGCGGTCAGACGTAAGACGTATTTCCCTCTCAGTGTAGGTTTCGGACTCGCGATATAATGTATGCCGTTCGCGATCAGCTGTAAGACGTAATTCTAAACAATATTACCAATACCTACATTAACATAATAACCAGGGTCCCTTATCTTACATATACGAATTTGTGCCTTCGTACGTGCACACATGCTCAATTATTTGTAAGTGTGTGTAGGCCAAGTATACCACAGAAAAAAAGTGAAAAAATAGAATCCGCCAAAATTAACTGGTCACATTGTTGAACTCCGGCGTCAATAGTCAATATGGCCGCGGCGCCCACCATTACAATTTCTGTGTTGATCGAGTGCAGGCTATGTATCGCTTTATCTCTCCACATTAACTGTAATCTTCACTGTGGCATCTTTGTATGTTTGGTTTGCATGCTAACTACTATATCTACGAAAGGACGTTATCTAGTATTTAGTTACGACAGGACGTTTTAGGTTAGGTACTATATTTTTGTGTTTAGTATTATTGTAATAATAGTGAAATTTGTGTAAAATGTCTTACAACGACTATAGAAAGTGTGCTAAGTGCGGAAAAACACGCGCTGAGGATCCGACGGTGACCTACCATAGGTTTCCAGATCCAGGAACAACTAATGATTTGAAGTAAGTAAACTATGTGTTTTTAATGGTCGCAATTTAAGTAACACGTTTTTTTGGAATTCAATTCATGTTAAGTTGCCCCTTCCCAAGTTGTTCACTTATAATATAGTGTTTTTAGCACGTTTTAAGACTGATAAAGCTCAAACAACTATTGAAAAGTGAAATTAGTCTTAGCTAAGTATTGCTTGCCTTAGTGGTATTTTAAAAATTCACATTTCTTAGGTATATAAAAACAAAATATTTAAACAAAACATTGTTACAAAATTTCAAAGTAGTTGGTGAAGAATTTTCAGAGATTTTGTTTACATTTTTATATAAATAACATTATACATTTCTTTTCAGGGCTCGTGCTTGGGCTATGTATTGTTGGCCGCATGAAAATTGGACTCATGCATCTTTACTTTCACTGCACACTAAAAACAAAGTTTTATGTGGGAGACATTTTAGTTCATCTCAATTTTATGATAATAAAAAGCAAAAACTGAGTAAATTTGCTGTTCCTCATTCAGATGAAGTAGATGAATTATTAAATAGCAGAGAAAATGTATTTAATCAGGTTTGTTCCACTATATACTGATGTAATGGTGTAGTTTATCTTTATTACTTAGTCCATTTCAGCCTTGAAGCATATGGATAATTTACTAAAATTATTCCAATAGAGTAATGCTCCTGGAGCATTTGACAAGTTCATATTTATATTGCGCAATGAAAACTTGGTCTTCTGTAAAATATTATTTCTTAAATTTTGCTTGGGACAGTGATTATAGCCTTGACTAATTCTACGAAATCTTGTTAGTTGAATGACATTGGGATATAATATAATAATAAATTTTAAACACTGATCTGAATTATCATAACGGTGATTAACTCTGCTGACAATGTTATTATAACTATATTTCTGTTAATATTTGCAGCTGGTTGCGCCTTCTACCAGTGATGTATCCAAACAACAAGTTTTATCAACATCATTTGAACCAATTTGCAAAAAGCAGGTAAAACTTAGTTTATAATTTAATATTGCCTTAACTATACTTGTGTATGAATTATATTTTAAAGCGGTAAGTGGGTACACACCTGCTCACAATAAGACTGATGACAGATGTAATGCAAGGATCAGTCACCAGTCTACTCCACATTTTAGAGGAAGGAGATTAGATGAGAACTAAAATAACTTATGTTCTGTGATTCACTTCAAGTATATAAAATAATTAGTAACCTTACAGGCACTTGTATGTGAGGGAATATGTATCTTATTAAATTTTGCGATTTCAGCTACTGTCAAGAGTGCCATTCTCAGTACTAGAAAATGTTCTGGTTGAGCCTTCGACAAGTGGTGTCGTAACCAAGCAAACTTTTGTGAAAAAACCTCCAACATTAGAACCAACATACAATGAGCAGGTAACATTTTAGTTCAACATAAGCTATGTATTTATTTTGGTTTGTGCTGATAAATTACGTAATTTTTGTACCTTTAAGTATTTTGATTTTGTTTAACTATCAAACCTTTCCATTCTTCTTACTCATCTCTAGGCCTAAAATAAATTTTTACTTCACTATCTACTTCCCGCTTATTTTCTGGCCATCCTGGAATATACGTAATTATTTTCACTAACTTATTATCTCTAGCATTTACCTCATTAATTTATTTTTACTTTTGATCAGTAATATGTCAATTATTTATTTCCATAGCTACATATGTATAACATTTGCTATTTAATTCATACGTATTTGATATATCATTTATGAAATACCTACTCAAGTGGTCAGCAATTAGTAATTCTTTTTCTGGGTTATAAATTGAACATTTATTTAAAGGTTTTAAAAATATTATAACAAAATTGTAATTTTTTTGTGATCTGGTGCTATAATAAATTTTTGTCCATACAAGTGCTGATTAAATTTGGTACATCCATAAAGAATAGCTAGACTTTCTTTTTCAATTTGGCTGTACATTTTTTTCTATATCAGTGATGCACTTAAACCATATCCTACTGGTTGACCCTCTTGTAAAAGTACTTACCCTAAACCATCCTTGGATGCATATACGAGTCAAAATCAGAGAGGTGAGCATTATACGTTTTCAAATATCTGAAAAATTAAGTTTGCTTCTGAATAAATAATAAGCATATACTCGTCGTTATTTTATAATTTGTTTGATATCTGATATAATTTTTTTCCATTAATTGACTATGCGATTTAATTATAACATAACTAAATACGTTTTGCACTACATTTGATAGCCTCCGTGGCGCAGTTGGCGAGTAGCCGGCTGTGAAACGATAGGCCGTGGGTTCGATTCCCACACCGGGACAAATGTTTGTGTGACCGACAGATATTTGTGTCCGGGGTCTGGGTGTTGTGAGACCGAAAGTCTCTCGTAGTCCCTGATACCCACAACACAAGACTCGTATCTTAGTGTGGGATCGGGGTATATGTGTGACTGTTGGGTGTTATTATTATTATTTATTTTTGTGTATGTTTCAAGAAAAATATTCATTATCGATTATATCCATACTAATACTATAAATGCGAAAGTAACTCTGTTTGTTTGTTTGTTTGTTTGTTACCTTTTCATGACTATACGGCTGACCGGATTGTGATGAAATTTAACAAGGAGATAGATTATAGCCCGGAGAAGGACATAGCTATCTTTTTTCTCAAAAAACAACTTTGAAAGGGGTCAAATAGGAGTTCAAAAATTGTATGGGAAATCCATAATTCCTCTACTTAGGGATCTGTAAATTCATATTTAGGCTTTTGGTAGGAAATAAAGAAATACGTGTTTCAACGTTTTTGAAAAAACATCCCTAAAAGGGGCAAAGTGAGGTTAAACTTATGAGGTATTCTTGGGATGCAATCTCAAGATTCAGGCACAACACCTGAGAGGCTGGACAATCGCTACAGGTGCCTCAGTGCAGAAGACAACTCCTTGGATTGTATACTTCTGCTCCCGAAAATAATCTCGTGGGCGGAGCCGCGAGCAACAGCTAGTTTACAATATAGTGAAGTTCCCGAAATTACGATTATGTTCTCGAAATGACAATTTAGTTCCCTAAATTACGGTGGCGTTCCTTAAATGATCGAAACACGCTATCTACATATTATATTCGTAAAATTAATACAAGGTCTCAATACTATAGGTTTTATTTGTACTTGAGCATAACTGTTGAAGTTTAAACTTATAATTATAACTACAACTATAACTTATAATTACAATAAACTATATACAAACGTACATACATATACACTCAGGCCTGTAATCCCTGAAGGCGTAGGCAGAGGTGTAACTAGTACACATACTTTTCGCCGAAGTTAAGGTCCCATATAATCTCATAGGGGTGAGCCTATCGCTATACCGGGTACAATTCCAGACTCTAGGCTGATACTGAGTATTTCTAAACAGAAAAACGCAATATTGAACCAATATTGACCCTGGGATTGAACCCGAGACCTCAGCACAGCAGTCGTAACGCATTCGCAATTACAACTGTTAGCTCTTGTTAGCTTTTCACGATGTCTTTTGTAGGCTACACTATCTTGGGTTATGCTCTTTGAGACTTCTTTTTCTTTTTGTCGCCTTCCATGTTACTTCTATTGTATTGATACCATAAACCAAATTACACTTAAATAAGCTTTTGAGATGCATTTAAGTCTTATTTCAAACACAACGTTGACACGTCATTTACGGAAGTGTTCCCAAAATTACGATTCCCGGAATGACTAGTTGACTTGTGTCATGTCACGCATCTTACCGCCACTTTGGATGCCAGTTTTAGAGATTATAAACAAGTAAATCGCAATATTTATAAATATTTCACTAAAACCACATACTTTTTCGAAAATCCAACAATAAATAACTGCGTTCTCGTAGTGACAGCGAATTAAGACACGCTCAAAATGTATCAATTTAAACGGTACTTATCAGCAAAATTAATTGTTTATATCCAAAAACACAACGACCACTGCTTACTTTGACTTGCGGACTCCGCACTGGTGCTCATTAGTGCCATCTATGCAATCAATTTTTAATTTTATAGACAAATATTAGTTGCATTCACGAAATGATTCGAAAACAGTCAGACAACATGTGAGGAACCAAAATAAATAAAATTACAATGATTTGAATTTGGTTTAATGAAATGAAATCCTAATAGATCCGCCTGGTTTTGAAGTTATAACTAGACTTTGTAATAAAACGAAATTTACGGATTCTATCGCGGATTATTTTACTTTTTTAACCCGACGTTTCGAAGGCTAGTCTCCCCCGTGACCATGAAGGCTGTAAAGCCTTCGAAACGTCGGGTTAAAAAAGTAAAATAATCCGCGATAGAATCCGTCAATTTCGTTTTATTACAATGTATAATATTCGCGTAAACATAAGAAACCATAATAACTAGACTGCTAAAAAATCAGTGGGGTTCTCAATTTTAGAAATATCACATATTTTCTCTAAATTATCTAATTTAAATTTTGGCAATAGATTAAATTGTACTTGTCTACACGTTTTAATTTTTCCTTGCCAATCATGTTTCCAAATTCTTTTATATTCATAATCTTTAATCTTAAACCACGAAAAAGATCTCTATACTTGTGCTTTTACTATTAATTTTTGTACTTTGGTATTAACTTAAAGTTAGACTTCCATATTAAGTTATAAAATATGAATTCTGAAACAAATATTGTTTGCTTTGTGATTTCAGAATGCACCACTGAAAATACATCAAGAGTCCACTAAAGAAATCTCGTCAAAGGTTGAGTCACATTCTAAATCTGGACCTAAAAAAAAAAGAGGTATCCTGAGTAAAATTAATGTTTCAAGAACCAGTGAACTAAGTACTCGAGAAAGAAAATTATATAACTTATGCAGAAAAAATATGAAAAAAATAATAAGACTCAAAAAAAATTATAAAAGTGTAAAAGTTGATGTAATTAAGTCACTTTATGAAGATAAGCATGTGGAAAAACTGTGTGGCTTAAATATCTCAAACTCTTTTATAGTTTTATTACAAAGCCAGTTAAAAATGCACCAAAAAAACCAAAAGGGAGAAGATACACTCTCAACCAAAAAATTATGGCATTAGTCATTTATAAAAAGTCACCTGCCTGCTATCGGCTGCTTAGAAGAATGTTTGCTTTGCCATGCCAAAGCAGCTTAAATAAATTACTCAATAGAGTGCCTCTAATGCCTGGCATAAATAAGCACATTTTCAGTGCTCTAGAAAAAATGTCACGCAAGCAAAGTCCAGAAGAAAACATGTGCATATTGTCATTTGACGAAATGTCTATAAGGAAGCACCTTCATTACGACCCCAAACTGGACGAAATACAAGGATTCCAAGACCATGGCAACCATGGTAGGAGTCAAGCAGTTGCCACTAAAGCATTGGTATTTATGCTTGCTGGTATAAGAAAGAGATGGAAGCAGCCTATCGCATTTTACCTCTCATCTACGATAACTGCTGATAGGATGACTGTAATTGTAAAAGAGGTACATATCATTAAAATTTTATAGTTAATTATGATATTTAATAAAATAGATTATCAAACAATTTTTATCCATTTTATTTTATTCTTTCAGATACTGACAGAATGCTTCAATTCGAATCTAAACGTTGTTGCTACTGTTTGTGACATGTCAACAGTAAATGTAAAACTAATAAAAACACTAGGCGCAACAACCAGGGACCCTTTTTTCTCCCTTAATGGAAGGGAAATTGTTGCCATATTTGATCCTCCACATCTCCTAAAGTGTACTCGAAATCTGCTGATGAAGCATGATGTCCAATGTACAGCTGAGATTCGTAGTAACAATACCACTTTCAGAGGTAAATATAAAATAGCTGATCTACTTTCAATTGCAAAAAGAGTCACTCTTTTATATTAATAATCAAGCAGAGGCTGTTCTATGGACTTAAAGTGGAGTTTAGGTTACTTAAAAAGATAACAGTATTTAATTAAATTTTACAAGAACTGCAAATATATTATGCAAAACCTCTTTAAATCAAGCTTGTTGCCGCATGCTTGTTTCTTTTGCAACAGATTTTGACAGACGTAAATTGTCTTAATCTTAATTTTGTTCCAGGCACAGTAAAATGGAATCATTTAGAAATATTGTATGAGCTTGATAAGAATAACACAACTTTTGTATATGCCCCACAATTGACAGAAAGTCATTTGCGGCCAAACATGAAACAAAAGATGAAAGTCAGTCTTGCAGCTCAAGTGTTTAGTAACCGCGTCACAGCTGGGCTATTAGCTAAGATTACTTCTAGTGAGTTAATTTATTATTATCCACAAATAAAACACCTTTGTATGTTCTCTTAATTTTTTTAAACACTTAACTGATGCGACTAGGCGGATATATACCTGATTGTAAGCGCTACACCTGCCAATAACAATTATAGTGATATTTATGGTAATTATTTTTATAAGAAGAGGTATAAAATCCATGGAGACATCTTAAGTTATTACATCTTTCTATATTTTGCTATCCCATAGAAATCGTGCATTTTCCGGGATCAGAAAGAGCCTATGTTATTGTCAAACCCCTCAACTAACACTTACTTACAAACCGAGTTACACTTTATAGTATTAGTGTGGATTAGTATGGCTATACCTTTAGGGATGATTTTGCAAATTTAGGAATTATGGATTTCCCATACAAATTTTGAACTCCTATTCGACCACTTTTAAGATTGTTTTTTGAGAAAAAAAGATAGCCTATGTCCTTCTCCAGGATATAATCTATCTCCTTGCCAAATTTGATCACAATCCGGTCAGCCGTTTAGTCGTAAAAAAGGTAACAAACATACAAACAGGGTTACTTTTGCATTTATAGTATTGTAATAATAATATCTTTTGAAAATTATAATCTTGTATAGCAAGCACTGCACTGCACTCATTACCTTGACTTAACAATTATTAAGTCTCATATTCTTGGTTTTCTAGAATGAGACTCACCAACACATGAAAAAAATAATAGTTTTTAAAAGTCATTTTTTTCTCAGATGAACTTCCAATTGAAGCCCATGCCACCGCGACATTCACTAAGAAATTTGATGAACTTTTTGATGCTGTGAATGCGGACAGCCCTGACGCACGCAGAGCAAAAATCTACTCCACAAACTTTACTCAAAGGAGTCCTCATTTAAAACTGTTTGCAGAAATGCGAAAATTTATTTCTGAAATGATTTATGTAGGAGCTAGATTTAAGCCTCCCTCACAAGAAGGATGGATCCATACGATGAATGCCATTGAAAGACTGTGGAAAAATTTCCAGAAAATTGAAATCGATAGTCTTTCCACACGTCGTCTTAATCAAGATCCATTAGAAAACTGTTTCGGCTGCATCCGTTACAATTGTGGATCAAATAGTAATCCAACAATTCAGCAGTTTGTGGCGGGTGTGAAAACTGCAATTATATCAAATTTAAAATACTCTGGTCAAAGGAAAAATTGCGAAGATGACACTGCAATGTTGTCTAATAATTTGTCAAGTTTTTTAACAGCCAATATAGTGCCAAAAAAAATTGAATGTACTGAATTCAACATAGATGAAATTGAAGTACTATTGGCTGATGCAGTCGAATCAGTTGAACAGGCGACGCCGGAAAGCCAAGCTTGTGCATATGTGTGTGGTTTCATTTATAAAAAACTACGAAGCAATGACTGTCAGCTTTGTAGAAAAGTCTTTCTAACGGAAACACCTGAAACCATACACATATTCACAAGTTTTAAAGAATATACAGATAAACAGTCTTTAAATTACGCCAGTAAAGATATGGTGCAATGTATTCAAATTATGGCTTCCATCATTTTTAATTATTTGAAAACGGAGGCTTGGAAAACACAAATTAAAAATAATATTATGGCACGACTAGAATCCATAGATTTGGAATTTTTAAATAAATGTTTAAATCATTTCGAAATTAATAAAAATGATATAATAAAGACTACTTTTTGTATCACGGTAAAATGGTATATAACCTTAAAAAACAGGGAAATGAACGAAGATGACAAAAAGAAGGCTCTTGAGAGAAAAATTAGAATTTTACGAAATAAGTAAAATAAACATTTTTAATTACCTGTTGTTGTTTTGTGTCTATTATTAGATTTACCCTTATTTTATCATAATTATGGTCAGTTCATAATATAATTGTATGGAGTTTCTAATAAACTCTTCGTGTTCGAATTGATAAGGCCATACATGATAAAGGACCTAAAGGGATTGGATTTTTTTTGGTGAATAGAAAAATTTTTAATCACCAAAAAAATTGATTCCAATTCCTTAAGGTTCTCAATAAATTAATATTCTTTTGTCAAATTTTGAATGCTCGCGCTTATATTTATTTCTATTGGTAATCCGCAATGGCGCTAGTATACGTAGGTGTGTATCAATATAGTCACTTTTTTTTGTTAGGGAGTTGTAATTCTTCTCCTTTGAGTGTATATGTTCTGTGATAATAACAAACAAGGAATTACACACTGACGGAGTTGCGGGCACAGCTATCTATATCTATATATATAAAACTCTTCCGTTACTGAGTGACTGACAGACAACGCACAGCCGAAACTACTGGCAGTAGAGAGCTGAAATTTGGCCTGTGTGTTTGTTGGGAGGAGTAGGCAACCACTAAGAGAGGATTATTGGAAATTCCCTCCCAACGGGGAGAAAAGGGGGATAAATTGTTTTTTTCCGGAAGTCATTATTCCACGCGGACGAAGTCGCGGGCAAAAGCTAGTTAATTAATATATTCTTCTAACGTAGAATTCAATTTTAGCACCTACCTTCTTGTATCTCTGCACTACCTCAGGTTGACTGGCAGAGAATGCCTCCGGCATTAAGTCCGCCTATACTTAAATGTATAAAGTGTGTTAAATAAATAAATATATTATTATGGCTGTGTTAAAACTGGTATTTCCAAAACCTGATTCATTATTTGGACAGGTCAATAATGAATTACGTCTAGTCGCGAATTCTCAGATACACGATTTTTGTAAATAATACGGATTAATCTTTATATACAAAAAATCAGCATCTGTATGTTTATGGTCGCCAAAATCTAAAAATAGTCGATCTTATTATATTTTTTTTCTTAGTGCCTCGATAGGCAGACGAGCAGACGGGCCACCTGATGGTTAGTAGTCACCGCCGCCCATAGACTTCTGCAATGCCAGGGCACAGCAAAACCGAAAGTAAAAGTTGGCACATTTAAGTGTTTTTTGCATGTAGAAGGTTGTAGAAGCTAATACTATCCATTTTATTTTCACTCTACACCAGATGTATCTGCATGATTTTTTCTACCGTTCCACCGATCGCCATGACAGTTGGTATCAAAGAGTATTTATTATACCTACTAAATACGGAAAGTTGGTATGCGTAGTTAATTTAACATGGAGAATATTTTCGCAGATTTGTTTTTACAGCGTGTCATTTAAAAGTAAAGATCACGCATGCGAATCTGCGGGCAAAAGTTAGCATGTAATAATATTAGCTCAATGTACAACCGTGATCTCATGATTATTCATTAAAGGTATGCCTGCGATGATATTGAAGATTTGAGCATTGACCGCCCATACAATACGGCTGAAGAGGGTCCGAATGCACAAGATGCATTGTTTTTTGGTTTTTATTTTATTAAGAACGATAAAATGTAGTTATACTTGTTTTTAGGATGTCACCACACTCCTTATAATTTAGGACACAAGTAAATAGAGTTAGTAGTTTATGCTTTTAAGATGTTTTATTCACTTGAAAACGTCTAAAGAAAAATGACGCTACGTAATTTTTACAATATAAGTGACACACAATTTTAATAAAAAATATGGATTCGAGAAAAGATTACGATGTATACCTACAGCCAATGTGTCAGTTTAATTTTTATTTGATACCTAATTGATTTCCTTAGACATTATGAGATTGAAACATAAAATGTATATTAACGTGTGTGTATTGTATTGGTTTTGCATAATGCTACAATGCAGATTGTAAACACAAGATTTCATTTTGTGATGAGGATAAAGATGCTATAGATATGAACGATAAATAATAACATCAATCGACGTGTTGAGAGCAATTTGCAGTGTTTTGAGGGCTTGGACAAAAATTTGTAAGAAAGACGCGTAATCACGCATACCGCGGCAGTTTATAAGGCAGCACACCAGGGTAATTATTGAATATTGACTCATGTATACATATTTATATAATTACTTGCCCTGACTGATTGATTCATCAACCCAGAGCCTAAACCGCTAGGGCTTCAAAGTTGAAATTTTGACAGTTGATACCTTTTTTGTTGTAAGTATCCACTATTTTCAAATTCAAAAGTACGAAATTTCGTATAATTCAGGATTAAAGTTTTCTGTCTGTTACGTTTTCACGAATAAATCAATTGATAAGATTTAGTATGCGCATACCTATATCTTGAGGACGGACATAGCGTACTTTATTTTTTAAATCACCTCCACTCTTCAGTCTATAAATGTTACGCGGGCGAAGCTGCGAGCAAGTGCTTGTATATTACTATGGTAAGGATATGTTGTATGAATTTTTCATTGTAATAATAAATAAAAAATTTAAAAAGTTCCTGCACGTTGTAACAGCCGACAAATTGGGACCATCCTACTATCCTACTAATATTATAAATGCGGAAGTTTGGATGGATGGATGTTTGTTACTCAATCACGCTACAACGGCTGGACGGATCTGGTAGAAATTTGGCACAGAGATAGATTATAGTCTGGAATAGCACATAGGGTCCTTTTTATCCCGGAAAAATGTATAGTTAGTGGGATAGTTTAGTTTTTCACAGAGCAAGGGATCGACATGATTTTTTGCATAGTGGTAGTTTAGGGATCCGAAAATGACATATGCCACTTTTTATCCCGGAAAAATGCACGCATCTTATGGGATAGCAAAAAATATTAAGGTGTAATAGCTTAAGATGCCTCCACGGGTTGTATACCTTTCCCTTCAAAAATAACCTCAACGCGGGCGGAGCCGCGAGCAACATCTAGTATTTTCATATTTCTTAATGCGAGCTGAAGGTGAACCAGCCCCAAATCCACATACAATACGTAGATCCTGAGGTCGTCGTTGATTTGAGGGAGTTCCTAAACTTCAAAAGAGATGGGAAAGGCGCAGCACGCTGGGATTCGGACGGTACAACACAGGTATACCAGGATCCCCAAGATTTGCGGTGAAGGAGGCCACCACAGGTATTTTAGTTGATAATAGTGCTTTAATGAGGGTATGATAGCCTAAGTAATGTAAAAAGTGAAACACAGGACATAATAGAGTAACAAAGCAAACTTACTATTAATCTGAAATGACAACAATGAATCAATATAATGACCGCGTAGGCCTTTGAAATTGAAATAAGTCCCGAGAACAAGGACGCGGAAATTTCTTCACGGCTTCATTAAGCAATTCATCAGTCACTCAGTCCTTCGTGATCCGGGGCCACGGAAGCACGTAACGTGTGTAAGCGCAAAATGCGATACGGAGTTCGCAAATCATAGCAAACTTTTAATACAATAAACATGCAACGGACGTGTCTCAGTGTTGTTATTTTAGGACTTTTGAATTTGTTTGCTGAATCCCAGTATGCTCAGTCCCCTTGCCCGTCGGTGTTTGAGTACCAAACCGACGCGTCTGGGGTCTTCGGAGTTGTTCGTCTGAAGTCCAACGGACCAGTGTCTTCAGTCCATCTTAGGATTAATTTTACAGTCGCAGCGCATTTGTATTCTGTGAGTAATTTTTTAAATTATATTTAATTAAATAACGGCATGTATAGATTCAATTTATTATTAAATAAAATATCCCAAAAAGACTAATCTGTATATATAAAAGAAGAAACTGACTGACTGACTGACTGACTGACTGACTGACTGATCGATCAACGCACAGCCTAAACGGCTGGGGTTAGAGACTTGAAATTTTGACAGTAGGTACCTTTTATCACGTAGGCATCCACTAAGGAAGGGTTTTTGGAAATACCACCCCTAAGGGGGTAAAATAGGGGATGAAAGTTTGTATGAAAATCCGTCATTTTTGAAGTTAAATTCATGAAAATTAGTATTTGGCCATTTAGTTAAAAATAAAAAATATATGTTTCAGGATTTTTGGAAATTCCGCCCCTAAGGGGGTAAAATAGGGAATGAAAGTTTGTATGAAAATCCGTCATTTTTAAGTTAAACGCGTGAATATTGGTATTTTGTATTGTATACTTTTTCTCCCAAACATGACCACGCGGGCGGAGCCGCGAGCAACAGCTAGTACCTAATATTGGTGAAAAAAATCTAACCGTCTTGGAGTTCAATTTGTACTCTTTAGTTATTTTGCTTTGTCCGTTTCGCACGTAAAATGAAATTCGATAACATTTTATTTTCTATGCGTCACGCGTCTTATTAAGACCGTAACTATTCAACAGAGCTTCAAAGCTTCTCGCTGTCCACTAGACCCATAGCACAACTTCTATAAGTGATCGACAACCATACTAATCTTGTGTAGCCGAAATCATTCTGTTGCTAAACACTCTTTTTTAAATGGTCAATCTATAAAGTCATACATAGCTCAAATCAATTATACTTCCTTATTAATTCATAAAAAGTACACCGACTTCAATAAAAAACAAATTATGCGGCACTATAAAATTTGAGGTTTCCCTTGATTTTTCTGAGATCCCATCATCAGATCCTGACTTGGTGCCAATGGGACCACCTGGGAAGTATACCCTTTTAAACAAAAAAAAATTCTCGAATCGGTCCAGGCGTCTTCGAGTAATCAGGTAACATACATAAAAAAAGATTCCGACGAATTGTTAACCTCCTCCTTTTTTGAAGTCGGTTAAAAATCAAACGCGAAGCAGATTAAAGTTAACAATAAAAAGGCTTTTTTTGCAAATATTAACAATTTTAGTTTAATACATTCCGCTGATACCAAACTTGTATAAAAAAAACACAGTGACGTCACATTTTGGAATCCGGAATTTCTTGCAAGAAACTTTTTTGACGATATTAAAGTAGGTGGTATTTGAGTTGAGTATTATTGAAACATGTAATTAAATATCCAATTATATGATTCATTGATTCATAATAAACGTCGTCATTGTAGTAAACCTTATTTAATTATTATAAATATAAAACACAGCATTCCGCGAATCACTAAAATATTAAATATCATATGTTTTGTATCAACTGTTGTGTCATAAAACACGTTTAAGTTTCGACATGTTGGATTTTTTGTTGCGTAAATTTTATTAATACACCCTGAGGAGAAATTGAGGACGCGAAGATTAGTAATTCTAAACTCGTGAGTGAAAAGCTTTGTTAATAATCAACAAAAAAAAGTATAAATGAAATATACCTTATACTTCTATATGGCTTCAATCCTACTGCTTCTACAGGCAATAAAGATGAGAACTTTAAATAGTACCTAGTGTGTAGTATGAGAATTTATTAATGAGGCGGTCTCTAAGTAAACGGTTGCATAATATTTTACAAAGATTGTAGTTGACTCACATTGTCCTATGGAGATTGACATATGAAAATTCGTAAATGACTAAAGCTGAACACTTCGGATCTTGGGTTTTGGCGAGTCGCGTGACAGTAATGTAAGTCATTGACTGGATGTTGACCATGCACAGTCAAAGAGTATTATAGTTTTCTGACGAAAAATCCCGGGATGCGCCATCGTGCCGGTCGGCGACCGGATGAGAGGGCCCGATGGACATCCCGGGGGGGCTCGGGCGTCCCCGCAGTCTCCAGACTAGTCCCCCTTCTGTGTGGTATTTCATCTTGTGTCTGAAGGTTAACAGCATTAAGTCTCGTTCCACTACCGTCTTCCTACCTTCATTCGCTCTTCCAAAAAACATGAAAACTACTAAGAATAAGAGAATGTTTCCACAGCGGCAGCACTCCCTCTCACTAAAAGTGCACCTTACCAACATCCGAGGATTGCACTCAAATCTCGTCGCAGTCCATCACCACCTGGAGACTGAAAGACCCGCTCTCTTATTCCTCTCAGAGACGCAGATAAGATGTCCGTCTGACGTGGCGTACCTTTCTTACCCAGGGTTTACTCTGGAGCACAATTTTAAGCCACATGCGGGTGTGTGCTTGTACGCCCGTGATGACATCTGTTGTCGGCGTCTCTGTAATCTTGAAGATCCCAGATTCTCTGTTATTTGGGTACTGGTGGTACAGGAATTGAGAAAATTCTTTATTCCTGTGTATACCGGTCGCACAGCGGAGATCAGGAGACTAGGCTCACAGAATACCTTAGTGAGGCGGCGGATGCGGCACAAAGGCGGTACCCTTGTGCACAACTAGTGCTACTGGGGGATTTTAATGCCCACCACCAAGAGTGGCTTTTCCCATACCAGTGCACTGACCATGCTGGGAGAGAAACGCGGAAGCTAGCGCTGACGCAAAATCTCACTCAGTTGGTCCAGGTGGCAACAAGGGTCCCGGATGTTGACACGCACACAGCCAATTGCTTGTACCTTCTGTTGACAACTGATCCAGACCACTACTCAGTGTCGGTTTCATCACCCTTGGGTAGCTCCGACCATTGTCTGGTGAAATCTGTATCTGTCTACTCACCGCCCGATTCCAGCCCTAGAGGCACCCGGCGGGTGTGGCGATACAAGTCAGCAGATTGGGATGAGATGCGAGCTTTCTTTGCATCTTATCCTTGGCGCCCCACTTGCTTCTCTTCTGAAGACCCTTCAGCATGCGCGGATGCTGTGACGGATGTGCTGCGTCAGGGTATGGAGTACTACATTCCATTCTCTGACGTAGCAACGTCAGGCGGGACTCGCCCATGGTTCGGGGCTGAGTGCGGACGCGCTGAAGCGCGGAAGCATGCGGCATACCTGGCATGGGTTGATGCTCGAAACCGCAAAGCAAAGGACTTGCGCTTAAAGAAGAGAGCATTTAACAAGGCTGCCAAATCCTGCAAGAAGACTCTACGGCAAGCTCGATTTGACCACATAAGCCAAATTGGGAAGAAACTAGCTCCATACCCAGCGGGCAGTAAAGCGTTTTGGTCCCTGGCAAAATCAGTTGAATCGAACTTCCGTCGCCCCTCACTTCCTCCACTGCTGAGACCCGACGGGTCTTTGGCTCACTCTGCTGTAGAGAAAGCAAACTTGTTTGCTTCTCTTTTTGCTGAATCTTCGCGTTTAGACACTGCTGGCGAAGTCCCTCCTAGTCTACCAGTTTGCGAGACACATATGTCGGAAATTCGCATTCGTCAGACTGAGGTAAGAAGAACGCTGCGTAATCTGGACGTGAATAAAGCCAATGGCCCAGATGGGATTCCAGCAATTGTACTGAAAACTTGTGCGCCTGAGCTCTCTCCTATTCTGACTCGCCTGTTTCGTCTCTCTCTGGTCACTGGGCAAGTGCCTAAAGCCTGGAAGCAAGCTAACGTGCAACCCGTGCCCAAAAAAGGTAGTCGTGCTGAGCCTGCCAACTATAGGCCCATCTCGGTTACGTCCATACTTTGCAAAAGTATGGAACGTGTACTGAATGGCAGACTCATGGCATACCTGGAAGCGAATGACCTCCTAAGTGCCCGACAATACGGACTTCGCCGAAACCGGTCAACTGGAGACCTTCTAGCGTATGCCACTCACATCTGGAGCGAGGCTGTCGAGAGGCATGGGGAAGCGCTTGCCGTTTCACTCGACATCTCGAAGGCCTTCGACAGAGTGTGGCACGATAGCCTCTTAAGCAAGCTTCCTTCATATGGCTTGCCCACTGGATTGTGTGCATGGATATCGGACTTCATGAGGGAACGATTGATTCGAGTGGTCATTGATGGCTGCTCCTCCGATCTATTGGCTATCAATGCAGGGGTACCTCAGGGGTCGGTACTTTCTGCGACTCTATTCCTGCTGCATATCAATGATCTGCTTAAGCCCGGTACTTTTGGGTACGCAGACGACAGCACAGTGGTAGAAAGTTACATATATAATGCACGAACCAGTGGAGTCCAAGTCCAGTCCCTCGAGGGGCCTTGGTAGAATGCTTGAACTTGTCCTTAAAGGCAGTCTCCGATTGGGGCGATGCCAACCTGGTCAAGTTTAATGCCACTAAGACCCAGGCTTGTCTATTCTCTGCTAAACGGAGTCCCTTCCAACTGACTCCTACTTTCAGAGATGTGTCCGTACCGATAACTGACCACCTAGAGATTCTGGGCGTAACTTTGTCTCCAACTCTCAGTTTTGGCTCCTACATTGAGCATAAAGCTCAATTGGCTGCCGCAAGAAGCTGGCTATCCTTGCGAAGGTGAGACGGTACTTCACGCCGGGACAGCTGCTCGATCTGTATCAAGCCCAAGTCCGGTCGTGCATGGAGTACTGCTCTCATCTTTGGGATGGATCGGCCAAGTACCAGCTTGAGGCGTTGGAGGCCATCGAAAGACGCGCCAAGAGGCTCATAGGCAACGATTCCATAGTCGAGGCAAGGCTGCAAAGCCTTGAACACAGACGAAAAGTTGCTAGTTTATCGGTTTTCTACCGGATACATTTCGGCGAGTGTGCCTTGGAATTACACAATTTAATTCCCCCAACCCCTTTCTATCATCGGACGACAAGAGACTCGGCGAAGCGTCATCGATACATGGTTGATATTCCACCAGCGCGCACGAAGCGTTTTGCTAGTACATTTATCATGCGCACCGCTAGAGAGTGGAACTCTTTGCCGGAGTCTATATTTCCCGAAAATTATAATCTGGGTATCTTTAAGTCAAGAGTGAATAGGTATCTTCTAGGCAAGCGTGCTCCACCGTAGACCACATCATCACTTACCATCAGGCGATATAGTGGTCAAACGCAAGCCTATTTAGGTAAAAAAAATAGTATATACGGAAAAGCACAGCTGTGACAGGCCCCTAGAAATTGCAACATTGCCCAGAGAGAAGAATGGTATAGAAGGCTGATGACCTTCAGCAATATAAATCTGTAATTACACCTACCTACCTAACAGTTAGTACACTTATTATGCTGTAACACTTTCGGCAGCCTCCGTGGCGCAGCGGGCGAGTAGCCGGCTGTAAAACGAGAGGCCGTGCGTTCGATCCCGCACCGAGACAAATGTTGTGACAGACATATTTGTTCCGGGGCTGTTGTGGGACTGTAGTCCGTCGTAGTTCTTGATAACCACGATACTTACAGTTTTAACCTAGTGTGGGGTCTGAACTATGTGTGTGACTGTTGGATGTATTTATTTTATTTTTCTCTCAGGAGATCGAACCCGTGGTCTCTCGTAACTTTAATTTGCTTAGAGGTCTTGTAGGGTCTATTGAGCCAAATTATGACGGTACTGTATTAAAACAGAATGAATACAAATAAAAGCACGCGGATCCGTAAGTTGCATTTTAAGACCACTAGGTACCTAATTTTGTTTATCACTTTGTAAGAGGCGATGCCGCTGACGTGGGTCTTTGATCTTTCTCTTGAAGTTCACGTTTTCAGACTGCATAATATCAGGAAAATGGCATTAGTTCTTTTACTTATTATTTTTACAAAAAATAGAGATAATGCAAAAAGTTGGATTTGGTTTGAAAAATAAAGTCTTCTTTTTTTATTTACACAAAATCAATTTCAAGTTTATTGTTTGTGAATGAATAAGAAACCAACATTGTCGGCTAGCAATCACTACACGCGCCACGTAATTCCAGCAATTCCAAACTTTTTGTAATCAAATCCAAAGTCATAGGGATGGGCATAAATTATCGATATATCAAAATATGGCTGTCAAGTTTGCTGTGCCGGATAATAGAAGAAGGTTGACAGGAGAGCCCATCAAAGAGAGAGTGAGGCTAACGAATATTGGTTTATTGGTTTGTTCGATTGAAATTTTAATAAGTAGCCATTGTTATAATTTTTTACATTCAGTGTTTCACATTACTAATAATACTTAGATAATACGTATTTTAATAAAAATAAATAAATACACCCAACAGTCACAAACACGTAGTTTTGACCCTCACACAAGGTTAAACCTATATCGTAGGTATCAAGAACTACGAGGAACTACGGTGCCACAGCACCCAGACCCGAAACAAATATCAATCTGTCACACAAACATTTGTCTCGTTGCGGGAATCGAACGCACGGCCTCTCATTTCACAGGCGGTTATTCGCCTGCTGCGCCACGGAGAAATAAAACTGCCGAATAGATATTTTTCGGTTTTAAATATTTTGACAGCACTTTTAGGTATCCACTCCTTGGGGTAATAATATCGATATCTTTTAAAAATATCGATATATTTTTTTCATTTGCCCATTCCTACAAAGTAAGTAGGTATAATTACACTTATTCTGTAAAAAAATATAGTTGTTTCTTTGTTTGGATGTTTGATGGTTTTTATAATATATTTTTTTCTAAAACAATTACAATTGTATTTTAAAAGGTCGATAGTTTTTAATTTAATATAAGTTGTTTGTATAAATCTGAGAGCACTTACACTCCCAGGAGTGTGGTAAATATTAATAGTCTGGGTTTTGAATTGAATTTAATGAAAATGGCTGCCTAAAAATATTTTAGTTTTTTTTTATTATTTAAGTGGAAGTAGAAATATAGAATAGTTGAAAGAAGCTCTTTGAATTCTAAAAAAATCAGGAATTATAGTCAATAGGCTAAGAAAAAACAGAGATTCGATCTGCTATACGGCAATACTAATTTCATTACAACAAACCGCTAGCTACCCTAATTCCCCTAGCCATATCCCATCATTTTAAGAGTAGCTTCTTTGTACCATAGAAATAGAGTTCAAAATAAAAATGCATAAGAATAACGGGGTTTGCAGGCGCGAATGCATTTTTTACTGTTAGTTTAATTATCTACATGTTGTTTTTAGGTATGAGGAAAACACTTTACAATGTTGTTTGGGCGGGTTTTAATATTATCATTCATCATCTTATAAGTCAGTAGTATAAAGATTAAAGAACATAACATAAAAATATCGGGTAAAGTGATATTGGGTTTTTCTATCTAGAAATTCTCAGTATTAGCCCGGAACCTGTGCCCGGTATGGCGATAGGCTCGCCCCCTATCACATTATGGGACCGAAATTTGGCGAAAAGTGGGTGTACTGGTTACACCTCTGCCTACCCCTTCGGGGATTATAGGCGTGAGTGTATATGTATATGAATGTATGTAACATAAACATAATATTTTTATATGCGTAGTCCCCGGGTCGGGTGAAGTGATATTGGGTTTTTGGAAATACTCAGTATCAACCCGGAGTCTGGAATTGAGCCTCGAATTGCGTTAGGCTCGCCTCCTATCACATTATGGGACCATAATAAATTCGGTGAAAAGTGGGTATACTAGTTACACCTCTGACTTCCCCTTCGGGGATTACAGGCGTGGATGTATATGTATGTAACTATGTCTTTCTATTACAAAATATATCGAAGTTAGCACCAGGGATGTTATGGAGCTCCGTAACCGTAACCGAAACTATCGGATATCCGAAATAAAATTCTATCCGTAACCGTAACCGAATCTGATATAGAAGTTTCAAATAATTTCGAATTTTCTAATTGAGACACGTTAGGACTGGTTTTTGTTTTTGCCCGGCCGAACAGACACACGAACCGCGCGCGTATCTCAATGCATTTATTATATTTAGTTCTATTGCTTAGACATAGCCTCTCAGACATTTACTCTTGTGGGATTACATTTACTTACATAAAATAGTACCAAATGAAAAACTAAAAATAAAGCTATTTGTTTTTTACTTTTACAATTTCTTCAAAACCTAATATCCATAACCGTAACTATCCGAAACTGACGGATAATCCGAAATAATTTCATATCCGTAACCGATATAATATTATTCACATATCCGTATCCACATCCAGATCCGAAATTTCAAATCCATAACATCCCTAGTTAGCACATACTAACCTGAAAGAGCAGTAAATAAGCTATGGGGTCCCAATAAATAAGTCGATTCTTATTTGATTCTCATAACAGTTGTTATCAAAGGTCTTAAATAATAATCCAGAGATCGAATAAGCCACCTATATATTTGCGACTAATTTATGTGCCTGATTGCCGTACTAGCTCGATTCGCTGAATACAGTTTTTTATTTTCTTATTAATTTAAGAGTAGAATATTTACTTTAAGAGATAAGCAAATTAGCTTTTTACGGCTGTTAATAAATGCAAATTGAATCCTGACAAGGTACAAAATGAACATTAAAACCGCTTTCCTAATTAAATTCGGGTTTTACTGAGTCATGTCTTGAGTGAAAAATCTTATCAGAGATGATTGATGCTTCAGTTTTTAAATTTTCGGAGAAATTATATATTTTTCTTAAGTAATGTTATTAACTTAACATGGCAAAAGGCGTAAATTATACTTAAATGCGGTTTTTGCCACATTCCGCCGCCGTAAAAGATTATAATTTTAAGAATATATTTTAATTGCCTGTTATTTACAACCATTAGAAGATATCATTTATAATATACAAATATTTGTTTATATACATTACAACAAAAGTGAAGATTGTTCGATATAATGGCACCTACAATACCTATATTTGGAAATTCTGCCATTTTCAGCAACTAATTTTCCGTGCGTCCAAAGTATTTCTAATAGAATCTGTCACACACGCACGCACACAAGTACCTATATGTATAAAGGGGTGAAATTAAGCTCCTTTAGTGGAACTGATACACCAAGCTTGGTCTTTTTCCATGGTTAAAAAATGTTAGGTTTATTTTTTGAATTTGTGGAATTCTTGTGTCTAGTAAATTAACTTATGGAAGACCTAAAATATTTTTTATAAGTCGCAGTGGCATGGAAATCATAGACAAATAGAATATTAAATAAAAATAATATAGTAATTTTATTGCAGCGTGCCAGTTAAAATTTTCCACAAAATTAATTTATTTATTTTAATGTCATCCTTACGTTACGTTTTACTTATACAGAAATGAATATAAAAACTTAGATGCGCAGCGTAACTTAATTTTACACCTATCTAAGTATATATTTCGGTATTGTATCTTGTACCACTAGTAGGTAATTTAAGTGTAGATACATTTTACCCGTCTTGATAACAATACCAGCAAGAACTGCGTAAGTCATGAGAGTTTATATTCATTTATGCTCAAAACTTATAAACCACTGGCCACAATAGTTGAATACTTGGCCATATTTCCTTTTCCAATCACTAATAAAAAAAAACGAAATAAACATTTGTCGATTACACAAACATTTGTCTCGGTGCGGGATCGAGCCTGCGGCCTTTCGTTTCGTAAAGGGCTGCTTGCCACTGCGCTACATAGACTATCAAACAATATTGTGTTTAGTAGCGGGGATAACTTGTCTCTCGCTACTCGATACTCTAATTGGACGGCACTGCGCTTATCATCAAGTGCAGTGTGGTCACTTTGCCGTGCCAGGATAAACAAACTACAGTTTATGTACTCTATGATTGCATGCAATCAACGTCATATGAATTCTATATATTTTTAAATATGGTTTATTTTGTTATACCACTAGAACAAATGTCACGGCACTTAAGCTATGTGAAAAAAACAAGAAAAGGTTAGTCAGAATGTTTTATGGTAGTTTACAGTCAGTAAAGATCTCATTTGTTCGACCGGGGTATTTATTACCACTGCCTCACAAACCGACGATCCACTCTTCCCGATCCTTCTTAAGGGAGGCAATGAGTAGGTACTTAGTTCGTCTGGTATAAGTGTCCATGGGCGGGCAAGATCACTCACCACAAAGTTATCCAGAGTCCACTTGCTTATTTGAGTTTGATATAATAAAATCTAAAACTTTAATTTTTAAAAACTTCTTCTTCTTTGGATTTAAATATACAAATCCTTTGAACTCATATGGTTTCCAAGAACATTTTCCTATACGTATAAGGTCAGTAATAGCCTAGCGGGTAGTAGTTGCAGGTTCAAAAACGGCCCCAAGGGCATGCACGTCTGACTTTCTGATGTAAAATGTGTAATTATTATTAATTATCGCCCGTTTTAACAGTGAAAGGAAATATCACAAGGAAACTGGCAATCTGAGAATTCTTTATAAGAATTTCGAAGGTATGTGAAGAAAAACCGCAAAACACCCGCGTAGTAGAGTAAGGCCTGGCCCCTTATTATTAGTAGAGAAGGCACGTGTCCAACAGTCGGATAGTATATAATAAGTTAGCTACATCAGCAGCAATAAAATAATTGAACAATACTAAAGGAAAACGGCAGTGCATGTCATTAAATAAGAATACAACATAATAAAATGTAGGTATATATATGATACAAGATCATATGTATGATACAAGATTTATATTGTATGTGGTAAAATCATGCAGGAGGCTACTGTTTCGCAGAAAATCAAAGTGAAAATTAAAAGTTTTTCGTTTCGTGCGTCATGAAAATGGCGGAAGACCAACAAATAAATAGCCATTCATAATCCATTTCTTAATTTCCTGACTCTTATAATTTGAATGATAAGGATGAGTTGCAATATTTATTCATCAACCAAAAGATAAAAATATTAAAATAACTAAATAATTTTATTCATTCAAAGATATACGTCGTTTGTAACTATAATTATTTATTTATAATAAAGGACGGCAATTAGGCTGTACATCATACTTTCCTTTGCTGAACAAAGGCAGATTAAAAAGGCTTTGAACCCTAACCTGGACATTGCTCTGTAATATTTCGTGCTACATACTTTTTAGCCCTTTTATAATAAGTCTAATGCTTCTTAACAACCATGCCCAGATTTAAAAAAAGTCTACACAAAAGGGAACCCGAATTATAATCTTCCAACAACATGTGTCAAAACCATTTGGTTAGGCCTTTTTTGAAATCATAATGTTAATTTAATTTGAGTAAGAATCAAAATTATTTGAAGGATGCTTTAATGGCTTGATGGATATGAATCATGAGATATCTTTAGATTTCAAAATGAAAGTGAATTTACCTAAATATTACCTACAGTCATGGTGATACTGTGACTTTTTATTCGGGATCGGTTAAGTTTTATGATAATATCACGCTATTATATATTATTATGTCGAAGGGTGGAGGCAATTATTATTTTTTTCAAGAAAGAGGAAGGAGTTTAATTTATACTCATAAGCAACAAAAAAAAATGATTATTATTGATTTGTAATTTCAGTGAAAAAAAAGAATTTACTCTCAACTCGCTGTACCGTAACCGGTACTTATTTAAATATATCTTTATTTTTGCTAAACGTTTCAATGTCTTTATTTATTACTCATCACCATACAGGAATGAACTCTATGAACCCGAAAACTTTTATTCCTCCAGTAGAACATTTCAAATGTAAAGCCAACGCTTATTGATAACGCTATTATAATCCGCCCTGTGGATTTGGGGGCGTTTGGAAACCAAAGTCCGTCCCAGCGGACTGCGCCTATAATGCGCCTGCGTTCAGCCGTTAAGACGTAGCGATCGTTTACGGCCTCTGTTCATGTTTGGACACTCCTTTTTAGGTTCGAATACTAGACTTACCTGTAAAACTACTGAGATATCTTTTCCAATAGTACGCATTCACACGTACTCACACTTTTTTTTCAAGTGCCTCTATGGGCAGACGAGCAGACGGGCCACCTGATGGTAAGTAGTCACCGCCGCCCATAGACTTCTGCAATACCAGGGCACAGCAAAGCCGCTGCCTACGCTTGTAATCTCCAGGGATAGGCAGCAGTGTAACCATTACATTAGCTTATTACTGACTCGTAATGTGATAGTTTCCTCACGATGTTGTTTTCCTTCACCGTTAAAGCATTTAATACACACATAACTTTAGAAAAGTCAGAGGTTCTCTGAGAATCTGAGAATTCTTATACGAATTTCGAAGGTATGTGAAGTCTACCAATCCGCATTAGGCCAGCGTGGTGGACTAAGGCTTAACCGCTCTCATTAGTAGAGGAGGCCCGTGCCCAGCAGTGGGACAATGTTTAATACAGGGCTTAGTTTTATTATTTAATGTGATAGTGGGTGAGCCTATCTAGTCTTTTACTTTAAAAAGCACCAAGGATATAATTACTACTTGTCTTGCCAATCAATAAATTCGAAAGTAGGCCGTTCCCTAGTACTATTTATAATTAAGTTTGACCATAGCAACGAATCAATAAAAAAATAGCAGCAAAACGAGATTACGACAAAGATAATTAAGTAGATTAAAGGTCTAAAGCTTATTTAATGTTGACTGGCTGTCGGGGCTTTTCCTACTTAGGTCTTTGCACTTAACACGCTTTTGTTGTGCGATAAAAACGGTAAAAATTTCAAAAGGAAGTATATATTTTTATAAGGATACCGTAGCGCGGTTCGTAAAAGGTATTGTCCCATGCCCCGAACGATTTGTCATACCCAACAGAACCGTAGGTAAATATAGTTTTAGGTATTCAGGTTAACGTTATGGTATAGTTGAGAATTACAAGGAGTTTTGATTTAGGCGTGAATTACGCATACTTGATCGATAATTTTTGTCTTTGTCATTATTATCATCCGTAAGCGGTATCTGGTAGCGATGAAGATAAAATAATAATAATAATACTAGCCCTGTATTAAACATTGCCCCACTGCTGGGCACGGGCCTCCTCTACTAATGAGAGGGGTTAGGCCTTAATCTACCACGCTGGCCTAATGCGGGTTGGCAGATTTCTCATACCTTCGAAAAAATTTCAGATATGCAGGTTTCCTCACGATGTTTTCCTTCACCGTTAAAGCAACGATAATTAACATTTAATACACACATAACTTTAGAAAAGTCAGAGGTGTATGCCACTTGGGTTTCGAACATACGACTTTCGTCTTGGCAGTCCGTACCGCAACCAACTAGGCTGTCGCTGCTGCTGTTGCGATGAAGATAGGTACTGATTAAATTTTGTTTTTTAAACAATTTATCTACTATTACGCCTAGAATACAAAGAGTAAATGCGGAGAGATGCTGATTACGTAATTTGGTCACCTTTTAAATACGGCAAAGCTTACCTTACTGACAATGATTACAGCATTTTCCTAATCTTTTTTTTATATCATAGTCCGACAAACGAGCCAGTGGGTCACCTGATGTTAAGTGATCTCCACCGCCCATGAACATCCACAATACCGAAAGTATCATGTATGCGCTGTCGGCCTTAAAGGACAGAAATAGGGATTAGGGAAGGGAAGGGGGAATCTGGGCCTCCGGATATCTCACTTACCATACGAAACGCGACAGTAAACTGTCACTTTACGTTGGTTTTCTGTGAGACAGTGGTACTACCCCGGTCGAGCCGGCCCATTCATGCTGTAGACAAATATGTCTACAGCGTGGCTCTACCACTTCCAATCTTGTCCAATTATCTGTTGATCGATTCCCACACATAGATAAATATTTGTGTTATATGTAAACCGTAAATTCTCGAGGATTTTTAAGGTCTCGTGACTCTATTCCTAGTTTGCATCGTAGTAAATTGATCAGGCAATTTGATTTTATGTGGGAATACTTAAATCTTTTGACTGTGAATATCAAAGTGTCGTCCATTTGTACAAGTTTGACAGTTACCATGGCACGTTGGGTGAGTAAGCGGAAGAAACAACCACGGGTTAAATTCTCGTACCGAAACAAAGTGTGGTTTCTGCTTGACAAATATTTTTATAGTATCTAGGGATAACAATGTGATGCATGTAGGGGTCCGGTAGGGATAAAAATAATAATACTACTAAAGACTTGTACATTATTCTTTATTTCAAAGGTTAATTGTTTTACATTTAATATATTATATATAAAAATACATTTCAAAATATAAAAAACGGCACTCTCTACTTTAGTATCAGCCCATTTGCGAAAATGATTTCCATTTTGTCTTTTATGAACGAGGTATAGTTTGAGTTTATTATTATTAATGAATCCTAACATTCTGGTGGTAGGATATTCATATCCACCCGGATAGCGGCCACCGTACATAGGGTGTAAAATCCGCCATAGTGGCACACGCAAGTGTGTCGCGTTCCAGGGTCAGCCAGTGTACATCCAGTTTTTGTCGGGGGTAAGTTTGGGTACGATGTTTAGTCGGGTAGCGGCCTTCTGAGTAGATACTCCAGCACTAGACCTTTGACCGCTTCTTCACCTCCTTGCCCCATGGCGTAGTGTGAAGCAGCTACACAGCAGGCCGCCATAATTGTGTTAAGTAGCGAGGGATAGATTATTTCTGGCTACTTGATACTCTAACTGGACGGCACTGCGCTTACCATCAGGTGCAGTGTGATCACTTTGCCGTGCCAGGATAAAAAAAATTGAGTTACTCAATTTACGCTCCACACGATGAGCATCAAAATATGACATGTAAACAGGTTTCTCGACTGATTTAAATCTTTCAATAAAACTTGGGTACATAATGGTAATGATGTGTTTAGAGGTTTTATTTTAAATTGAAGTGTTAAAATTATTTATCATCACATGTCATTATTTTTCTTTTTGGGATTTTAATACTTTGATTGGTTATTTGCACGGATATTCATAATCGTTAAATGTAGTTATATTTTTTTTAATATTTACCTTGAACCTTATTGTGTTACGTTTTAAGCGATTTTATTGCCTCAGTGGGCAGTTGTAATTACTCATGCGTTACAACTGCTGTGCTGAGGTCTCAGGTTCGATCCCCGAGTCGGGTAAAGTGATACGAGTTTTTCTATTTAGAATTACTCACTATCAGCCCGTAGCCTGGAATTATGCCCGGTGTGGTGATATGCTCACCCCCTATCACATTGTGGGACCGTAATAAATTTGGCGAAAAGTGGGTGTACTGGTTACACCTCTGCCTACCCCTACGGGAATAACAGGCGTGAGAGAATAAATAAATATATGTATTAAGTAAATATTATAATTCCCACTAAATATTTTGTTACAATTGTTAGCTTAAAAACCTCTGGGATGTTTTTCTAATGATTATTGCTTTCAAAATTGTATTCATAGTTGGAATGTGAAACAACTTGTGGATACAACGTCAGAGGACAAACAAGCGTATAAAAGTACATAATATTTTATCACTTAGTACCATAAAGCTAACTTGTCTATTTGTATATTTTTGGGGAAAAAATACTTATTGAAAATATATTAAATGATTTTTGGTAGTTAGTGATGTTGTAATTGTAAAGGGAGTTCTTCGACCCCAAAACCGATACAAACTATAGGTGAGGTACCAATAGGTAACTATAAGTAGACAGCCTCCGTGACGCAGTAGGCGAGTAGCCGGCTGTGAAACAAGAGGCCGTGGATTCGATTCCCACACCGGCACAAATGTTTGTGTGACAGACAGATATTTGTGTCCGGGGTCTGGGTGTTGTGAGACCGTGCGTCTCTCGTAGTCCCTGATACCCACAACACAAGACTCGTATCTTAGTGTGGGGTCGGGGCTATGTGTGTGACTGTTGGGTGTTATTTCTTTATTTATTTACCTCTAAGGAAAATAAAAAACTAAAGTCTGACGACACAATATTTTGAAACCTGTTTTGGATGCCGATTAAAATTAGCAATTTATCAAATAAGTAAAGAATGCGGTTATGTGTGATTTTTGAACATCACGTTTTGTTCTTACGGCTTCTGTTATTTCTCACGTGATAGAATTTAGTATAATATTTTTTTCTAGTATAATTTACACGCCACAGTTATTACGGGAAATATCCCGTATGGAGACCAAGAAAAAAGATTTAATATTTAGAAAGCAAGTAATTACAGAGGTGCCAATAAATATATTTTCTCGCACGACACCTAATGGTTTAGTCTAATTATAGAGTGAACTAGCTGTTGCCGACGACTCCTCCCGCGTGCTAGTCATTTTTGAAATCCATAAAGTCATATTCAGCTATTACATCTTTCTATAGTTTGCAATCCCATAGGAACCGTGAATTTTTCCGGGATAAATAGTAGCCTATGTCATTCTCTGACCCCTAAACTACCACTATCCAAAATTATGTGGATCCCTTACTCTGTGTGTCTCAAAATTTCAGGATGATTGGTTAAGCCGTTTTTGAGTTAAATCCAAACATAAAAATAGACAGTCAAAAATTTTAAAAAATTGTAGAATCGGGATCTCTGAGTCATGTAATAAATAACGTAAAATCGGGTAATTACTTAAATGTACAGAAAAAACGATACAGATTTATATATTAGTATAGATTATGCCAGCCCGAAGTAAGTAGAGTTCCCGGCTTGGTCGGGTTGAAAAAAACACTATAAATAATAATAATAAATACACCCAACAGTCCTACACATAGTACTGACCCCACACTACGTAAAACCTGTATCGTGGGTATCAAGAACTACGAGGGACTACGGTCCCACAACACCCAGACCTGAAACAAATATCTGTCTGTCACACAAACATTTCTTTCGGTGTGGGAATCGAACCCACGGCCTCTCGTTTCACAGCCGGCTACTCGCCCACTGCGCCACGGAGGCTGCACTATGTTTGCTTATTCACCATGCATTCAGACGTTGTTATCCAGTTCGGGATAAAAATGTATCAGGCATCCACTAACCACCAAACAAGAGGGTTGGTACCAAAACTATGGCCGTGGAGACATTTTTAAATGAAGAATCGCGATGTTTTTACACGTATTTGGCATTTTGAGTGTTTATTGCTTATTAGGTACAATCAGGTGACCCACATGCTCGTTTACCGGCCAGATAATGCTACATTAGTCATATTTTTTTTAGCGAATCCAATAAATCATAATAAATACATCCAACAGTCACACACATGTTCCTGACCCCACACTATGACAAACCTGTAACACGGGACTGCCTCGGTGGCGCAGTTGTAATTGCGCATGCGTTACGACTGCTGTGCTGAGGTCTCGGGTTCGATCCCCGGGTCGGGTAAAGTGATATTGGGTTTTTCTATCTAGAAATTATCAGTATTAGCCCGGAGCCTGTGCCGGTATGGCGATAGGCTCGCCCCCTATCACATTATGGGACCGAAATCCGGCGAAAAGTGGGTGTACTGGTTACACCTCTGCCTACCCCTTCGGGGATTACAGGCGTGAGTGTATATGTATGTATGTACGGGTATTAAGAAGCACGTGTTACTACGGTCCTACAACACTCAAACCAGAAACCAATATTTGTGAATCACACAAAAAATTGTCTTGGTGCAGGAATCGAACCTGCGGCTTATCGTCTACTCGGCCACTGTGCCACGGATGTAATACGGCGTATTATACTTGGTTTAAATGTTACGAGTGGACGTCATCAATATTTGATTTCCTATTTCTGTTTTTAGATTTGTTTCAATTAATATTTAAGCATTTTTTTACGTATTAGTTTTGAATTCCGCCGTACAAATGAGTATACGTAATAAAAAATACGAGTAATGGCGAACAAAGCTTCTGGCGGTGACTTTGATGAAAAGTAAAACCGAATAGAAGTTTGAACGTAATATTGATTCTAATTTTCATAGACCGAAATCTTACAAATGTACATTATACTTGTTATTACAAAATTCCCGTAGGTTTTTTTATAGAACTCATAACTCGTCTATTCTGGACAGCTGGTAATATTTTTTATATCTTGAATCACGGGAGTTGACTAGATAATGTGTCAAAGAACCCTATAAATGTATATACTCGTATATTAGATAATGTAGATCTACAAAGACATTATTTGTAGATAAGATATTTAGACGGCCTCGGTGGTGCAGTTGCAATTGCGCATGCTTTACGACTACTGTGCTGAGGTCTCGGGTTCGATCCCCGGGTCGGATAAATTGATATTGGGTTTTTCTATCGAGAAATTCTCGCTATGGCGATAGGCTCGTCCTCTATCACATTATGGGAGCGAAATTTGTCGAAAAGTGGGTGTACTGGTTACACCTCAGCCTTCCCTTTCGCGGATTACAGGCGTGAGTTAATATGTATGTAGATATTTGTATATTGTATCGATTTATCAACTATACAATACTTATTTGACCTAGTCTTTTTTGTTGTTTTTCCAAAATTGTAGACATTGATAAATGAATATTAATATATTGTAGGTAGCAAATAATTTATAAAGTAGGTACCTTTTTAGTATTGATGCTTTTTGTAAGGGTACTTTAGATTTTTATGGAAATATTGGGGTTCACTTACGAAATATTTGTGGGTAGATTGGATAGGTTGTAGACTCGGTGGGGAAGATTTGTTATAAAAAGGAAAGCCTGAACGCTCGCGGGGCAGTCTATACGAAACTAACTGGAGTTTAGCTCGGTTTTAATCAGTGTGCGTACAGTTGTTTTCAGTGTAGTTTGTGTTTAATCGATGATGGCTAATATTTTTAATGTTATTTAATTACTTAAATTATGAATAACTTTTGAAATTCACTTAGGAAAGAATACTAGTCGCAATAGAGTTTCTTTAATATAGTTTAGGTACTTTTCTTTTATATCCTACGCCTTTCCATTATTAGCAGGTTAATGCGCTTATGCTAGCTTAGCGCTGATTTATAGACTCGTTGTGTGTTTCGTCGCCTCGGGCATTTATGGCCAAGTATGAGAGCGTTCAAGTAAAAGCGTTTGTTTGAATTAGGACCACGTCACCTAAACCGAGCCTTTATGGTTATTCCGTGTGTGCCATTAACCTTTGAATATGAATTTGAGCTCTGTACACTCATTCAACAGAGCTACCTGACGTTGTGGTGTCGTTGCATAGATCAAGTATTGCGGGAAGTTTTTTAATATTTTTATTAACCGACTTCAAAAAAGGAGGAGGATTACTCGAAGACGCCTAGACCGATTCGAGAAATTCTTTTTTTGTTTAAAAGGGTATACCTTCCAGGTGGTTCCATTGGTACCAAGTCAGGATCGGATTATGGAATCTCAGAAAAATCAAGGGCAACCCTCAAATTTCATAGTGACGCATAATTTGTTTTTTATTGAAGTCGGTGTACTTTTATGAATTAAAAACTTTTTTTAAGTACAAGAACTTATTACGGGGGTGATAAGGCCAAAAGATGGGTACGTCTACTATACTTATAATATTGTAATGTTAGAAACACAATATAGTGCTATTTAAGGTGGATACCTTAAAAGGCATATAAACGATGATTACCACTATATTGAATAATTTAATGATCACGTTTACACACATAGTGCCCACCGGTAACAACCATGTTAGGATTTACCAAATACCACTTTCTCAGTCACGTCATTAGTCTCAATTGCGCACAGACAACGTAACCCTCTATGCTGAACTGATTGTACACCATGTCCATACTGTGGACAGTCCGAGAATGGAGTGTGCACGGAACGCCCGAGCGCTCCCTTTTATTGCAAACCTTACCTTCTCAGTTGGTAATTATCAAACTACCCACAGATATGTCTAATATATGAGTATTTTCTTCTATTTACAGACATACGTCGGTAGAATAGTACCTATAGGCAATGAGAGAGCGCTACTTAACTTTAATATAGGCGAGCCTTTGACATACAAGGTTCACTTCCCAGTGATGTCTCCGTTGCCGAGACTAACTCATTTGAAAGTCAATGGAAATGTACTATGCTACGGGCCGGGAGGTAAGACACGGTTGAATTTAATTTATGAATTAATTTAAATAATGATACTAGCCCGGAATTATACTGATCCACTGCTAGGAACGGATCTTCTTTGCTAATGAGAGGGGTAAGGCCTTAGCTCACCACGCTGGTATATGATGATTTTACAGTTCACACTGTTTTAAATTCTTATAGAGTATACCAAAATCTCCTAATATCGGCGCCAGGTAGTATTTTACTACCTGTCAAATGTTAAGCCTATGGCCTTCTTGGTCATACTTCAGTCACAGGTGTTCCAAATTGAGGAGCAGTATTATACCACAGAGGAAATACTCAGGATCAGCCCGAAGTCTGGAATTGAGCCCGGTATGGCGATAGGCTCGCCGCCCCTATCACATTATGGGATGGTAATAAATTCGGCGAAAAGTGAGTGGACTGGATACAACTCTGCCTACCCTTTCGGAGATTACAGGCGTGAGTGTATATGTATATATGTTCAATGCCTGAGTGTTTTTCCAGATATTCCAGGACCAAACCAATATGTAACTACAATAAGTCTGGAACACATGCTGTTCTTAAAATCTGGAGGCATGGCCTTCAATGCCTTTGAGCCTCGACCAAAGCCGGATCCAGTTCTGCAACTCGTCGGGGAGTTTGGAAACAATGCTCATATATACACTATTAATGATATCGATAACAATACCTGGAATACACGTGAGTGGAAGGGGTATATTTTTAATATGAAATATGTTATGCCCGCCCGCTATGGCGATAGGCTCGCCCCCTATCACAATATGGGACCGAAATAAATTCGTCGAAAAGTGGGTGTACTGGTTGCACCTGTCTACCCCTTCGGGGATTAGAGGCGTGAGTGTATATGTATGTGTGAAATATATTATTTATGTCATTGTTATGTTAGGATTTCTATTAAAATAACTTTAGTCTTACCCAAAGAGTACTATAATAATAATTTACTGATACTACTTAAGAGGGTATATTAAGTATCGAAATGAAATATGTAAGTTTAAAAATATTGATTTTTCGAATAGGGTATTTGTCAATTTTTGAAAATTGATGGACATCGATAGAGGACTCTTCACTTATAGCCCCCGTAATATTTTTATTATTGAAATATACTCAATTTATATAAAATCTGTGATTTTATTTTTGCACATATAATTTCGCGCTAAAACGCGTTGTCACGTGACATTATCTCTATATGACGTCATCGCACATACACAAACATTCGTGACACCTAACAACATAACAAATTATTTGCATTTATCTGTTAGTTTTTTCCGCAAAAATGAGTGAGCCAGCATATAAATATTGTTCAATGCCTTTGTGTAAAAACTCGACACTAAATCCCGATAAATTGTTCATCCATGTGCCAAAATCAAAAGTTTTAAGAAAGAAGTGGCAGATTCCGACTATCAGCCCTTGTAATGCCTTCTTCCATTCTTATAGAAGACTTGAAGACGAAATTAACATGTTTCCACACGTTTACACATCGAAAAATATGTTCTTCCTTACAATTTTATTTGTCGTAGGATGCAATGTTTATGTGCGATGTCGTCACGAATAATGGCGGCCGGTATTGCTACGTTTTAGGCCCCGAGTGATACAGATTAAAAATTCTAAATTTTAATGACGAAAATAAAATGTTTACAATACATTTAAAATAAAAAAATGTATTTAATAAATATGTTTGCCCACTATCCTTTCTCTTAGTGCAGTTTTATATATTTTGGTTACACCAGTCAAACACCCTATTCAATATACCGAAAACAAATATTGTTTTATCGGTCCCAGAACTCCGCAAAAAAAACTAAATTTTACAACACTGCATTTGATCGCATAATATCTTGGACAATGAGACAATGGACAATTAACTCAAAATGGAGCTGTATTTTTCTTAATACAAAGAGATTTATTGGTTATTTTAATAAAATATATTTTAATGTGATTTCGATGCTTGATAAAAGTAAACGATACTTCGAAATAAAATTTATTACCAGAAATCGATCCTACCATAGCTGTAAAGTGGAGAATACTGACATACCTTGAAACTTGCTAACACGTAGGTACCCTTTAAAAATAGCATGTGTAGCCCAAAACCACACATGCATTTAAAGGAATCATAGAAAATGGACGGTCTACAAATGCCATGCGATTTTGTTATCGGCTGTAAATGTATGTTTATTTAAGAATTCGGTCATTTATAATGTCATAATGTTCGATTCCTCTTCATTATTTGTATTTATAGGTAGTTTTTTAAAATGGTTCCGAATTCTAATAACCTTAATGCAGTAGCCACACATGGGCTCCAAGCTTTGCGTCCAAGTTACATTCCAAATTTAAATATCTCAATGTATTCATAATTTGACTCCAAAACGTTTGGTTACTTATCTCCCTTTACCATTATTCGTTCGTCTTTGATGTGTCCCAAAAACCGACTCGATTTACATTTAATGATGATTGGACACAATCTTACATCAATAAGTTCTACGTCTAGGAACGGTAGGCAGCGGCTTTGCTGTGCCCTGGTATTGCAGAAGTCTATGGGCGGCGGTGACTACTTACCATCAGGTGGCCCGTCTGCTCGTCTGCCTATCGAGGCAATAAAAAACAGGTCTAATATGGGGTCGCAGCATAAATTATACAACGAAATATTTCAGATTACTCTCCAGACGACGTGCCGAACAGCACAGGTCCCATGTATGAGCACCAGCCAATATCCCATGCAGTGGACCGATCGCCCAACTATAATCATTACTACCAGGAGCCTACTACGCAGTCGGTGCAGGAGAGACCACGGGCGCCACTTCCCGCTCCTCCGCAAGTCTTGTGAGTAAAATATAATATGCAGTAACGTGTGTAAGCTCTTTAACCGACTTCAAAAAAGGAGGAGGTTCTCAAGTCGTCGGAATCTTTTTTATGTATTTCCCTGATTACTCGAGAACATCTGGACCGATTTGAGAAATTTGATTTTTTGTGTAAAAGGGTACACTTTGTTACTAACACTATGGGCTCATGTCCGAAATAAATAAATAAAGAATTTTGAACTTCCCAGGTGGCACCAAGTCAGGATCTGATGATGGGATCTCAAAAAAATCGAGGGCAACCTTAAAATTTTTTAGTGACGCATAATTAGTTTTTTATTGATGTGTACTTTTTATGAATTAAAAAAACTTTTATTATCCTGGTAGAATGAGCAAACTGCGCTTGATGGTAGCTGTTGTAAGTCCAGGTAGAGTATCAAGTAGCGAGAGACAACCATCCCTCGCTACTCGATACAATCATGCCTGAGTATCTTCTCAACCATGAACAATTCTCGCTGAAAGGATTTTAGGAAATAGAGAACATGGTTGGCCTACTGTTCCATAGCTTGATGGTGCGGCAAAGATACGAATTTGCGAACCTCTTAATTCCTAGGTAGCAGACCAGTAGTTGACAGGATAGTCTTTATAGCAAAGATTGATAACACCTGAAAAATAATAATTGATACTTATTTAGATTATCAGAGATGGACCGACCTAACTGTTATCCCAAGTTTAATATTATACTATTATTATTATTATTTATTATTTTTGGGGGTCTAGAGTTGGGGTACAATGTTGGCCATTTTGCGGCCTTCTAAGTACTCTGACAATAGACCCTCGACCGCTTCTTCACATTCTTGCCCATGGCGTAGTGTGAAGGAGCAGGCCGGCATGATTGTGTTGAGTAGCGGGGGATAGATCGTCTCTCGCTACTCGATACTCTAATTGGACCGTACTGCGCTTACCATCAGGTGAAGTGCGGTCACTTTGCCGTGCTAGGATAAAAAAAAATACTAGTTCAATACTTAAAAAGTGCTTGTTTTGTTGATACCAGTTACATTAGTTTATGTAAAAAAACAGAATTTTATTTTGTGCTTTATTCTCCGTTTCTTGTTCAGTTTATATTTGTAAAAATAACAAATCCATATTTGTTGTTCATTTCCATTATTTATTCACTCTAGTTAGCGAATATCGGTAATTGGTAAAAAACAATTGAAGATTGATTGCCTCGGTGAGGCAGTTGTAATTGCGCATGCGTTGGGACTGCTTGAGACGAGACGGGTTCGATCCCCGGGTCGGGTAAATTGGGTTTTTCTATCTCGAAATTCTCAGTATTAGCCCGGAGTCTGGAATTTGTGTCCAGTATGGCGATAGGCTCGCCCCCGTCAGATTATGGGACCGAAATAAATTCGGCGAAAAGTGGGTGCACTGATTGAACCTCTGCCTACCCGTTCGGGGATTACAGGCGTGAGTGTATATGTATGTATGTACAATTGAAGACTAACTCAATCCCATCCTAAATTCCTTGAGTCCGACGCTGAGATAATAGAGGGCTGATATTATTTACTATGAATTCACAATCATTAGTCACTATGGATCTTTCTTAGACCAACACCCACTCGGGCCCCCGAGATCTCACCAACGACACCCGTTGAATGCGGCGTCATTGCCGGCGGGAACGAGCGAGTACCACTCATATTCAACGGTCAGTCATACACGCGAGGGGACTGGCCCTGGTTGGTGGCGCTATACAGGAGAAAAGAGGGCAGCTTGACCTTCATCTGTTCTGGAACGTTGGTCTCTGATCGACATGTCGTTACTGGTAAATTATTAAATTCATATATAACGTTTATGGCGGACTTTGTATCGTTCACACGGTCAGCTGAAACTGACAGTTTTGCATGATAACAAACATCCCTGTTGGTGGTAAATTATCGTAAGCTGTGTGTTTATATAAAATTAGCAAAAATAATTGTGAGTTATAATAATGTTACGTCAGATAAATTTATTGAATTTTTAAATAAACTATATGGAAAAACTAAAAAAAGATATTTCCTTTTACTACAGGTAGTGATTGTATGATACGTTTTTAAATTCTACCTCATAACTCTAATCTATTTTATTAATTTGGATTTTTTTTTCCAGCTGCTCATTGTATGCAACAGAAGAGCAAGATATCAACGATAAAAGACATAGTAGTAAAGGTGGGTGTCTATGATTTAGAAGATTGGGGAGACGATGTCAGTGTCACGAGGACTCTCATCTCGGCTAACATACACGAATCGTATAATGCTTCCACATTAGAGAGTAAGTTAATCTAATGAATTATCTATCTTTCTGATGATATCAGAAAGTAATCTTTCTGATTGCAAATAAACTTATTTGTTAAATTTATAAGGGTAATAACGCGCATGTAAAAGGTGATTAATATTTTTATAATGCACAAATGATTTATTTTTATTTTATATCTGACATTTAAAATGTACTTAAACGGTTATAACATTAAATAATGAATAAAACGGTTATTGACCGATTTAAGTCCCAATTTGTAATTTGTTTCATGTTACAAAAATCAGTCAACTCATTTTCAATTTCGTGGCTAATTTACACATGTCATTAACATATTAAAGCGTTTTTTTTTCTTTTTTTTAATCGATTTTGTTTATATATTTTGAATAAAAAAAATATATTTATATAATTCTGAATTGCTTTATCGTATTTGATTGATTACAGATGATATCCTAGTAGTAACATTCGAAAGAAAAGTGGAATTCAGTACGTACATCAGGCCTGCATGTCTCTGGAATGGGAACATAGACCTTAGCAGAGTCGTCGGAGCTTCTGGTGTGGTGGGTATTCAAATAAAATAATTATAATAATATTTTCACATTATACTACTATATTTTATTTCCTAGGGTTGTCTCGATATGTTCTTCTTTCAGAACCAGCCATCAATAATATATCTTAAAGATTATCAATTACGTAAATACCTTGAGCTTTGCAATGAATAAATTATATAATTTGTCATACTTTTGTGCAAGAATGAGGATTTTGTACAAATCGAGTTACACAATAATTAATTAGACAAAACTAAATTGGTCTTATGTCAAGGAAATATGTATACAAGTAGGTATGTCAAACAGGATATAATCACCGCAGATGAAATTTAATGTTAATTTAATTTCGGACCTTTTATAAAATGTACAATTCGGATCACATTTTTAAAATATACATGCATATACACTCACGCCTTTAATCCTCGAAGGGGTAGGCAGAGGTGTAACTAGTACACCCATATTTTGACGAGATTATTACCGTCCCATGACGTGATAGTGATGTCCCATAATGTCCCAGTATATATCCGGGGATCAACCCCAAACCTCAGCACAGCAACTCGTGAGTAATTACAACTGCGCCACCGAGGCAGTTAAAATATATATAATAAGAGGTTTCATATTGTTTTCTAAATCATATGCACAGGCTCGCCCCCTATCACATTATGGGACCGAAATTCGGCGAAAAGTGGATGCAGTGGTAACACCTCTGCCTACCCGTTCGGGGATTACGGGATGTGAGTGTATGTATGTGTATATTGTTTTATAAATCCATTTTTTTTCTTTAGGTGGCAGGCTGGGGTGCCAGCGAGCTAGGACCAAGTGGTCAAGGAGAACCACGAATGGTCCGAATACCAATCGTGAGCACAGCACAGTGCCGGGCGAGCAAACCCGAATTCCACAAACTGACATCCTCTAAGACTTTATGTGCAGGTACTTATATAACATTATTATGTAAATATCATAATGAATTATTATATTCAAAGAGGAGGTTAGAAAAAATATGACGTTTTTTATTTAGATTAATGATATATCGACGTACCAACATAAATCAATAATACCGCCTCTTGTTAAAAGATTCAATTATATTTTTTGCGATTCAAAAATATTCATACCTATGCAGTATAATTTATCGAAGAGATGTACAAAAACATTTCAAGTATTATTTTACTTTCAAGTTGTCTAGTAGAATTAAAAAGGCTTAAAAAAAATCTGTTCTTTATTTCCTTCAAAATATGTTTAAAGAAGTATGTCACGCTTGTGTGTACTTCTAATATAATAGTAATACAAGCCCTGTATTAAACATTGTCCCACTGCTGGGCACGGACCTCCTCTACTGATGAGAGGGGTTAGGCCTTAGTCCATCACGCTGGCCTAATGCGAGTTGGTAGACCTCACATAACTTTGAAATTCTTTGAAAATTCTCAGGTATGCAAGTTTCCTCACGATATTTTCCTTCTACTATACTTCCTGTACATCTAATATATTGCAATAATTTCAGGTGATCGAAAGGGCTCGGGTCCATGCAACGGAGACTCTGGTGGAGGTCTCTATATTCTAGACGGAGGGCGCTGGAGGATTCGCGGGGTGGTCTCTGTATCACTTCGCCCTCAAAACGGAGACAATACTTGTAACCTAAACGAGTACATTATCTTCACCGATTCAGCGCAGTATCTCCCGTGGATAAGAAACATAATGTCGCAAAACTTGTTTGATTAACTTAACGACTGATATAAACTTTAGAACAAGAATAGGTACTTATTACTAGCTGCATAGACTGGACAACAAAATATTAATAAAATAGTTTTAATATATAATTTTAATGTGGTTTTATTTTTACCTTTTAAGGGAATTATTGTCAAATCATTTTGGAATTATAATAATAATACTAGCCCTGTATTAAACATTGTCCCACTGCTGGGCACGGGCCTCCTCTACTAATGAGAGGGGTTAGGCCGTAGTCCACCACGCTGGCCTAATGCGGGTTGGCAGACTTCACATACCTTCGAAAAAATCTCAGATATGCAGGTTTCCTCACGATGTTTTTCCTTCGCCGTTAAAACAAGCGATAATTAACATTTTAATACTAATTAATTTAATATTAATATTTTGGAATTATTTAACAATAATTCATTGACAGTGTAACGAATGTTTCTCATTATGGTTTGAATAAGCTTGAATAAATTGCCCTTATCGTAGCCATCCGCCCATTAAAGTGCAAGAGGATACAAAGTCACTGTTATCTACTTTGTGATGAGTGGAACAATATGGTGATTGTGATCGTATATGTAGACTTAAGAACTGTAAAAATATATATTTTTATTAAAGTATTACTATTTTCTGAATTAAAATGTTCAAGTGACTATGAAAGTTAATATCGATATTGAACCTTTATACCAAAATCAAACACAGCTTAATCGAAAGTTTTAAGACTTATAAATATACTAGACGTTGCCCGCGGCTCCGCCCGCGTTGATGATATTTTTGGTGGCAAAAGTAATCCATGGAGGCATCTTAAGGTATTACACCTTTCTATGTTTTGCTATCGCATAGGAAGCGTGCATTTTTCCGGGATAAAAAGTGACCTATATCATTTTCTGATCCCTAAACGGCCACTATGCATGTCGAAATCAATTATGCTCTGTGAAAAAATAAACTATCCCACAGTGATTGTAAATTTTTCCAGGATAAAAAGTATGTGCTATTCCAGACTATATCTATCTCTGTGCCAAATTTTCGCCCAGCCGTTGTAGCGTCATTGAGTAACAAACATCCATCCATCCAAACATGCGCATTTATAATATTAGTAGGATTCAGTGCGCACTAAATGGCAGCAGATGAACAAAAGGTCGAGAAATCTGGATCTTATTTACAAAACAAAGAATCAAAATATTTTTGTTCTAGTTTCGCTGGCGATATTTAGTTGCGAGTAAAAAAGTCGACCCACTGAGAATCTTTGTATTTGTACTTTTGTGGTGATTTTCCCTATGAAGTATTTGGAGCATAACTTTTCCAACTAATAAGAAATATTATGATGTATATAAAAATTTTCCATATTTATTATTTTAAATACTACTAGCGGGCCCGGCAGAAGTCGTCCTGCCCGTAAGAGCAGCGCCACACCGAGTGCATCACCATCTGCCGGGCTGATTTATGAATCTAAACCATCCAAAGCACCACCCAAACGCATACAAAACAATTCATTCAAATTGTTCCAGCCGTTTAGGAGGAGTTCAGTGACATACACACGTACAATAGAATTATATATATAAAGAAGATATTGATTGCGCTGTCGTTTAACGTACTCACGAATAACGTACGAATAATTATTAGTAGTATTTGATTGATTTAAATCTGAATTTTCTACTTCATTTCTTAATAAATAATGGAATCTACTACTGCTGGTGGAAGGATATTCATATCCTCCCGAATAGCGACCACCGTACACAGGGTGTAAAACCCGCCATAGTGGCACACGCAAATGTGTCGCGTTCCGGGATCAGCTAGTGTACATCCGGTTTTTCTCGGGGTCTAGAGTTGGAGTACAATGTTTGGCCATTTTGCGGCCTTCTGAGTACACTGACAATAGACCCTCGACCGCTTCTTCACCTTCATGCCCATGGCGTAGTGTGAAGAAGCAGGCTGGCATGATTGTGTTGAGTAGCAGGGGATAGATCGACTCGCACTACTCGATACTCTAATTGGACCGCACTGCGTTTACCATCAGGTGCAGGGCGGTCACTTTGCCGTGCCAGGATAAAAAAAAACTATACATTATTTTTACCATACAGGGGAGATTTGCGATTGATTCCCTTGATTAGTGCTCTAAGATTACAGGCGCTTTTTTGTCCCGTTAACATTAGTCAAAAAACTAAATTTAGTTCTAAAAATCTCTACATTCAGTTTTATATAGTCTTAATAATATGGAATGTTTTTTAGCTTAAATTTGGTTCATTCCTATAATGAGATACTTTTCTTTCAACACAACAAATTCATCATTCTGGATTGACCGTTTGAAAGATTCCATAGGCAGTATGGTCGAAAGACTACAGGCTGTCCTTTGGAAGAAAAATAAAAGTCAAATGTCAAGTTAGATTTAGCGCGGTTTAATTTGTTTATTTGTTATTGGAATTTAGAATATTTATATTAATTTTCTTTTATAAATTATATATATGGTTTAACGCTATAATGTCCTGGAATAAAATACTGTGCAACCACCGGGAGCTTCAGCTGCTTGGTACTTTATCCGGAGGACAAAGTTTTAGGTTAAAGTTTATTTATGTTTATTATTAGAACTCCATTTCCTAAAAAACATTTTATAAAATAAACGATTATGAATACTTTTAGGTGGACATTAAACAAAGAAAACGATGAATGGACTGGGATATTTTCTAATACAGTGTGGAAATTAAAACAAGAAAATGATTATTTACTTTATGAAGTCATTGGTTCGTTAATAAATAAAACACAGAGTACAGCGAAACGCAATAAGAAAAACAATATTAATGAAAACGGCAATATCTTTAAAGAATTGTTACAAAATTATTTCAGACTTGATTTAAATCTGCGGGAGTATTACAGGGAATGGGCTGAAAAAGATGAACTATTTAGGTCTGCATGTGAACAGTTCTATGGAATCAGAATGCTATGTCAAGAACCAGTGGAAAATTTATTTTCGTTTATTTGTAGTCAAAATAATCATATTTCCAGGTAAAATGCAGTTATACTGTTTTTGAATTGTTATCAGCTCTGTATATACAGCAGGTATTATATTTGTTAAGTTTCATTCTACCACAATGATCTATTGTTAGGTGGTGGACTACTCCTATCTTCAAAATTGTTAAGTAAAATATTCAGATATGCGAGTATAATTACAATGTGTTACATCATTCAGGTTATAATTTTGTACAATCATTTATCTTAATACCGATGAAATTCGAGATTGTATTGCCCCATCTGTGTTTCTAGTCAATTCCCCTCTTACCATTCTATAACAACACCATTTAAGTTGAGGAAATATAAAAAACTGATGATTGTTATTGCATTCAATAAAACAATTTTACACATGTGTTAAACTTAACAATTAGCCAGCTACTGTGTTCCCTCCTTCCTATGATCCTGGGTCCTTTAGGCCTAGTGTGAAGAAGCTAAACAGCAGGCCGGCATGATTGTGTTGTGTGAGGGATAGATTGCCTCTCGCTACTAGATAGTGTCAAGTTGATACTCTAACTGGATGGCACTACGCTTTAGATTCAATGCCAGGATAAAAAAAAAATTTATCTGGTAGTACCAATGCATACAATAGATTGTGTTATTTTTATTGTTTTATAATTATTTCTTGTAGAATATCAACTATGGTTGAAAAACTGTGTACACAGTATGGAGAAGAGATATATAAACATGAAGGAGTGACATATTATGCCTTCCCAGAAGTTGAAAGATTGGCCCAACCAGAGGTATCACTTTAGACACTTTTAAACTACTGCAAATATGGTTGTACTTCCCTTATGACCAGACAATAAAACAACTTACCAAATCGCATTAACAAAACTGATAAATATAAATAAGTAAAAGTTTTTTTGTTTTTAATTCATAAGAAGTACACCGACTTCAATAAAAAACAAATTATGCATCACTATCAAATTTGAGGGATGCCCTTGATTTTCTGAGATCTCATCATCAGATCCTGACTTGGTGCCAATGGGACCACCTAGGAAGTATACCCTTTTAAACAAAAAAAGAATTTCTCGAATCGGTCCAGGCCTCTTCAAGTAATCAGGAAACATATATAAAAAAAAGATTCCGACAAATTGTTAACCACCTCCTTTTTTTTTTTGAAGTCGTTTAAAAATGCTTCTACATATTAGTTCAATTCAGTGTCCATATTTGCAACTGCACAAAATATGTGATGGTAATTAATGTTAATATTATAGACATGGGCATTTTCGTTTTTGAGGACAAACGGTTTCATAACCGATATTGAGTTTTCATATCGATATCGAAAACCGTTTTCAGATATCGGTATTAGTAGTCATGATTTGATACCGGTTGCGCAATTAAGAACCGAAACATAAATGCAAACTATACTGTGCAAAACCAAAATTCAAAATCGGCGTCCAAAACGTAAACAAACCGTTTCCAAGACAAAATATGCTTGTTCATGCAAATCTACGCCTTATGTCTGTGAATCTAAAGATCATTTCAATGTGCACTGTTAAGTGACACGATAACCGCAACACATAGCATCGAAATCCATATTCGCTTCGTCTCTGTTATACAATATTAAATTATCGTCGTTAAAAAGAGACGAAGCGAATATGGATTTCGATGCGATGTGTTTGTAATTTGCGTTTCGTTCTCAAGTTGGGTTTCGATAGTTGGTTGGATATGTAATATCGGTTATGTACTTTGGTTTATCGATACAATATGATATTTTAATTCATAACGATATATGTTACGTTTTGATATATCGGACTTGTGCCTATAATATTATCTTTGAGGAGAAATTAAGATATTTTGCTATTAGATAAAACTTATAAATCAAAATATAAATTGTGACACTACTTATGCCTGTTTGCATTGAACTTTGACTATGCCTAACTCTCAGAATGCATGTAGCCCAAAAAATATGTTCACCAAGTACCAGCCATATGCAGGCATTAATCACTGAAAACAGATTGAATTTAATGACTATTTGTTTTTGTTTCAAATGCAGTTAATATTGAAATCTCCTCTAAATAGTCCAGCTGTGTACGTTCAGATGTATTAATAAGAAATTCTCACAAACAATTTAGGTGGAGTCAAAGTTAAGGGAACTAGGTTTTGGATACAGAGCAAAGTTCATTCAAAAGTCGGCAGCTCAGATTGTAGAGTCGGGTGGTAATGATTGGTTTAAAAGTTTACAAAATATGAAATACAAGGATGCTAAACAGGAATTGATAAAACTGCATGGGATTGGGCCTAAGGTAAGAAAAAGAATTTTCAAAACTTCATAAATTTAAATAAAACTGGTGCATGTCTTAAGACACCATAGACTAGAAAGCCATATCTACGTGTCTACGTGCATTTTATGTACCTACTTTCTGCAGGACATTATGTTTTGTGAACCAATAATTACCTTGATATCCAAAAGCAATTTACGTTTTTAGGTAGCAGATTGCATCTGTCTCATGTCACTAAATCACTTAGAAGCATTGCCAGTGGACACACATGTTTATCAGATAGCAGCTCAAAACTACCTACCCCATTTACAAGGCAAGAAGAATGTCACAGATAAAATGTATGCAGAAATTGGTGACCATTTTAGAGGGCTCTACGGTGATATGGCAGGATGGGCTCATACGGTAAACCTGACCATAGCAATATATATTATCTAACCCGTAGGGGTAGGCAGGGACTGCAGATTTCCACTTGGCATAGTCCTGACACTACTTTAACTTCTACTTCATTTATCTCATGCATTCACGTTGGTTAAGAATACTTCAATGTCGTTATTGAATGAATGAAAAAAAAATCGCTAATTTGGCTGAAATAATTACATGAGGACATCCTCTGCCAATGCAACTTTTCCATCTACGCTATACCAATGTCATTTATATTTTCATACTAAATTGCATTATGATATTTTTTTTCAAGTCTTAAACTAATTGATCATACAAAATAACATCCATGAATAATATTCATGGATGTTATTTTGTATGAATTTTATTTTCATGAATCTTTTCAGGTGTTATTTTGCGCGGATTTGAAGAAGTTTCAAAAGAGTGACGATAGTAACAGTGATATACCTAAAAAGAAAAGAAAGAAGTAATAATGCCTGTGATACAAATTTTATCTAATAAAAAATTTACCCTATTTGTATATTTATTGAATTTCAATATACACATGTACGTCCGGTTTTTGTCCCTGGGTCTAGAGTTGGGGTAAGATTTTTGGCCATTTTACGGCCTTCTGAGTACTCTGACACTAGACCCTCGACTGCTTCTTCACCTTCTTGCCCATGGCGTAGTGTGAAGAAGTAGGCCGGCATGATTGTGTTGAATAGCGGGGGATGGACTATCTCTCGCTACTTGATGCTCTAATTGGACGGCACTGCGCTTACCATCCGGTGCAGTGTTGTCACTACGGTGCCACGATAAAAAAAACGTTCTTAAACACCAAAAGTAATGAACAAAGTAATAAAGTACAAATCTGAACTATGAATTCCCAAAAATCATGTCTATGACAAATAAATACATTTAATGTGAATCATAATTACCAAATATATGCTATATCTGTATATATAAAAGAAGAAACTGACTGACTGACTGATCGATCAACGCACAGCCAAAACGGCTGGGGTTAGAGACTTGAAATTTTGACAGTAGGTACCTTTTATGACGTAGGCATCCACTAAGAAAGGGTTTTTGGAAATACCACCCCTAAGGGGGTAAAATAGGGGATGATAGTTTGTATGAAAATCCGTCATTTTTGAAGTTAAGTTTATGAAAATTAGTATTTGGCGTTTTATTCAAAAATAAAAAATATATATTTCAGGATTTTTGGAAATTCCACCCCGAGGGGGGTAAAATAGGGGAAGAAAGTTTGTATGAAAATCCTTCATTTTTGAAGTTAAATGCATGAAAATTGGTATTTTGTAGTGTATACTTTTTGTCTCAAACATGACCTCCACGCGGGCGGAGCCGCGAGCAACAGCTAGTTCATTATAGACTACGAGGGTGCCTAGGGTGTATTATGCAGTGTTTCTTCAGGAGAAGCAATCTTCGAATGATGTTCCAATTAAACAACAATTTCTTTGAGAGTATATTGCGTTTATAAATACAAAATATAAAAGATAACTTATACTACAATAATAGTCGTTTAAAACTTAAAACTACAACCTGGAATGGTTTATATATTAACCTATTCTTTTTGAAAGATCCACATTATGATATCACATTTCGATGACTTTAACCAAAAAGTAAGTATTGCAAGATAACACTAGACCTTATGTATACTTTGTGAGATTACTAATGCATAAGTTATAACTTATTTTTAACAACATTTTAAGTAATTTAATTTACGCAGAGACGCCTTGATAACAATCTTGATGAGATATTATTTGATTTCTATTATTGTTATTAGGAAAAATAACCTGTGTAGGTATAATTAAAATTACAAGTCGGTAAAAAAAAAGTTTTAGTCATAGACATATACCTATAGACACCGCAAGTACTTCAGTATGTATAGGACCAAACCCGTCATACTTTTAGTACCTGTTCTAACGTCACAAGAGCAATATAATGAGAAACCCTTGAAACATTTCACTGGCACTTTTACAATAATGTATAGCTCAAAAAGGTACTCTTATGTTCGTTTGACGTTTTATGATTTTTAAGATCCCATACCTTGTGAAGTTTTTTTTAGGGCCTCGATATGCAGACGAGCAGAAGGGCCACCTGAAGGTAAGTAGTCACCGCCGCCCATAGACTTCTGCAATGCCAGAGCACAGCAGAGCCGCTGCCTACAGTTTATAGTGTGGTACCGTTTTAAGTGGTATACTTGTGATGTCTATTTTGATTAATGTCTAAATAATATAGCGAAAATAGCTTTCTAAATTATAATAACTATAAGAGTCCTTAAAAATCTATTGTATTACATCATATATATACTAGTATATTGTGACAATGTTGTTACAACCATTCAATTCGATGAAAAAAAAAACATAAACATTTTAATAATAATAAGTTTATGTGTATTTACACATACATACGCACTCGCGCCTTTAACCCCCGAATGGGTAGGCACAATACATCTACATTTTGTCGAGCTTATTACCATCCCATGATGTGATAGGCCAGCTTTCTCCATACCGGGCATTATTCCAGACTCCATGCTGAGTATTTCCCGACAGAAAAACCCAATATAATTTTTATGCGTCCCGAGATGGAACCCGAGACTTCAGCACAGCAGTCATACCACATACTCAATTATAACTATGTCACCGCCAGTATACTAGTAATACTATTTAATATTATAATATCTAGTTAGTTCAAGAGTACAAACAAGTATAAGGAATTCTACCGTGGAACCTAATACCAATATATACTGGCTGACTGGTTGAACAACGGACATTTTCAGGCTTTGTTACCATTTGCTGTGTGGCCGGTTATTAAGCACCAATTTTTTTACACATTTAGAACGACTATCGAATACCAAGTACCCTATATCACTATGTATGTACGTACCAGTCAGTCTCTAGCCCATGTAAGTCTATGTACCATTTGGTAACTAAATACAAAAAAAAATATTTTGCCTATCTTGAATAGTAATTCATACACTATTATTACATTCAATTGTATTATAATAAAACAAATAGTGCATATTGAACAACCATTTTCATATAAATAAAATAATATAACAGTGCACTTTGTTGGTCTGGCTCGAAGGACCAAATATAAAATTTCATTATGAACTAGATTCAAAATAAATAATTGAAAATTGTAATCATTTAAGTATTCCTTTGTCTAAGGAAAATATTATTACCTATTTCAGTATCAAAAAAACAGTCAATATGGTTGTAAAATGCCGTTTATTGTGAGTACAGCCATTCATGTAAGTCTAAGAAAGTACATTACTTCATATACCCCCAGACAAATGTATTTGTGTGACAGATAAACATTTGTTTGAGGTCAGGGTGTTGTGAGACCGGAAGTCTCGTAGGTCCCAATACCCAAGACATAAGATTATTATATCTTACTGTGGGATCGGGGCTATGTATCTATTGGCCATTATTTATAATTATTATAAATGATATTAACAACTATAATAAAAAAAAAGCAATTTTATCTATAAGAAAAATAAACCAAATCACAAACATCTAAAATGATGTGCTTCATGGAAAATAACTTGACACTTGTAGTTGGCAGTATTGTAGCACCCTATATAGTTGTGCACATGTTTCTTAATATATAACATGTAACTTAATATACGCACACACTGGAAATCGGTTGTGAGGAAGGGGCTATTGAATAGACTTCTATAATTTAAACAGAAAACAATCATTTATAAAACAATCGAAATGGAACCATAAACACAGGTGGTAAAGTCTTTTTTAAATGCAACAATAAACTAAATTTTATATCAATTAAATAAGATTTGTAAATAAAGTTGTTACAGATTCGTAACAAATACTTAAGTTGACCACAGTATAATTTCAGTGTATGTATTACGATTGTATAGTCATGAGTATGTGTTAATTAGTGTAATTCGTTTATTCGTATTAATAAAAACTAAAAAATAAAAAAAAACTATGTTTCAATTCGGGTGTAAGTTATTCTTGTGACATGCTGTATGAAGTTTTCCCTCATTTGTCTAAATTAAAAATTGTTTATTAATGAACAGTTCAACTACTGAGTGTTGTTCTTGAGTAAGAGCGTAAGTTTTTTTTCCACGATGGTAGCAAACTAGCTTACGGCCCGCCTGATGGTAAGCGGTCACCGTACTACATAGGCTACGGCCTATGGACGCTTGCAACACCAGGATCATGACATGCGTTAGTCTTCAATCAAAGTAAATATTAGCTATAACTAAGCTAAATATACACTTTTGTGTATTAGTTTCAACTTTTGGAATTCAGTTTTCAGACATAAGGAATCCTGTAACTTAGAATTTCATCCAAGAAACAAACATAAAATTAACGTACTGAAGCTTTTTTCACAAAAGATGCCTCTGTAAAACTGTATTGTTCCCAAATAGGATGTTTCTACAAACCCAAAGGTGTAATATTCCAGCTGCATTACTTAATACCGTAGTATATCTGCGGGCAATACTCTATCAGTACTTGTAGAGCTCGTATTTCAAACGCCAAGTCTGTGATAGCAGGTGGAGTAGCGACGAGGGTAGGAGCAAAAACCGTGCTAAGGTTGTGTGCACTCATCTTATTCACTTCTGCTTGTAATGTTACTCTGGAACAGATAAAAATATGTTTTAAGAGCTGCTTTTTTTAAATTTGTAAATTAAAATATCTGTGTTATAAGTTCATGTGCGTATCGTTCATATGTATCTTTACCAGGACGACATATTCACTAAGAGAAAAAGCTAAAACATTAAATAACAGCTTTCAATATGGTACAAAAACCACTTACTTACCTTCAGAGATTTACATTTTTTACATTTACATTAAGTAATATTGTAATATTTTCTTGTGTAAACCAATGAAAAATATTAATTAGGATATGTCTACTTTTGTTCTATATATTATGATTAAAGTTTTAATTGTTAAAGAGCGTAATTTTCTCTCGGAGCTTATGTGTAGTACGCGCAGTATACCTTGGCCGGTCTGAAGTTAGCCACGAGTGGCGTCGCAGTTACTGTTTTTAGACTTAAGGTGATATAAATAACTTCACGATGGTCAATTTAAAATGCACACACACACACACACACATACACTCACGCCTGTAATCCCCGAAGGGGTAGGCAGAGGTGTAACTAGTACACCCACTTTTCGCTGAATTTCGGTCCCATTATGTGATAGGGGGCGAGCCTATCGCCATACCGGGCACATTTTCCAGACTCCGGGCTAATACTGAGGCATTTCTATATAGAAAAACCCAATATCACTTTACCCGACCTGGGGATCGAACCCGAGACCTCAGCACAGCAGTCGTAACGCATGCGCAATTACAACTGCGCCACCGAGGCAGTAATTTAAAATGCGTATTACAATATTAGACTTTAGTCGTATAATACCTGTGTAAATGTTGAACCATGTACTGCAAACAGTTGAAATGCGCTGGCGGAAGTAAATCTAAGCATTCTCGCAACATTATGGTTTGTTGCTCTGTTGTTTTGGCTTCTGTTAAAATTGGAAAATACAGAAATTTTATAGTATATTGTGGAGGTTATTTTTTTCAGACTAAATTATAAGATTTCATAAAGAGAATGACCGTAAATTACATTCATAAGGACAGACAATAATACACATCAATTACTAAATTCGTCAATATAATGTAATTTCAAATTATAATATGGCGCAACCATTTTTCAATTAAATACTCACGAATAGCTTGCACTAATACAGGATGTACCTCATAGGTGATAAGCGGGACTGGTAATAATCTTAAGTACAGTTTAAGAGTACCTGCAACTACATTTATATTACTGTACACACTGAGATCCGCTGCCTCACCATCTAAAAGAAGGATAATTAACATTGTTTATTTTTAATGTATGTGGGCAAAAGAATCATAGTCCATACAGCCTTATTCGCCGTCTTTTTTTTATATTATAGAATTTATTAAGTTTCAACTGTTTTACCTCTATCAAAAGCCAATTTTAAAGCTTCAATTTCATCAGCAAATCCAGACACCCTATATATCCCTTCGGAATCCATCCCCCTATTCTCTATTTCATTCACACACTTTCTAACCACGAATGGTAGAGTGCTGGAGTGTGCATTCAGTAAGGTGGTAATATCAATTCCAAACACTCCGCGCAATTTCTTGAGGTCAGGTACGCATTGATTGGGCACTCTTTCTGAACATTTTAAGTGAGCTATAAAGCCACAATCTGAAAAATAGTAATCATAAAAAATCTCTGTTGACTTTGATGTTGAAATGTCTATTGTTAAGATTTGTTTTATCGATACTAATACCTCTATGATATAAAGTTTTAAATGAGTTTTACGTTAATCATATTATATAGAAAAATAGACTTTGATGTCAAGGTGTCAGGCCATTCACCCAAAAAGTTCGGTCAAGGTGTAAGTACTATTTAATTGATGTAAAAGTTGACATAGGGAATATATTTGGACATCTTATCATACTAAATTTATAGCATGGGAAATCTTGCGTAAATACTGATGATTTTATCTTTTATATGGCATATTATGTTTTATTTACTTTTAACTTTAATGAGCAAGGTACTAACAGTAAATAAAGCAGAAGAATTTCTTACAAAATCCAATGCTTTACCTTCACACTTCACTCCTTGAGCGGTAAATCCCCACAAAAAATTGGCACACAGCTCACACCAATTTAGACCTTTGAATGTGTGCACTTTGAAGCCATGGGACTTAGAATACTTGATGACCAAGGGATTGTCTTCGATTGTTGGCGTGAGGTCGAATTGAGGTATTTTTAGGTCTACATCAATTTCTTTATGATTATTTCTGTTAATTATTGGACTAGACTTGTTAGATGCCCTATAATGAAATAAAACACAAAAATACAATTATATTGTTTTGAAATATTGAAACAGTGCAATTTACTAATTAATAAGAGTATTTTAATAAGTTCAGATATGATATATATAAGTGCAAAGGTTTTGCTTTCTCCACTGGAAACAAATGGTTTAGATATATACCATTGTCAACTGTAATATATTCGAGTTATACATAAATCTTGCCAAACAAGTCAGTCTGCTTTAAGAGTCAAAAACAAGCCACAATTCAGAAAAGTGATGATAACTTTTTTTTTCATGGCATGGCAAAGTGACCACACTGCATCTGATGGTGAGCGCAGTGCCATCCAATAAGAGTATCCAGAGAAAATCTATCCCTCTCTACTCAACACAATCCTGCCGGCCTGCTTCTTCACACTACTCCATGGACCAGAAGGTGAAGAAGCAGTCGAGGGTCTAGTGTCAGAGTACTCAGGCCGCAAAATGGCCAAACATTATACCCCAACTCTACCCCCCCAGAAACTTCGATTTGAAACGGCTACGGAGTTCTGGAGGCAATATGACATCATGTTAAACTGCATTGTATCACTTGTACACCCCCATCTAATTAATTAGTAAAACAACACCACTTATACACTTTAAGAATTCAATGAATACATATTTTTGGAAAATAATACTAATTAGAGTACATGTTCATTCAGGCTGCTAAAATCTGAGTTGACTATTATAAATTAATTTAAACGATGAGTAGGCACTTATTGCACATTAAGCTATGTTTAGTATTGTTATTTTGAATTAGAATAAATCAAAAACACACATAGTCTGTGGGATTCACCTTTGTTACAATAGTCAGGTTAAAATTCAGCTAGCTGTGTGAAATGTTCATTGATTAAATTATACTTACTGCTGTATCTTTGATAGAGTATTTAATTTTCGCCTGTTCAATGTTACATAGGGACTTTCAGTATAATTAGCCCTAGAGTTAATCATCTCTAGAATATGATGAGCTTTAATTTCCATATGGCATGCAATCAAACCATCTGCGACCAAGTCATATATGGTGTCATACCGCTTCTCTCTTAAATAATGTGTGCCGTCATAGTACAGTTTGTAATGATGAATTTTATCATTGAATCTGTAAGTTTTAATAATAATAAGGATTAAAATTTTACACATTTTTCGTGGAAGATTAAAAACATGTGTGTATGTTTTTAATGAGAATCTAATTTAATTCTTAATTAAATTCTAAAATAAAATGTTTTGACTGCCTTGGTGGCGCAGTTGTAATTGCGCATGCGTTACAACCGCCGTGCTGAGGTCTCGGGTTCGATCCCCGGGTCGGGTAAAGTGATATTAGATTTTTCTATCTAGAAATTCTCAGTATTAGCCCGGAGTCTGGAACCTGTGCCCGGTATGGCGATAGGCTCGCCCCCTATCACATTATGGGACCGAAATTCGGCGAAAAGTGGGTGTACTGGTTACACCTCTGCCTACCCCTTCGGGGATTATAGGCGTGAGTGTATATGTATGTATAAAATGTTTTATTTAACAAATAATTCATTATAAAACAGAATTAAAAATATTTAAAAGACGTATAGATTATAGCAAAACAACTGCAGTTCAACTAAATATAATGACATAAAACCTATTTACTCGCACTATTTGCAAACCGGAAGTTAATCGTGAATTCAAATAATTGTTCTATAATCATGATCATTACATAGCATAAATGGAGTGTTGTAAAGCATTGCTCCAAGATATCGCCATTACCTCCAAGTCAACGTGTAGAAATCATTACAATGTTTTCCTTTTCTTATTAAAAAGGCTCCGTTTGGTTCATTCTCGAGCATCGACGTCGCTTCTTTATGTCCCATTATCCCGTGATATTCCTTGCCATAAAACTCCGGTCTTTCGGGGCAATTATCGCAGGACACTCGCTTAGGCAACGGCGCTTCCATTTGTATACGATAAACTGTAATTATCAATTCTTTCGTAACAAGATCCAAAAAGTTTTCTGAGTAAACATTGGCAATTTACTTACGTTCGGGTTTCCAAATATTTTTCAGGTTCTCCATGGCAAATGTTATTTTTTGTCAACACTTGGCGTTGTTTTATTGTTTATCTTTATATCAGTGGTCAAGGTGTTGGGAAAGTATCGCGCCTAATGATTAGTAATTAGAAATCGTAACGTAAACAAATTTTTACCACACAACAATATAAAGAAATGTCATGTGTGACACTGACTAGACTGACAAGTTTAGAATTGACAGCCGGAAAAAATTAACTGAGCAGACATTCTCGCACATAGTTATAAAACGGTCAGTAAAACTTGATCTTCAATGTCAATATCTTGCAAAATATTGTCAAGCTATCTGGGAGCTATAGATGTCCTCTCTTTTAGTCTTTTTTATATTAAACTTGAAAATACGCATTATACGTGCTGTAATTTTTTTAAATATCTTTAGAGCAACAGCAACAGCAAGACAAGCTAAAATTGTACATAGCTACTAATAATATATATATTACCTACTTAAAAGTATATAAGTAATTCCGTATGTAATATGTCTTTATACAAATGCGGAGCTCAACATTATCAAATCTGATTTAGGTAAATACATAGGTAAGGTAGGTTACAACTATTCGGCTTTAATCTATACTAATATTATAAGGAGCTTTATGAGCCAATTCGTTACAAACATATGTAAGTATGTTTGTAACGAATTGGCTCAAAAAGTACTGGACCGATTTTAAAAATTCTTTCACCATTTTATTGCTGCATTATCAGTGATTAATATAGGCTATTTTAATTGCAAGAAAAAATAATGATTTTATAAAGAGTATAAGATAACCTCCACGCGGGCGGAGCCGGGAGCAACAGCTAGTAAGTTATAAAAATGTAGTTGCTGTTGAAGATAGATATCTATCTACCACATAGATATCTACCTATTTACCTTATTTTTCATCTTATCGAATCGCTATCTATACCTATACTTAGGTTAGTTAGTATAACTAATTATCTAAGTAGGTACAGTGTAGTTTGGTAGCTGTTTAATATTTTTTTTAGGTACGAGTCATCTCTACCATGGCTCTTAAAACTCTTACAGAATGTTGAAAGACATACCGGTTCACGGTAATTCATGCTATCACTGAAATAAGCCCCTGTTGTCAGTATTTATAGTAAAACTTGTTAAATATTAATTACAGCTATATTCACACGTTAACGTCTTTACGATACAAAAAAATAATAAAACTGAGGCTCCGTAGGTATCCGTAAGATGGATTTTCCCCGCGAGGGAAAAAAGGTAGATAGATGCCTCAGAATACGTTTGTTCTGCATTCTGAGATAGATGCTAAGACCTACTGATAAGTCATGGTTGCACTTTTTACACCTCCGCGGGAAAATAATGGGTATGTAATAGGACAATTTAAACCGTATACGTGCCTATGCTATTCCATGAACAATAAAAGTGTCATACTTAAGTAACTATTTATTTTCCCATACATACATTATCATTCAAATTCATTGCACCCTATTTTATCACAAAGTAATTATCTTATATTTGTATATTTTAATGCCATGTTAAACACTCGTCTTAACTGAACAGAATTATAAATATAAACAATAACATTAAAGTATATTTATTGTCACATCACTTTGATTATAAATAAATGCGGGTCAGAATTTATAACCTTAACCTTGTTTGAACATGATTAAAATGTATTGTTACATTAAAATTAGGTTAATTGCACACCGACGGAAAATACTTACTAACACTATACAAATGTGTAAATAGGTAATATTACTAACGATTGTTAGGCTCTACCAAAATTTTATCTGAGATATTTCAGACAAGAGACACCGCTCTTGATCTCTGAGCGTTAATCATAATCCTACTAATATTATAAATGTTTGGATGGATGGATGGATGTTTTCTCAATTACGCTATAACGGCAGGATGGATCTAGTTGGAATTTGGCACAGAGATAGATTATATAATACAATTATACCTTACTAGCTGTTGCTCGCGGCTCCGCCCGCGTGGAGGTTATTTTCGGAAGTAGAAGTATACAATCCAAGGAGTTGTCCTCTGCACTGAGGCACCTGTAGCGATTGTCCAACCTCTCAGTTGTTGTGCCTAAATCTTGAGATTGCATCTAAAGAATACCTCATAAGTTTAACCTCACTTTGCCCCTTTCAGGGATGATTTTTCAAAAACGTTGAAACACGTATTTCTCTATTTCCTTTCAAAAGCCTTAATATGAATTTTCAGATCCCTAACTTGAGGAATGATAGATTTCCCAGATTTTGAACTCTTATTTGACCCCTTTCAAAGTTGTGTTTTGAGAAAAAAGATAGCCTATGTCCTTCTACAGGATATAATCTATCTCCTTGCCAAATTTCATCACAATCTCGTCAGCCGTTGAGTCGTGAAAAGGTAACAAACCAACAAACGGACTGACTGACTGACTGACTGACTGACTGACTGACTGACTGACTGACTGACTGACTGACTGACTGACTGACTGACTGACTGACTGACTTACTGACTTACTGACTGACTGACTGACTGACTGACTGACTGACTGACTGACTGACTGACTGACTGACTGACTGACTGACTGACTTACTGACTGACTGACTGACTGACTGACTGACTGACTTACTGACTTACTGACTTACTGACTGACTGACTGACTGACTGACTGACTGACTGACTGACTGACTGACTGACTGACCGACTCTCACTCTGTCACTCTGTCACTCTGTCACTCTGTCACTCTGTCACTCTGTCACTCTGTCACTCTGTCACTCTGTCACTCTGTCACTCTGTCACTCTCTCACTCTCTCACTCTCTCACTCTCTCACTCTCTCACTCTCTCACTCTCTCACTCTCTCACTCTCTCACTCTCTCACTCTCTCACTCTCTCACTCTCTCACTCTCTCACTCTCTCACTCTCTCACTCTCTCACTCTCTCACTCTCTCACTCTCTCACTCTCTCACTCTCTCACTCTCTCACTCTCTCACTCTCTCACTCTCTCACTCTCTCACTCTCTCACTCTCTCACTCTCTCACTCTCTCACTCTCTCACTCTCTCACTCTCTCACTCTCTCACTCTCTCACTCTCTCACTCTCTCACTCTCTCACTCTCTCACTCTCTCACTCTCTCACTCTCTCACTCTCTCACTCTCTCACTCTCTCACTATCTCACTATCTCTCTCTCGCTCACTCGCTCTCTCCCTCTCTCGGTCACTCCCTCTCTCCCACTCTCCCTCTCTCCCTCTCTCCCTCTCTCCCTCACTCCCTTACTCCCTCACTATTTAACTTCGTGTAAAAATGTGAAACACGTATTTCCTTATTTCCTACCAAAAGCCTTAATATGAATTTATAGACCCCTAAGTCGAGGAATTATGGATTTCCCATACAAATTTTGACCTCCTATTTGACCCCTTTCAAGGTTGTTTTTTGAGAAAAAATATAGCCTATGTCCTTCTCCAGTATATAATCTATTCCCTTACCAAATTTCATTACAATCCGTTCAGCCGTTTAGTCATGAAGAGGTAACAAACAAACAGAGTTACTTTCGCATTTATAGTATTAGTATGGATACCTGCCTTACCCACCCATCATAAATCGGTTTTAGAATCCAGTGGAGCGTATTGTCTTTCATTTGGAAATAAAGAATTTTAATTTGAGAGTTGATTGATTCTCTTGGGATTTATATAAAAGGAACGACGTGAAGCAAAATAACTTATAAAATTATGACTCAAAAGAAAAGCAAGTTTTTTTATAACTCTGTCATAATAGTATTTCCCTTGACCGCCTCTAATACCTTTTTTAGATTACCAAATAAAGTAGTATTTTTCAAGGACTCATGATTCAATTAGTTGAGTAAGCCGGAGATATGTTATTGGGTCTTTCCTTTATTACTACTTTCTACGTTTTTGTTTTCTATATGAGTAATTTAAAACATTATAGGTTAAATATTTTATAGCATCATATAGAAATGGGTTTTTGTGGAAAAAATATTTTCTCGGAGTTTTTTAGTCATACCGTTTCAAAAATGTACATCTACCTCTTGTTCAGGAGTTATGACTTATGTGTCGCGTGTATCTATTATATGTAGGTATCTAATAAAAATATTAATGAATCCAAAGATATAGTTTTTGTCGGGGATCTAGAGTTGGGGTACAATATTTGGCCGTGTTGTGGCCTTATCAGTACTCTGACACTAGACCCTCGATCGCTTCTTGACCTCCTTGCTCGATGGCGAAGTGTGATGAAGCTATACAGCAGGCCGGCATGATTATGTTAGCGTTAGTCAGTTAGTGGCGAGGGATAGATTGTTTCTCGCTACATGATACTCTAACTGGACGGCACTGCTTTTACCAGTGCAGTGTGGTAACTTTGCCGTGTCAGGATAAAAAAAGTTTTATTTTTCACAATTTCATCACATATGTGGGTGTAGGGTCACGTTATATTACCAACGTTACAAAAATACAATGGAAAAACTCCTTTATGTAAAGCCAGTTTATAGAACCACATACTGGCCTCAATAGTCTACTGCTGTGAGGGTTTGATTAAGTGGATTACATGAACTTTGTTAGAGTTGTTTTATTAAACATACATGACTTGATTAGGACATGGGATATATATATTTATACATTTATCTACCAACTGGGATATAAGCGCGAAGGAATTATAACGAAGTCAGAATATGGAATACGTTTATTGCAAATATTTTCCCATAAAATAGCATTGAATTTCTAAATTCAAATATTTATCCATTCAGGGTCTATAAATAAATAATTGCTGTCTGAATATATTTAAGCCTGCCGAGAATTACATTCATGTAACCTCAGCCCACTATTTCTCTCCTCTGCACTACTCTGCGCCTCTACTCTCCTATTCCTTCTGTACTCCTCTCTGCCGCGCTTTCCAATGCTCGCGTTATTGCTTGTCCCAACTATTGCGCGTTACAGTATGTTATTTCTAAATATAAAACATCATGAAATATGTTTACCGAAGGGCTTCTGCAACTGTTTTGAGGGAAATAATAATCTTCCATGAGTATATTATGTGTGTATTTAAATTACCAGCGCATTACAAGTCCAAAACGAGGTTAAAACATTAAGATAACTCGCCACAGGAGGTTAACTGAACGCATATTGATAAGTAATTCCTTCGTAGACTTCCCAAAAGCATAAAAATAGTACCTTCACCTTATAAATAGAATATACTAGAGGTTCTCAATTACGAGCATTTATCTTTAATTTGTAAGGCCATTTTTGTTGTAGTTGGCAGTATTTTGAAATCAATTAATGCACTAACGTAGAACTTAATCGTATAAGTATTGGTTTTTGTGTCTCTGGCACTAAATATGTTTTTTCTCTTGCATTAAAATTTAAAAACCATAAGTTTTAAATTTTCGCACTTACGGAAGTGGCTAGTAAGATAGGGTTGCAAACCCTGAATTTCAAAAACTCTGATTTGTAGTCGGACAAACCAGGATATTCAGTTTAAAAACAGGACACGTCTTCGTTTTAAAACAGCGCGGGCAGAGCGAACATTCGCGAGCCGTGAGGCCGCCCCTAATGAAAGATATCAAAAGAGGCGCGCGAATTTTTAAATACAACACCTTATCAGGGCGCTTTCAACCAGGACGCTGCCTTAACAACTATCCAGGATTTTCTAAAAGAAAAACCAGGAGGGTTAATCTTGACACTCGATTCCAATTTAAAATTGGGATTGGGTTCGATTTTACTTAATTCTGCAGAATTTTTAGGAACTAAAAAATTAAATAAAGTATTTACGATGGCTCGTTTGTAAATATTCTATTTCATTTACCTAGTTGAATGAGTTCCAGTTCCAATATCTTCTAGATTGGAATTGAAACTGTATCTAGTTCGAGATTTGAATTGAAACTGTATCTAGTTCGAGATTGGAATTGATTTCAATAGGGTCCTACAGGTCCTGGGAAAACAGGACTGTTGGCAACCCTATAGTAAAACCAATGCGGGATTCACAGACTGCGCATAGTAAATTATAATAAGTGTAAATATTGTAATCAAATTAACGCCGATTTGGACCATATTGTGCTTCGATGCCCTGCATTTGGAATTGACCGTTTAGTATTAGCTAACGACATTAGTGATCAGTATATCAAATGAGAACAAAAATGAAAATGATGTTGAATATGAAGCTGTTGAAAGTATACCCCGCCGATTAGAAGATTTATTGTCCGATACCAGAATGTATATAGCTTTATATAACTTTATAATCCACACTGTTGAGAAAATTTAGTTTCAGTTCTAAAATGTATATAGCTTTATAATTAATACTGTTGAGAACATTCATAAGTCAGACAAATTGTGTACCTGGTGATAGAAGAAGTGCAGCACGTTGGTGGCGCAGCTCACCTTTAAAACAATAAATCAAACCGGACGTTGTCAACAGTAGAAACATTATCGACCATTTAATAACAATCATAATTATAATTAATATTAATAAATATTCTGGTGATGTTAAGGAATTAGATTTACTAACTACAAGTCCTCATACATTCTTCCAACATTGAAAAAATATTTAAATAACATTTCTAAGTAGACACATAACCTTCATTATGTAGGTACAGTTATGTACATTGAAATTATTGTTATACTAGCTGTTGCTCGCGGCTCCGCCTGCGTCGAGGTTATATTCGGGAGCAGAAGTATACAATCCAAGAAGTTGTCTTCTGCCCTGAGGCACCTGTAGCGATGTCCAGCCTTTCAGGTATTATGCCTGAATCTTGAGATTGCATCTAAAGAATACCCCATAAGTTTAACCTCACTTTGCCCCTTTTAGGGATGATTTTTCAAAAACGCTGAAACACGTATTTCTTTATTTCCTACCAAAAGCCTAAATATGAATTTACAGATCCCTAAGTCAAGGAATTATGGATTTCCCATACAAATTTTGAACTCCTATTTGACCCCTTTCAAGGTTGTTTTTGAGAAAAAAGATAGCCTATGTCCTTCTCCAGGATATAATCTATTCCCCTACCAAATTTCATTACAATCCGTTCAGCCGTTTAGTCGTGAAGAGGTAACAAACAAACAAACAGAGTTACTTTCGGATTTATAGTATTAGTATGGATTTAGTTTTTTTTATATTTCTGTGTTTCTTTTTTAGTCATGTTGAGACCATCTGTAATTAAGGATACAATAAGTTAAATGCACTACAAATGTTTAGCTATATGGTTAATATTGTAATCTACGTTGATGGTCCATAATCTATACTTATAATAAATCTATACTTATAATAAATCTGTAGAGAGGTCAATTCTGTACATGAAATATATTTCCAAAATAACTATCAGCGGGTGATTAGTGATCGTTACTGACGCCAAAAATGCAATCAGTCAAATTTTTGTCTGTCTGTCTGTATGTTCGTTATAGAAACAAAAACCACTCGACGGATTTCAACAAAACTTGGTACAATTATTCTTCATACTCCTGGGCAGGTTATAGTATACTTTTCATCACGCTACGATCAATAGGAGCAGAGCAGTGAAGGGAAATGTTGGGAAAACAGGAGAACTTACTCCATTTTTTAAGCTTCCGTCGCGTGTGCAGCCTTAATAGTTAAAGCTACACAGAAATCATGTATGACGGAAATGTTCTCCTTAAAATTATATAAAAAATATTCCACGACAGCAAATGTCTATATTTTATGGTTGACTCACAATAACACGTGTAACTCCCGATAGCTTAGCAGTTCAGAGATTTCTGATTATATTTGTCTACTCTTACGTTTATAACACTCTCAATCATCCCTAATTAATAAATGTTAACATTATTACCTATTTAAATTAATAAAAAAAGAATTATAGACATAGGTACAGAAACACCAAAGTTATACATGAAATACGCTAATAAGCCATCGCGCGTGAATACTGAATCATGCTATAAGGATTATTTTTGTGTAACCGTCGCGTCCGGTCGCCGCGGGAGGCTACTAGGCAGATGCTAGAGGGATGTAATAGCGTAATATGCCTCCATGGATAGTTTGCTTTTTCTCTCAAAACCAACTTCCACGCGGGCGGAGCTGCGGGCAAAAGCTAGTAAATAATTAATTAACAAAACACCCAACAGTCAAACACAGCCCTGACCCACACTAGGTCACACTTGTATCAACTACGATCGATTACCCTCCCACAACACCTAGACCTTAAACAAATATATGTGTATGACACAAACATTTATCTCAGTGCGGGGATTGAACCCGTGGCCTCCCGTTTCACAGCCTGCTGTAGCAGGCGTGTACGCCAGCTACGCCACGGAGCCGAAATAATACACACATACATATACACTCACGCCTTTAATCCCCGAAGAGGTAGACAGAGGTGTAACCAGTACACTGACTTTTCACTGAATTTATTAAAGTCCTACAATGTGATAGAGGGCGAGCCTGTCGCCATACCGGGCACAATTCCAGATTCCGGGCTGATACTGAGTATTTTTAAATACAAAACCCAATATTACTTTACCTGACCCGGGATACGAACACGAGCCACGAGCACAGCAGTCATAACGCCTGCGCCACCAAGGCAGCCGAAATAATGTTTATAATATTTCCGAAACGATATTAAAACAACTCGCCATAACAACAGGTAACTACACGAACAAATTTTTTTTAATAACACCTAACAGTCACACACATACCCCCGATCCCACACTAAGATACGAGTCTTGTTTTGTGGGTATCAAGGACTACGAGAGACTTGCGGTCTCACAACACCCAGATCCCGAACACAAATATCTGTCTGTGACACAAAAAATAACTATTTTATATATTTTTTTATATTATTGATAAGTAACTTCCTAAAAGTATAAAAAACTACGTTGTTTATACTGATGAAACAGACCACTCGACTGGTGCTCAAGTATAAGCACTTATTGTTTTTAATTTTCTAGGCCGTAGAACCGTTAAACTGGCGTTATTTGAAATTTTCGATCAATGCATCAACGGTAGTCGGAACTACATATTCATATGATATGACAGCCTCCGTGGCGCAGCGGGCGAGTGAAACGAGATACCGTGGGTTCGATTCCTGCAGCGAGACAAATGTTTGTGTGGCAGACAGATATTTCTTTCTGGTTAGGGGTTTGTGGGACCGTAGTCCCTCGTAGTTATTGATACCCACGATACAGGTTTGACGGGGTCAGAACTAAGTGTGTGACTGTTGGTTGTTTTTATTGTTATTATTATAATATCAATCTTTTATAGTGTCCCACTGAGTTTAATAATAAAAATACACCCAATATGCACTTAGTCCTGGTTCCACACCTGGGTAAACCTGTATCATTTAAGGGTAAACCCGTATCGAGGGTATCAAGAACTACAAGGACTGCGGTTTATAAACATTTGTCACGACGCAAAGACACGCCACTGGAGTAATGACCTCTTCTTCTAATTAAATATTTCGTCCACCACTGACTTATTATTTCACCTTCCAAATTCTTATAAATAATCTTTCTGTATATATAAAAGAAGAAACTGACTGATCGATCAACGCACAGCCAAAAACGGCTGGGGTTAGAGACTTGAAATTTTGACAGTAGGTACCTTTATAGGCATCCACTAAGGAAGGGTTTTTGGAAAGTCCACCCCTAAGGGGGTAAAATAGGGGAAGAAGTTTGTATGAAACTCCGTTATTTTTGAAGTTAAACGCATAAAAATTGGTATTTTGTATTGTATACTTTTTCTCCCAAACATGACCTCCACGCGGGCGGAGCCGCGAGCAACAGCTAGTCTTTAATATAACAATGACTTTGAAGTTAGAGGTTTGTTCCCAGTCGGCTCGGATTAATTCCACAACATCCGTCCTACCAGTTTATTTTACCCTTTAATCGCCCTTTTTAACCGACTTCAAAAAAGGAGGATTACTCGAAGACGCCTGGACCTATTCGAGAAATGATTTTTTAGTTTAAAAGGGTATACTTCCCAGGTGGTCCCATTGGCACCAAGTCAGGATCTGATGATGGGATCTAAGAAAAATCAAGGGAACCCTCAAATTTTATAGTGACGCATGATTTGTTTTTTATTGAAGCCGGTGTACTTTTTATGAATTAAAAAACTTTTCTTTAACTGAAAGTGATATAGTATGATTCAATAGTAATTCAAGGTAAATTAGGGTGGTTGGTAATCTGTGAATCCCGATGATTTGACACATCTGAGGAAGTGTTGTATTACCACGAATTGATTATATCGTCACTTAATTTGTTTCCGAGTGCAATTCGGTTTGTTTGGATGCAAATCTTTATACCTACCAAATGATAAAAATATTTTTCCTTTTTCCTCAAAGATCTCAGTTCAAAAAATTTAATATTAACATTTTTATGGATAGTAGACTGTTTTGTATCTATATATATCAATCTAGCAACACGCACTCTACGTGGTGCATCTAAGCCTAGCCTCTATCAATAGTAAAGGAGTGATTCAAAGACATAAAAAACTATAATTTATTAAAAAAGTGACAAAAAAAAATGCTGAAGTCATTTTGTTATAGTCAAGTCAATGATTAAAGTCAATGACGAAAGAAATTATTAGGTTTTGTCTTAGACGAAAAAATGTATACTCTTTTTTCGTCATTGGTTTAAGTAATAATAATTAATAACCGGGGATTTCACATTACTTTGACGTACTGGGAGCAATGACCTCTACATTGGAATATGTTTTTTTTTGTTGTCCTAGGTCATAAAGAATGCATGACTATTTATTTGCCTTTTTATAAATATGAGACAATACTTTTACGCATAAATAGTAGGCCTACTTTCAAAGGTGTGTATTTTGCATGATCTGCACTTTTCATTGTTTACATTAGTAATATTTACTGCTCGTGCCCTTGCACTTTGACCGCAGTCATAGGCCTAAACAAATAATTCGTTTACAGTGTAACGTTCTTTATTGACTAGTTTGTTAATTTCACGTCTAATATGATGTTTTAATTTTTTTGATGGATTAAGGCCTAACTCCTCTTAGTAATAAAGGAGGCCCGTGCCTAGCAGTTTACTACAGATTAGTGGGACAGTGTATATATGGCCAATGTTATTTATATGAGCAACATGGATCATGCATTAATAATACTCAAAGAAACATAAAAGCGTTGTCGACCTTAAACAAAAGGAATGGGAATTGAGAAGGCGGGTGATGTAGACCTTCGGAAATCTCTTTCACTCTCTGAAATGCAACAATCTGGCACGTCACGTTGGTTTTTTTTTCTACCCACCTACCACGATGTAGACAGTTTCGCCTTCAAAATGAGTGAGCCTTTTGGATGGAAACTGATATATCACCTTGTTGTCAATTATTACGGTGGGTGAGATAAGAGATTTCTGTTACCAAGTTAGCCCATCCCTATTTTTTCCCTGAGGTTGGTACCCATGATGTTTTCTATATTGTGTTTATAGGCAGTGGATCACTTATCATGAGGTCTAACATTTGCTCGTGTTTTTGCATCCATACTAATACTATAAATGCGAAAGTAACTCTGTTTGTTTGTTACCTCTTCACGACTAAACGGCTGAACGGATTGTAATGAAATTTGGTAAGGGAATAGATTATATTCTGGAGAAGGACATAGGCTATTTTTTTTTTCAAAAAACAATCTTGAAAGGGGTCAAATAGGAGTTCAACATTTGTATGGGAAATCCATAATTCCTCGACATAGGTATCTGTAAATTCATATTTAGGCTTTTGGTAGGAAATAAAGAAATACGTGTTTCAACGTTTTTTGAAAAATCATCCCTAAAAGGGGCAAAGTAATGTTAAACTTATGGGGTATTCTTTAGATGCAATCTCAAAATTTAGGCACAACACCTGAGAGGCTGGACAATCGCTACAGGTGCCTCAGTGCAGAACACAACTCCTTGGATTGTATACCTACTTCTGCTCCTGAATATAACCTCCACGCAGGCGGAGCCGCGAGCAACAGCTAGTTTGCTATAAATGTTGACGTCACCCTTATATTTTGCTCTATTACCCAATGAAAATGACAAATGATATTAATGTGTTCGTAAAACCCAATATTATTAATCCCGCAATACTTCCTAAGTGAGAAATCCTTGTGACGTTGTAACCTTGATAGTGAGAGTATTGCAACTGACCGCTGATGACGCGGGGTAAAAGTTGTTACTAATAATTGTAACAACTTAATAGTACTCGATATATACCTACCGCTACGAGTCATGAGGCAAACTGTCGGTTGGGGAAGTTGTTTATTATACATGTTTATATTGGATGGAATTGGTTTAATGTAGAGTTGCCAACCGTCCTGTTTTTTAGAGTGTCCTGGATAGTTTTTAAGCAGCGTCATTCGCACACCCCTTTTGCAATTCTTCCCTTTGGTAAAATGATGGATGCCTAGATAAAGATTGGGTGGAGATACAAATGTTATAAGTAGCGGTACCTACGGTATTTTAAATGTAGAATAAAGCAAGATAACAAAATAACACCGTTTTTGGTAGACGCATTTTGTTTAAATTATATAAAATCTACTGCAGGTACTTTAAATAAAAAGAATACACCATATTTTCTCTGAGATGTCAATTTAAAATCGAATCATATCACTAGGTACTATTAGTGTAATAAGTGTACAAAATGTAATGCAAACTGGCATTCAAATTCTATAAAAAATAATTGACCAATGGATGTCAATTTGGATAAAATCGTCATTGAAATCTCCAAGAGCCGCCATAGTATATCTTCGAAATTATATTGCAAATAATTTTGATGGGTAAAAAAGACTGAATAAATACGTCATTGTAACAACACTATTTTTGCATAACAATTATTTTTAGGTCATACACCCCGTTAGCGGGTTTTCTGATGTAGTAAGCCAATACGTATGTGTAATTAAATAAGTGAATATAAACAATAATAACAGTATTATTGAGTAATACTTTCACATTTACGTCTTGGTTTTCCGTAACGCGTGATACCTATTGAACAACAAATGACCTGCGCAAGATATGTAAACAAGAAAGAAAGAAAATATTTTTTATTGTCGGAACGTTAAAACACATAAAAAAAATGAAAAAAATACAATAACAATAATTGATCCGACAATGGGAGTCCCTATTCAGCTACATGCTGCAGTACAGGCTAACCCATACTGCAGCGCTGGTTTTCGATAGGGAACCCAAGCCAATTCAAAATTCTTTATTCAAATTCAAATACAAATAGACAAATTTATAACAAATAGGCACTATACTATATGGACACAAGATTATAGGCGGATGTAAGTCCCCTGGCTCCCAAACTAGGTATAACCTGTATCTTGGGAGTCAGTGTTCCTCGAAAAACAAGTTTCTAAGTTTAAGACGTAGCAATCACATATGTCACAAGTTATTTTTATTATAATATTCATGATATTCTTAAGCAGATTCTACTAATAATGTTTAACTACAATTTAAAAAAAAAGATTTTTGAAAAAATTTAATTTAAAACAGAAAAACAACATGACAAGCAGTGACGTACACATGTTATACAATAAAACAACAATGTAACATGACGTCATACTAAACATGCTTAGCGCACGTGAAGTCTTACGAGATCGACGTCATCATACCTACTGTTATTGGCCATGAAACCGGTGGTATTTTATGTTTGGATCCCAGATAAATTCCTCGTGAAAGTCACGGGTATTTTTTTTTAGTGCCTGGATAGGCAGACGAGCAGACGGGCCAACTGATGGTATGTAGTCACCGCCGCCCATAGACTTCTGCAATGCCAGAGCACAGCAGAGCCGCTGCCTACCGTATTTCCAAGAAATCTGGTGTGGATCGCCATATAAAAATATATGTTAAATATTGTTTCACGATCCCTATTGTCTCCATATTTATCCATATTTCACAAAATGTTTTCATTTAATATACAAAAATAAGATCAATACAAAACCCGACTACTCAAAAATCTCGCTCAAAAAGTATGAAACAAGAAAATATTCTCATCTGAAATTGTTATGTACAAACTATTGGTGACGTGAATGTGACGTCACATATAATCAGCGGACAAACAAGATTCTTCCAACGACATCTCATTTGTCAAATTATGTTAAGTAGTTTAGAAGTTATGAGGGAACAGATGAACAACTCTCTTTTGCTTCGCCATAATCGGGTAAAAAGTACATTGTACTGATCTTCAATGCAAATTCTCTGGGAATCTACTAAGCCTACCTGTACTCAAAGAAGTATTATACCATCCTGACAAATCTAGCCAAACCAAAAAAACACAAAAACGCTGCTTCTTGGGCGTCTGAAACCTCAGCTTTAACCGATGTTTGTAAAGTGCTCTCAGGTTTAAATCGTCAAGGTCTTTGGCGTGGCAGTACAGGCAGCCATCAAAAAAGCTGCACCGTCACACACAGCTCTGACCCCACATTAGATCAAACCGGCATTGCGGGTATCAAAACTAAGAAGGACAATGGTCCCACAACACCCCCCCCCGAAACAAATATCTGTCTGTCACACAAACTGTCTCGATGTGGGAATCAAACCCACGGCCTTCAGTTTCACAACCGGATACTCGTCCGTTGCGCCAAAGCCTGTCAAATATGCGTAGTACTGACATGTATAATAAATTGAAATCATCCGAATAGAGCAAAAGTAGCGTCTAAGTTGCGGTAAGAAACCGTTAAACTACGGAACCAAGCAAAAAGGTTAAAACTTATGTTTATACTAACTTTATCCCTAACCTATTGTCTCAAACTTTTGCGCTAAGCTTATCTGCGTGATTATGTTTATCATAAATACAATCGCAAGGATAAAAAAAATTAAGGCGTGCGTCAAGGCCGTAGACACAGAGAACGGTCTCAATAATACCCTCACAAAATTGACCACTTTGTAGAAGGAGACAAAGCGACTATGTGCAGTCACTTTGTATATATATAGATTATTATTATTTTTCGTTGTAGCAAAAAACGGCTATAATCTGTTGGAAGTGGTACGGACTGCCGCAACAAAAACGATGGTCAACGGTAGGCAGCGGCTTTGCTATGCCCTGGCATTGCAGAAGTCTATAGGCGGCGGTGACTACTTACCATCAGGTGGCCCGTCTGCTCGTCTGCCTATCGAAGCAAAAAAAGTAGTGAGTTGAAAAGCAGCCCAAACACCTCTGATTCGCGATTAATTAAATATCAATTAAAGGTTATTTAAGAAAGTTCTCGGAGAGTGACAGGTAATACCTACTGGGCAGTATTTATTATAATATTAAAATTTTACGGCCACGAGGGAATTTTACTCACTCTGAGTGTTCCAATGTTTAAATCTTTACTAAGGGATAAGTTAATGGTTAATTACTGAGTGCCTCCAATAATAAAGATAACCCTAGCCTTGTTAAATGCATAACCTTATCAAAAAGCATTGAATTATAATTAGACCTTTTTAATTACTTTTGTTGCAATTTTGAGGAAATAACAAAATATACATGTCATCTACAGGTGTGTGTGATAAACGATCAAAACTTCTAGAAAGATAGTAGGTATCTATACTATATAATACTACTATATACATTTATAGCGTCTGTCTGTACATTTGAGTAATTTACCCGGTTTTGCGTGAAATATTCAATTTATGACTCACTGATCCCGTTTCTTTATATCCAGGAAAAATGTACGGTTCCCGCGGGACAGTTTATTGTTTTTCACAGAGCAAGGGATCGACATGGTTTTTTGCATAGAGTTTAGGGATCAGAGAATGACATAGGCTACTTTTATCCTCGAAAAATGTATGATTCCAGCGGTATCGTTTTCTGTTTTTCGCAGAGCAACTGATCGACATAATTTTTTGGATAGTGGTAGTTTAGAGATCAGAGAATGACATAGGCTACTTTTATATCCCGGAAAAAAGCAAGGTTCTTATGGGATAACAAATTATAGAAAGATGTAATCGCGTAAGATGACTCCATGGATTTTATACCTTTTCTTTCAAAAATAATTACCACGCGGGCGGAGCCGCGTGCAACAGTTAGTCTTTATATAATTACGTTACAATATGGCGTATTACTTTTTAAATATTGAAAGTAATACGACCGTGGTAATTCTTCACTAAACTTATTATGACGTTGTTGACTGTTTTCGGCTTATCCCTACATTATGACGTCGGATACGTAACGGGAAAATAGTTTTACAAACATGTTACCTTCATTAATTTATATATTTATCATATTAATACTACAATATAGACATGAGCGGTAGCGGAAAACTTTACTACTTATTTTGTACTGTTTTCATTAAGCTCGGTGGCGTAGTTGTAATTGCAAATGCGTTACGACTGATGCTGTGCTGAGGTCTCGGGTTCGATCCCCGGGTCGAGTAAAGTGATTTGGGTTTTTTTATCTAAAAGTTCTCAGTATTAGCCCGTAGTCTGGAATCTGTGCCCAGTATGGCGATAGGCTCGCCCCCTATCACATTATGGGACCGAAATTCGACGAAAAGTGGGTGTACTGGTTACACCTCTGCCTACTCCATTGGGGGATTACGGGCGTGAGTGTATATGTATGTGTATTTCATTAACCTAGTTTTTATGTATATTCGTTATTCGATTTATATACGTTCATTATATACCCCTATCATATGGTGACATTACGTAGGTATGTATCATGGTAAATTTGGAGTCTCCCTGACACAGCGGGTCAGTACCCGGTTGTAAAGAAAATCCGCGGATTCAATCCCTGCACCATGTTTGTGTGATCCACAAATATTTGTTTCGGGTCTGAGTGTTATGAGACCGAAAATCTCCTTTTGTTCCTGACCACGACACAAGACTCGTATCTTAATGGGTCAAGACTATGTGTATGTCTGTTGTGTATTTATAGTTAACCAATATTGAAAATGTGTTTTTAACTAAAATATAATATTAATATATTTCCTATGTAAATTGAATTGAACATATCAAGTATATCTTCTGTGTAATCCATCTCCGCTGTCACCTAACAATGCAACATGCACCCGCTACAATCCACTGAAACCATGAGCTTCCTCAAACACACTACAAAAACAGTATATATAGAGAAACATGTTCATATAGAATTATTCAGTTCAAGACACTCGATCTAATAAAATATGTATATTAATTAATTTTCAATATTTGGACTATAAAAGCAATCATGTGCAAAATCGCTGGAAGTTTCGTTGTCTTCGTGGCTCTGTTCAATTCATATAGATGCTGGGTGATAACTGAAAATGTACCCCAGGTTCTGAATAACAGCATCCTTGAAGACGACATGGAACGTATTCACGACGAGCAGGCAGCTCAACAGAAATTCAACTTGATCTTCCCAGGTAACATAAGGCATTACCATTCGGTATTCGGTAACGTTCGGTAGGCAGAAGTCTATGGGCGGCGGTGACTACTTACCACCCAGTGACTATTATAAGGAGCGAGGCGTTTTCCGATATATAGCTTATTTATAGATTTTCATTCAATTTTGATCATATGACATTTTAATATAATAGGTCATAGATGATTCATTTTTAAAATAACGACAATTATTTCCTAAATATATTAGATATTAGACTTAACATAAATATATTATGTCTATTTGATGATTTATTAACTACTTCGAATTTACTTACTTCTTTTAGTTCTTAAACTTTAGAGTTGAATTTCATAAAATGAATTTACATACATATACACTCACTCCTGTAATCCCCGAAGTCGAATCTCTTCAACTCCTCCTCTACCTCTCTGGTTACAACCAGTACACCCACTTTTCGCTGCATTTATTACGGTCCCATAATGTGATAGGGGGCGAGCCTATCTCCATACCGGGCACAAGTTCCTGACTCTGGGCTAATACTGAGAATGTCTAGTTAGAAAAACCCAATATAACTTTACCCGACCCGGGGATCGAAACCGAGACCTCAGCACAGCAGTCGTTACGCAAGTGCAATTACAACTGCGCCACCGAGGCAGTCGTAAAATGAATTTATCCCTTATATTCTGATACAAAATGAAATAATTCTCAAAAATTAAAACAAATATGCCAACGTATTTATTAAAACTATTAAATTTATTTAATCATTTTCTTTTTATTGTAGGCACGAAATGGTGTGGTACTGGTGATATCTCAGTCAACTATGACGACCTCGGATCAGCCAGGGAAACTGACATGTGCTGCAGGGAGCACGACCACTGTCCTGACCTCATCCTCGCCGGAGAGACCAAAAACAATCTCACCAACGAGGCTTTCTACACCAGGTACACTATAATACTACGTTTATTGAGGAGCCACTTTTACATTGAACTTTGGATATATTTTTATATGTTGACTCAGTTCATACGGACATTCGAACATGTCCGTATGAACTGAGTGAACAATGTCGAAGACAGCTATAAAACAAATCCAGTTTTTTAATCTTACTTCTAAATTGTTAATTCAATACTAGTTCTTAGCCTTGATCAAAATTAACAATATATGAACTGGCGTTGAATTCCATAACCATTTTGATTGTTTTTAGACTAAGCTGTGGATGTGATGAGAAATTCCGTCTGTGCCTCCGCGATGCAAAGAGCCGTATAGCAAACAAAATCGGCAGGATTTACTTCAACGCTTTAGGAACTAAATGCTACAGGGAGGACTACCCTGTGAATGGCTGCAACTCACACGGCGGGTAAGCATGCAATTCTTATTTGTTACTTTTATTGGCAAGGCAAAGTGACCACACTGCACCTGATGGTAAGCACAGGGCCGTCCAATTAGAGTATCGAGTAGCAAGAGACGATCTATCCCCGCTACTCAACACAATCATGCCGGCCTGCTTCTTCACTACTACTTACTAATCTTAATATGACTACAATAACTAAATATGTACGTCAAAATAGATAAAAATAACTTCGGATCAACAAGATAGAAAGCTTTATAGTGATTTCATAGAATATGTAGCTCATTAACCCACCTCTGTATTAAACTCTAACTCACTGCTGGGCAAAGGCGTATTCTAGTAATTAGGCCTTAGTCTACCACGCTGGCATAATGCAGGTTGGTAGACTTCACATACATTTGAATTCTTATACAGAATTCAAAGATATGCTGGTTTCTTCACGATGTTTTTATTCTTCGTCGAAGCAAAGTAGTTGATACTTTAGTTCATCAGTCTTCTAAAAATCCTAATAATTCACTATGTACATAAAATTCAACATTAATAATAATATCTCGTATTCTTGCAGATGGTTCAACAGGAAGTGTGTGAATTATTCTTACGACACTACCGCCAAACAGCTGTACCAATGGTTCGACGTCAAGAACTATTAAATATAGTGTAACAGTATCTACGCCTCAAACAATTAAAATATCATTGATATAAAGCAAATCATGATAATCATTATCATCGCTTCAGCCTATCGCCTCCAAGCGAACGCCAACCATCCGTCTTGGGTAGCTCGCATCAGTCCGCCACACGCCTTTTTCAAGTCGTTGATCCAGCATTTCTGCTTCACCGATCAAACAAACCGTTTACCTGAAATCATGTGTATTCAGAAGTATACATTTGTCATTGCTTTTATTTGAGTCTTTATTTTCAATGCTTAAATAACCTGTGTTATGATAGTTGCGTTGATTTAATTTTGTCATCAGAGCATCTTCATATGCCTTATAGGTAGAAATGTATATTGCAGAAATCCACAGATTTGACGTGTACCAATTAAATGTCAACTGTTTCATTCACAAATAAGAAATTTTGTCGGTGGAGCCATCTAATTTATAAAAGAATAAGTAATTTAGTGTAATCACTGAAGACTGTTATAGCTAGTGAAAGCCAAAACAAAAATCAAATCAGATTTCTAATTAACTTAATATTTATTTTTGTTATGTACGGGTAATAAATACAATTATAATGTGTAACCAAAGCTTTAGTTCATAAGTGACATTTAAATAAAATAATACTTTTATATTTGCGAAATTAAGGACGCAGTATATTTTTTTTTGTAAAAAAAATATTTAAAATTAGTTTTTCAGGCAACTGTAATTTTAATAAGGAATTTATAAGATTGTATATCACTATGGAGAATTTTGTAGCACAATTAATCGGATACCGCCTTTTAGTGTTCAATTAGCTTTAGTATAACATGTACGTGTTTAAAGTTAAGTATAAAAACTAAAAAAATAAACTTATTTTTGGCATGAATTGAGTACTTTTGTTTTGATTATTTTGTGATTAAACTTTTATTTATTCTGTCACGACGAATTGACCACACTGCACCTGATAGTAAGCGCAGTGCCGTCCTGTTAGAGTAGCAAGTAGCGAGAAAAAACCTATCCCTCGCTACTCAACACAATCATGCCGGCCTGCTTCGTAGCTTCTTCACACTACGCCATAGGGCAAGGGGAGGTGAAGAAGCGGTCGAGGGTTTATTGTCACAGTACTCAGAAGGTCGCAATACGGCCCAACATCGTACCTCAACTCTAAATGTACACTGATCCTACCACCAGCAAAAAAATACAATTTTGACTTCATAAAATAAAAACTCCGTTAGGAAAGGATAATATTGGAAATGTACACACAAATAGACAAAATATCTTTTCTTGGAGATTTTACCGGTAACGGTTACGGTTAACGGTATTATATTTAAGTATATTTTAGTATTTTAATCATACCAGTGGTCGATGTTATTATTTAAAATATTTATGTTCTATTGACTACTATTTAAGTCACATCCCTTGACCCCAAGATATAAGCGCTTTCTTAGTTTGGCTCTCACTGCTTAATGACCTCGTTATTCGCAAAATTGCATATCTTTTAAGGCAATTTTGAAATATACACTGTAATAAATAAACAAATAATCATTATATTTCGAAAAATAAATTAAAAACATATAATATATTGATATTCCCTGTTGCTTACGTTGATAGCCAAACACGTCATGAAGGTGAGACTTACATCGAAAACCAGGTGTTAGAAGGACTGCTTTTCCACTTGAGTTTCTTAATGGTAAAGCGAGCAAGCGATCACATGTGTCACTTGAAAGTAGTGATCATCTATCAACGCCAACAATACCAGCTGATATTTGAAGAAAGTACACCGACTTCAATAAAATACAAATTATGCGTCACAATATTTGAGGGTTGCCCTTGATTTTCTGAGATCCCATCATCAGATCCTGACTTGGTGCAAATGGGACTACCTGGGAAGTATACCCTTTTAAACAAAAAAACAATTTCTCGATTTCCAGGCATCTTCGAGTAATCTGGGAACACACATAAAAAAAAAGATTCCGACGAATTGTTACCCTCCTCCTTTTTTTAAAATCAGTTAAGTAAGAATAGGCAACCCGCATTAGGCCAGCGTGGTGGACTAAGGCCTAACCCCTCTCATTAGTAGAGGAGGCCCGTGCCCAGTAGTGGGACAATGTTTAATACAGGGCTAGTATTATTATTATTATAAGTAAGAATAGGCCTATTTCTGGAAATTTTCTAAGTCGTTCCATCTAGATATTTATAGATGTTGCAAAAGGGTCGATGTTTAGTAACATATCTATAAAGTTGGATATCCCGAAGTTGGAAACCTCATCTTCGTTTTATGACCCCTGAAGCCAATGATAAATGCTGATGAACTATTTTTTAATGCTTAGATAATCGGTTGACACTTTATCAAGGGTTTTAAAAGTAACAATTCAATTTTAAGATCCCGCTACAAAAATGACAAGAAAAATTCAAATTTTCATTTTTTAACCTTACTAATGGGTTTCTAATCACCGACTCTATACATGGTGCTTTAATTAGTACCCGTCTTTTGCAACGTCCTGTATATAAAACTTCCATATGAAAATGCTGCAAATGACAGCTGATTCCACAAAAATGCTATACAGAGAAGAAAGCTCAGTACAAATGACGCCGTTGAGGAATTGCATTAATACAGGTTTTTTTTTTATAGTAAAGTCCGACAAACGAGCCTGTGGGTCACCTGATGTTAAGTGATCTCCACCGCCCATGAACATCCACAATACCGAAAGTATCATGTATGCGTTGTCGGCCTTAAGGACAGGAATAGGGATTAGGGAAGGGAAGGGGGAATCTGGGCCTCCGGATATCTCACTTACCATACGAAACGCGACAGTAAACTGTCACTTTACGTTGGTTTTCTGTAAGACAGTGGTAGAGGTGTTAGGGATGGAATTCCAACTATTAGGATTTTATGCGGTGGAATTCAGCGGCTCGTATTGACACAAGCATCGGAACTCTCTATGAAAATATTCGAAACAAAACTGACTTTATGATAAATTTGTTCAGGTTAAAATACTCAAATGTATTCTTTGCTTCTTATTTTCCAATACCTATTTGTATGCATATGTTTGAACACTTTGACCGCAGCTCCGCTTACGTCACCGATTATATTATATAGGATATTGTATCCCCCCTGGGGTCGCGGCTGCACAGCGGGGGATGTGTGGCCTTTATAAACATACTTGTTTTCGTGGTGCGACCCCGAGTTGGGTGGCGGCGCGAAGTATTGCGCTGCTATAGAATGTGGAGCAACTGGTCCTAAAAGAGACGGGCCGTAAAGGCAACGCGCAGGGTCGTTCCGGAAAGGATGAGTCTGGATGAGTATACCCAGGATCCCCCGGGACCGTCCCACATGCGCTGCAGAAGGCTACCGCGGGGTTTTTAGTCGGTACACCGACATAGGAAAATTGTTAGGGCCCCGACCCAGTAGTCCCTCGGGAGAAATGGGTCGGAAGGTCGGTGAGTCCGGCATAACCATCTCTCCTCCCCCGAGGTTCAGAAAGTATTCGTAAGAAGGATTTTCTCCTAGAGAAAAAAAATGTATCCTATGTAAGAATTATGAGTATACCCAGTTTTTGTAGCAAAAACTAAAGTTTCATCGTAATCAGATGAATAATAGAATTAGATAGAAGACAAACATACAGTTTAATAGATTAGATATAGATTTTTACAAACCTTCGACTGGATTATCAGCCGTCAAGGAAAGAAATGGGTATTTGTTATTTTTGACCGCAAAAACATAAACTGCGCGGACTGCCTCGGTGGCGCAGTTGTAATTGCGCATGCGTTATGACTGCTGTACTGAGGTCTCTAGTTCGATCCCCGGGTCGGGTAAAGTGATATTGGGTTTTTCTATCTAGAAATTCTCAGTATTCGCCCGGGGTCTGGATTTTGTGCCCGGTATGGCGATAGGTTCGCCCCCTATCACATTATGGGACCGATATAAATTCGTGATTAAGTGGGTCTACTGGTTACACCTCTGCCTACCCCTTCGGGGATTACAGGCGTGAGTGTATGTGTATGTATGTACAAAACATAAAGTTGGGTTGACTTCATCGACGTGTCGGTTTCTGTGAGACAGTGTAATTATGTCTGTATTCAATTTTAACAGTGGTAGTAACCACCGGCAAAATAATACAGAGTGGCACTACACCAATCATTACTTACTACTATTATAATCTTACTTCTTACTACTATTATAAATGCGAATGTTTGGATGGATGGATGTTTGTTACTCAATCACTTCAGAACGGCTGGACGGATCTGGAGGGTTACCTTGACACTCGAGTCCAATTTAAAATTGGGATTGGGTTCGAAAACTGTACAATTGGCACTCTTGAATGCAACACCAGCGCACGATTTAACTGAATACGGCGGAATTTTTAGTAACTAAATGACATAGAGTATCCAACGATCGCTAGTTCGTGAATATTCTATTTCATTTAGTTGAGTCAGTTAGAGTTCCAATATCTTCTGGATTGGAATTGAAACTGTATCGAGTTCGAGATTAGAATTGATTTCAAGAGTACGCCTACTGGTTGAAATTTGGCACAGAGATAGATTATAGTCTGGAATAGCACATAGGCTACTTTTTATCCCGGAAAATGTGCGGTTCCTATGGGATAGCATGATATAGAAATAAGTAATAGCTATATTCTCCATGGATTTTATACCTTTTCTTTCAAATATAACTCCATGCGGGCAACATCTAGTGCTAAATATTTACGGTCTTATTCATAATGAGTTATCGGAGCTTTATAAGGCCGTTAATATAAGCTTGTTGAAAAATGTTCAGCGTTTTATCTCTATTGAGCCATTATGAATAACATTTTTTAACAAGCTCCTATTACCGGCTTTATAAAGCTCCGATAACTCATTATGAATAAGGCCGTTATGCTATAAATACATGAGATGCCGCAGTTAAAATTGATGCCACATTTGCTATTTTGAGCAGAAAAGCTTTTTTTTATCCTGGTACGGCGGCCTAGTGCGGTCCAATTAGAGTATCGAGTAGCGAGAGACAGTCTATCCCCCGCTACTCAACACAATCATGCCGGCCTGCTTCTTCACACTACGCCATGGGCAAGAAAGTGAAGAAGATTAAGAGTAATTTGTCTTTACAAAACATATAAAATTGTAATTCCTAATAGCAGAAAATTTGTAATATATCCAAAGTAGAATAAGTAGAGTATAGTAAGACATGTACAGCAATGGGATACACGATGTAAAATAGTAAAGTAGTCATAGTAAATTGTGCAACAATTATTTTATACGCACGTATTTTCCTGTTTTCTACGTCAATTTCCACGTGTGATGAACAATAATAGCAATTTCATAACGTAATACTAACATACGTCATAGATTTCCATAACGCATATTACTTAAAAGAACAACAACTGAGTTACCGAAGTTTCATAAACAACCTTACGTTCTGATGTCATCCATGACGCTTTTACAGGTTCCATATCATAAAGAAATTGTTGGAAAATAGCAGCAAATAAAAAATAATATCGTACAAAGATTGATAGACTCGAAATGTGGTGCTGGAGGTGCTTGATGAGGATAAAATGGATAGTCCTCAGCAAGCTCAACTCCGCAACTAGTGTTTTCATCATGAAAAAGCAAGAAGTTTTAATCTACAAACTACTTAATGTATATAGGTACAAAGAAGAGTAGAGATTCAACATTCTCGAAGCTGATAAATATAAATTTCGTTGTGTCAATACATATTTGAAAGGCTAGGATTTTTAAAAAATAGGTTAATACATTGAAGAGAAATATCCATTATTTTAGCAGGCAGGTCAAATAATGAGCTTTCGAGAAATTATAGATAACTAGCTGTTGCTCGCGGCTCCGCCCGCGTGGAGGTTATTTTCGGGAGCAGAAGTATACAATCCAAGGAGTTGTCCTCTGCACGAGTCACCTGTAGCGATTGTCCAGCTTCTCAGGTGTGTGCCTGAGTCTTGAGATTGCATCTAAAGAATTCCTCATAAGTTTAATCTCAATTTGCCCCTCTCAGGGATAATTTTTCAAAAACGTTAAAACACGTATTTCTTTATTTCCTACCAAAGCCTAAATATGAATTTTCAGATCCCTAAGTTAAGGAATGATAGATTTTCCATACAAATATGGAACTCCTATTTGACCCCTTTCAAAGTTGTGTTTTGAGAAAAAAGATAGCCTATGTCCTTCTCCAGGATATAATCTATCTCCTTGCAAAATTTCATCACAATCTGGTCAGCCGTTTAGTCGTGAAAAGGTAATAAACAAACAAACAGAGTTACTTTCGCATGTATAGTATTGGTATGAATTAAGGGCTGTACGTATTCACAAGATTGTACTTAAATTTAGAAAAGAAAAGTCTATTAAACACCACACGATAGTGTTCTTTAGAATTCTCAGGCATGCACGAGGATGCATGAGGAAATCAATCATGATGTTTTCTTTTACCGTTTTTAAGAAAGAGATTATTAACAATGAATACAAACGTAGACTTCGAAAACTCAGAGGTGTATGGCATTTGGGTTGATTTCGGACCAGCGGCTCTCGTTTTGGCAGGCCTTACACTTCTTAGCGGTGTCTCTAGATATCGCTAATGCTTTTAACAGCCTACCCTGGGCCTGCATTGAAGAAGCACTGCAGTACCACGAGGTGCCGCCCTATCTTCGGCGTCTAGTACACTCTTATCTATCAAATAGATACGTAGTGTATCCGGGCGCTAATGGGTGGCATCGTAGAGCAATGACCTGCGGTGTTCCACAGGGGTCCGTTTTGGGTCCTCTTTTGTGGAACATCGGCTATGACTGGGTGCTCCGTGGTGCTAATCTCCGGGGTGTCGGCGTCACTTGCTACGCCGACGATACATTAGTAACAGCGTCTGGCAGAACCTTCCAGGAGGCGGCAATTCTCGCGACGGTCGGCACCGGCTACGTTGTCAGCCGTATTCGGCGATTGGGTTTGACAGTGGCCCTCAACAAAACCGAGGCCCTTTATTTCCATGGGCCTCGGAAGAGGCCACCTGCCGGTGCCCACATAATAGTGGAGGGGGTGCGAATTTCCATCGGCTCCACTATGAAATATCTTGGCTTAGTGCTAGACAGTCGATGGAATTTCCGTGCCCATTTTGAGACTCTGGGTCCGAAATTGACCCGAGCTGCAGGTGCTCTGGGAAGGCTGTTGCCCAATCTGGAAGGTCCAGACACCCCTTGTCGAACACTTTTTGCTGGAGTCGTGCGGTCCATGGCCTTGTATGGCTGCCCAGTTTGGGCAGAGTCTTTGGGCTGTCGGTGCGTCGCTCTCCTGCGCAAGCCGCAGCGAGTAGTTGCGCAACGTGCGATAAGAGGCTACCGCACGATTTCACACGAGGCGGCCTGCGTATTAGCCGGATTTTTGCCATGGGACCTGGACGCTAAGGCACTTTCCGCTACATTTCAGTGGCGGGAGGCGGCGTCCAGGCGCGGAGAAAGGATGGCACCAAAGGAGATAGAAGTCATTCGTGGCTTCTTCCGCAGAGCCGCCGTGGAGGAGTGGCGTCTCAGACTGGATAACCCAACAGCGGGTTTGAGGACCGTTGCGGCAGTGCGCGCTGTCTTTGGCCAATGGCTAGACAGGCGCCACGGCGCGGCAACGTTCCGACTGACACAGGTTCTCACGGGCCATGGATGTTTTGGCGAGTACCTGTGTCGAATAGTCGGCGTAGAGCAGTCGGCCGTGTGTCACCATTGTAACAACTGTCTGCAGGACACGGCACAACACACCTTAGAAGTGTGCCCAGCCTGGGATGACGAGCGCAGCGCTCTCGTGACAATAGTTGGAGGAGACCTCTCGCTGCCGGCCATAATGTCAGCTATGGTCACCAGCCCGAGGTCCTGGCGAGCGGTTGCCCACTTCTGCGAAAGGGTAATCTCGCAGAAGGAGAACGCCGAGAGGGATCGGGAACATTCTGATCCTTCTCGCCGTCAGAGGAGGCGTAGAAGGCGCCGCGGCCACGAATAACCAGCGTCTTCCGCCCTGTGGACTGGGGGGCATTAAAGAATTCTGCCACGGTACCCTCTACCTGTCGTAAAAGGCGACTAAAGAGGCCATCAGGGGTCGTGGGCGCGCAGCGGGGGGCTGTTATAGCGCCATTTGTACTATAAAACTTTTGTACATCGTGCGACCCTGAGATGGACGGCAGCATGGGTGGCTAGCCTCATTGCTGTTGGAGACGCCAAGGGCGTCCTTAGGTGTGCGGGGATTTCTGAACAAACCCGCCCCACTTTAGAGATGAGCCGTTACGCGGCACTGCGCATGGTAGGTTCCGGTAGAAGTTGGGGCGACTTAGCCTCAAGAACCCGAGGCCGACCATAATGCGCTGAAGAAGGCCACCGCGGGGTTTTGGTTGGTATTACGGTGTAGGGTGTAAATAGTGTTAGGGACTCGGCCCAACGACCGTTCAGAAATTTCCATCTCTACTGGACGGCTTATCGTTGGGTCGTAAGACCGGTGAGTCCAACATAACCACTCCACCTCCCCCCAGGATGGAGCGGTAGCGATAAAGCGTTTTCCCCCGCGAAAAAAAAAAAAAAAAAGGCCTTACACTTCTAACTAGGCCATCGCGGCTACCCTCCTTGGTATTATCTAAATTATTAAATTAGCTGTTCTAAATACTTTAAAATATTGAATAGTTGCTACAGATGCTACATTTGACTCTAGGGTTCATATTTTCAGATTTACCAAAAAATGTGCCCGTAAAAACTCCTCACAAGTTGTAACATTAAATATTTATATTAACATTACGTTAATTTTATTGTTTTTATATTATGACGTCGGAACGTAGCGGAAAAACGATTTTACCAGCATATTTTGCCGTCATTAGTTTATCCCGTTAAGGCCGCAATAAAAGGGTATGAGCGACAGCGGGATTATGAACAATAACATACTTTAAATAATATACATTTTTAATAATTATGTGTTATGATTTTTATAAGCATTTGATATTTATATTATAGTATCACTAGAATACTAATAGGTATATATTTTAGAATAAAACTGATTAAAATTACTAAATATCATTACGAAGATTATGTATGTATGATATATCCTATGTAATCAACGAATTAATTTCGTGGAGGCGAGTAGCTGGAAGTGACACGAAGGGCTATGAGTTCAATTTCGGCACCAAGACACGTTTGTGTGATCCACAAGTCACATCCACGAGTCTGGTTGTTCTGGGACTGTAGGAGTCCCTCGTATGTGTTGATGCAGGTTCGACCTAGTGTGGGATCAGAACTGTGAGTGACTGTTGGATGTATTTATTTAATAATTGTACAAATATACAATATACAATACAAATGTACAAATATACATATTAATGTTATAATACTAGGTATATTATAAATGTACTCCCTATATCGCCGTCACTTAATAGTGCAGCACGCACCCGCTGGCGCCCGTGCCACTAAAACCACAATCTTCCTCAAACAAACAACAAATATAGTATAAATAGGGCAAATCGTTTATGCATATTTATTCAATTCCAAACACTCGATCTAATAAAACATATTGATTTATTTCCTTCAACATTTGGACTATAAAGGAAATCATGTGTAAAGTCGCTGAAGTTTTCGTTTTCTTCGTGATATTGTTCAGCTCATACAGATGTTGGGTGAGAACCGAAAATGAGTGCCCGGCTCCAGACCACATCCCTGAGGACGACATTGAGGAAATCAAAGATGAAGATGTTGCGAGGCAGAAGTTCAACTTGATATTCCCAGGTAACGTGTCTTATGGTTTCTATTTACTCGTTAATTAACTTCTGCGAGGGTTTTAGATTTGTTCGAAAAGATTTTTGTTTTATATGTGATCCAAAAATTGTGTTTTTGGGTGTTGTGGCACCATAGTCCCTCGTAGTTCTTGATACCCACGATACAGATTTAACCTAGTGTGAGGTCAGAACTATGTGTGTGACTGTTGGGTGTAATTATTATTTTAAAAAAATATTTGGAAAAGCCTGTTTGCTCTAATGCTGCTAAATAATGTTGTTTATATATTTACTGTAACATTTTTTTTATTGACGCTGGTCCGTAGAGCAACGAGTAGCCGGTTGTGAAATGAGAGGCCGTGGGTTCGATTTGTGTCCGGGGTCTGGATGTTGTGAGACCGAAAGTCTTTCGTTGTCCCTGATGCCCACAACACAAGACTCGTATCTCAGTGTGGGGTCGGGGCTATGTGTGTGACTGTTGGGTGTTATTTATTTATTTATTATCTGCGCAACATTTACATATTTGTTATTATTTTAGGCACGAAGTGGTGCGGCACTGGTGACATCGCAGACAACTACGACGACCTCGGATCAGCCAGGGAAACTGACATGTGCTGCAGGGAGCACGACCACTGTACCGACCTCATCCTCGCCGGAGAGACTAAATACAATCTCACCAACCCTGCTTTCTACACCAGGTAGACTACACATGATTGGCCGTTTCGCGGCCTTCTGAGTACTCTGTCAATAGATCCCCGACCGCTTCTTCACCTTCTTGCCCATGGCGTAGTGTGAAGAAGCAGGCCGGCATGATTGTATTGAGTAGCGGGGGATAGATTGTCTCTCGTTACGCGGTACTCTAAATGGACCGAACTGTGCTTACCATCAGGTGCAGTGTGGTCAATTTGCCGTGCTAGTATAAAAAAAAACTCAAAATAGTTTGATACACTACCGCCCGAATACTCAAACGCAACCCAAGACCGTATTAAACGTTTTAGACCCCGTTTTTTTATCATAATTGTATGGCGTGTTACAAAATAAGTAGCCGTTAGACGCTCCGCTAGTTGAGTCGCGTTTGAGTATTTGGGCATAAGTCTCAATATAACTTTAATGAAATTAGACAAACGCTACGTTTGAACTAAGAGCTAGTAAAATTTAAAAAAAGTGTACTTTTTTACGTTATTCCTAAAGTATTTTTCTTTAAAAGATTTTACTGTTAAAATACATACATATACACTCACGCCTGTAATCCCCGACGGGGTAGGCAGAGGTGTAACCAGTACACCCTCTTTTCGCCGAATTTCGGTCCCATAATATGATAGGGGGCGAGCCTATCGCCATACCGGGCGTTTTAATGTTACATTTACTGTTAACTGGCTTTAAATTTCCTAAAACCATTTAAGAACAGTCATCATTCATAGTTACTTTTGTTTCTAGACTGAGCTGCGGGTGTGATGAGAAATTCCGTCTGTGCCTTCACGACGCTGACAGTAGAGTAGCGAACAGAATTGGCAGGATTTACTTCAACGCTTTAGGAACTAAATGCTATAGGGAAGACTATCCTGTCACCGGCTGCAACGCACGCGGCGGGTAAGCATTCATTCCTAATTATTTTTATAACTAAAATTAAAATTTATTAACTGAAATATAATTTTTATAATAGGGTACTTTCCTGTGTTTAATTTTGTACATTATTCGATATGCAACGTAATAATATGAATATAATAAATATATAAACGAATATAATACTTAAAAGATACACTTTTGCGAAAACAGAGTCAAAATTGCTTGAAATTTGAGGTCATCATTTTTATTTTAAATATTGGTATGAGCAAAAATGGTTGCGTAGTGGAAACATCACTATCTCCCTCGCAAAACGGCACAGTAATGGCCATTCTGAGAACCGTGACGTCACGGGACATATCTTGCATCCTTTACTGTCATTTGACAATTACCCCTTTCAGCAGATTTGAATGGCGTCTAATTGACTTATTTTTGTCCGAATTCATAAAATTATTTCTATAATATATTTTAGGTAATGTAACTTCTTGATTAAATTGATTTAAAAAAATCGGTTTAACCCTATTATGATTGTACAAAAAAAAATTGTTTAACCATACAATTATAATAAAACCCTAAAAAGATTCACAAAGAGACTTTAGTTCCATAAAGTATAATTAAAATAAACCTTTAGCACTAACAATAATATTATTTCGTATTCTTTCAGATGGTTCAAAAGGAAATGCGTAGACTATTCGTACGACAACAGTTCTGCACAACTCTACCAGTGGTTCGATGTCAAGAACTATTAAATATAATAAAAAAAGAAACTTACTGACTGACTGACTGATCGATCAACGCACAGCCTAAACGGTTGGGGTTAGAGACTTGAAATTTTGACAGTAGGTACCTTTTATCACGTAGGCATCCACTAAGGAAGGGTTTTTGGAAATCAGCCCCTAAGGCGGTTAAAATAGGGGATGAAAGTTTGTATGAAAATCTGTCATTTTTGAAGTTAAATTCATGAAAATTAGTATTTGGCATTTTAGTTAAAAATAAAAAATATATGTTTCAGGATTTTTGGAAATTCCGCCCCTAAGGGGGTAAAATGAAAGTTTGTATGAAAATCCGTCATTTTTAAGTTAAACGCATGAATATTGGTATTTTGTATTGTATACTATTTCTCCCAAACATGACATCCACGCGGGCGGAGCCACAGCTATTAAATATAATATAGAACTTTTAACAGTATATTCAAAATTAACAACTACATCACAACAATCAAACAGTGTGATTGATAACCGATCGTTAACCTCAAATAGTGTATGTGATTCTTTATTTGCGTTTGTTCAAATGCCTATATTTTTTTTCATTATTTTCTTTTTATTCTGGCACGGCAAAGTGACCACACGATTTTAAGCGCAGTGCCGTCAAATTGGAGAATCGAGTAGCGAGAGACAATCTATCCCTCGCTACTTAATACAATCATGCCGGCCTGCTTCTTCACACTACGCCATTGGCAAGAACTCTAGTACACTGGCTGATCCCGGAACGCAACACACTTGCTCGTGCCACTGAGGCGGGTTTTACACCCTGTGTGCGGTGGTCGCTTTCCGGGCTGATATGAATATCCTACCAGCAGCAATTTACAGCAGCATTCAAAGCTAATTGAAATAATTTTCGTTCTTGAAAATGTGTCTTATATACTGATTATGAAAATCGTTATGTTTATTTTATACAGTTCGTACTATGCAATGTAAAGACTAAAGCAATATGTACCAGTCAACTTTTTGGTGGTAGATTGAGTAATGTAATAAATTTTAAACCCTGACAACACTGTTCGCGAATTAGTAATTTAAATTATGTACCTATTTAATCTCTAAGACTGTGTTCAATATTACTAAATAAGGCTATTATTTAACCTTTCGTAATTTCCTAATATTTATATTTTAATGTAAGAATATTTAATGTTAATATAATAAATACATAATCCAAGCTTTATTTATAATAAGAGAACTTTTGTGCCATAATATAAAATATGTTTGTAATTTAGATAAATTAAGGGAACATTTTTTGTAAAAAATAAAATCTTTATTGAGATGTTCTATTTCAGGCAACTGTAAGTAAGTCGTAAATGTTAAAAATAGAACATATTATTGTAATCCTCTTTACCTCAAACCGCCTTTTTAGTTTTATATAATAAGTAATAACTATTTAACTGTTTATACCTCAAGTAGAAATAAAATTAATTTTAAGGATGAATTAAGTATTTTATTATCCTTATTTCAATTATAGTGGGAATGAATGACCTGTAGAGATGGAAGTTGTGGGGGCGATCCGACCTAACACCAAAACTTTTCACTGTAGGTATGAGTCATTAATTAGCTTGGGCTACAATGGCGAAGACTATACTTCTACTCTATCGAATAAGAATCATCTAAAAGTTTTTTTATTCATAAAAAGTACACCGACTTCAATAAAAAACAAATTATCCGTCACTATAAAATTTGAGGGTTGCCCTTGATTTGTCTGAGATCCCATCATCAGATCCTGACTTGGTACCAATGGGACCACCTGGGAAGTATACCCTTTTAAACAAAAAAAGAATTTCTCGAATCGGTCCAGGCGTCTTCGAGTTATCAGGTAACATACATAAAAAAAAAAGATTCCGACGAATTGTTAACCTCCTTCTTGAAGTCGGTTAAAAATAGATCAGCCTATGAAAAATATGCATGATCATACGCATCGAATAGTTAAACTATTATTTTGCTTGGGTCAAATAATCTTTGTATGTTTACAAAGATCAGAAAATTCTGCGTTTTTTTTTTCTTTTATGCTGGCGCTGCAAAGTGACCACACTGCTCCTGTTGGTAAGCGCAGTGCCGTCCAGATAGAGTATCAAGTAGCGAGAGACAGTCTATCCCCCGCTACTCAACACAATCATGCCGGCCTGCTGTGTTTAGCGTCTTCACATTAAATTTGATTTGGGTAAATCGTTAGTCATAATATATTTTTAATGTAAGCCGTTATTACTTGTTGATAATATTCATAAATATCTTAATTCCTTCACCGATTAAGCAAATGATAATTCATAATGGATAGTCACGTAACTTCGAAAAATCCGATCTATCTCTTGAGTCTCTTTTTCTCCCATCCCCGTTCTTCAGGGTGTTCCACTCGCAATGCGGAATGACCTTAGCATCCTAGGTATGGATATCCGCTGTGATCTTATCCAAGGAATCGAGGGCGTAATATCCGCCACTTCACGCAGGGTCGGAATCCTGAACAGGGTGCGGTGGTTTTTCACGCCCGGTCAGCTCTACCGCTTGTATAAAACACAGGTGCGGCCGGGAATGGAATACTGCTCGCATCTCTGTGACGGTTCCGCTAAGTACCTACTCGATGCCTTGGATGGGTTGCAGCGGCGGGCCATCCGCATTGTGAATGATGCAGACGTGACCAACAGCCTGGAGCCACTACAGTTGCGAAGGGATATTTCCGCGCTTAGCGTATTCTACCGTCTGTATCATAGTGAATGCTCTGAAGAATTGTTTTTTTTTTCTGTCGCGGCAAAGTGACCACACTGCACTTGATGGTAAGCGCAGTGCCGTCCAGATAGAGTATCAAGTAACGAGAGACAGTCTGGATGGGATAAGATCAAACATGATCCTGGGTCCTTTAGGCGTAGTGTGAAGAAGCTAAGCAGCAGGCCGACATGATTGTGTTGAGTAGCGAGGGATAGACTTTTCGTATAGACAAATATGAAATTTAACACCCCTTGATGTATTTCTTGTTGTTGCAGTAGATGGAATATTTTAGTTACTCATGAAAATGACAAAATTGCCCCGGTTTTCTAGTTTTGTATGTCAACTTCCCATGTCAATATAAACAAACATTATACACAATAGGCTATTTGACAACATTGAAAATACACTGCAAATTGTGGTCATCCTGTTAGACAATAGCTTAAAAACCATATTTCACTTAATTTTGAACAAAATAATGTATTTTTTGCAAATTAAACGAAATAAAATACAACATTTTTTTTAATTTTATCTGTGATGTGAACACTCTGTGATTGTTTGCAACTCTGGTGACGTCACACGCAAGTAAACATAGTTTCTTCGAGTGATTTTAGTTCGCGTTTTATGTTTCCTGGGTGATAAATTCTATTGTTGATCTATTTTTGAAGCAGTTTTATGATAATTGTTGATAAAACAATTATCATAAAACTTAGCTTTGCTTATCATTATTAGCTTGTTTACTTGCATGTGACGTCACACGTGTCATATGATCAGCGCAATGGCGCTGAAATAGCGTTTTTGCCGCGGTTTTGGAGATTTAAACTTTAACATTGATTTTTATTAAAAATACAGTAGATTTCCCGGAAATATCAATATAGTGTGCTTATTATGTAATAAATAATAGTTTTAAATCATTTTCGAAAATTAGTCAAATAGCCTATTACACTAGCTAATACTTTAACAAACATACCTACAAAAGTCGCGTCATGATTTTCCGTGATACTACTGGATCAACTAGTCACTTGTCAGAGATTTGTAAACAACTCTACAAAGCAATCTATCTTCCTGAGTAAGTAAACTGATTGTTTACCAACAGTTTGATAAAATCGCTATTAAATAAATACACCCAACAGTCACACACATAGTCCTGACTCCACAGTAGGTCAAACCTGTGCCATGGGTCAACATCTACGAGGAACCTCGATCCCACAACACCCAGACCCCAAAAAATATCTGTCTGTCACTCAAATATTTTCACGGTGCGGGAATCGAACCCACGGCCTCTTTTTTCACAGCTGGCTACTCGCCCTCTATGCCACGGAGGCTGTCATTGATTTTGGATTACTGTCTTTGTAGTTTTTATTAATCCTGGAACGGCAAAATGATCATACTACACATGGTAAACACAGTGATACCCAGATAGAGTATCAAGTATAGAGAGACAACAATCCCTCGCCATTCGACAGTAGCCTCTTCACACTACGCTAGAACTCAGGACCATAGGAAGGAGAAAACTGTTTCATAGTTTGATGAAGTGTAAAGTTTGATGAAGAAATGAGGAAAAATACAAAGGACATTAAAACAATCAACGGAGAGTGCGGACAATTTCCGCAATCCGCAATTTCTAAACGCATTATTACTTCCATTTGCACAACTAGGAGATACTATTTCAAAATATTGTTAGAAATCACTCGTTTCTACCTTGTAGAAAAATTATAGTGATCTTAACTTAAAACCTTTGAATTACAGAACCAAGCAAAACAACAAATTTTAATGGAATCATAATTAATAATCATGTCTTCAGACCCAAAAAAATCTAATAAATCTTTAAGGTTTTAAAGATATCAACCGAACCCATTGGAAATAATATAGAAACATGCTTTGAAATTTCATAATAGGGTACGTAAAATACGCCGAGTCCCAAGAAATTCCTGATCCGACTCACTGTTTAGAAATATATTTCTCTGTAACTGTTCTAAAATAATGATACACACACATACACTCTCGCCTGTAATCCCCGAAGGGGTAGGCAGAGGTACACCTATAAAATTCGGCGAAAAGTGGGTGATTTCAGTGATTCACTTTTCGCCGAATTTTGGTCCCATAATGTGATAGGAGGCGAGCCTATCGCCATAACGGGCACAGTTTCTAGACTCCGGGCTAATACTGAGAATTACAAGATAGAAAAACCCAATATCACTTTATCCGACCCGGGGATCGAACCCGAGACCTCAGCACAGCAGCAGTCGTAACGCATGCACAATTACAACTGCACCAAAGCAGTCTAAAATAATGTATAAATTATGATTGTAGTTTGAAATGCAATTTGTCAATTTGTATTAAAACACTACTGCGTCCTATTCGCAAGTGTCTTTCATTAAAAGTGATGTTATGGAATTAAAAGAATAAGTCTAGTTACATTTTCGATGTTTCTAATAAGCAATAAAAATATTTATAAAAAATCTCTACTGCTAGCCGCATTTCTCTCGGAGCCAGAAATCATCGCTTTAGACGTTCAAGTATAGGACACAAAGCCTCATTGGTCCAATTGAGACGTAAAGTATGATTTCATTTTAAAGGTAGGAAAATTATGACTGAAATTGAAAGATACTGCGTATTGATTCCGTCACAATTGACTCTAACACCATTGATATTAGTAGTAGTTGACAGTAAGTGAACCCTAATAGAATTTTGCTTTTTTAAAATAGATTTTAGTCTAAAAATGACGAAAATTAAATCAATTTGTTAATTTATATGTGATTATATAATATTTTCAAGAAACAAATATGTAAAAATAAAGCATTTTGTCACGTGACATGAAACACAAATCAGTCATGCATGACGTCACCGTCTTAAACATCTATTCAACGCTGAGCCAAACGTCTATTAGTTTTGCTGATGATCACGTCACACGAGAGGCCATGGCAGTTGGTAGCGTTTTGGTGGGAAAAATTAAGTTGGTTTATAAAAATGCAAATTAAATGTTGAAAACTTATGTTTTATGTTTATTAACGATAATATTTTAATAATATAGACCATGAAGAATAAAATAAAACGATTTCCCAAAAACAGTCAACTAGCCTTTTATGTGTCAATCAAATAAACTTGGTAATTCCTTAAGCTTATTATGACGTTGTTAATTATTGTTTTCGGCTTATCCCTACACTGTGACGTCGAATACGTAAGGGGAAAACAGTTTTACAAACGTTTTACCTTCAATGGTGCATCACTTGTACTAAAGCTGTGGTACGGACATGAGCGACAGCGGAACCCATATTTCGTGTAATTTTAGAAGTGACAACTTCTTTAGGCACGTTGGGTACATCATCTCATTAGTAGAGGAGGCCCGTGCCCAGTAGTGGGACAATGTTTAATACAAGGCTAGTAGTATTATTATGTTTGTCACACCGCAATCACGGGACTATAGAGTCCCGGACATTTGGAAGGCGTGTGTGGGGCCGAAGCCAACACGTAGAGGCCCGTTAGACAATTTTAATTTAATTTCGTGATGTGACACCACCGACGGTTATCCCTGTATACTAGTGTATACAAGTGCACCCAAGGACAACCCCCGGTTGATGTAGGAATATTGTATGGATGGATATACAGTTATGCTGGTTTATTGAGGTGAGGTGTAAGTGGATTGGGTAATTGGGTCTATGGGAAGGACTATAGCACCTGTCTGACCAATGTTAATAACACGGATAAAATAGGCGGGTGGTGACCCGCCAACTCAGGTAAATGGGCTCCCCAATCTAGTCGTAAGAAAAAGCGACACTTCCGTCGGTAGTCCCCATGACTGCTTATTTTTTAGCATCTGCCTAATTGGTAAGAACTGCCGACATGAATGTCCCAGGTTGGAAGCCAGCCCAAGTGGCATACATCACTGACATTTCGAAGTTACGTGTATATTCATTATTTAACGCTTGCTTCGATAGAACTTCAATGGTATTTAAAGTCTAACGTAATAGGCCAGTATATTGGACTAAGGCCTAGTCCTTCTCATTAGTAGGAGACCCATGTTCAGCTGCAAACAAGGCTATCCATGCTGCAGCCAGACTTAAAGCTAAAGAAAATGGCTATAAGTTTGTTTGGATAAGGCATGGACGTATATATATGAGAAAGACTGAGACTTCGGAATTTAAAATCATAAGAGATCTGAACTGCCTGAGTAAAATTTAACCTATCCTTACCTATACTTATATTTCTTGTAGTTGCTTCTGGCGCATGATTTTCATAAATATTTGTATAAATTCACACCCCTTAATGTATATTATCAAAATGTAAGAGGCTTAAGAACGAAAACTCATGCATTTTATCGTAATATCACTTGCTGTAATTATGATATCATTATTCTTAATCGCAGTTCACAAGCGATATAAGTCTCATAGACTCGGTAAGTTCGAAAGTGATTGTGAGGATATATGATTGTACGTGGATCTTCCTTTATTAGGAACCTATCGTAGAATTAGTTTTTGTGCTGTATATCTACCACCTCCAATACGAAAATCTGTACTGGAGCACTTCATTGCCAATAGTAATTCTATTCTTGAAAAGTGTATTGGACCTACCTGTATTATCGGTGATTTTAACCTCAGTACTATAAACTGGTTAGAAGTGACGAACCCGACATATATAAGTAAATTCTCGACTCTATCACAGTCACTTATAGACTTTACATTTTTAAATAATTTAAAGCAACATAACAATGTTTTAAACAACAGAAGTAAAGTGCTTGATCTCGTTTTCACTAGCTTGCCTTCTTGCGGTATTACTGCGGCTTTGGATTCACTATGTAATGTAGATCCTCAACATCCTCCAATAGAAATCAGTCTATCAGTAAACATGGAACAAAATTTAAAACACAAGACTCATAATGTCGTCCCAAATTTTCGCAGAGCTGATTATGAAATGATTATTTAAGACAACAGGATTGGACACAACATTTTTTGGAATGCGATGAAGTAAATGAAATGCTAGACGTTTTTTATGAAGTAGTTAGAACAGTGATTTACCAATATGTGCCATTTGTGAATCCTTGTCGATCTCGTAGACGTCCGGTTTGGTTCACCCGTAACCTAATACGAATTATTAACGAAAAAGAGAGGCTCAGACGAAGATACAAAAACTACCACAATCCTTTAGATGAGATATCTCTAAAAATTCTAAGTAAGAGGTATGATAAGTTAGCTACTGCATGTTACAATTTATATATTGAGAATGTTGAAAATGCTATTACCCACAACACAAAATATTTTTGGTCTTAAATAAAATAAAAAAAGAGCGGTTACAGTAGATATCCTACCACACTTGCGGATGGAATCATATCAACGTCAAATGGGACTGACATTTGCAATTTATATGCAACATACTTCTCATCAGTTTATTGTATAGACAATAGAGATTTCGATAATGGTGTTAACAACAACGCATGGAATGGGGAATGTCTAAATATATTCAAAATTGATCCAGATACTATAGCAAAAAAACTTAAAAGCTTAGACGTGAATAAAGGTGCTGGACCGGATGGAGTTTCACCAATCTTCGTGGTGAAATGTGCCTCCAACCTCGTTGAACCTCTTCATAAAATATTTAATAGATCGTTGCAAACTGGTGTTTTTCCGGATCAATGGAAATTAGCTAAAGTTGTTCCGATTTATAAAAATGGTGATAATGCTCTGGTCACCAGTTATCGACCTATATCAATCCTTTCCGCCTTTGCGAAAATATTTGAGTCCCTGGTATGCCCCATTATTCAATTCCACTTCAAAAATCTAACCACTCCACACCAGCACGGATTTGTTGCTGCTCGATCAACTTCAACGAATTTGGTAACGTTTACTGAATTCTTAGCTGAGGCTATTGATAAACAGAAACAAGTAGATGTCATTTATACTGATTTCAGTAAGGCCTTTGATCGTGTTTCTCATGATGCCTTAACTCGAAAATTGTCTTATTACGGTTTCACCGGTTGTATTCTGGCTTGGCTGAAATCATATGTGTCCGAACGCTCATTCTATGTAGTGGTGAACGGACATAGCTCAACACGGAATGAAATCACTTCAGGCGTACCGCAAGGTTCTCATCTAGGGCCTGTTTTATTTAATATCTTTATAAATGATGTCCCCGACTGTTTTAAACATTCTGTTCCATTTCTTTACGCGGATGACTTGAAGATTGCTAAAATTGTTAACTCCGACAAGGATGTATTGCTTCTGCAAGACGACCTGGATAGACTATCCAAGTGGTGTTCTGATAACAGCATGTCGCCTAACCTAAATAAGTGCTTTCATCTTCGATTTACAAAAAAACATAAAATAATAAGATCTACGTACGTTATTTCTTCCCATAGTCTTAAAGAAGTTAATCAAGTTAAAGACCTCGGCGTCATATTTGATAGTAAACTCACTTTTCAACCGCATATTGATTATGTTGTCAAAAAGGCACCTAAAATGCTAGGCTTCATTATTAGGAATGGGTAAATTTTCCAAAATCAACAAACAAAAAACTTCTTTACTATAGTCTCGTGCGTAGTATTATTGAATACGCCAGTACCGTATGGTGACCTCACTATTCCACACACTGCTTGCGACTGGAAAGGATACAAAAGAGATTTCTATGGCATCTTGCTCGATCGACCGATCTTAGAAAGAGATCATTTTCCTACAACCAAAGATTGAAACATTTCAACATTGTTTCACTATCTTAACGCGAGATTTGTTAGATTTGAAATTTCTTTTCAAACTGTTGCGAAATGAAATCGATTGCCCATCACTTCTGGAGAAAATCTGTTTTAAAGTTCCTGCAAGGTATCCCAGACATATAATTAATCCGCTTGTTCCGCCATTTCGGAAATCAGTCACAGGTGCAAATTCCCCATTATGTCGCTTGAGCAGATTGTTGAATCAATATAGTAAAATCACAGACGTCAATTGCCAAAGTTTAACCATTTCCATTAAAAGCATACTGGAAGATGAAGATGCCGGCGTTATTGCTTGTGCTAGTAATTAGTAAATAATTTTAATTTTATTTTTAGTTTTCTTGCTTAGTTTCGTTAATTATTTGTTTAACCTGTTAGTAGTATTAATTAAGCCCACCTTAGATTTTGTTTGATTGTTAGATTTATGTTTGTATTTTAGCACTTGATTTGCTTTGTTAACATTAAATAGTTTTAAGTTATAACTTTAAGTATTATGCAAGCTGTGTTTACCTGTAAAGGAGTTCATATTTAGACTATAACGCTAAAGCAATTGTCATTTTATTTACATGTACTAATATGAAAACCGCTGGTAGACCTAATTAAATAAATAAATAAATGTTCAGCAATAGAAAAGTGTATAATACAGTGCTGGTATTTTTTATTGATCTATGTCACATATGATTGCTTTACTAAAAAAATAGTTGTTTACTTACTCACATTGTAATATGTTTACACGAATAACAATCCCTCTAAATAAAGAATATATCTTTATTTTTTAATTTACAATCTAGTCTGACGCGAATGTCATTAACATCCATGTTGAGCTACTATCAAATGTTCCGCTATTAGGCTTGTTGACATAGCAACATGGTAGTGTCATTGATAGTGCAATGTTACTTTGTTCGCTTGTGAGCCTCACGAGTAGTGCTGTATCATACTAAAATCAATATACAATAAAAGAACAAACATATATCCGAATATTTAACCGGGATTTATACCAGAATGATGACAGTAATAGTATTTAAGTTAAAAAGATAGGAGGCGAGCCTGTCGCCCCATCTTGCACAATTCCAGACTCCGGTCTGACACTAAGTATTTATAAATAGAAAATTATCACTTTACACGACTTGGGGATCGAACCCAAGACCTCAGCACAGCAGCTGTGAGTCATGACGCATGCGCAAGTACAACTGCGAGGCGAGGCGATTAAATATAGACCGTCGCTTAAACAGCACGCCTCCGCTACCGTTCAACACACTAAAACCACAGTCTTCCTCAAACACAAATAAAACTGAGTATATAAAGTGAAATACGTTCATTCAGAATTATTATACAGTTCGAGGCACTCGATCTAATACAATTTATATTTACAACATTTGAACTATAAAAGAAGTCATGTGTAAAGTCGCTGAAGTTTTCGTTTTCTTCGTGGTTATGTTCAGCTCATACAGATGTTGGGTGATGACCGAAAATGGTATTCTGCCTCTGAAAAACAGCATCGTTGATGAACACATTGAGGATATTAAAGATGAAGAGGTGGCCAGGCAGAAATTCAACTTGATATTTCCAGGTAAGATTTCTATATCAAATCATCGTTAAAACTCTGATGGCAACTCTTGTTGCGACATGGATGTTTTTACTCTGGTTGACTTGTATAGTAGATTACTTGATAATTAACATAATGTAGATTAGAGGTAATATCAATATAATTCATAAAATGAGTTAGATATAAAATTATGGTTTTAATTGTGTGATAACGCCTTGCATCAATTAAATTGCATCTAATTAATTTAAAATCTTAAATATATATATTTTTTACTTTAAAACTATAATTGAATTGGGAAATACACTGTTCAGGCATAAAGACTTATTCGTCATTAGTCATAGTTGTAACTCATAATACAAACACGGTTTGATGACTCTTATTTTGGAATATTTCCATGTGTCATTCTCCGTTTTAAATCCACGAGGGGTGCTCCGAGGAACTGTTTAAAATTGTGCCTACATCACCATTTTATTATTGCACCACCCGACACTGCAACAGAGTTCATTCATACCACCTGGAAACGATTCCATCTAGCACGGTTCGTTTCCAGCGTTAATTTTTACCACATACGTGCAAGCTCTGGAATGAACTCCCTGCGGCGATGTTCCCTGAGCGCTATGACATGTCCTTCTTTAAACGAGGCTAAAGAAGAGTAGTCCTTAAACGGTAGGCAGCCGCTCTGCTGTGCTCTGGCATTGCAGAAGTCTATCGGCGGCGGTGACTACTTACCATCAGGTGGCCCGTCTGCTCGTCTGCCATTTCCATTTATTAAAGGATCGTTATGCCGAGTTATTATTTTTATCGTAGTAGCTTAATTAGCTATAAGACAATTTGAACAATACTTCAATCATTCATTTTCAAGAAATATATTTAACGATTTTATATTTTCAGGAACAAAGTGGTGCGGCACTGATAACATCGCAGAAAACTACGACGACCTTGGATTAGCCAGGGAAACTGACATGTGCTGCAGGGAGCACGACCACTGTCCCGACCTGATCCTCGCTGGGGAGACCAAATACAATCTCACAAACGAGGCTTTCTACACCAGGTACACTATAATAATACTTTTAAACCTGAGGTTAAATTCGAAAACAAGTAAACTTAGGTATACTTCTAAAGGCCTCACTAGGTTTTATTGCAATATAGATCACAACAATGTTAACTCAATTTCCTAAAACATACCATTTGAAAACAGTCATAATAGGGTAGTTTCCTGTGTTTAATTTTGTACATTATTCGATATGCAAACGAATAAAATACACAAAAGAAACTCTTGCGAAAACAGAATCAAAATTGCTTGAAAAGTGAGGTCACAATATATATTTTAAATATGGATATGAGTAAATACTCAAAGGTATGAGCAAAAATGGTTGCGTATTGGGAACATATCGCTCTCTCCCACAACGGTACAGTAATAACAGCGTCTAATTTACTTATTTTTGATCGGATTCATAAAATTCTTTCAATAGGTTTTAGGTAATGTGAGTTGTTGATTAAATTAATAACAGAATTTGAGTTAACTACCCTATTCATAGTTATTTTTGTTTCTAGACTAAGCTGCGAGTGTGATGAGAAATTCCGTCTGTGCCTTCACGTCGCTGACAGTAGAATAGCGAACAGAATCGGCAGGATTTACTTCAACGCTTTAGGAACTAAATGTTATAGGGAAGACTACCCTGTCACTGGATGTAACTCATACGGCGGGTAAGAATTTCTTTCTAATTATTATATAGTAATCATCTAAGATTTACTTTACCATGGCAAATGACCACACTGCACCTGGTAAACGCAGTGCCGTCCATTTACACTATCAAGCAGTGAGAGATAATTGTTTCACTACTTGACACCATCATGCCGGTCTGCTAATAAATAGTAAATTAAATTCTAATTATATTAGAACACCGTCTTTACATGACTTCAGTTCATTATCTTCTAAACTTTTAAAAACATATTTGTTTACACATAATTAAGCATTAATAATAAAAATATTTCGTATTCTTTCAGATGGTTCAATAGGAAATGCGTAGACTATTCGTACGACAACAGTTCTGCACAACTCTACCAGTGGTTCGATGTCAAGAACTATTAAATATAGTACAACAGTAGTTCAAAGATATCAATCCATTAATTAAAAAAAATATATAATAACACCCAATAGTCACACACGTAGCCCTGATCCCGCACTAAGATACGAGTCTCGCTTGTGTCGTGGGTTTCAGGAACTACGAGAGACTTTCGGTCTCACCTCACCCAGACTCGACACAAATATCTGTCTGTCACACAAACATTTGTCCTGATGTGGGAATCGAGCCCACGGCCTCTCGTTTCGCAGCCAGCTACTCGCCAACTGCCACGGAGGCTGTCTAATCATTGATATTTCATTTGCCAGTTGGTAACCTCTAACCGCGTGAAAAAGCATCTGTAATTATATTATGTATTTTGCTTAGATTTATGAAAGTCTATAAATTAAATATATCCAAAGACTTCAATATTTTATAGTGAAAAGCGTTTTATCAGCTAACTTTAAAACCATTATGAATATAGTCCATAAGCGAAAAATAAAAGACTGCTGTTATATCCACCACTACACTGTTAACAAATAAGTAATTTATATTATCTACTTAATTTCTGAAGACTGTGTTAATTATGATATAGTTTTAAAACTTCGCATTATAATTTTCCATTAATAATGTACAACGTAAAACTATTTAATATATATCATTATTATAATAGCCAAAGCTTTAGTTAGATTATAAGTAGGATTATTATATAACAATTTGTATATAAGAATGTAAATGTAAAAATATTCGATATTAGTAATTGTTGGAGAAAAAATTACTTTATATATTCGAGATTTTTCATTATCAGGCAACTAATTTTATAGTCGTGCAATAATGCATACTGTGTAATATACATGATACCTCCTGTGTAGTGTTCAATTAGTTTAAGTAATACATAAATGTACCTAAACATTAGAAATGTAAGAACTGCATACATTTATATTGCATATAGAAATAAAATTAATTTTAAGGCAATAATATTTTTTTACTATTCCTTCAAAATCCTAAAAAACCTTTTCAGCTACAATCTCCACTTCCCCAATACAAAAATGAAATAAATGCTAAACATTTACATAACGCACAGCATAATCTTTATATATGTATAATTCTACTTTACGTGTGTATGTCACTGAACTCCTCCTAAACGGCTGGACCGATTTGAATGATTTTTTTTGTATGCGTTTGGGTGGCGCCCTGGATGGTCTAGATTTACAAATCAGCCCGGCAGATGGCGCTGCAGTCGGTGTGGCGCTGCTTTTACGGGCAGGACGACGTTTGCCGGGCCCGCTTGTTGCATATCAGAAATTTCACTATCGAAATCAATAAGTACTTTACAGGAGAGCAGTTTGAAGTTTTGAGCAGTTTTTTGCAACATTTCAGTAGTCGCAAGATTTTGTTTCTTTTCGGGATTTTTACTATTTAGGCTTTAGTTCCTTTAATGAATGCACTCACTGCCGTTCAAATTTGATTTTTAAAATCTCCATTAGCAACCTTAGTTCGAAATTTAATAGCCTGTAAATGAGGCAATCATATGTAAACAATTTTGATTTTTTTCATTTCGTATCTAGAGTAGGTAAATACTTCTTTATCATTCGGTGAATTGTTATCAATTAGCGTAAAGGTAAATTACAGATCCTTATAATGTAACTCAATATTGAATCAAACTATCTGAATAAATATTATTAAATATGAGTCCTACTATAGTTGTAAACATCTATCATAGTTATTCAATACTAGCTGGTGCCTGCGACTCCGCCCGCTTGGTTACTTTTTTGACGACAAAATATACAATCTATTTCACTCACTTAGAGGTTAAATTTTGATAAACGATATACGTGTACAGTTATTTCTAACCAGAGGCAAGTACATGAAATTTCGTGCTTCCTACTTTGAAAATGACTGACTTCCACACAACTGTTTATCTGTTATTTTATTAAGGGGGTCCTTAGGGTTGAAATTTCCAAAGATCCGTTGTTTGTGAGCGTCTACGTCACAAAATGAGTAACTATACTAATTTTCAAGTCAATCGGATGTATAGTTTTAGAGATCTCTTGATGAGTCAATCAGTGGTATTTCGCTTTTTTTTATCCTGGCACGGCAAACTGACCGCACTGCACCTGATGGTAAGCGCAATGCGGTCCAATTAGAGTATCGAGTAGCGAGAGACGATCTATCCCCCGCTACTCAACACAATCATGCCAGCCTGCTACGCCATGGGCAACAAGGTGAAGAAGCGGTCGAGGGTCTATTGTCAAAGTACTTAGAAGGCCGCAAAACGGCCAAACATTGTACCCCAACTCTAGACCCCCAAGAAAAATATATATCGCTTATATATATTTAGACTAGATGTTGACCGCGGCTCCGCCCGCGTCGAGGTTATTTTTGGAAGAAAAGTTATACAATCTATGGCGACATCTAAAGCTATTACACCTTTCTATATTTTGCTATCCCATAGAAAGCGTGCAATTTTCGGGATAAAAAGTAGCCTATGTTATATTCTGATACCTAAACTGCCACTATGCAAAAAATCATGTCGATCTCATCATGCTCTATAAAAAACTAAACTATCCCACGGGAACCGTAAATTTTTACGGGATAAAGTCTATTGACTATTCCAGACTATAATCTATCTCTGTGCCAAAATTTCAACCAGATCCGTCCAGCCGTTGTAGGATGATTGAGTAATAAACATCCATCCATCCAAAAAAATCGCATTTATGATATTAGTAGGATTAGCTGCTTTTTAATGATATTTCGCATAGGATAGCGAGACAAAAATGTAAAAGTATATCCAATACGTACACAACGTTTATTGTAAAGGCAACTTCGACAGCCTCCGTGGCGCAGTTGGCGAGTAACCGGCTGTGAAACTAGAGGCCGTGGGTTCGATTCCCACACCGGGACAAATGTTTGTGTCCGGGGTCTGGCTGTTGTGAGACCAAAAGTCTCTCGTAGTCCCTGATACCCACAACACAAGACTCGTATCTTAGTGTGGGGTCGGAGCTATGTGTGTGACTGTTGGGTGTTATTTATTTATTTTACTATCAATGATACCAAACATTCTGCGGTAGAAAAACACACAAAATCGATCGGTGCATGGTAGCCTTCTATAGATCTAAACAGGATAACCAGAGTAGGTACTAATATCTGATAACCTGGTGCCGCGGCCGAGGTGTTGTGTTAGACAGCTTTCTGTATATTGCATAATATTGGGAACTTCGAACATCTTATCCAAAATTGTGTTCGTTTGGAACGCTGCCTTTTGAATTTAAATTTCGAATTCTAATACAACCATCAGCTAATGGTTGACCATATTCAATGCTTGTTGGTACATGAAGTATTTTTTATAACATACGTGCCTTGAACCCTGTCCCAGTATAGTAAGATTGTTAGAAAAACTAATTCGTAGTTAACACTTCTGTTCAGCTGGGCGCCATTCGTTTGGTGTACGATCGTATAATATCTAACGTGAACGCACTGCAATCTAAGAAGTGCATATTCTTTATTGGAATAAAGGACAACGAAAAATAAATACGCCACAAAACAATTTATTCACATATAAGACGGTTTTCTATTTATTGTCAAGAGAGATTGCTTTGTACCTATATGATATAATACGAAATAATAAGTTATGCGTTACACATAATAAATATTTCCATAATGATTATAAAAGTGAATATTTTAAATACGATATAAATAGGTAAAAATACAATAAATAAAGAAGCGGCATTCGTATTATTTATTTTGTATCAGCATATGTTATTGGTACATTGTTAAAGATTTATCCGTTATATATCGCCATAATTCATCATTAAATATATATGTAATATACAACTCTTTATATTAAATTATGCATACATGGCTGCACGATTAATATACATAATTCATATAATTCCGTATATAAAGACACGTGCGTACCACGAGTGCGTACTATGCGTGCGTACCGTGCGCGTACTGCGTAGTACGCCGCAGATCTCGCAGTACGCCGCGACAGATATCAATAGTCAATACACATTTTATAACAATGTATAAACAAGTGAACATTTCGAACGTGTTAGAAATAACATTAGATAATATTAATGATAGAAAAATTTGCAAATACATGTAGATTATGTAGATATGTAGCGGTGCTTAGCTAAAATATACGTATCCAGCGCGGCACTATTTACAACCAATTGGAATTCAATGAATAAACAGTGGGGATATAATATTAACGCTTAATATTACAAATTGCAAGCGGATATCATGTCAAAGGTAAGGAGAAGATACACGAGTCAATGTATTGTATAGATACGAAGCAATATAAAGGACTTATAAAGTATCCCTTGTACGAAGTGAGCATTTTCAAAGTGGCCTACAGCCCACCGACTTTACAAGACCCCATACAAGTATGTACATAACAATCAGAACAATATAAACCATCTGCGGCCACATATTCGACACGGTTGCGCTCCCGTAACAGCGCTTCGGTAACAGCACTTCCGTAACAGCGCTTCCGTAACAGCGCTACCTTAACAGTGCTACCTTAACAGTGCTACCGTAAGTGCGCTCCCGTAAGAGCGTTTCCGTAACAGCACCCCCGTAACTGCGCTCCCGTAACAGCGCTCCCGTACCAGCCCTCCGACCCACCGGGAAGGTCGTAGCTACTTTACATTCAGTACAATTTTATACCACTTTAAAGTATGAAACTCTATACTCATTAATATACTTTCATTAATATAGAACCGATAGTTATGTTATAAAGAAGTATATATTTAAACAATCACAGTAAACTTAATATTTTCATGCAAGCAGTCTTATGTCGGTTCGACGACGTTAGCCTTATCTGCAGATATATACTTTACCATTAATGTAAACATTATAATTTGTATAAATGGCATGAGTTGGAAAAGCGAAGGCTTCACAAACAATCGAATGTTTAGATGAGTGACAATGAAGCTACATCCATCATTCAGCGACTGGTTGTTAGTTGCAAGTTGTTCAAAAGATCCGTGGATACTGGAGAGTGGATAGCAACCTCTTCGAGGACGAACCTCGATACAATGAAAATTGATCAATAAACACGAGCTCTGACAAATGATGCAGTTATATTTAATTTAAGAATGTAGATGGTATCACTTCTACTATCACAGAATATTATTTATTATTCGAGAATATTAAAAAGATCAGCACGTAAATCCAATGCGCTTACACATCAACTCTTATTTAAATCATTACACTGAATTACAAGCTTGGTATTATCGGAATGCTGGCAACGTGGCAGCCTATATTATAATTCAAAATTTACTCTAACATCATACAGTAATCAACTGATATTTATTGCCTTATGAACTGATTTATGTTTGCTTGTATATGTATTAACTCTAAGAACAGGAGGGTTACTCTTGACACTCGATTCCAATTTAAAATTTGGGATTGGGACCGAAAACTGTACAATTGGCACTCTTGAACGCAACACCAGGGATTTTTAGTAAGTAAATTAACGATCGCTGGTCGGTAAATATTCTATCTAATTTAGTTGAGTGAGTTAGAGTTCCAATATTTTCTCGATTGGAATTGAAACTGTATCGAGTTCGAGATTGGAATTGATTTCAAGAGTAAGGCCTACAGATATACAATTCGTTAGTACCGAGTCGCATAGAATACGCGGCAATACTGCTCGCTATGTATATAATGTACGAGTACTATGTACACGCATGATCACTCATGCAATATATCATCAGGTTGTTTTAAAAATTAAACGTATCAACAAAATTATTGGTCAATAGGACGGTCGTAACAGAGTGTTACACAACTCACAGAAGTTCAACATCTATAATAGGTTAGATAAAGTGTTTTAAACATTCAAATACACTATATAATATAAATCAAACGGAGGAAGGAATGTATAACATTAGATCTACTTATCGTTCTGGGTAACTCACAGCTAGCGATCGAAAACGTAAGTAGAAAATCACGACTACACCACAAGTATAGTGAAGTAACAGCTATGCGGCATTACCATAATGTACATATACCAACACGTGAAAATTATTCAGGTCAAACTCTACGAACGCGTAAATAATCCACTCCATACTGTAGTCTAACCTAACAAACAACAAACGGGCGAGAGTCCGAGAGAGAAGCGTTAGACACACGACTAACAGTTTCACAACTCCAACCGTGGATGCTACCGAGTACCAGACAGCACTAATGCTCCAATATTCACTAGACTGTGCGTTTATTGAATTACTATTTACAACCTCTGCTACGCGGCCGGCTGCGGCTGGGATGCGCACGGGGCCCCCGCCGCCCCCACCGCCGACATTATTTGCCACCGAGGCCAAACTTCATGAAGATCAGCTCCTTGCCCTTGCTCAGGATGTCGCCGCCGGGCGCTGTGATCTCTGAGAACTTCTGCATAAGGTTAGGCTGCGAAGTGGGAGGCTGCGCCGGCGTGAGCGGCTGCGCGGATGGCGCGGGCACGACTGCGGGACCTTGGCGGCGTGCGGGGGACGGGGCTGTGGCGCCACCTGCCGCCGTGCCTCCTGTACTGCCGAGCGGCGTGCCCGCGGTGCCGGTGCCGGTGCCGGAGCCGGTGCCGGGCGCAGTGCCGGGTGACTGCACGGTGGGTGTGCTCGCGTTACCAGCGCTCGTGCGGGCGATCGTGCTCGCCGGTTGACCGCTCGCCGCGCCTCTCGCCCTCGCCTGCCGCCAAACTTTTATTACACCGACATCCTCTCGTATTTTGAGCAGTAATTTTAAACATGAACGATAATAGAAAATCGATTATCACAGTACCACGTGCATCTGACCGAATTTAATTTATTTCTAGATGAATCATAACAATCATTAATCGATTGAAAATTCACAAATTACACAAAATATTTTTACGAATATGAAACTTCATTTAAATCAAAAACTATGTAGATAATTCAATTACATTCTTTACGATTTTATCAAATGAAGAACTCGCTACTGAATCATTGTTACTTTAAAAGATATACAAAAATATATTCAGAAATTATTTACAAAACCTATGAAATAACCTTCCATGGTCTCTCAATCTTTCATTATTACACATTTGTAAATTCATAGTGACAGAATAATTAAAATGTATATTGTATTGAAATGCATGCAATCATATTATCTCATGCAGGCCATGCAAGTGATGAAAGTAATACAGATCCTAAGTTTGTGAAATATAACATTATATATTTAAACATTGTGACATCATCCAGACCACAGATCATGCTTTGAAACTACGACAAAAGCGTTCCATCGAGACAGATATTACTATCCGATTACAGAGAGAGAGAACGAAAGCTTTTTGTATCAAGGGGCGCTCTCGTATATTAAAGTAATCGTGTAGTAAACGCGACCACATTTACAGGCTCAGAACACGCTGCAGTCGCAATACTGAATGGGTTATGGTATATTATGTGAGTGAAGTATACGCCAGTGTATGTTCTGTAGTATTTGTATCTGGTCCAGTATATGACATGACTGCTAATGACGAACGAACGAACAGTATGGAACTCATGACGTCCACTCCGCAAATGTACTAATGGACCAAGAAAACGCGAAAGTAACAGTTCCACTAGCAGGCGCCCTCCGTACACTGAGCGCACTCATGAAAGTAATTAATATAAAAATAGAAAATAATGAAGAAAGAAAATAGTGAAAAAACATAATCTAAAGGTATGAAGTGATAGTTGAACATAAAAACGACTAGTATAGTTGCATAGTATATTTGAAACAGTAGTTTTGTGGGTCGATTAGAAACTTTTTTTACCTGCGAATTCGCCTGTTCTGGATTACTGGCGCATGTGTTGTGGTCTAACTGAGAAGGGGGAAGAGGGCAGGCATCTAGCAAACAGACAATACACACAACATATATAGTGACCACAGACAACCACTTTAATCTTGGATCACACCTCACGGACACCGTGGGATCTGTGCGAATTTATGTTGCGTGTATTTGTACATAGCAGCCTACCCACCGACCGTCACAAACGCGTGTAACTATTCCGCATTAATAAATAATCAGGAGTTGCAAAATCGAAAATAAAAATAGGATAGAAAATTGGATAGACGAAATCAAAATAAGGGCCGTTCATCGTTTGTGGGTTTATCCTAAGCGCTGTCAACTTGTGTTATTTGCGTTAATAAATACATGTTATACAATAATATACAATCGATGTCTGTGACTGTGTAATCCAAGATGGTGTTATTAGCAAAGTGTACACCAAGAGTCTTTGTGCTCCGTAGATTGCAACCGGACTCGCTGAATTATTCCGTTTCACTACCACCAGACCCAACAAAAACTTAGGCGTCATGTCTCTGTATCTAATCTGTTGCTATGTGTGTAGTTTGTGCTATAAACACTGCATATTTACTTATACGACATATAGATAATCTTAAATCTAATTCGATGAGTGGATAGCAAAACGGAACCTTCAGTTCGTGTGAAAACAATTTGGTAACCGGTGAGCAAGTCCCGTCGCAATCGAAGTGTACAGGAAAGATGATAGAGGGTATCAGAGCGAAATAGCTAGCGTCTCTCAGTATCCACATAGCAAGTCCAAGGTGCAAACATGAAACACTCAAAGCTCTCGGTGATCGGGGCCGACGTGGGTCGACGCCGACACTTACCTAAATATTAGAGGATGCCAACCTGACTCTTTCAATAGAACTAATCTAGTTATAATTAAAATTGTATCTGTAGTCCATGTATCGTTAAAAGGATAAACCATGCAACCTTTAAATCTGTTCTATTGATAAAATCAAATCAGCGGATCCGTCTTATCTTAAATTTATCAGCTAACAAATAAAATATAAAAGATCAAGAGGACGGGAGAGTAAGGACAGAGGTTCCCGTTCTCAGCTGGAAGTACCTGTCTTGCGATGGTGGTTGCGCGGTACGGGCGCGACGTTATCCCGAGGCGGTGGTGGCGGGCCACGAGCGCCCGGCCCAGGTGCTGGACCCGCTGGCCCCACGCTGGGACCAGGTCCGGGACCCGGGCCCATGCCTCGTCCACGCCCCGTGCCTACACCAGAGCCACGCACTCCCGCCGCGCCAACTGTACCCACATACGTACAAACCTCTAAGTATATTCCTTTCAGGGGTTCTAAGAAACATCTAATAAATAAACTTCGTGATATCTTTAATGGATACAAAAATAAATGAGTAATGAGATTTATTTTTAATTTTTTTTTAATTTTGGCATAGTGACCACACTGCACCTGATGGTATGCGCAGTGCCGTCCAATTAGAGTATAGAGTAGCGAGAGACGATCTATCCCTTGATACTCAACACAATCATGCCGGCCTGCTATGTAGCTTCTTTACACTACGCCATGGGGCAAAGAAGGGTCCTAGACCCTCCACCGCTTCTTCCGCCGTGTTGCGGCCAAACATCGCACCCCAAACCCCCGGCAAACCGGATGTACACTAGCTGTCCCCGGAACGCGACACACTTACGTGTGCCACTATGGCGGGTTTTACACCCTGTGTACGGTGGTCGCTATCTGGGCGGATATGAATATCCAGACCACCAGCAAAAGAAGTAAATTTAAAGAGTTCTCATAAACAACTAACGTGCACGAGGATTAATGTTGAATGAAACGAAAGAGGTGTGTTTGGATCGCCGCGCCCCATTATCTGTCTACCTCAATAGTAGACAGGCATGAGTTTAAGCTTAATATAACTTACCTTTTCTTTGTTAGTGCCTCGATAGGCAGACGAGCAGACGGGCCACCTGATGGTAAGTAGTCACCGCCGCCCATATACTTCTTCAATGCCAGAGCACAGCAGAGCCGCTGCCTACCGTTTAAGGACTACTCTTCTTAAGCCTTGTTTAAAGAAGGACATGTCATAGCGCTCAGGGAACACCGTCGCAGGGAGTTCATTCCAGAGCCTGCAGGTACGTGGTAAGAATGAACGCTGGAAACGAACCGTGCTGGACGGAATTGTTTCCGGGTGGTATGGATGAACTCTGTTGTCTGTGCCAGGGCACAGCAAAGCCGCTGCTTACCTTGACTACTTTGACCCGTGGTGGCGTACTGGTCGTTGGCGTCCGTGAGGAAGTTGCTCGGGACCAGCCCACGGACTCCATCGATCTCCGCCATGTAGAAGCCGTCGTCGTCCATATCACCGTACACGTGGATTATTTGTCCAGTTTGAAAGCTCAGTTCGGCCTGGAATTATCAATGTATTGTAAGAAAAACTATCAGGCAGCAACGGCCAGAGAAGTCTTGTTTTTTATATTCTAGCAGGGCAAAGTGACTGCATCTGATTAAGACTAATATTAAATAAAAAATTGAAGAAACCAAATTATTACATTATATATATGTGCGATTATATATGCGATCTCGTGTTATTTTCATTAATTTTGACAGAACGAGTATCCATTATCCCGACTCTCGATTTACTGCCAAACCCTACCTAATTGATGGAAATATCCCATTTTGAAGACAAATATATTTTTCTGGTATTGGTATTTAATTACGGCTTAAACTTTAACTACACGATATAAGTTTTTAAACTGACATGGTCATTAACACATCTTTAGTTATTAAAACGGGATATTTACCATGTTTTTTATTTGATGTGAGTTCCCAATATTTCGGCACTATTGCAAGCGCCATGATCACGGGTAAACTGGAGTTTTGCGGGTGGATATTTATGAGCAGACAAAACGATCTACCCTCTTTCTTTCTCTTTTTGTGCGCTGGGTACCACTACCATTGTCACATAAGTCACCCACATTACGATTTTGGTCACGGCACAAGAAACTCACTGTATCTACTCGCGAATTTTTTTCGGATTTTTTTCTGCCTGTTGCACGAAACGACATATATTACCACAGGCCATAGAACTGTTTGAAATAGAACTGTTTGTAATGATTCTGTTATATCAAAAAGCCCTTTAGGGGTGTTTTTGGATCAGCATATTATACAGTTCTCTTTATATAAAAATGGTTTTTTTCTAAATTTTTAAATATAAACTTCCAAATTTAAAGAAAATACATATAATATTTTAAATTTATGCACTCTCCAATGGCGAGGCCTAGGACCCAAGCCACCGACGGTTAGAACCTCAGAGTGAGGAACCTCCTCACAATGCGTGCCGTATCCAATAATACTGCCTTTTATCTGGCTTTTCACCCAACGACTTTCAACGAGATTCTCTGAAGATGTTCTCGACTAACATCATCATCAACAACTTTGGTATCAGCCCAATGGCAGAAACTGTATCTATGATAGCCGAGTCCACATTCCACATGTGAATAACTTCGTGTGACTTAACATTATTATTACTGAATTCATTAAGTCGAGAGCAGCTCTACACTGCTCATCGCTTAATCATAGTTCTTCCAGCTAATTTAATGCAGCTTCACGTCCTTGAGCTTGCATGAAGGAATAGTAGGCAGCGGCTCTGCTGTGCTCTGGCATTGTAAAAGTCTATGGGTGGTGGTGACTACTTACCATCAGGTGGGCCGTCTGCTCGTCTGCCTATCCAGGCACTAAAAAAAAGGAAGAATTTTGATAACTCACATCGGCATCCACATTAGGGCTCAGCTCCTGCGGGTCGTAGTCATAGAGAGCGACCATCCTGCGCACGGGCTGGTTGGCGTACGCGTCGGTCCAACGGTCACGGGGCTTCGCCACCTGCCCCGTGGCCTCTTGTTCCGACACCTCCATCACCATGTTGTGCGGTACGTAGCCACGCCGGCCGCGGCACTCGCCCCAATAGAAACCATCTGCGTCTTTGTCACCCCACACCTGATTTAAGAGATATGATGAATTTAATTCCTAAACAAAAATACATTGTTTGATGGTTAATGATTTTTAGATCTGCTTCCACAACTAGCCAATCAAAATTAATAATAATATCAAATAACATCCAACAGTCACACACTCTAGCTCTAAGGAAGCTTTTGTTCTAGATTATAGCCACTACGCAGAAAAAATTATAGTAACACCCAACAGTCACACACATAGCCCCGATCCCACACTAAGATACGAGTCTTATCTTGTGGGTATCTGGGACTACGAGAGACGCACGGTCGCACAACACCCAGACCGCGGACACAAATATCTGTCTGTCACACAAACATTTGTCCCAGTATGGGAATCGAACCCACAGCCTCTCGTTTCACAGCCGACTACTCGCCAACTGCGCCACGGAGGCTGTCAATGAATCGAATATGATCCGTCAATTGCACCATGCAAATCATTTTTATGACAGTGACAAAATCAGTTCACCATTACCTTAATGGTGTCTCCGTCACTGAACGGCAACTCTTCATCGCAGCTCTCAGGGTTGGGACTCATGGTGGCCGGGTCGTAGTCGAAGAGGGCGATGAAGTAGCGGCATCTTTTCGACTGTGGATGGCCTTGGGTCGCATGCCGAGAACCGGGTGGGGGGCCGCGGGGCGCACCTCCGGGGGGGCCGCCGGGAGCCGCGCCCCTGCCAGCGTACTGCATACCTTGCTGGGCTTGCTTCTTGTGACAAAAATACATATGCCGGATAAAATAAAACCTGATGAAAAATGGAACAGGTACTGCCTTTTCGTTTTAGCATATATACACTCACACCTACCTGCAATCCCCAAAGGCGTAGGCAGAGGTGTAACCAGTACACCCACTTTCGCCGAATTTATTTCGGTACCATAATGTGATAGGGGGCGAGCCTATCGCCATACCGGGCACAAATTCCAGACTCCGGGCTAATACTGAGAATTTGTAGATAGAAAATCCCAATATCACTTTACCCGACCCGGGGATCGAACCCGAGACCTCAGCACAGCAGTCGTAACGCATGCGCAATTACAACTGCGTCACCGAGGCAGTCATCCAAGAAATTAGAATCTTATTCCCCTATAAAACATAGAATGTAAAAGTAAGAACCTGGTGCGGGTTCGGTGGACGGCCTCTCTCTTGGTGGTTCCTTGGCGGTGGATTCTGGTACTGCGGCAGCTGGCTGGGGTACTGGTTTTGCTGATTACTTGGGAATTGACCGGCTTGTGGATAGGGGGGTTGCTGCGTGCCATGGTAAGCTGGTGTACTCGGGTACTGCTGACCCGATGGCGGCTGCGACGCTTGCGCAGGTTGGGACGGTTGCTGCTGACGTCCGTACGAACCAACACATTAATAAGGTTAGATTTTCCATAACAAAGCCGACAGCAATATAATAAGCCCATAGCCATAATCTTCGTTTGCGGCATTGCGTTCCAAAGCGATTAAAATATTACCTGATCCTTGGACGTCAATATCAAAACTTTACCATTCCTCTGTAGCGCTAACAACCCCCATGCATAACGAAAGCTAGCGTGCAGCGTATACACTTGACATCACGTCATTCGCAGCTTATATAACCGTAACAGTAACAGTTCCAAAAGTGCCTTTAATTAAAACATAGCAGCTTCGTTTCGAAGATAATCTTGATAATTCGATCGAGTCACGTTACCTTTATTTGAACACCACACTTACTGTTAATATTGAGATATTGAGGTGTGACGGGTGTGTAAGGTCTGTGATGAGTTATGCTTCAAAGCCAAGACAACATGCAGGAACAACCATTCAGACACGCGCGGTCATGCTTCAGTGATTGTGTCAGTATCGAGTGCTCTGTGAGAGGCCTACTCTTCGAGGATCGGCTATAAGTATCCAAGGGGTTCTTCACGTGACATTGTGCTTTGTGTGTCAGATACAGAAGGTAACCGAGGCACGTGGACCAGTGTCGTGAGTGTAGGGGCGTACATCAAAGAAGATAGTGAAGTCACAAAACAGACACATTGAGAAGTGGAAACTCATATCCGGGGCGGTATATTTGCGATAGAGAAAGTACAGTGAGTGCTAGCACATGGACAGCACAACGATGACAGTTAGAGAGATCGCAGACCTGCGGGCGGCGGCGCGTCGCTTCCTCGTCTTCGCTAGCCAGCTCCGCGGCACCCTCTTTAGTGATTTCGATGGCCGGTATTCCCGATTGCTGACACCACATGGTCATTTTACTTTACAGCATTTACCAACGAGACATGATTAAATTCAATAATAAAATATGAAAGTGCTGAAGAATGAAATGTACGTCGATACATGTGGCATATTCAGTACTTAATGGCGTGATCACTGCTTCTTGTTTGTTGCCGCTATTTGGTATTTTATAACATCGTTAAAGAAGCGGTTTCAATTACATATTACCATAGTGAAGCAAACGAGTATATAAGCTGTATATAACATTATTTTGAAGAAGATTTTTCAGAGCAAATCAAGCTGTATATAAAGGAAGGGTGAAGTGAAAATAGGAAGTTCACTGCCGTGAAAGCATTCGGCTGCAACGTAAATAATTTCAACATTGCATTTGCGACTTTAATATTGATTCGCTTTAGTTCGTTGTACACACACATAGTTTGTTTATGATGTATGATTTTCAGTGTATGTTTTTAATGTATGATTATGATTGTATGAGTCATGATATTTTATTGTATCTCCAAAGACTATACGAAATTAAACTAACATTAATATTCTAAATTTGAGCAGCAAATAGACGTCTCAAAAAAGTGTGAACCTCTATCTATTCGTATCGGCTATTTTATTAACATCTTTTCTATGTTCAAATAGAATAAAATTTATAAATATTTTCACTATATGAAAATGAGTTTTGAAAAAAATAAATATTATGCATTTCGCTAACGTGTACTCGTTTTCTACGATTGTTATCGTCTACTGTCAGATAAATATAAAAGCATACTCAAAGTAAATATCGTCTTCATATGCTGGTCATATGTCTACGGTAATCATACTATTAGAATACGGGCACAATGTGTGAATATAAGGAAAATAAAACTAAATTGTACGAAACTTATTACATAACTAATCACCCAAACAAAAGTCACTCACAAAATAAAACAAATTGATAAAACTCTAAAGAAAATCAGTCGTGTATATATACTTCAGAATAAAACAAAAAGAAGAAGATATATGAAAAGACGTGTTAAAATTCCTTACCGAAGGGGTTATTTTGTCGAATATACTCTTTAGTAGGCCTGTGCCGAATCCGCTCGTAGGCTACGAAAAGGTGTATAATAGTAAAGTTATGTGAGGAGGTCAGGTTACACTAGTGGCATGATCACAACTCATGAGCTCACATGGACGATGTCTGTGTCACAAAGTACAAGCTCTTTATTTGTAATATCATTAGTAAGTATTATATGTAAGGTGTCGTGCGTTGTATCGGGTATCGGCCAATAGCACTAGAGACTACTGATCTAGTCGCAAGCAATATGCATTTAATTTTGAACGATCGAGCCGAGTGCATAGCTAGAATCGATGGCGCGCGTGGTCGTGCCGTGATACCGTCGGCAGAGAACTAAATACTGGACATTTAGAAGATGCCAGCGACAGAACCACAGGAAATAGTATAAAGAGTGCAGTTTGCAACACCGATGATGCGTGACGAACTATCTACATTTACAATTATTGCGGATGCATACACACAGTCTACGCACATATACGAGATACGAGAAGTAAACACATAACGATTGGTGTCACCATTACGAAACAAACGAGAGCACAAATAGTTCGTCACACAAAACAAGAGCATATGACATTGATCATTATAATGATAGCTACGAAGACACAGACGAAGAAAATTATCAGAGATGAAAATCAAAATGTGAAGCTCATATAAAATACATAATATTGGAAAGGAAATGAAATCGAAGATACACACAAATAATACAACATTGAATTGCAAAACAATTAAGTACGTATGACAAAGTGCAGTTACGATCAACATTTCAAGGTTTTAGCTGTTTATGTATTTAGGTTCATATGGATTTCAATTGATCTAATTTTTTACTTTGGGATTTAATGAAACAATACTGTTGTCGAATATGGATATCAAATATTTTAATCATGTATATGATTCCAATTTTTCAGCATAATAAGGGGATCAATAATATTATACAAAATTTTAAAGTACAACTATAGCAAAAATAAGAACTGATTGATCACCTGAGTGGCTTGTTGGTCGTGTCTGTTGGCCGATGGAAATATCTCTTTATCGGATAGACTCTCGTCGTGCTCTATTACTTGTTGTTGTTGTTGGTAGGGTGGAGGCCGCTGTACGCCTCGATACACCGGGCCAGGCTGGGCTGGCCCCGGACCTGGCCCACGTGGAATTCTAGATACTACACCACGCAACACTTGCGGTGGGATCGCCGTGGGTGCGCTATCACTAGACTGGCTATCCCTTGACTTTGTACGAACCTGCAAAAACCGAACCAAGTCGAAAAGGCACTACACAGATCTCAAAAAAATTAAGAAAATCAACTTAACTGTACATCTACCAAAGTGGAGACATGTCCGAAACAAGTATTAAAGATAGCGTTCATATAGCCAAAGAAAGCTCCGTACAGCGATACTTACGGTGACACATTTAGGATTGAGGCCGATCAGTTTGCCAATGTCGATGAGAGCGTGGTCACCGGTCGGGGAATCCACGTCGGTCACCTTCTTGCCGTCGGCGTATACAGCGTACCCAGTGACCGGCCCGGAGGCGGGAGGGCGTAGCACTGGTTGCCAAGTCACCAGGAGAGTGCCGTCTTGCGGGCCCGCTTCCACCTGCGACACCGCACCAATCACCACCAACAATCCAGCAACACGTTCATCATGCTAGCCAATTGGGTTTAAAAAAACGAAATTCGCAACCGTGCACGGGGTCACTGTGGCCACACCAAGGGAGAGGCTCACACGGCTGGGTACTATAAACTATCAGGCGATGAGGACGCTGGGTCGGTTTACATAATTTTATTCCTGGAGCTGGATTTATGGTTGCGATTGACGCGACTTCCTCAAGATTTCGGACGTGCTGTGTGCTCTGAGGTCGTGGTATTATTTGAAAGGAACGGGGTGTATCAGTCACTGTGAGTAAGTCAGTAGGGGTTTGTCACATACGTTGTGGAGCGTTAGAAAGCTATCGTAATGTGCATGTGCTGAAGTCATTTTATAGTTATGATGAAGCGAAACTTTACACTCTTATGTTCAGTAGTTTCCAGTATTCACAGTGTTATTGTATTCACATTTGTATTCACATATCTTATGAAATTGTGAGTGGAATGTTACAGTTTGGAAATGCATGCCGGGTCCACCACATGCGCATTATTTATTATTATTGCACCTACCATGATTTCGTTCGGTGGGTCCGGAAGACCTTTCGGCAACGTTCTGAAGTCAGTGTAGGCTCCAGGAGCTTCCTCTATTGGTATACCAGACGGAGGACCTGCTCTCAAATGTTTAGCTCTTACGGTCACACGATATTGGGTGCTAGGTGAGAGTCCTGTAATCGTGTGGCGGTATACTCCTGGCTTCACAGTGCGAACCTAAAAATGATAATTTGTTGATAATACGCAACGTTGTAATTTAAAATATTAGATTAATTGATGTAAAAACCAAGATTCTGACCTCAACATTGTTCACACAGACGACATGCTGATGATTCGAGTTGGCCGGCAGCCAAGAGATAACAGCTTGGGAACAGGTGACACCACTAGCTCTCACACAAGTTGGACCCATGTTGGTTGTGTCTCGGCCGATGACCATCGTACACGCAGCGTCGCGGGAGGTACGCCGCGAGGCCGTCACAGAGCGCACGCTTATACGATGGGGCTTTAAAAAAGTACCCTTTATAACAAAGTGACATAATAAACGAATATATGAATAAAGAGCAATAGTAGAAATATAGCAAATACAGATCAATAGACACTTACAAAACACGACAGAAACCGAACCAACCAGAACCAAAGGTGTTAGTTTATTAAGCAATCATAGTTAGTTATCGAAGAAACTTACCCGATTAGAATCAACGCCTTCAACGAGAGCACGAGTGCGTTCGGTAGCTTTTACAGTTGTCTTCAGTACACAGTCCACATACACGTGGTAGCTGTCTATATTCGCCTGTTGAACCCCTTCGGGCGCGGTCCATCCGATCAGCACTGACTTGTTCAACTGTCTCTCGAGGGTCAACTGCCTCGGCGCGGGCACTAGCGACGAGAAAAACAGCTCTGCCGTTGAGGTCCGTGAGTTTCGAGGCCAGCGAAGTGCGAATATGTGAAGAAGCGTGCAGCCAACCAAGGGATCGGGAGGAAGGAACAACTATAGATAACTAAGTATTGGCTGATGCAAATTTACAAACAACTTTGAATTTGGCTCGGCAATTTTCATATCATCAAAGGCTACTTTATAAAATTATTTAACAACAACTAAGTAATTTTTTTCCTGCTGTGATATCTGTCAGAAAAACAACTTGACTAAACAAATTATGATTTTACACTCGTAAAAAGGGTAGACAGGGTTATTGTTATTATTACTAATATTGGATAGAAATAGATACCGTTGCTATGTTCTTTTTCTATTAAACAATAGTATGTAAAAATCTAAAACATTAAAAGATACCAACTACCCTGCCTGCTACGCAAATATTTAATTTAAATCGTATTTCTTTAGATAATAATACTAATCTAAAATTACCGAGACTCATTCTTAGTTGCCTACTTCCCGTTGATTATCTCATATATGATTCTACAAGAATAACATAGGTATTTTGATTGTCAATAAGTGAATGTGTAGTATGGTGCTTTATCGTTTATGTTAAGCTTAAAGCGCTATAGTCTGTACTAATGATCTTAATGTTCAGTTGCTTGTACTTGTAAAATGGTATGCACTGGGAAGACGCATGCGGTTGTCAAAATAAAGTTTCCAAAGAATGTATTATACACGACCTTGCTAGTTGATGTGTGAAAGTGGAATGTTGTCTAGACTAGTGTAAAGAGTAATAAAAACTGTGTGCATACCGTTATCGTCATCTTCAGGTCCTTCGCTCATATCTGCCATCTCACTTAGACGAGCAACATCACGGCTTAGGGACAAATCACTGATAGCAGTCGTGGCAGACTCATCCACATCCCTTAGGGTCGAGACCACAGCCTGTTTAACAGAAAACTTTTCTTACGCTCAATTTTTGTTTTAACCATCTTGTACAATTACTTGTGAATTAGATCTGTGCAATGTACACACTTTGTCATATACCTGATGAAATTCTAAAAGGTCTTCCCCAACCAGTCTCTGTACGAAGTTTGCTGGCACTAAGCCTCGCCGGCCGTCAAGCAATTCAGCATCAAGCATAGCAGCATTAGGGTCTAATGGACCCCAGACTAATAAGTAATCTCCAGCAGAAATTGATAATTCACCTTCTGTTCCCTCAATACTGAAAAAGAATGTTCGTTAACACAGTTACCAATAAACGGCGTCGAATGTTTTGATAATTCATTTACGTAACTTACTCAGGTGGGTCGTAAGAAAACCGAGCGATATAGACGCAACAGCGCCCTTTACCAGGGATATCCAACATGTCTACCTGCATTTCCGGTTGTGCGCCTCCATTCATGTAATGCGTATTTCGAACTAAAATATTGAAAATTCTATGTAATTCTACCTTTAAATTATACAACAAATTATCTTGTTCGTGATACTTATACCTACCGTCCATATCTAATCCAGGGTTTGGCATCATCCGCACCAAAGCTCTTTGGTTTCGATCGTGGCTGAATCCCGTATCTAAGCCTCCTAATCTATCAGTTCCGAATTGGCTATCTAATCCTAACCCCCACGATGGTTGATGTGGTGTCACCGGGGTCGCCACTCGACCGACTCCAGTCGTAGTCGTTGTATATTTACCTAAACCCAGATCTATTTCATCTAGAGGTTTTAGTTTTATATTCATAGGATTTGCCGTTAAACTTGTAGAGAGCAGTGGATTTGTATAAGTGCCGGTCCCGTAAACGCTCGTGCCAGTTAAACTAGTGTTCAGTGGGATGAGTTGTGTCCCACCTGCGAGATTGGTCAGAGTATTTCCTAATCCTCCTGTTAGCGACGACTGAATCCCGCCTAGGGTACTCGTTAACCCTCCAGATAAACTAGTTTGTACATTGTTCAGATTGGACAGTCCTGCACCCGGCAAGGTGCCCGTCATTCCCACCGTGGTTAGGCCAGTGCCTAAACTCATGCCTGATACATTGCCGGTGATATTCTGCAAATTGCTTTGCAAGCCCGCCAGAGTGCTGGAAATTTGACCGATACTGTTGACGAGAGGAGCGGTAACAGGGTTGGTAAAGGTAACCTGGTGGGTGTTTTGCAGGCCGTAGGAGCTAGTAGAGTAAGCGGAGACAGGGTTAGCGTATGAGGTCGGGTTGTGTGCGCTCATGGAATAGGCGACGGTATTGGAACTTGGAGCGGTGAACTGGCCAGCAGCGTGGAGCGAGGATAGTGTCGGCATCGTATTGCTCTGGCATATAACTGCATGTCCAACTGTGCTCGTATACGAATGTGGCAGAGGAGACGGCGTCGGTGAATGATAGTCGCCTAGGGCCTGGTTAGATCCACTGGATTGTATTCCTGTTGAAAAGATATACAAATATGAGAGACCTGCTCAAGATTAAAGATAACTATACTAATTATTATAGTAACTACGAACCTGTGGTGACGATCGATGAATGATGATATTATCGATGCCTTATCTTTAACCCAGGAAACTAAATTGTGGTAATATCCCTGAATCTAATGTTAACCCGATTGTGAATAGGTACTGATTACATTTTACAAATTCTTAATGATAAACATTTTGTTTAAAATCAATATGTAACATCTCCATATTTAGGTGGGTAACGGAACTTTATTCTTGCACGGCAAAGTGACCACACTGCACCTGATGGTAAGCGCAGTGCCGTCTAGTTAAAGTATCAAGTAGCGAGAGACAATCTGTCCCTCTCTACTCAACACAATCATGTCGGCCTGCTGTTTAGCTTCTTCACACTACGCCTAAAGGACCCAGGACTTCTTTGCGGGTTAAATACATTTACACATTCTCAGAGTTTCGTCGAGCTTTAATTGTTCGGTGGCAAAATATGCCATTATCAATTCTGGCTGATTTTTCAGTTTCAGTGGCGAAAATATTGGCTGGATAGATTCTAAACACGATTATATGACTCTCTATTTATGTTCAAATGAAAAGTTAACCTCATCTGCCTCATATACTAGACGAATACATATTTCTCTTCCTTCACTCCAACTAATACAAGCAGGAGACCAAAGACACCATCATCATTCTTCACACTAAGCCTAAAGGATTCAGGATCATAGCAAATTAAGAGAATCAATCTAGATTTGATTTAATAATTTTGTACAGTCAGCGTTACCGTGCGTAGTAGATCTGGTGTGCTCCAGTTCTGCTAGGATGCGGTTGTCCTGTTCGATCTTGGCCATGATACGCTCGATCTCCGAGGCAGGCTGGGCAGAGTGGGACCACGTGGCAGAGGTAGAGGTGCCCCGCGCTCGCAGAGTGGACGATAACTCTAATTGTAGCTCTTCACATCGTACGGTTTCTAACGCTGCCTGGTGTTGAAATTGCCATGCAATTGTTATTTTCATTGATTTTATTAACCGACTTCAAAAAATGAGAGAGGTTCTCCATTCTTCAGAATCTTTTTTTTATGTATGTTCCCGGATTACTCGAAGACGCCTGGACCGGTTCGAGAAATTCATGTGTTTTGTTTAAAAGGGTATTATACTTCGCAGGTGGTCCCATTGGCACCAAGTCAGGATCTGATGATGAGATCTCAGAAGAATCGAGGGCAACCCTCAAATTTTATAGGGACGCATAATTTGTTTTATATTGGAGTCGGTGAATTATCCTATTATCTAGCATAAGTATCTAGCATAAGATCCATCTTAGAAGCAGATCATGATGACTAAATTACATTGCAATAACAAAATTATATCGACTTTAGACTAGAGGAAAATCTTTGAATTTAAATACTAATAATGATAATTGTTTTAAAATCACATCTGCAGGCTGTAAGAGGTCTAACAAGTAAACGTTTGTTCTACATTGTAGCCACTAAGCAGAAAAATTTATAATAACACCAGACAGTCACATACTGTATAGCCCCGATCCCAGACTAACATACAAGTCTTGTGTAGTGGGTATCAGGGTTTAAAGAGACTTTTGGTCTCACAAAACCCAGACCCGACACGAATGTCTGTTTGTCACACAAACATTTGTCCCGGTGTGGGAATCGAACCCACGGCCTCTTGATTCACAGCCGGCTACTCGCCTAATGCGGCATTATAATTATATACTTTATAGCCAAAAGTATATAACTCTTGCATCAATAGCCTAGTTGGTTGCGGTACGGACTGTCGAGACGAAAGTCGTATGTTCGAAACCCAAATGGCATACACCTCTGACTTTCCTGTAGTTACGTGTGTATTAAATGTTAATTATCACTTGCTTTAACGGTGAAGGAAAACATCATAAAAGGAACCTGCATACCTGAGAATTCTCTTAAGAATTTCGGAGGTATGTGAAGTCTACCAACCCGCATTAGGCCAGCGTGATGGACTAAGGCCTATCCCCAGTTAGTGGAGGAGGCCCGTGCCCAGCAGTGGGACAATGTTCAATACAGGGCTAGTATTATTATATAACTCTTGCACTTATGTTACCTTCTTTTCAAGCTCCCGGACCCTGCTCTGCAGCTGTTCAACATTATGCGAATCGAGTGTCGTGCGCTGCGCTGTCCTGAGCTGCGCGAGAGCATCTGCGTGCGCTCGCTCAGCGTCGGCGCGCGCTCTCTCCGCGTCACGGAGACGCCGCGACAGAGCGTCAGTGTCGCCGGCGCCGTAACCACTCATATTCTGCAAACAATAAGTTTTTTTACATAAATAGGCTTGCGTTTGACCACTATCTCTTCTGATGGTAAGTGATGATGTGGTCTACGGTGGAGCACGCTTGCCTAGAAGATACCTGTTCAGTCTTGAAGATTGTTCAGACTTGAAGATACCCTGGTTATAATACTTAAAGACTGCCTCGGTGACGCAGTTGTAATTACGTACGCGGTACAACTGCTGTGCTGAGGTCTCGAGATAGATTCCCGGGTCGGGTAAACTGATGTTGGGTTTTCTATTTTAGAAATGCTCAGTATCAGCTCGGGGTCTGGTATTGTGCCTGGTATGGCGATAGGCTCGCCCCCTCTCACATCATGGGACGGTAATAATCTCGACAAAATGTGAGTGTGTTCTTTACATCTCTCACTCTGCCTACCCCTTCGGGGATTAAAGACGTGATTGTGTATGTATGTAGTTCTATTTGTTGTTTTTAAATCAACTCAGCAGCCCATTCTTAAACTACTTTCATGTTGTTTATCTATTGAACGGTCTATTCTTACAGCATAACTAGGACAAAAGTCAAACTTTTGAATGTAACTAATTCATGGATATCGATCATAGTACGTAAACACGATCACAGACATTGACGTCAGCCGATAAAAGCCGATATGTGCTATAGTCTGACCAAACAATCATTAATCATAAAACTACTTAGGAGAATATAAGCCAGAGACCAAACATTGTACTGAGAGCGACGTAAAAAAGAGAAATCAACGAAAGAGATTTTAAAGTTTTATAAAAGGATAATTATTGGTTATTAGATAGACACACGTGAATAGTATTACCAATTTAAGAAAATAGTTGTATGAAAAACAAGCATCATCAAAACATCTGTTTTTTTAAATCTATTCAAATGTCACGGCGACAAAAACTGGTAAAGCTTACAGACAAGCAAGCTTACACGACAGAAATGTGAGGGTTATTATATTCACCATACAAGATTGAAATGCGAGCGATAATCGTAACACCGTACCATCATAATAAAGTCAGTTGAAAAGTGTTTAGATATTTTAGTCTCAAAGGTGATACAGTATGCATGAGCTACCTTTGATAGGTTAATCACTTTAACCTCTAATGTAATCGCTGGGTTGCTAATTTGCTCGGATTTTGTTGCAAATTATCATCGCTTAATTGATGTACGCTTTACAGAAAGCATGACCTGTACTCTATTTATATTATCTAGATATATGCTTAAACCAGAGTATTATGTATTCGGCATCGAAATTGTAGTGGTTATGGTAAACTATTTAAATCATGAGTAGAATTTTATATCTCTCTTTAGACATACCTTTATCAAATATAAATAGATGTCAATAAAAGACTAATATAACTTATCTAAAAAATTAAATAAATATGGTAAAATATGGTTTATGTCCATTCCAAATCCCAGTTTCTTAGATAAAATAGACTGTAAAATGATTACAAGTGCAATATTTATCCTATACAATTTGCTAAATCTCTCTTTTGTAAGAAATAAATATCAAAATATATATGTTTGCTAGATCTCTTATTGTTCATGAGAAATAAATATCGAAATATATACGTTTTTCTACAACTGCTTTGCTCATGTAAGTCGTTTGCAATGAAAAATTAAGGAAGGAAGCCACCGAGGCACGCTCCTCACAAAGAGACGTGGAGGGAGTTCATTGCTTACTATCCCGCCGTCGGTATAATCATGTCTTTCTGTGAATGCTTTTGGTATAACTGAAAATATACTACACACACACCCAACAGTCACACACATAGCCCCGACCCCACACTAAGATACGAGTCTTGTGTTGTGGGTATCAGGGAATACCAGACACTTTGGGTCTCACAACACCCAGACCCCGGTCACAAATATCTGTCCGTCACACAAACATTTGTCTCGGTGTGGGAATCGAACCCATCGCCTCTCGTTTGATGATGGGATCTCAGAAAAATCGAGGGCAACCCAAACATTTTATAAGGACGCATAATTTGTTTTTTATTGCAGTCAAACAGTAAAACCTTTTTAATATTTATTTACTCGACGGTACGATCTTGATCATGAGGTGAAATGCCGAAGATCTTCACGACACTTGTTAAGAAATACTAGGGCTACTGACATAAATGGCCAGTGTGACGATTACAGATTTAGTTTAGACTTAACTTCGCATGCGTAATTACGTTTATCATAAACTTAATATTATTTTGAGATAAAACATGTCCTATGTGTTAATCCAACTAATAAACAATCTGTGTTAATTAATTAATACTAATAATTTCATTTTATTATATAAGTTCCTAATCATTTTATTATTATTCTTTGGTAATTCAACGTATCACAAGCGTTTTTATTTTAACTTCTCCTAGAACATCTAATTGTACCATAACTAGTCTAACCTAGTAAGATGTGAGCAACGGTTATCCATAACACAAGTTAAATCTTTACTTGGATACCGTAGCGAATATAACGCTTATTTACAATTTGTTGTGTATATTTTCCATGTTATTATTTTAGTGTATGTTTGACCTACTGAAGAAATAAAGAATTTATTATTTTATATTATATGTGTGGCAAATATCCATATCCGTTCAGCCGTTTTTGCTTGATTGAGTAACCTACAACTTCACATTTACAATATTAGTATAGCCTCCGTGTTACATGTGAATCTATGGCTTAACGCGGTGATCAGAAGTCTATCTTAAAGTTTTGCCTTATGCCAAACCATACACCGTACCGCAAGATGTCTGATCTTGTCGCTAAATAACGGCTATCTCTATATATGAGTATTGATTTCTCAAATGTGTTTTTTTATCCTGGCACTGCAAATTGACCGCACTGCACCTGATGGTTAGCGCAGTGCGGTCCATTTAGTGTATCGAGTAGCAAGAGACGATCTATCCCTCTCTACTCATCACAATCATGCCGGCTTGCTTCTTAACACTACGCCATGGGCAAGAAGGTGGAAAAGCCGTCGAGGGTCTATTGTCAGAGTACTCAGAAGGCCGCAAAACGTCCAAACATGGTAAATATACCGAATCAGAAACCAATAATTATGTAGATAAAAACAACTCAACATGTTTCATTTACAAAAGTTCAAATAAAACAAATGAAAACAGCAAAATCGTGAACACCATCGGTGGATCAAAATCTAAAGACGAAATGAAATGAAAACGACACTAGTTGCAGTAATCGTATAAACAGAAGATTTGCAAAACTGATTTCCTTTGAAATCCCACGATCCATTGCACCATAATAAAGACGATATAAAATCTTAGACTCCCAAACAAACGAGTAGGTACACAATTCATAACCACCGAGACTTGAAATTTTATAGCCTCCAGACAGCGAATTACATAAGGAATCGCCGCCGCCCTGTCTGCCCCATGAGAAAAGTGCGCTGACCTGATTGTATCTTTGCCCTCAGACTCCATGGCGTCTGAGCTAGACGACCCGAAAATCAGCGCACAGATATCAACAAGAGGCTCGATATTTTATAGATGAATTCCGAATTCTAAGACATTATTGAATTGGTAAATGATTACCGATGTTTGGATAGAAGAGATATAAATAAATATAAGTTGCAAGGCCTAGTTTCACTTGCAATAAACGTAAATCAATAAATAAATGTTCCCAACCTACCAGACTTAAATTCATTATATTCATCCTTTAGAATTTCAATACCAGTTCAGAATTGCAGTTTTTTCTAATAATCCTAGAAGAAAATTCTGTATATCATTTGATGAGGATTAAATTGTAATTGCTGTTTAATATACGTACTGGCCTTTTGCAATTAAAATACGTGCCTATATAGTGTGCTGTACTGAGTTAGTCCCTTTTTAGAGATAACCGAACAAGTAACAGCATGTTATTGCCCCCAAATTCTTATATACCATTCATCTTTAAACCCTTGTCATCCTTAAAACAAAAAAGATATTTTAAATTTCGTTGCTCTATGACACCGTAAGATCTCACAATGCTCGACAACTGGGTTTAACGCTATAAGAACAATTATGAATCCACCAATCAAATCCACGTTTGTTATTTGCCAGAGCCGGCAGCAACCGACTACCGCTTTTTTACTATTCAGACAATACTCGCTAGGAAAAAGTATAGTACAAAATGCCTTCATATACTATGTCATAGCTTCGTGGCTCTGTCGCAAAGGCCTAAATGGTATCCATGAGATGGCAAAAATAAGGGTAAATACTGTGATATAAATTATGAAACCAAACTGATATTATAAAATGCGGAAGGAACTCTGCCTGTCTGTTTGTTGTCTCTACCTTCTCACACCTAAACCACAGAACAAATTTCGTCAAAATTTGGCAAAAATATAAATTGCATCTAGTGGAAGAACATAGGCTGCATATTGTGAAAACCTACGGGGTGAAAACCTACGCGGTGGAAGCCGCAAAACTAGTTTTAGTATAATTTTATTTGGATTTTTAAAAAGTTTTGTACAATATAGTAATTTTATGCTAGAACTTCAGGTATGTTGTAATTATAATATCATAAGTATAAAATATTTTATTTTTATAACAATAATTAAACATCTATTTAACAGGATTCCTATCGTCTTTTTTCTGTTTTAATTTTGTCCCAGATAATCGGCCTAGGAAACATAGTTCATGCAGCCGTGACTGCTATTTATTTTTATTATAGTTGTCATTAAATTATAATAGCTTTATGAATCGTGAAATCCGTATTTTAGCGAAGAAGTGGAAAGTCCACGGAAATACGATATATTGCCTCAAAACTCACTGTATAGTTCAACTGTATAATGTGATTTAGCAAACACGAATGAAGTAGACATAGTTTTAATGTGAAATCAAAAAGCAAGTACGATGCAATTGTGAATATGATAATTTCATTTGATCTAAATAATCGAATTTTAAATATGTCTTTTGCAATTAAACTCGGGTTTTAAAAACAATATAGTAACATCAGAGCAAATAATTAAGCCTATAAAAAGTAATGCCGCAACAGCTTAACCCAATTCAGAGCAGGAAATATAAATAGTAAATTATATCCACTATCCGAAAAATTGCAAATAAACGAGTGTAATTTCACGCTGCAGATAGTATAACTTGTAATCGGAAAATACTGGCGGACCGAAAATATTTAAAGTGTCGTAACATCTCGCACTGCCTACGCCTGGTTTGAAAGCTATTTGACTAATAGAGTACAGTGTGTTAGGGTTAATAAACATGTAAGCGATGAATTTACTTGTTCTTACGGTGTCCCTCAAGGGAGCACACTCGGCCCAACGCTATTTCTTTGTGACATTAATGAATTGTGTAAAATGGTTTTGCATGATGGCAAAATTATAATGTATGCTGACGATACAGTTTTATTTTTCCACTCAGAGTCCTGGGACAAGCTAAAGATCACTGCCGAATTAGGGCTATGTAAAGTATCACAGTGGCTAGAAAACAGCCTTCTTACATTAAATGAATTAAAAACTAAATATATATGTTTTGGAAAGACGAATGCTTCTCTCCCTAGTAATGAGTTCAATATACATGCACATGCTTACCCATGTAACTTAGAATATGATAACGCCTATAAGTCCTGTCTTTGCACTAAGCTCATGAGAGTTCATGTAATTAAGTATCTAGGGGTGTTAATTGATAACAAATTGCAATGGAGTGAGCATATAATGAGCGTTGCCAAAAGAATTCGGAAGTTTATTTATGTATTCAAAACGTTGCGCCATGTAGCAGACCAAAACTTAGTTATCAATACGTACAGGGCGCTAGGCGAATCCATCATTAATTATTGTATTTGTGCGTGGGGAGGTGCCGCCAAAACCCATTTACTTGTACTTGAACGAGCCCAACGTGCTCTATTAAAAGTTATTTTGTTCCTGTCTTTTAGACATCCTACTACGGATGTCTATAAAGAATCTAAAGTACTTAGCGTAAGAAAAATGTTTATTTACAACTGCATCGCAAGATACCACAGAGTAACAGTTCCTTTTTTACCCGTTTTAAATAAAAGAATTGACTATTGTCCAGTCCCACGTCCTAGAAGTGCCTTTGCTAAAAGACAATATTCATATTTAGCACCAACCCTATACAATAAATTAAATGTGAAGAGTAAGATAAAACAATACAAAAAACAACAACTAAAATACAAAATACATGAGTGGTTATTAGAATTAAATTACGAAGCTGTAGAAACCATAATAAAATAGCACACATACACGCACGCACCCACCCACACGCACACACACACACACACAACACGCACACACACGCACACATTCACACGCACGCTCGCACGCATACGTACTAACAAACATCCACACACACGTAAACACACACACACACGTACACACACGCACACACATACACAACGTTGTTTCATAATGTTTTATTAGTAAGTTTTTTTTTTTTTTCATTCTATTGTCATTAAACTTAAGTAAAGCCAATCTCATAATGGGAAGTAATTGACTCCTGATATACAGCTACGCTAGTTTGGGAGTCAGGGACTATATTGAATTTGTACCACCATTTTTAATGTACAATAAATAAATAAATAAAAAAAAATAAAAATCTCGAACATGCAGAGTATTTGTTAGTAGAAACGAAACTTAGATGATACATATTCCGATGGATATATGCCGGCTTCGAATTGTAACTTAGTACACGTATTAAGTGTACAAAGTATACATACGTATACACGACTCAAAGTTATCTCCCTCCGTCGTCGCCCAAAACATGTTTAGGGAGATCCTGATGTCTACTTTTTTTTTTAAGTTACGTGTGTATTAAATGTAAATTGTCACTTGCTTTACCTGCATACCAGAGAATTCTCATAAGAATTTTGAAGCTATGTGAATTCTACCAACCCGCATTAGGCTAGCGTGATGGACTAAGGCCTAACCCCTCTCATCAGTAGAGGAGGCCCGTGCAGGAGTGGGACAATGTTTAACACAAGGCTAGTATTATTATTATCATTAATGATCCCATCACGATCACTATCACAGCTCTGTCCCTTTCCAACCGCAATAACAATTCTATTGTGAACACACGTCCTCGACGTAGGCCTCGCCGGCGAGTCCAAAGAACTCAATCGGAGTTCAGATTCTCGATACAGTAATATATCGAGATGGCCCCTCTAACTATCCCAAGCGACGAGAGGATTCAAATGAAGGTATTCTAGAAGTCGTCTTTGAGCCTAGTCAAATATAGTTTTATGGTTAAAACGTCTTAAGCGCCGGCCACAATGTTTGGTGAAGTTGTAAAAGCACCTAAAAGCTAACCGCACAGATCCGTCTTTATCTAGACAGCCTCCGTGGCAGTGGGTGAGTGGACAGCTGTGAGACGAGAGGCCGCGAGTTCGATCCCCACACAAAGACAATTGTGTGATACACAAACATTTGTTTCGGGACTTTGTGCCATGAGACCGAAAGTGGCTCGTGTTTCCCGATACCCACGACACAAGACTCGTATCATACAGTATGGTCAGGACTATGAGTGTAACTGTTGGTTATTATTTATTTATTGCAACCAAGTTTGTATCATATTGTTTGTATGTATAGTTGTGTAATATATAATTGGAAGTCAGATTAATCACGCATGATGTCAATTACCAAATTTAAAATTAACCCAAGATACCAATTTGAAAATTCAAATTCATTTCGAACACTGATCTCTCCAACCATTCTAAGCTCCAATCGCTTTTTTTAAGTCGCAAATACTTGAACACCGATCCAACCTCATTTCAACGAGAAAGAAACTGACCGCAGTAAAAGGTTTGCCCCTCACATTTCTGTGGAATCACAATTTGCGTAATGACGCAATCCCAGTGAATAAGCAATTTCGTACATTTTTGAAGACGCTCCGACGGATTGTCGTATTCATGTAAAGTAATGTAAACTATGATGAGGGTCACATTCGAATGTGATCGAAAGTTGAGATCTCATGCTGTTGAACGAATCACAGTGCTGTCGATTCGTTATGAAATTGTAGAAAATGAATGCCTATTGACTGCCTCGGTGGCGTAGTTGTAATGGCGCATGCTTTACGACTGCTGTGCTGAGGTCTCGGGTTCGATCCCCGAATCGGGTAAAGTGATATTGGGTTTTCTATCCAGAAATTCTCAATATTTGCCCGGAGTCTGGAATTTTTGGCAATAGGCCCTATCACATTATGGGACCGAAATAAATTCGGCGAAAAGTGTGTGTACTGGTTACACCTCTGCTTACCCCTTCGGGGATTACAGGCGAGATTGTATATGAATGCCTGTTAAAAACAACATAGGCACTATATACTTGGTAATTTAAGTATACAGATAAACAGTGATCCTGTTTCTTTAACCTATGTTACAACTTAATTTTTCTATTTCGGTTTTATATTTTTTTCATGAATTGAATTTACTAGAATAAGCACAAGTATCAGGTATCTCTGTAGTGTCTGTACAGATTGCAATGGTTCTTTGGTCTTGTGCTACAGCCCATGTTCCCAATACACCTAATTTGTAATTCAATATTCCATAACAATTTAATTCCATTGAGTCTTGTATAAACAGTAGTTGTTACGTATTCTACTACATGATACAGTCTTCTCTTATGGAATCCTGTAAGCAAGTCATTTGGTCTTAAACCTCACATATATTTCTTATCTTCTATATTTTCAACAACCAGCACTATATTTTAGAGCAACGATGGCGTAGTTGGAAGTGGTACGGACTTGTGAAACGGACGTAGGTTCGAAACCTGCCCAAATGGCATATACCTCTGACTTTTCTAAAAGTCACACGTGTGTTCAATGTTAATTCGCTTGTTATAATAGTGAAGCATAACATCGTGAGGGAACGTGCATACCTGAAAATACTCCATTCAATTTCAAAGGCATCTCAAGTCTAGTAACCCGCATTAGACGGCGTGGTGGACTAATGCCTGACCCCTCTCAATACTAGAGGACGCCCGTGCCCAGCAGTGGGACAATGTTTGATATTATTATTCATAATAATAATACACCCAACAGTCACACACATAGTTCATACTCCACACTAGATAGCTACATCGTACGTATCGAGAACTACGAGGGACTACGGTCCCAAGACACCGAAACAAATATCTATCTGTCACACAATTGTTGGTGTAATAATCTCAGTGGAATTGAACCCACGGCCTCTCGATTCACAGCTAGCTAATCGCCCGCTGCGCCATGGACGCTGTCATTGGGCATAGAGCAGTATTAGGTTAGTATTATTATTATACTGCCTCGGTGGCGCAGTTGTAATTGCGCATGCGTTACGATTGCTGTGCTGAGGTCCTGGGTTCGATCCCCGGGTCGGGTAAAGTGATATTGGGTTTTTCTATCTAGAAATTCTCAGTATTAGCCCGGAGTCTGGAACATGTGCCCGGTATGGCGATAGGCTCGCCCCCTATGACATTATGGGACCGAAATTCGGCGAAAAGTGGGTGTACTGGTTACACCTCTGCCTACCCCTTCGGGGATTACAGTCGTGAGTGTATATGTATGTATGTATTATTATTATATTTTCAACCTAAGCAAAATACACTTAAAATAAACTCTTCTTTGTATAGACTAAAAAGATCTGATACTGATATCCAGTCACATTACTTTATCCTCTAAGCTGAATCGAAAAATATATCTGAAATCGAAAATCATGGCCGAGCTCCAAGTACGTAGATAAACCCGCTGCATTTACTTTAGATATCTTCAAACACTTCAAAAGGACAATCCATCATAACTTCGACGTGTATCGCGCTAATGGTTTTGGGTGGGTGATTATAATACTCGGGGTTTTTCTCGCTTCCCACTGATTTGATAAAGACTAACCCTTGCATTGTGATTTCAGAAAAGATTTGAAGCTAAATGTTTGTGACGGATTTATATATCGATAAGCAGAATATTTTGGTTGTATTTTAAATTTTGGTAACGAATAAAATCATTCTTTCAGTACCTATTACATAAACTAATTACACAATTCTCTACATCTGGGAATTGTTGACTGCCTCGGTGGCGCAGTTGTAATTGCGCATGCGTTACGTCTATTGTGCTGAGGGCTCGAGTTCGATCCCTGGATCTGGTAAAGTGATATTGGGTTTTTCTATTTAGAAATACTAAGTATCAGCCCGGAGTCTGGAATTGAGCGCGGTATGATGATAGGCTCGGCCCCTATCACATTAGGAGACATAATAATTTTATTATTTAAAAGCCACGTGTAGGTGCTACTCTCCGAAACCGATTTCAAAAACATATTGTGAATTGAAAGAAAGGATTTTAAGACCTGTTTCCGAGATATTTTTTATCATCTATAAGTGGTTGTCATAGAGGCGATGCAGCGAGTAACATACAGTTTTATATATATTATCGCGTGCTATCAGACCTCTGAATGGATCCAAAAAAATATATACTTATTATCATTAAAATGCGCAGTAAAAACACACTGCCAACCTTCTCAACTTTAAACAGTTACTACGGAACAAAGCGTGCACACAACCATTATGTATTCATATAGAAACGAATACCTTTTTGTTTGGACTTTTAAACCAAAAACTCAGCGTAATCCGAGCATAAAGCCCACAACACAAACTCAACTACAGAACAATGTAATACACATATTTTATTTGGCATTTTCCGTTTAGGGCCCTCGCGGCTCGCGTGTACTCGCCAACGTCTCTGAATATTTCACGTTGCCCACTCGGGTACAATGGCCGATTTTATGTTTCATACCGCCCCTACTGATATTACGTGGGTAAGCTGATAAGCAAGAATTAAAGGGGTTTTAGATGTTTTATATTTCATCACGCTCGGATATGATTGGCTGAAAGTTTACCGTTCATAGTTGACATAGCTCTAATTGACCGAGTGTCACTTTCAGATTCTTTCTTTGAAATACTCAGTATCAGACCGGAGTCTGGGATTGTGTCCCGTATTGCGATAGGCTTGCTCCCTACCACATTGTGGGACCGTAATGAATTCGGCGAAATGTGGGTGTACTGGTTACAGCTCTGCCTACCCCTTCGGAGATTAGAGGCGTGAGTGTATATGTATGTAAAAGCTAGTGCAATTCATTATGAGACTTAACATTGCAACAGCTGATGTGCTAATAATATACCAGGTCAAATCTGTATCGTGGCTATCAATAAACACGAGGACTACAATCTCAATTAAGATCCTAAACAAATATATGGATCACACAAACATATGTGTCGCTGCGGGAACTCGTGGCCTCTCGTTCCACAGCTGGATACTCGCCTGCTGCGCCCACGGTAGCTGTCAAATTATAGTTCATTATGAGACGATATATTATAATTCAGCGTACAGTACTTCGTTACGAAAGGGTCTCGTAATAAGTGAGTGGTGAGTAGACTTCGTAATATAAAATCTTAGCTCTTGATTTTATTTGTATTTAACTAAGCCTTGGTTATTGGCAACCTTATTATCCAAAAGAGCCAAATATAGAAAATACAGAATTTAAATTTATTCAAAGAGCCATTTTTAGCAGCTTTGCTTTATTAGGAGACATTATTACAAAAATGATTGGATTCATTGATTTTGGTCATAAATTATGCTAATACAATTGTCAAAGAAAATTACTTTTTAGAAATCACGGTATTTAATAAATAAAGTAGGTTCTTATACGTAGGGCATACTGTGATGATTAATAATTTCATTGTGTTGAAGATATTTGAGATAATGTGGTCTAAATAGTTCATGGATACAAAATGTCATATTTCAACAGACAATAGCTAAAGATAATATGAAACCCTTCAGAAGTTCCTTCTTGTTATCCAACGTACATTTAGATAATATCCTAATCTTCAAGAATTCCATCTATAAAATAACCACGAAATTACATCGGGAATATGTTCCCGTTGCCAAAACCCCTGTCCTTATTTAATTCCATGCTCTGAGACTACTGAACGCTTTGGAGCCCACAGCGGCGGCGGCATCCGCTGCCAACTCCAGATTTCTTTGGCCACGCCTCTTATAAGACTTGTTTTTTCTCGTAACTTCGCTTGAATAAAGTAACTGTTACGAAATCTATCTTTAGCATTTATCTTATATTAACTATAAATATAAACTTAAATAAACCTGGGCTAGGAAAACATCCTTAGGAAACCTGCATACCTGAAAGAAATTCTCATTTCTGATTTCTCATAAGAAATTCGAAGGTAAGTGAAGTGTACCAACACGCATTAATTAGGCCAGCTTCGTGGAGTAAGGCCTAACGCCTCTCATTAGTAGAGGAGGCCCGTGCCCAGCAGTCGGACAATGTTTAATACAAGGCTAGTATTATTATAAACCTAGGCTACCGAGAATGGATATGACTTCCGAAATAAGGTATCGCATTTAATTATAATGTCTCATCGTTGACTTTTCCAAGTTACGTATCATTGTTGATAAAATTACCGCTCGCCTTGATCAAGAAGAAAGACATTATGAGAAAACTTGTATATCTGACAACTCTCTATAAGAATTGGCAAAGTACTTGGAGCCTGGTAGCCCACAAGACCAGCGCAGGAACAGAATGACTTAAAGAGTAGAGGAGACCCCTTTTCAGTAGAGGGACAGCTTGATACTGTATATTATATTGGATATATAAAAGTTAACTCACGTGGGTCGAATTTGCAAGCAATCCAGTGGAAGCTTACTCAGCTCAGTTACTTTATAGGTCAAATTATTTTTCCCTAGATCGCTATCGTATTTAGATAAATCTTTACATAATAACCGTACTTAGTCACAGTTGGAGACATTTTTCTAGACAATAGCTTATAAAATAACTCCGATGTCGAATTCGAAACAGTGCATTTAGCAATCGGTCAATAACTTGCAAAGGTAACAAACATTCCAATTAATTTAAATTTGGAAACTACTCGTAGATATTGTTCGATTATACCAAAGTGTTAGCCTTATATTTTTATCAATAGCAAATTACAACTGAACTTATAAAAATAATTTTAAGGCGAAGGAAGTCCTAATTCCGCATAATTGCCAAGGGAGTAAGGAATAGTTAAATATCAACGCTACCCAGGCAATACTAAGTTATCTTTGTTCTGTAGCCTTTTTTTATATGGTAATGAATGTTATGCCTCAAACGATTCTGGATCTGCGTCTGACTAATTGTGATTCTATCAAATAATTTTAACAGTTATATCTATTAGTTAACAATTGTTCACATGTAAACTAATTTAGCAAAAATAAACTTATCTTAGCATATTACTGCTATTTTATACTACCTAACAAAAGTATCCCTCCTTTGATAGAAAGCCTCAAACCAATTCATTACGTTGCCTCAAGACGGGTCATAGACTCCTTCACAACAGACGAGGTTGTTATGAAAGGAATCGAAAGATGTTTGCTACTCATACCCAATTATATTGACAAAGAAAACGATGAAATTTTATAATTCCCCATTTTTTGTATGTCCATATTGTATGTCTCTATGTAAGAAGAACACTTAACCAAGCAACTCGCAACGAATAATTGAATGCGTTCATTTTTATTCTGCAGAACGACGGTTATCTTGCCAACTACTTTGGCCTTAATGCTTTTTAAATCATCAGGCTATAACAGATCATTAAAAGTACATATAATGCTCACAGTAGAAGGTATAGCGTAGCAAGAACTTTACAAAGAATAATTTACAGTAAATTACAATAAGCATATACAAAATACGTACAGAATTGGTATTGTAACGCTAATGCAGTGACTTTTCCATCCAAAAGTAGTATTAAAGAATATACATTGCAAGATCATAATAATACTGGGATAAAAAACTACATTAGCATAATAAGATATAATAAAATGTTTACGATTGCGCTGGAATAAAAATTATCTTCGAACGGATAGAACCATAATCTTTCCTTGTAAATAGTATGGACATAAATTAATATTTAATTACTGTACAGGATTTCACGATCAAAATGTATTGTTAATAACTATCACAATAATTTATTGAATAACAATAATAAATAACTAAGATAATAAATAGAATCGACGACAAATCTATTCGTAAAACTAAAAAACAATCACAGAAAACATGCTTACATATTAGCAAAATTTAAAAAAATGATTGAAAGCACGGTGATAATAATTTAACACATTACCTAATACAAAAACATCTGTTTGAAAAAAGAACACCACTATCACAAAGGAGTTTTAATTCAAAATAACCTTGTCAAAAATATATCACTTGAGAAACTAGGTTATATTAAAAGATTCTACATCGCTGATTTCTTCCCTTCGCTGGGTTTAAGACTTAAGGTCATTCTTATATAAAACAGCTGAACAAAAATAGAAAACCTTTAAAGAATATGTAGATTGATCAATAAAGATTCTACCTACATGCCAGGAGGCACGCAGTCTGCGAGCACTTTATGTTGACAGGCGCGAATCCTGTCTAATATGGACATTTAGCTTGCGCGCATCTTATACAATGCATTATTTGGAATCTTCCCAAAATCTTATGAATACTTTTTAAACCCTGTACATTTCGTAACACCACTGAGATTAATAAACAATATTCTCAGGCTCGTGATAACGAATCGATCGATAAAGGCGAAACTAGAATGTAGTTATCTTTTACGCGTAACAGCAATTTGTTGTCGTTTGAAATTGAATATACAAGAATCAATAGAAGTATTGTAAAGAGAGCATTACTCACGGTACGATGTATCATCGGTCGCGCGCGTTACATGAGGTCCACTGTACACTGCACCAGCGGACTATGGTATCAGTTCGTGTAACAACAGATGCACGTTCTCGTGGCCACTCCGTCCTCAACTTGCGTAACATTTATATAACGAGACACATCCCGCTCGTGATGGAAACCATTCGGTTAGAAGCTACAGAGCCCACAAGCTCTCAGCCATCGTCCTGCCATTTTGGATTCGATCCAGTACATGCAGGAGAGGCGTCAACGGAACGCGCCTGAGCTTCTTACGACACAGTACCCGGTTTTGTGATTTCAGTTGGCCGCCGTGTACAAATCAGGATGGCACGACAGACTACGTTCGAGAAGAAAAAAAAAAGTGTGAATATGTCGGGCGGAGCGGTCGGCCGGCAGCGAGAGACACATGCCGCTCGATAGGCGGGCGCGTGCGCGAGGCGCGGCGAGGTGTGACGTCACGGACTCGCGCCGCCGCCCTGAGGCCGCGACCTCCTCAATGGGACGCAGCTACCAGCCGCCGTCTCCGCCACCGCCGCCGCCAATAGTCTACTCATGCGAGATCGGTATTCGGAGATCACTCAGACAATACCTACAACCGGGCCTACTAACCACCGATAACTCAATTTACGTCGATTTGTTCAAAGAGTAGAGGTATTCAACAACATTGCAAAGCTATACGCAAAGTTTTCATGGGATGGGCAAGGAATGTGGTATGGTGTTCGAATATTTCTATAATTTTAATATAAACTAAAATCCCATAAATTTTATGTAGTTTCTAAATTAATTATATATTATTATTTTCGTATTTACAAGAATCTCATTAGTAATAATAATCTACAAGAATACTTACATCGTCTTCGTCGGTACTATCGGAGAGTTTTCTACCAAATTTTATAATTATCACATCACTATTCATTTTATTGATTGGATCACTTTCAATAGTGTATACTTTATTCTTATTATTTCTATGAGTAACCAATGAATCTTCATTTTGAATTATACCGGTATCGACTTTTGCTTTTTCTACTGCTTTCTTTGATATAGATTTACTTGTGGTTCTCTCACTGCACCAATTACTTGGTATAGTTTCTGTATCTGATATGCCATTGTTTACTCTGCGTTTGCATATTAGGGTTGAGAGAACACTGTTATAGCAATCTGCACATGCATTACCAAGGAATCCAGAACTCCAACATAAAAGTTTCATGGTAGTCACACCCCTCAGTTTGTAAAATACGGGCATACGCTGCTTTCCCTTCGTTATTAGTAATTATTATCTCACAGATAACGCAATAACCTCCTGATATATAAGATAACATTTTCGATATGGCACTTATTAAATTAAACAAAACGTATGGAAATAGTTTTTATTTATCTATATACAAAAATACAAACGTTACCTTTAAACAACATATTTCTTTGATAACATGCACCTAATGGAGTAATCATATTTTTCTAAAGTTTGAGTACATACATTTTATAATTCGTATCAAAATGATATTTAAGGAGTCACAGTTCGCAAATTCAAATAGAAGCTTTTATAAAGCCCTGATAACATCGATTTAAACATATTTTCTAAATAGATTTGATTGTTGAATAAATCAGACTATGGAAAGAAGGTTTTTGAAACAATGTCATCGCAAAAGAGAATGCCGTTTGCCAAGCGGAGTAGCTAACAACAGTACGCACTGCTCATCTGGAATCTTTGGTACATCGCGTGCTTTCTAGATTGATTATCCGCTCAGTCAATAAACAGCTTCTGGTTTGACTCTTTAATTTAGCACACCGAAATCACTTTGTAGGCTGTAGGCAGAGTGGAATCGAATACGAAATGCGTCGACGCACGAACTGAACGACAGAAGGGCAGGGTGCAAGTTGAGGGAGCAGAATATCACCTCGGTTACAATTCTTTCACTAACCACGGCTTTGGCAAACAGAAAAATAAACACAACATTTTTTTTTTAGTGCCTTGATAGGCAGACGAGCAGACGGGCCACCTGATGGTAAGTAGTCACCGCCGCCCATAGACTTCTGAAATACCAGGGCACAGCAAAGCCGCTGCCTACCGTTCATAGCCTATAATGAAGAAATGAAATGAAATCGTTTATTGATCAAGTAGGCAATTACATAGCTCTTATGACAAGTCAGAGAAGAAGAATATAATAAATATATCCAACAAAGATTTTTTCACACAATAAACCCTGAACACCTTTTAGTATCTAATAAAAATGTTGGCAGTAATGTGAGAATCACCGACAATGTCATGTGTCTTCTAGGTAGTTCTATTAATTTAGACGATTTTAATAAAATTACTCAAATTATTGAAGCTGTTATAAAGTTAAAGAAAACAAAACCATCACTTGGTACTTGCATTACGATTCAAAAGGTTTCAATTAAAATTAATGAGCCATTAAAATCAGAATTAAATTGGAAAAACTAACGCGGCAAACTATTCCTCCTTTGACAAATGCCCATTGTTAGGACAAATTCGAATTCTTATTTGGCTTTTTTCCCAACTTTTCCTGGAATTATCGACATTGTCTGGACAATTTCAACATTGAATATCTAACGTAGTCAAATATATATTATTATTAGGGGCCATCCATAAATTACGTCACACGAACTTCAAGATTTTTTGACCATCCCTCCCCCTGCTTGTCACATCTGGTCACATTTGTGAGACTCCTCCCTCCCTAGTGTGACGACACATTTTTATGAAATGTTACATGTAGAAATTATTGTATTAAAATAGCATTTCCAAAATTAGTTCCTTTTCTTTTATGTTTTTTTTTATAAAATAAACATCAAACTAACATTTAGAAACGTGACGTCACCAAAATTAGGACCCTTCCTCCCCTTATCACTTCGTTGACCCCTTCCACTGGCCTTCACGTGTGACGTAAATTATGGATAGCCCCTGACATATCATGATAAAGTACAAAATACAATATTCTCTAAATACACCTTATCATAAAAAATATTTACAAATGGAAATGTTACAACCTGCACACATACTAAAATTATAAAGGTTATATACATTTAAATATTCGATTATACAAATCCATACTTTAATATTCACATTTGAGACGATAAAAAACTAGTTACTGCAAAAACAATCAGAACATGTAACAACAAGAGATATGGTAAAATACAGGATTAAATCGTTTATACCAACATATGAGTGGAAAATCTTCTTTAGAAGTAAAATTCTACATTCTAATTAAAAAAAAATAGATTCTACTGTCTTATCACTAAACATATTAATTGTTCTTAGTAAAGAAATGACAACTAGAAACCCTTTGGCTACTTTTTTACATCTAAAGGAGCCATGAAATAGGCGTAACATAAAATAATCATCAGGTCCCTCGCACATAGCCGATAGCATTATAACTAAATCAGTCGATATCCAGGCTCTTGAAACTGCTCGTGAAACTGGCAAACATTCCTTTGCTAGGTTTCTTTATCCTTTTCTTTTCATCAGCTTTGAAGATCTCCGTCTCCACCAGCCAGTTCCTGTAATTCTCTTCCATATTCTTCCTTTGTTCTTCGTGCAGTTCTTTGACTGGTTTGACTGGCCCGCCGAAGTCTTCCGGTAGAACCTCCTTATCAACCACAGATTCTGGGCCGTCTGACGAAAAGTTGAGGAGGTTTAAGAGGTTGGAGTGTATGAGCGGTTTCACTAGACACATGACTTGATTGATGAAGGAGACAGTGTGGACCACGTGGATCTTCTTCAGACGACAGGGGTGGGCGTTCTGTAAAAATGTTGCATGTTTATGATTAAGTTTTATAAATTGCATTGTATGATTGCTAAACAGAATATCAAAAAAGGGTTCAATCCTATTATTGGAAGTTCACAAAAGGTCAAGAATTATATTATCATTATCAACTAATTGTTATTTGAACTGAGAGTATAGCAAAATATTGTTCATCTATAAAAGTACCTCTACAAAGAGCCTACGAGTATTTTTATTAAAATTCTAATAAAAACAATATATCCTCGTCAACAAACCTGAATATAATGCATGAAAGCTCTCAACGCAGGCAGCGTAACCCTGGTCAGGTGTCCAAGACTGCATCCTTTCATGTCGAATATGACAATATAACCCTCCGAAAGGTTATCTTCAGACAATTTCACGTCGTTAAACATGCAAAACACACGAACTGCATCCGCGAAGTTCAATTTACTGTAGTCACAATCAGCCAGCCGGTATAGAAGAACGTGGTAACCCTCTGTCGTCTTAACGGGAAGAGCTACCATATGCCTGGAACAAAAGAATACATATAAAATCAGAAATAATAGAGTGACAGGAATCGGTCATCTATTATTAGATATTTCTCTGGAATCCAATCATGTATAAATAATTAGTAATTGCTATTATACCTAGTCAGGTCATAAATTCTGTCACATGTTTAATATAAAATAAATAGCTGGTGCTCGCGACTCCGCCCGCGTGGAGGTCATGTTTGGGAGAAAAAGTATACAATACAAAATACTCATGCGTTTAACTGCAAAAATGACAGATTTTCATACAAACTTTCTTCCCCTTTGTTACCCCCTTCGGGGTGGAATTTCCAAAAATCCTAAAATATATATATTTTTTTTTTTACTAAAAGGCCAAATACTAATTTTCATAAACTTAACTTCAAAAATGACGGATTTTCATACAAACTATTATCCCCTATTTTACCCCCTTAGAGGTGGTATTTCCAAAAACCCTTCCTTAGTGGATGCCTACGTCATAAAAGGTCCTACTGTCAAAATTTCAAGTCTCTAACCCCAGCCGTTTTGGCTGTGCGTTGATCGATCAGTCAGTCAGTTTCTTCTTTTATATATACAGATTGAAACAAGTTTATTCTTTATGTAATCATTTATAAACCAAAATGAACTTAACAAAACATAGATTCTTATGACACTAAAGTTTATTCAAAATGACCTCCGTGATTTTGAATACAGGCCTTCAATCTGCGCGGCCAGTTGTCTATCGCAGCACGAACGAGGTCCATGTCAATATCGGCGGCTGCCTTAATCAAGGATGTCTTGAGTGACTCCAAATTGGGATGAGGCTTTGAGCACGCCTTTTCCTCCAAGTGTTGCCATATCTTGTAATCTAACGGATTCAAATCTGGACTGGAGGAGGGCCAGTCTTCGTGCCGGATGAAGTCGATTACACGCGCCGCCAGCCAGTCTTGTGGGCTCTTCGCTCTATGAGCTGGCGCCGAATCTTGTTGGAATACCCAGTGCCTGTTATTGAACATGGTATGAGAAACAGGTTCCACAAGGTTCGTCAGGACTGTATTTTGATACACAACTGCATTCACACCTTTTTACACCTTTCTCACAAAAATGTACCTCTGTTAAGCCCCAATAAGAAACTCCCAACCATACCATGAGCGAGGATGGAAAATGACCTCGTTGGACACGCGGAATACGGTTGCTCGCTTCTTCACTACTGTGTGCGTACACCTTATCATTTTGTTTGTTGTAGCTCTCTTCTACGGTAAAATTTTTTTCATCTGAAAAAAGTATTTCCCGATATTTTTTTCCCGCGTACCGCTTCAACAAAGCGCGGCATATCTTCAGTCTCAGGCCCATTAGACGAGCATTCACACGATGTCCTGTTTTTCTTCGATATGCCCGAAGCCCTAAGTCTTCATTTAACACCCTTTTCACCGTGGTTCTGCTTAACCCCATCTGAAGGGCCATCAGTTTCTGCTTACGTTTGGGATTTCTTTGAATTCGCGCCTTCACAGCTTTTATCACTGCTGGAGTCCTAACAGACCGAGGGCGACCACTTCTTGACCTGTCATCTACACTAGAGTCTTCATTGTATCGTTTGATGGTACGATAAACGAATCTTTTGGTTATATTCAAATTTTTCAGTATGTCAAAAATTTGAATTGGCGCGTAACCGCAACGATGCAACGCAATTACTGCAACACGGTCTTCTTTAAGCGTCCACTCCATATTTAAAAATGAGTAAAATTCTAAAAAGTATACATTTTTATTTTCATGAACAATTTGAAATTCGAATTCAATAAACTTTTTTGTGGCCAGCATTCTAAAATAAAAGTTTTTACTGTGTGACAATACTTATGACCTGACTGTGTATAGTGGAATGATAATATTACCTATCTTCCATCGAATCTCTGGAGTAATTAAGTGTATTCTGTTTTATCAAAAAAAACTCGAAACAATTACAAGCAATTATCATAATAATTAGTTGAAGAATCGAGGTGTAAAATTAATTCGTATTCTCACACGTCATTATAATGAGAAATAATTATATTAATATGATGTAAATGAGTGTAATTTATTTATAAACAAATCTATGCAATTAAATATGTAAAGTAATACTCAACTTTAAAAAAGTACCATCACGGCCATCGAGTGGGTTAAAATCTTTTATAGATTTCATGAAACTAGCATTGGTTTCAACCATGGACCGTCCGATTTCAGTCTTTGTTCTCGTCAATGACTTTGACGATTTGAACTCTGACCGTCCCATACAAAAGTCTGAAGCGAAAGTTTCGGGCGCTCGAGATGGTATATGGTTTTTATCAGTTATTTTAATATTTTTTTAGGAAAGTTGAGATTGTAGCTAGACTCCTTTTATAAGATCTCATTCATTCTTTAACTTCAATTAGTTAAGTATATATGCAAATGTAGTTTTCCAAACAATTTACATAAAAAATCGGTATATGCCTTTTTATAATTTTTTGTATGTTGTTTAAGAACAATTTTAGATTTTTTTTGACACAAAAAATTTTCTAACGAAGCCACATTTAACATGAACTTATAATAATTGGTTCCACAAACTTCCAGGAATTTATTAATATTATAGGTATTTTATTATAATTTGGGCGACAATTGACCTTAAATAGACTTACGTAATATCTAAAACAGTTTTATTCTTCGGCACCAACGGGTCCCTGTTGGTGAACAGATCAGGTGTATTGGCGCGTAACGTGAAGTAGCACTCGATGGTGTCTTTGGTCTCCTTCTGCTTGTAGTAGTTGGAGTGGAGGAAGAGAAATATGTATTCATCAGGTATATGAGGCAGATGAGGTTGGCTTTTCATCCTGGAACATAAAAATAAGGAGTTATTAATATAATTGTGTTCAGAAACTAACCCACCAATACTCTCGCCACTGTAACTTATCAGCCAGAATCGACAATGGCATATTTCGCCATCGATCATTGAAGCTCGACGAATCACTGAAAATGTGCGCCCGCAAAGAAGTCCTAGGTCCTTTAGGCGTAGTGTGAAGAAGTTAAACAGTAGGCCAACATGATTGTGTCGAGTAGCGAAGGATAGACTTTCTCTCGCTACTTGATACTCTATCTGGACAGCATTGCGATTACCATCAGGTGCAGTGTGGTCGCTTTGCCGCGGAAGAATAAAAAAAAGTTGTTCAAATAGAAATATAGGGAGGAGTCGGAAGTATAGATAATCTACTATCATCATCAGTCGTGGGAATGTTTTTAATCTTCCCGTATGACTCAACTGCGCCCTGGAGGGCCGTTGAGACTAATATAACCTCACCCAGAAGCAATAGCAAGAAATCGTGTATTATATTTTTTCTATACCACTATGGTGGCAAAGAAGCTTACGGCCTTCCTGATGGTAAGCGGTTACCGTAGCGTTTTTAGCTTTTACGTGTGTTTGGGCAGTTTTTTTATGTGAACTGACAAGATGCACCGGTTTAATTAAATTGATATAAAAAATATCAGTTACTAAACAAAAAAAACGCTAATGAAGAAAAAAAACATCTGTATCAATACCATAAATGTTATACCCATGGTTGTCTTGAAAAGATCACCGAGAGCGATAAGATTGCCAATAGTAATTTTTTTTGAGTGCTTCTATCGTATATTTTTAGTGTACAATAAAGAGTATAAATAAATAAATAAATTGTCATGTATAAGATTGTGTAATACATAAAATCACAATCAAGTATTAGGCTTAAGTATACCTATACTCCATAACCAGCCTATAATGACGAGTAGCACGCGCTGATTACACAGTTGGACCCTATTAAATAGTTTACATAATGGCATGTTAGGTTCATTGTCAGTTTATTATATGGATATATACTCCTTTACTATAGAACCGGGTCAGGGTGAATCTGCCGACCCGGTACAGGTAAAAAAGGATTTAAATCAAAAAGTAACATTTTAGTTAGGAAATATTTTTTGTTATTACGCGTTTATTAGATATTTTCTTTTTTAACCGTAACCTAATTTGTATACCTGAGAATTCTGCATAAGTATTTCAAAAGTATGTGAAGTCTACAAACCCGCATTAGGCCAGCGCGTGGTAGACTAAGGCGTAACTCCTCTCAGGACGAGGCCCGTGGCTAGGGAACGTACCCATACTGCGGGTAGGCAGAGACTATTGACTGACACACTTCTTTCACCTCTTCCACATTCATACTTCTTCTCATACATTTTCGAGGACAGTATCTTTCTCATAGTCATCTTCCGATGCCTATGTTGAAGATACGGGTATGCAGCCCCGACCTCCTCGAGCTTCTCCTCCTCACCTCCCTCATCCGTCCAGACAATAGAATCCCGTCACCCATCTTTCCATAACAAAGTCCGTGAATTCCGTCCTTTTGTCAATTCCTGTTTCCTTTCCGCCAATTCAAGGTCAGCAACGCCGATGGCTGCATGATTAGGGGTGAGTCTAGTCGTGAAATTATTTATGAAAATGGTTTAAAATATTTTTTTGCAAACAGAAAGTTAAAGAAGTCCCTATGCGCGTCAGTGTTGCCGCCTGTGAGTTTAAAAAGCGCTAAACGCTGCACGCCAAATTTGAATATCACTCGAAAAAACGCGAGATTTCCCTAAAGGATATTGACTACGTGACGAAAGCCTAACGCCCTTTCCTGCCCCCGTGACCAAGCGGTATATAATATTATTTAATATTTTGAAGACCTCCCCCCCTCCGAGCGGGTTACGTAGTATAGGTACGTTCCCTTTTTTTGTCGTTGGGAAAACATTTTATTACTGCCGCCCGCTCCGGGGGGAAGTGGAATGAGAATAAAACTGTCTTAGGACCCAGCACCCCGTCGCCCGGACGATGAATGTCCGGGCAACCGCTGGGCCGAGTCCCTACCCTCTATGTACATCCCACCTTCTTCGGCGCTTACGGAGCGATCCCTGGGTATTCTAAGGAGTGCTAGAATTGCCGGAACCGCCCCTACATAGGTACTTTCCCCTAGCAGTAAGACAGAATTCAATACAGAACCAGTATTATTATTTAATTAGTCAGCTTTTCCTTTTTTCGGTTATTCGCTACAGCCTCATTATGTTCAACATAAATTAATAGTTTAATGAACATGATTTGTAAACAGTCCTAATTAACCTATTACGAAAATAATGCGTAAATGCGTAAAAACTAATCGAAGGATATTGCTTGTAAAACTGGAAAGCGTCCACAACAAATGTAATCGCAACGTTCCGACAGTTGCTAAAACAATAAAAAATACTCGCATATTTCATATTAACACATCTTTTTTATTAAGAAATATCCGAGTTTACCATTCGTTAGTAAACTTAGAAAAGTTAGTCGAGACATATAAAATTGCTTTGGATATAAAAACAATAACTTAAAAACGACTTCATCATTCAATACCGCATAACTATAATTAATCATAATATATTTTAAGAACTATAGCTGTCACCCCGGTCGACTGAAATTGCACTGACTCCAAAAGACTCCAACTGAATGCATAAACTTAAAAACGACTTCATCATTCAATACCGCATAACTATAATTAATCATAATATATTTCAAGAACCATAGATGTCACCCCGGTCGACTGAAATTGCACCGACTTCAAAAGACTCCAACTGGATGCATAAACTTAAAAACGACTTCATCATTCAATACCGCATAACTATAATTAATCATAATATATTTCAAGAACCATAGATGTCACCCCGGTCGACTGAAATTGCACTGACTCCAAAAGACTCCAACTGGATGCATAAACTTAAAAACGACTTCATCATTCAATACCGCATAACTATAATTAATCATAATATATTTCAAGAACCATAGATGTCACCCCGGTCGACTGAAATTGCACTGACTCCAAAAGACTCCAACTGGATGCATAAACTTAAAAACGACTTCATCATTCAATATCGCATAACTATAATTAATCATAATATATTTCAAGAACCATAGATGTCACCCCGGTCGACTGAAATTGCACTGACTCCAAAAGACTCCAACTGGATGCATAAACTTAAAAACGACTTCATCATTCAATACCGCATAACTATAATTAATCATAATATATTTCAAGAATCATAGATGTCACCCCGGTCGACTGAAATTGCACCGACTCCAAAAGACTCCAACTGGATGCAAAAAATACACATCGAAATAAAAAATAATTAAAAAAGTAATAAACCTTTCTTTACGTTGGGAATATGTATTCCGGAATGTTCGCTGAGGATAATATATACTAATTTAGACTGTTCTTGTGTATAACTAATAGCGTCGCCATTGACCCTAGCGACCCTGATATGGACATAGTGTCATTGATTTTACAGTCCATCACGCATTAGCATTTTCATTAAACAATAGCGTAATGAAGAAACACTTATTCTACTTTAAGTATGATTTGTCATTCGACCACCAAAATATTTTTTTTCTGGAAATTACCAAAAATGGAGATGAAACATAAATTCGAATCTTTAAGATAATTCATTATTTACTACAGGATAACTTAGATGATAATAAAACTCTAGAATATTAAATTGCAAAGAAATTTAAGCAACTTATAATATATTAGTTGGTTAACTGAAATTGAAGTCTTTTCCAAAACAAGGTTTTCTAATCGTAATACTTGTGGCTCACAAAAATTATGTTCGTGCGGGGATCGAACCTGCGGCCTGGCGTTTCACAACCGGCTACTCACCCACTGCGCCATGGAGCCTCATTTAGATGACACGAAAACGCAACAAACGTTAGTTACATTTGGCAAACTACAAGACATCCAATAATAATTGCCATAGATCTATTGACATAAATATATCTGAACTATTTCACAAGTGCGGATCTACTTATTTATTTTTAGTGTCACCGAATATAAAATAGATAATAATTATTAGAGCTAAATGTCATTACAATTACAGATGACCACAGCATGCGAAGTTATGAACAATTTTAGAATTTATATTGTATAATATTTATAAACTATAAAAAGAAGAAGAAAATAAAATAAAAGCAACAGCAATAAAAGCAACAGCAATAAATTATGTCAGCATAATTACCAAGTAAATCAAATTACAACAATGAATTTAAATTAAAACAAAGATGGGAAAATTTAAATTTTAAATTAAAATTAAATTGTAGTAAATGTTATGAATAAATTTTACTAATTTATCCTATACATATCCATTACAATACGTGATCATTGTGTTGCCACAATAATTCAACTACAAAAATAATAATAAAACTATAAAAATAATCAATCTGTTCCATATTGTTTTATAAATCTATTCTATAATATGTATTAATCGGAAAGTATTGCCAGTGCCTTTTCACGGCTCGTTTACCAAGTTTCACTTATCGCATGCTAATCGGTGTTGGGCAATCGGCTTTCCTCGGTGCAAGTTTTAACATTCTTCTAGGTTTAATTTAGGAGTTATGAAACGTGCCACTGGGTTGTTGCGTTGAACTGGAATAACTAACCATACTCACAAGAGAAAGTATGTTTGTTGTAAAATCCCAGAAGTAAATATAACAATATTTAAATAAATAAATAATAATAATAAATACACCTAACAGTTACATACATATTCCTCACCTCAAACCTGTATCTTGGGTATTAAGAACTACGAGAGATGGTCCCACAACACCCAGACCTGAAGCAATATATGTCTGTCACACAAACATATGTCTCATTGCGGGATTGGAACCCACGGTCTCTCGTTTCACTGCCGACTACTCGCCCACTGCGCTGGCTGAAAAGAGCTTGTCTTGGAGTCTGGCAGTTGGTCTTTTCGGTTCCGATTTAATTAAATGTATAATATGATATCAGGGTTGTTCTAACTACCAACCAATTTGTCTATTGAAATTTATAAAATGAAATATCACTAAAAGCATTATTAACCGAAAACATGTGCACAAGTAGGTTACGACCTGCACCGTCTTAGAACACGCGAATACAGCATTACGGCATAACAAAATTGTTAAAACTTCATGAAATTAAATATAAATAATAAAAAATATCTTATTTGAAGTAACTCTATTACTGGACATGAATAGAGTTACTTCAAATCTTGGGAAGAATTTGAACAAGAGAAAATCTACAATCAATCGTAAGTAAAAAGACCGCACTTTGGACGGCTATGTGTGTAAACAGTATGTGTGTGCTACAGTATAAATTCTGTATACACTAGACCTTCGACTGCTTCTTCACTTTGCCCATGGCGTAGTGTGAAGCAGCAGGCCGGCATGATAGTGTTGAGTAGCGGGGGTTAAGTTTTCTCTCGCTACTCGATACTCCAATTGGACGGCACTGCGCTTACCATCAGGTGCAGTATGGTCACCTTGCCGTGTTAGAATAAAAAAATAGACGGTGGTGACAACTTGGTAGAGACGATCAATTTTTTTTTCATCATCATTTCATTTATCCCCCGCTACTCAACACACCAGCCTGCTGAGTAGCTTCTTCACACTACGCCTAAAGAACCCAGGATCATAGGAAGGAGGGAACACGGAAGCTGGCAAACTGGCAGCTTGGTGGTGAATGGTCTGCAAAAATGTCACGTGAATTGACAGCAAGTGAGCCAAAATAAGTGTGATTTCTTGAATGTCTTATAGTAGTGTCTTACATCGTTTTTTGTTGTAAATCTATTACAATAAATGTATCGTACTTAAAGAAACCTACATTAATAGAATTCTTCCTTAATTGAACTATCTAATATATATCTAGTCTCCCGACCCACACTAGTCCAGCGTGGTAGACTAAGGATCTAAAGCCTAACCCCTCATTAACAAGGGAGCCCGTGCCCTGCAGTAAGTCACATTGATATTTCAATTTTTTATAAGTCCTCCTTGCTATAATAGGGTAGTTGACTCGATTTTTTTTATTAATTTAATCAACAAGTTACATTACCTTAAACCTGTTGTCGAAAGAATTTTATGAATCCGAACAAAAATAAGTAAATAAGACACCACTCAAATCTGCTGGAAGGGGTAGTTGTCAAATAACAGTACAAGGATACATATCTGATACCGTGACGTCACGGTACTATGAATCGCCTGTACTGTACCGTTGTGCGAGGGAGATAGCGATATGTTCCCAATACGCCATCATTTTCGCTTATGCCTGTGAGTATTTGCACATACCAATATTTAAAATAAATATTGTGACCTCATTTTTCAAGCAATTTGGATTCTGTTTTCGCAAAAGAGTTTCTTTTGCGTATTATATTAGATTGCGTAGAGGATAATGTACAAAATTAAACACAGGAAACTACCCTATTCTGGGTATTTTTAGCTTAGCGTGAAGAAGCTACTCAGCGGACCGACATGATTGTGTCAAGTAGCGAGGGATTGTTGTCCCTCGTTACTTGATACCTGGACGTCACTGCGCTTATCATCAGGTACAGTGTAGTTTGCCGTGCCAGGATAAAAATGACCAGATTGGTATAAATAATATAGTAACGAGCAGTGTGTCTGGCCTCTACGTCATAAGTCATCAATACAGTAGCTCAAACATGTGTATGCCAAAAAGTTACGATAGGTAAACGGAGTCGCTAGCAGGGATGTTATGGAGCTCCGTAACCGTAACCGAAACTATCGGATATCCGAAATAAAATTCTATCTGTAACCGTAACCGAATCTGATATAAAAGTTTCAAATAATTTCGGATTTTCTAATTGAGACGCATTAGGACTGGTTTTTGTATTTGCCTGGCCGAACCGACACACGAACCGCGCGCGTATCTCAATGCATTTATTATATTTAGTTCTATTGTTTAGACATAGCCTGTCAGTCATTTACTCTTGTGGGATTACATTTACTTACATAAAATAGTACCAAATGAAAAACTAAAAATAAAGCTATTTGTTTTTTACTTTTACAATTTCTTCAAAACCTAATATCCACAATCGAAACTATCCGAAACTGACGGATAATCCGAAATAATTTCATATCCGTAACCGTATCCGAAACCGATATAATATTCTTCACATATCCGTATCCACATCCAGATCCGAAATTTCAAATCCATAACATCCCTAGTCGCTAGCATTGCAGCGATTTTATGTACGGAATATTCCGTTCTTATAGTACCAAATTAAGTTTCTCACGGAACCGCTAGGGGCGTTTTTTTTGTCATATGAATCTTACGTTCTTGCTAGCGAAGATACGTAAGAAAAACACATGGTTACTGTCCTTACGTACGTTATGCGTGGCTTAATTTACTGAAATAGCAAAAAATATCCATATATGCCATTATGAATAGACTAGATGTTGCCCGCGTGGAGATTATTTTTGGAAGTAAAGGTATACAATCCATGGAGGCATCTGAAGCTATTACACTTTTCTATATTTTGCTATCCCACGGGAACTATACATTTTTCCGCGATAAAAAGTAGCCTATGTGCTATTCCTGACTATAATCTATCTATATTCCAATTTTCAACCAGCTCCGTCCAGCCGTTGCAGCGTGATTGAGTAACAAACATCCATCCATCCAAACATTCGCATTTATAACATTAGTAAGATTCTCTATATTATGAATAGATTCTTTACACGAATTCCATATAATGAACATTGCAATGACCCTGGTAATAACGTCAGCAGGAAAATATCTTTACAAATGTACAAGCGGATATATTTTTTACAACCTCTATTGTAATTTTTTTCTTGCACAAATATTTTTATTTGTACGTTGACTGTACTATACAATGCCGGAGTATAAAAGTCGCTTATGATTATACTAGATGTTGCCCGCGGCTCCGCCCATGTGGAGGTTATTTTTGGAAGAAAAGGTATACAATCCATGGAGGCATCTTAAGCTATTACACCTTTCTATATTTTGCTATCCCGTACGAAGCGTGCATTTTTACGAGATAAAAAGTAGCCTATGTTATTTTCTGATCCCTAAACTGTCACAATGCAAATAATCATGTCGATCCCTTGCTCTGTGAATAACTAAACTATTCCACGGGAACTGTAAATTTTTCCTGACTCTGAACTCTGACTGTAATTTTAAAAAATATTCCTGACTCATTCCTATAAAACATCGTAGCTTTATCAATTAAAAAAAATAGATAGATTAATAAAGAACAACAGCTTCCCAATGAAGCCGTTCAACAAAACTCTGCGATCATTATTCCTTGGCTATATTTTCAACCACCTCACTAAATAATTATTCCCTACATAATATTACTTAGTACCTAACAATTGTAATTTCCAAGAACGATATTACTTAGTACCTAAGTATTGAAATTTATATCAACGATTTTTAGGACTCACCATTCCCTAATTTGCTGCAAGTCATCTTCATGGCCTTCTGGCAGTGGTTTCAGACCCCGCAAGAAGGGGTGCAAATATTTAGTCGCAGACATTTCTTAACACCCGCCTCTGTAACAATAAAAAAATTATATTTAAAAGCCGCTCTACATATATGTACTTGGCTGAAAGGGCTCAATAGGCTAGTTGACTGTTTTGAGAAACCATTTTATTTCATTCTTCGTAGTCTAATTATTAAAATATTATCATTAATAAACATAAAACATAAGTTTTCAAGATTTAATTTGCTTTTTTATAAACTAACTTTATTTTTCTCACCAAAACGCTACCAAGTTTCATGGCCTCTCATGTGACGTGACCGTCCACAAAACTAATAGACGTTTGGCTCAGCGTTTTAGATGTGTCGGTGACGGTGACGTCATAAATGAGTGATGGGTGTTTCATGTCACGTGACGAAATGCTTTATTTTTTTATATTATACAGTAGAATAGTTTATTGAAAATATAAAATAATCATATATATATTATAAATTGGTTTAATTTTCGATATTTTTAGACTAAAATCTATTATAAAAAACAAAATTGTAACAGGATTTCACTTACTGTCAATTACCCTATTATAGGCATTAAACTCGTATTGTGTTATCATTGAAACTCCAAAATGTGCACCACAGTCAATTTATGTTTCCCGCCAAGGACCCAATAGCTAAAGCGCAAAATTTTCATTTAGTTCTTAAAGCTCAGAAATAATATATTTAAATCTCATTGATATATTGACAGACAAAGCTGCATGGTGGAGAAACTTTGTCTTTTCTTATAAAAAAAATGCACAAAATAAGTATAACGTTTTAAATTAATATGTATATTAGGTATGATTTAATTTAATTGGGAATTATTATTATCTTTAACTTATATACTGAATAAAACCGGACTACCTAAATCATAAGTATAAAACAATTGAAATGCTTTCTATCCAATATCGCAACTCAAACAGAAAAACAATCGCTTTCTATCGATCTATAACTAACTGAATAACAAATAAGAAGTTATTGCTACTTAAAAATGTATCTATCAAACATGATGATACCTCACGCCTCGCTAACAACGTTACTGATTGGACCCGGTTAAAAACATATTTGTACGTGCATATTGAGTTATAATATTTTTTCCGCATCGCTGAATCTACGCATGTAAAACATAATGATTTATGCATATTGCATAGGTGAGGAGAAACAACGTAATTTATATTGATTTTCTAATAACCTTGTAAAAATGTTGAAAGATTTATTTGCAGTAATGATGAATATGATTTGCTTATTTTTTTCTTTCGATATAAAGGGTTGTGTAATGAAATCATGCAGCCAACATACAGCTTCGCTTATATGATAGATGTTGTTTTGAAATAAATTAAAACAGACATGGATTTGAAAAGTAAATAAAAATGAGAATTTTTACCCTTCCATAGTTATAACAACCACGGAAATATAATAGTTTTGGAATGATGTTACTGTATTAAATAATAATTTACACAAATGTCATAATATATTTCAAGATAGTCATTATTGTTATACAATCTATAGATTTATAAAAGAACTAGATGTTGCCCGCGGCTCCGCCCGCGTGGATGTTATTTTTGGAAGAGAAGGTATACAATCGATGGAGGCATCTTTAGCTATAACACTTTTCTATATTTTGCTATCCCATGGGAAGCGTCCATTTTTCCGGGATAAAAAGTAGCCTATGTGCTATTCCAGAATATAATCTATCGCCAAATTTCAACCAGATCCGTCCAGCCGTTGTAGCGTGATTGAGTAACAAACATCCATCCATCCAAACATTCGCATTTATAATATTAGTAGGATTAGTAGGATATCTCCGTAAAACATCTACGTAATAAGAGATGAAGTTTATAGATAAACAGCAATAAAAAATTCTAGATAGAGTTAAAAAAACGTGCAAAAATAATTAACCTCAGCAGTAATATCAAAGTTTCACTATGTATTGAAGAGTTCAAGGCAAATTAAGCAGTAATCGCAAACCTATAGACAATGATTAAGTTAATAAATAAATATTAATAAGACAGTTGTTCGGATATCAGTGGGCATTAGTAGTCAGTGTACTTATATGAATATGTATATACCAAAGAAAGTGGAAATGAGGGCGAGATCTGGTAGGGTCAGAAAGGGAAATGCATAGAACCAATAAATACAATAATGTCTTTAGAATGCTGTTCGGCCTGCTTCGACATTGTAGTGCGTCACAAATGTTTAGCACGAGTTGATTGTTTTCACGCGATAATGCGTAAAACAAGCCGCATCAGCTTTATTACGATTGCGAGGTAGTTCAAACAGTATGTTAAAAATATTAGATGCGCGTCGAGTTTAAAAAAAAAGAATATATCGAATACATACTTATTAAAGCAAAATAATTGCGGGCTACTGTCAGAAGAACACACCTATGTTAAGCTAGAAATGAGCACGAGCATAACTAGGCTAGCAATACGTATAAAACTTGTGTTAACTATAAATGAGATGAAAAGGACCCTGGCCCAAACCAGGGGAGTGACAACTGATTTAATATATATAAAAACATCATTGTGAGTAGGCAGCGGCTATGCTGTGCGCGGGCATTGCAGAAATCTATGGGGGCGGTGTCTACTTACCATCAGATGGCTACAAAAAAAGTTAAGTTTAATTTTGTCAATAATATTACTATGGATTTTTTGTCTGAAAATAAATATTGCATAATAAATAATAATAATAATACAATAGATGAGCAATTAACATATATTTATTAAGCTTGAATTTTTATATTAGAATTTTTGTAGAATGTTTTTACCAGTTTTTACCCGCGAAAAAAAGTACTTCGAATACGTCAAAACATACGCGCAACTGAAACCAGTTGTATGTATTATTTACCGAAAGCATCGTACGATGTTACAGGCTCGACGATGCGTGACAGATTGTATGTAATACTTGTTAGAGAACCACTTTTTCCACTAATTGCCAATCGTTAATATAAAACTACTGTTGCCGAATTCAAATCTATTCAATTAATAGGATATTACGCAGCCAATATAGTCAGCCTTAGTTCGTATCGCGCAGAGAGAGAAATGTTTGTGTTACCCACAATTTTTTTTTTTGGATCTGGGTGTTTCGAGAAGTCTCTTGATGTTCCCAATACCCACAACACAAGACGCGTGTCATAGTGTGGGGTTAGGTTAGGTTATTATTTATTGAGGCGACTAATAGGGGCATCGGGGGTCACGGGCGCGCAGCGGGGGGCTGTCGTAGCGCCCTTTCCGGTGTGTCGAAATTTTGTTTGTACATAGTTTTATTTTGTATATACTTCGTCGGCACACCAGGCGACTCCGGGATGACGGCAGCGCGGGTGTTTCGCCTCGTTGCTGCCGTGGACGCCGAGGGCGTCCTTCGGTGCGCGGGGGCTTCTGAGCCGCCCGCCCCCCACATGGAGACGGGCCGCAAGGCGGCACCACGCAGGGGCGGTTCCGATCGAAAATGGGGCGCTTCTCGCCCCGTGTGCCCGGGACCGTCTCTTATGCGCCGAAAAGGGCCATCGCGGGGTTTTTAGTTGGTATTGCCGGTGTAGGGCATTTGTTAGGGACTCGGCCCAGCGGTCGTCCGGATGTCAACATCTCTCCCGGACGGCTTAACGCTGGGTCGTAAGGCCGGCGAGCCCAACATAACCGTCCCGCCTACCCCCGGGCGGGGCGGTAGTGATAAATCGCTTTTCCCCGCGAAAAAAAAAAGGTTATTATTTATTGCTTCAGTAATCTGTATATATAAAAGAAGAAACTGACTGACTGACTGACTGATCGATCAACGCACAGCCTAAACGGCTGGGGTTAGAGACTTGAAATTTTGACAGTAGGTACCTTTTATCAAGTAGGCATCCACTAAGGAAGGGTTTTTGGAAATACCACCCCTAAGGGGGTAAAATAGGGGATGATAGTTTGTATGAAAATCCGTCATTTTTGAAGTTAAGTTTATGAAAATTTGTATTTAGCCTTTTAGTCAAAAATAAAAAATATATATTTCAGGATGTTTGTAAATTCCACCCCTAAGGGGGTAAAATAGGGGAAGAAAGTTTGTATGAAACTCCGTCATTTTTGAAGTTAAAAGTATAAAAATTTGTATTCGGCCTTTCAGTTACAAATAAAAAATATATGTTTCAGGATTTTTGGAAATTCCACCCCTAAGGGGGCTAAATAGGGTAAGAAAGTTTGTATGAAAATCCTTCATTTTTAAAGTTAAATGCATGAAAATTGGTATTTTGTAGTGTATACTTTTTGTCTCAAACATGACATCCACGCGGGCGGAGCCGCGAGCAACAGCTAGTGTAAGTATAAAACTTCTTTAAAACTAAAATCAGCCCTGTTTATTGGCTGCTGCCGGGTCTTCTCAAGTATTCAAAGGAGTTAGGACTTAGTCCACTTTTTTGATAAGATACAGGATAGTTGACTTCACATGCCTTCATATTTCATAATCTAATAAAACAAATTGTATATTTAAACTCTTTAGATTTTTTTTGCTCTGACTCTACTTTGTACTTGACTGCCTCGGTGGCGTAGTTGTAATTGCGTACGTGGTACGACTGCTATGCTGGGGTCTCGGGTTCGATCCCCGGGTCGGGTAAAGTGATACTGGATTTTTCTATCCTGAAATGCTCAGTATTAGCCCGGAGTCTCGAATTGTGCCCGGTATGGCGATAGGCTCGCCCCCTATCACATAATGGGCCGGTAATAAGCTCGGTAAAATGTGGGTGTACTAGTTACACCTCTGCCTACCCCTTCAGGGATTACAAGTGATAGCGGCAGAATATTTACTAACATGATTCTGTATTCTTAGACTTCCCACGACTTGATATTCAACATTAAAAGGTCACCGAAAGATAATGTGAAATACTTTCGTTGAAAATGCACACACAAAATTGACAAACAGCGTTCAAATTATCAATGAAACTAATACGTAACAGCATTAAAATTCCATATAAAAATATGTATTTACCGTCTCATAGACATAATGTTTACTCGGGCATCGTAACTCGCTTTCTACAGCATCCGCGTGAAAGTCATCGTGCACTCGGCCGCGGTCGCCACACAGGAACTTCATTCATAAATTACAACGAGCATATACAGTTTAGATAATAAAATACAGAAAACTCTTGTGGATTATTTATCTGTATATTTTTTAACACACTCACACCCCGACCCGATCCCACACTAAGATACGAGTCTTTTGTTGTGGCCGTTGTGGGTATCAGGGACTACGAGAGACTTTCGGTTTCACAACACCCAGACCCCGGACACAAATATGTACGTCAAACAAAAATTTGTCTCGGTGTGGGAATCGAATCCACGGCCTCTCGTTTCACAGCCGGCTACTCTCCAACTGCGCCATGGAGGCTGTTATAAAAGAAGAAACTGACTGACTGACATATCAACGCACAGCCTAAACGGTTCGGGTTAGAGACTTGACATTTTAACAGTAGGTACCTTTTATGACGTAGGCATCCACTAAGGAAGGGTTTTTGAACATACCACCCCTAATGGGATAAAAAAGAGCATGAAATTTTGTATGAAAATCCGTAATTTTTGAAGTTTGAAAATTGGTATCTTTTTATTGTATACTTTTTCGCCCTAACTTGACCTTCACGCGGGCGGAGCCGCGAGCAACAGCTAGTAAAAAATATAATAATAACAATACTAACCCTATATTAAACATTGTCCCATTGCTAGGCACGGGCCTCCTCTAATGAGAGGGGTTAGGCCTTAGTCCACCACGCTGGCCTAATGCGGGTTGGTAGACTTCACATACCTTCGAAATTCTTATGAGATTTTTCAGTTATGCAGCTTTTGCTCTCAATATTTCCTTAACCGTTAAAGCAAGCGATAATTAACAATGAATACACACATGCTTTAGAAAAGTCAGAGGTGTATGCCATTTGGGCTGGTTTCGAAAATAATATAAAAATGAAACCTTCAAGGCGCAACGGGCAAGTGAGACGAGTGGTCGCGGGTTCGGTCCCGCACCGAGACGAATGTTTGGGCGATCCATAAATATTTGGCTATATTCTGATAATTGAGTGTGAGTGTGTGGGACTTTGGTTACTTGTAGTTGTTGATTCCCACAATGCACATTTGACCTAGTGTGGTATCAGAGATATCTGCTTGACTGTTGTGAATTTATTAATTTATTTAATCAAGAGTGTTTGTTTAACGTGAAATTATAATAAAACTGATTATTTCTTACATGATTATCATAAGTATAAAAGACATTATATGTAATGCTTGTTAGAGAACGCTTTCCACTAATTGGATAGTTTCCTGTTTTTAATTTTGTACATTATTCGATATGCAAACGAATATAATACGCAAAATAAACTCTTTTGCGAAAACATAATCAAAATTGCTTGAAAACTGAGGTCACAATATGGTATGAGCAAAAATGGTCGTGTAGTGGGAACATATCACTATCTCCCTTCCCTACCAGCAGATTTGAATTGCGTGTAATTTACTTATTTTTGATCGGATTTATAACATTATTTTGATAATAGGTTCTTTTGATAATAGGTTTATAGTCATGAAACTTGTTGATCAAATTAATAAAAAAAATCGTGTCAACTACCCTATTTCCAAGTAGAGAAGGGTAGGAACCTTAGAACAGAAAAGCCGACGCAAGATAATCATAGACATTGACATGAGTTAACATTTGGGAAATAAATAAATTATCATGCATTTTCACTTAATTGTTTTAATAACAAGTATAAAAATTCAATATATTTCATAATAAGCATATTTTATTTTTAAAGGAAAGCCAAGAATACCCGTGTTGTATAGAGCCTTCGCCACTGATTCTTTTATTGTAAATCTGTATATATAAAAGAAGAAGCTGACTGACTGACTGACTGACGATCAACGCACAGCCAAAACGGCTGGGGTTAGAGACTTTAAATTTAAACAGTAGATACCTTTTATATCGTAGGCATCCACTAAGGAAGGGTTTTTGGAAATACCACCCCTAAGGGGGTAAAATAGGGGAAGAAAGTTTGTATGAAAATCCGTCATTTTTGAAGTTAAATTCATGAAAATTAGTATTTGGCATTTTAGTTAAAAATAAAAAATATATGTTTCAGGATTTTTGGAAATTCCGCCCCTAAGGGCTTAAAATAGGGAATGATTTTTTTTTATGAAACTCCGACATTTTTGAAGTTAAAAGCATATAAATAGGTATTTGGCCTTTCAGTTAAAAATTTAAAATGTATATTTCAGGATTTTTGGAAATTCAACTCCTAAGGGGAGGAAAATAGGGGATGAAAGTTTATATGAACTCTTTTATCGGGTGTTTATCAATAATCCTACTAATATTATAAATACGAATGTTTGGTTGAATTGATGTTTGTTACTCAATCACGCTAAAACGGCTCGAAGGATCTGGTTGAAATTTGGCACAGAGATAGATTATAGTCTGGAATAGCACATAGGCTACGTTAATCCCGGAAAAATGTACGGTTCCCGTGGGATAGGTTTGATTTTGTTTTAGACAGAGCAAGGGATCCACATGATTTTTTGCATAGTGTTAGTTGAGAGGCTACTTTTGATACCATAGAATGCACGGTTCCTACGGGATATCATAATACAGGAAGATGTAAGAGCTTAAGAGGTCTCCATGGATTTTATACCTTTTCTACCAAAAATAAATACCACGCGGGCACAGCCGCGGCTAAAAGCTAGTATACCATATAGCTGTAACGTGATTAGAAGTAATTATATATCGGAGTCAGTCGGTTAGGGTTAAATGGAAGATAGATTAACTCTAATGATGCTCAATTAATAGCACACGTTCCCTCGCTACTTATTTAATTAGATTTAATTATATTGGGTGTAACTTTTAGTGTGTGAAAAATAATAGACTAAAAAATTTCAAGGTTTCTTCCTTCCTAGCAGTGGGATAATTTTATAAAAGGTTTTAAAAAGTAAAGTAACGGAAAATTTTCTACTTATCTTAATTTCACCCATATTTAAAAGCACCGTAATCGTGTTGAAATGTGTTGATGGTATGCTATTTTATCACATTCATCAGGTATTTAAAACCTGATAATATCATTCTTGCTTCTGCAGTCTGAGATTACACATGCGTGATGGAACTATTTTACAGGAGCATATCTGAGTTATCTATAAACGTATATATTAAGTTACAAGATGTAGTAATTTAGTAAGTATCCACCGTGACCATCCAGAGAGCGACTATATAAGTCATCAGCATCATCAGCTATTATCCACCCATTGCTGAGTCTAGCCCTCTCTGGTACTCCAAGTCAAACGATCCTGTGCACTCTTATCCACAATTGTCTCGCTTGCATAACAATGTCATTTGACCCTCGGTCTGCCCAGAGATTATTGCCAAGTCTCAATGAATTAAACAGTGAAAATCTAGAGTTACCGAATTTACTATTAGTTTGTGTACGAATTTTATGAAAATTTTAATATTATAGATTTAGGAAAAACTGCTGTGATAACCCACATCTCCGAATCTATAAGGAGGTACCTTTTCTATAGCTAAGCTCGGGAAATGGATGTGTGGATCATCTGATAGTACGTAATCTGCATCAGCCTTGAACACCAGAAGAATCATTGTTTTTTAATATAAAGGACTTAGGACTTGGAAAGGGACGAGGCTTCACCAAGTATCTCACTTAATATTGACCACTATACTATCTGACTTATTATTGCGCCTCCATGGCACAGCGGAAGAGAAGCTGGCCATGAAACGAGAGGCCTTGTGTTCGATACCCGCCCCAAGACAAATGTTTGTGTGACAGACAGATGTTTGTTTCGAGTCTGGGCTGTGGTGGACCCTAGTCCCTCGTAGTTGTTGATACTCACGATACTGGTTTAACGTAGTGTGGGGTCAGGACTATGTGTGTTACTGTTGGGTGTATTTATTATTGAGCTGTAATGTATATTTTTTTAGTGCCTGGATAGACTGACGAGCAGACGGTCCACCTGATGGTAAGTAGTCACCGCCACCCATAGACTTCTGCAATGCTAGGGCACAGCAAAGACGCTGCCTACCTGCATACGGCCTAGTCATGCTGTAAACTATTACACTATATCTACAACTCATCAGAGTTCCATAACGTAGAACTTATCAGTTTAAGTTTGTTTATTTATTGATTTTAAAGTAGCTTTGTTAAAGCCTCTACTGTACGTGGACTAATATCTGGCTCAACATTTCGTCAACTTAAGCAAATTAAGGAAAAACTATTCAATCTTATCTATGCAGTAGCTCACACGTGCTCTTTATTACACAATTAAAACTTAATTAAGACGACGTACCTTTTCATATTAATTACTAAATAACTAACCTACTTTCCACAAGCTAATTGGCCAAGTCTCAAAATAATTTACTGTGTTCGTAAATACTTGAAAAAGTTAGCTTATTAAAATGTTCCACGCTGTGATATTAAGCAGCGGAATAGGATGACAAAATCTACACTAATATTTTAATTATGTAAAGTTTGTCATTTTTAACCGAGTTCAAAAAAAGGTTCTCAATTTGTCCGTTTTTTTAAGATCTGTTGAATAGCTGTTTTTAAGAATTACCAATAGCCAACAACATTCTTGAGTGTAATGGGCTAATTTTGGCTATGAAATGAGTTTTTACGTGTACAAAGCCTTGAGCAAAAAATTAATATTATTAAATATACCCAAAAGCGACATTCATAGTCTTGACCCCACTAGGTCAAAACTGTATTGGGAAAACTACGAGGGCCTAAGACCCCACAACATCCAGACCCGAAACAATTATTTGTGCATCACACAAACATTTGTCTCGGGGTGGGGATCAAACCCGCGGCCTTACAGCCGGGTACTCCCCGCTGCGCCACGGAGGCTGTCAATAGCCAGTAATAATATAAAGGTCCTATTACTTTTTATAAGTTTATTTCCGAAATGGTTTACAGAGGTGTAATAAGAGCACACAGCTATATCCTCCTATGACCATACTAAATGTCAATCCCAGGATACAAGAGTCATATTGTATTTAACTCGAAAATACACACTTTGATTACACTACAATCTGATTCACAGCCAAGCACTATAGATCAATGAAGTTAATTTTTTATGTCTTTATCCACGGATGAAATAATTTTTTGCATTGAGCTCCTACGAACGAAATACTCATTGTAGAAAATATAAGAAATTAAACGTAAAATTAGCAGTACCTAGCAGCGGTAGCCTAGTTGGTTGCGGTACGGACTGCCAAGACGAAAGTCGTAGGTTCGAAACCCAAGTGGCATACACCTCTGAATTTTCTAAAGTTATGTGTGTATTAAAATGTTAATTATCGCTTGCTTTAACGGTGAAGGAAAACATCGTGAGGAAACCAGCATATCTGAGAATATTTCGAAGGTATGAGAAGTCTGCCAACCCGCATTAGGCCAGCGTGGTGGACTAAGGCCTAACCCCTCTCATTAGTAGAGGAGGCCCGTGCCCAGCAGTGGGACAATGTTAATACAGGGCTAGTATAAAAAAAAAAAAAAAGGAAAATTTGCTGTAAGTTCGGATATGATTGAATGATCAAGAGAGTTGGAATATGTTGAAATACCAATATTAAAGTAAAAGCAAGATTTTAACAAGACAACGCAATTTTTTATTTTTAATTCATCAAAAACATAACAAGCTCCATAAATCAAGATGTGCTTTGAGCTATTCTACCTCCCATCTTCTCCTTCCATAACAGAACCAAGTGTATCACTTCTATGAGCAGGAAGTCCACTACTTAATATTTTTGTCGAACCGTTATGCTATGGAACAGTTTGACAGCTCGCGTTAAAACCTAAAGGAGTAATTGCGTCAAATAGGAAGTAATAATCTCTGGCCATTCTTGTGGTTACTTTTTGGAATCAGAGTAAACAAATTATTTATTAACAAGTCTATGGGCGGCGGTGACTACTTACCATCAGGTGGCCCGTCTGCTAGTCTGCCTATCGAGGCACTAAAAAAAAAAAAAAAAAAATTAAACAGCAGTCTATTTCAAAGTCAAAACCTTTGTTCATATCCAGAAGCGGATCTACTTAAAGACTTTTTTGGCTGCACCCCAGGACCCCGTGGAAACAAAAGAATCCTCAATTGAAAACAATAGCCGGCATTGTGAAAAAAAACGATTATAAGATGAGCAATTAAAGGAATTAGCAGTACAAAATGCAAAAAGGTCGCTTTATAATTTATATATCATAACTGCACATAACCTGTCAATTTACTTTGCAATAATTTCAGGCCCCTAAGTAGTATTCACGATCCGCCCCTGTTCAAATCTATACCTACACAATATTAGAACAGAAAAGTCTGTCTACTATCTGTATTTTTTTTATAATTTAACGGTCTTGGAAACAGGTCCTTTAGGCCTCTCTGTATTTATGTTAATTAGTTCGCGCATTCGACTTGTAACTTACTATTTATACCAGAACACGACTATCGTCAGGGTGGAGCTGCGAGCAAAAGTGACACTAGTCTAGTACTAGGCATTGGATATTATGAGTGTTAATTGGAACCTGTAGCAGAAAAGATCCAACTGACGTTTTCATACTTTTGAGTAAATGCAGATTGAAGATTGATAGCGAATTTAAAAATACTACTATGCAGTAACTAACTGAAAATTAGTTGGGTAATAAAACATGACAAGTTTTTATTAACCGACTTAAAAAAAGGAGGAGGTTAAAAATTCGTCGGAATCTTTTTTTTTATGTATGTTACCAGATAACTCGAAGACGCCTGGACCGATTCGAGTTTTTTTTTTTTGTTTAAAAGGGTATACTTCCCAGGTGGTCCCATTGGCACCAAGTCAGGATCTGATGATGGGATCTCAGACAAATCAAGGGCAACCCTCAAATTTTATAGTGACGCATAATTTGTTTTTCTTTGAAGTCGGTGTACTTTTTATGAATAAAAAAACTTTTTTTAGGTAGCTGTCACCTACTACTACTACTACTGCCGGATCTTTTGTGCACATATAACAAAAAAAAACTTGATTAGGAGATTATGACTATGTATTTAACTCGATTTCTTAAAAAATGTTGGTTGGATCTTATCTGCTTAACAGGGTCCAATTAAAAGTAACAAACACAACAAAAAATAATCCGTGATATGAAATCCGGAAAACCAGCATTCGCAGGTATCACTGAAGCGGTTATCGTATCGTGACCACGAAGCGCTCCGGCCAGTATCACGTAACCACCACGTAACAGTTACGTTGTGATTTGTTACTGTACGCGCGCACCGTTACGTTTCGTTTTAATGTTGGTTGAAAAAATGCATATGTCGGGAGCATTTCGCTTCAAGTATCATGATAGCGATAACCGGAACAATATTTTCCGGTTGCCTCTCCTTCGGAAATGCAATTCATGATCAAAAATAATGAAATATTCCTTTTTTTATGCCTGAATAGGCAGACGAGCACACGGGCCACGTGATGGTAAGTAGTCACCGCCGCCCATAGACTTCTGCAATGCCAGGGCACAGCAGGGCCGCTGCCTACCGTTTAAGGACTATTCCTAACAAACGTATCTATTTTATTGATATCGATATAAATTCAGCCGCTGGTGGATATTATTCATTTATTAGGTTCAGGATTGCAATGGGAGTGTACAACAATTATAGTAATATTCGAAAACATTAAAAACACAAAGTAATTTCTTTTTAACATGTGAATCCTGCAGTTTCGTACACTGTGTAGCCTTTATTATTGGAGCTTAGATTTATCAATCTGCTGGTGGTAGGATATTCATATCCGCCCGGATAGCGATCACCGTATACAGGGTGTAAAACCCGCCATAGTGGCACACGCAAGTGTATCACGTTCCGATTCAACCAGTATACATCCGGTTTTTGTCGTCCCGTAATTGGACGGCACTACGCTTACCAGGTGCAGAGTGGTCACTTTGCGTTGCAAGGATAAAAAAAATTGATATTAAACTGGGCGTAGAAACATTTAAAATAGGTATCGAAGAAAGTAAGGCCTTGTTATTTTAGCCGTAGTACACTATGACTACAATTAAAATCTTTTTCAAATGTGAAATATAATGACACTGTGTTAATTCAGCAATCCGACTTGCTTGTTCATTAGGTTTTTCCGTCATTGGCTTGAACTTTATTTTTTTTACAAACTAGCTGTTACTCGCAACGTCGCGGCATGAAAGTCACTTTTGTAAAATAAAAATAAATAAATTCGACAACAGCGCCACCTATCGAGCCCAATACTATCTGATCGTTCAAACTGTAACCAATCAAACACATATTATATAAAATTTCATTGTAATCGTTTGGGCGGTTTCGGATAGTAGCGTGTACGAACAAAATGACACGTAATTTTTATATTCTAAGATAATCAAACCTATAAGTTGATGAGTCATGTTCTAAAGCATAATCCAAATATTAGATTAACAACTACGCGAATTACAGTGCTGCATGATTTTGAAATTGTAATATCGCAAACTGCACTTGTAAGTAATTTCCCACGATAACCGCTAATTCTTGAGGTTTGACCGATTGCATGCGGTAAAGACGTGTCTGGAGTAGACTTGATAGAAATAGCAGTCAGGTTTCCTAAAATACATTAAATATACATACACACATACACACACACCTCTAATCCCCGAAGGGGTAAGCAGAGGTGTAACCAGTACCCCACTTTTCGCCGAATTTCGGTCCCATAATGTCATAGTGGGCGAGCCTATCGCCATACCGGGTAAAGATTCCAGACTCCAGGCTAATACTGAGGAATTTCTAAATAGAAACCTCAATATCACTTTACCCAACCCGGGGATCGAACCCGAGACCTCAGCACAGCAGTCGTAACGCATGCGCAATTACAACTGCGCCACCGAGGCAGTATTACTTTTAAATAGTAGGAACAAAAGACAACGGGAGAGTCATTTTTAGTTGTACAACTCCTAGAACCCTTTTATACATTTATTCATCTTTAGATCTTTCTTTCTTCACAGAAGCTGCAAGTTATATTTTTAGCATGAGGGTACGGAGAACAAAATAATCAGCGGTTAGAACATGGCGTGGCTCCAGCTACTTTCTTAAATCCCATGGCGGCAATGTCGGCCTTATCGGAAGACCGCTCCAGGGACCGAACTTGGGATGCTCTGAGTTTTACACCAAGCTACACTTAATATGTATGAGGCAAAAGGCGCCATATTCAAATCTTGATTCAATAAAAAAACCTCAAGCCAGTACTGCATGGCGGGTTATATTTTTTAAAATGAACCTTGTAAAAGGCAGTGTAAAGTGTCAACGCTAATACGATCCAACTTACTTATACTGTAACAAAGACGAAAAATTCAATATATTTTGAAACATTAATGTAATACTGCCTCAGTGCGTTACGACTACTGTGTTGAAGTCTTGCGTTAGATACCCGGGTAAGATAAAAGTGGTATTGGGTTTTTCTATCACGAAATATTCAGTATCAGCGCGGAATCTGGAATTGTGCTCCCCTATCAGTCATAAGACGGTAATACCTCTGCCTACCCTTTCGGGGATTACAGGCGTGATGCATATATATATATCAATCTAGCGCATTATTTATCAAATGAGGAACATGCTTTCACGTCGTTTCCAAGATAAATTATAAGAAAGTCATTGACCCCGCTGGACCGCGATTATGGCAAACGAGATTGAGCCAAAAAGCAGGTCGCCGCGAGATAACGTTAGTAAATTAATAATACCGCAAACTATTCCCGTAATATTGGTTATTTATATACCCTATGTGGTGGACTTAAGATTCATATTTGTCTATCATATAATACAAAATATCCAAATAAACAACAATAAATCACAAATTCAATAGCATATACTCTTTCATTGCAGAGTAATTTTTAACCAAATTAAGTGATGAAGCTTATCTACAGGCATTTTCGCGTTATAATAAAAGATGTAAGATTCTAGAATAATAAAGATTTTCATTATTTATAATAATATTTTTAGGATTATTTAACTAAAGAATATAAAAAAGAATAGAATATAAAGAATAGAAGAATATAAAATTAAAGAATAACTCCTATTTATACATTGCCCCACTGTCGGACACAGGCCTCCTCTTTTTTATTTTTTTTTCCCGCGGGGAAAATCCATCTTACGGATACCTTCTGGTCCTCGGGGGAGGAGAGATGGTTATGCCGGACTCACCGACCTTCCGACCCAGTTCGCCCGAAGGACTACTAGATCGGGACCCTAATCAATTTTCCTACGCCGGTGTACCGACTAAAAACCCCGCGGTAGCCTTCTGCAGCACATGTGGGACAATCCCGGGGGATCCTGAGTTTACCCTGGATTGCTGCCGGAACCATCCCTGTGCCGTACCTTTACGGCCCGTCTCTTCTTGGGCTAGATGCCCCCCACAATTTACAGTAGCAGCGCGATATTTCGCGCCGCCAACCGCCTCAGGGTCGCACCATGCAGATATATATGTAAAGGCCGCACATCCCCCGCTGTGCAGCCGCGACCCCTGACACAGGCCTCCTCTGCTAAATAGAGGGGTTAGGCTTTAGTGCACCAAAGCTTAATGTGCCTCTACAATTCTTATTTATAATTAACAGGTTCCCTCACGATGTTTTTCCCCCTTCAAGGGAGTGATAATGAACAATTAATACACACGTAACTTCAAAAAAGGTGTATGCATTTTGGACTGGTTTCGAACCTGTGACTTTCGTCTTTTTATATGTAATATAGAATATATTTTAAGACTTTTTTATTAACCAATACAAAAGTTATAAAAGTAAGTTTTAACTAGAATAACATTCAGATAAACTCATAACATTTGAATGACCTTCTAAAACCTTCAATCAACATGTACCTATAACACAAACAATACAAATAGGCTACCACGCATACCTAAGATATCAAATAACTCTCCAAGTTTTCTATACGTGTTCCGACACAGCGACGTATGCAGAGGAACAAAGTGGAGCCAAATCCTAGATCCACTTTGGAATAAACGAATATAGAACTATTCTGATTTCTGCAAAAATTTCTGCAGAATAGTTTCCTTCCTTTGCATTCCTTCCTTCCATTATAAATATTTTATAATTTGACAGCCTCCATGCGCAGCAGGCGAGTAGCCGGCTGTGAAACAAGAGGCCGCGGGTTCGATTCCCGCACCGAGACAAAAGTTTATGTGACGGAAAGCTATTTGTTTCGGGTCTGGGTGTTGTGGGACCGTAGTCTCTCGTAGTTGTTGATACCCACGATACAGGTTTGATCTAGTTTGGGGTCAAAACAATGTGTGTGACTGTTAGTACCTACACCCAACAGTTTATTTATTTATTATTTATAATAAAAATTCCGGAAATGTCTAGATTCTTACCCGACCAAGACTTTGCTTTAAGAGAGAGCTACGCCATCTAAAACTTCGCTGCCTTTAGACTTAAGTACATTTCTGTTTATTTACTTTTATCTACAAAATATGTTTTTTTTTTTTGGTCAGATAGAGCGTAACACGCAAAACCATTATAACAATGACCGTTACTAAGTATTAACTTCCGACACTTTCACACGTATATTACGTTCCTTGCAACCGTTTTGTATTTTTTAACCGAAGTAATTCATAATTTAAATTAAACCTTTTTTGTCTCTGTGTATGTATCAATCGTGCAAACTTAATCTTAGTAGCGGCTTACATATATGCATATGATTATTGTCTTTGATTCTTTCCTCGCGATTATTAAAGTGCAATCATTGTAATTATACAGCAAAACAAACAAATATCGAACTCATATAATGAAATAAATACGATAAACAGGTTTTTAGATATTCATCGTTTAAAATAAAAAAGTGGTCATTAATATTAATACCATGAAGAAAGTTTACTCACACACATACACTCACGCCTATAATCCCCGAAGGGGCAGACAGGTGTAACTAGTTCACCCACTTTTCGCCGAATTTCGGTCCCATAATATGATAGGCGAGCCTATCGCCATACCGGTCACATATTCCAGACTCCGGGATAATACTGAGGAATTTCTAGATAGAAAAACAACAGTTTACAAAATGATTATCTAAAAATACCGGAAATATTCCGAAATTACAAAAAAAACATGCGTATCCCTGGACTTTGTATACGATAGCCCCCGATGTCACTTTGCGCAATCCTGGGTCCGATCCTGTACGATTAATCACTTCATATTTATAAGTAACACCTTTTAACCTGAATTTGTAAATGGATTAAATTATTTTGTGAATAACTAATTATTAAAATATAAATGCCTGGATATATTAAATTGCACTGTCACCATGTTTATGTAAGAATACCAAATTTCAGCCTATTCGGGCTCCAAGAATCGGTTCAAAATTCAGCTGCAAATTTTGACCTAAACAAAATACATACGTAAATTGCAAGTTTAATAAAATAATAACGTATATGGGCTTAGCTTGCATATTACCACACGACAGGTGTCCGTCACAAATAACTATAAATACTAAGGCACTGCAATTAAAATGGACCTCGGCATTGAAGATGCTCTTTGGAACATGACTTACAAAGGTAACGGCAAATATCTTTGATAAAAAGCTGTTGGTCTTCGAAAACATTCAGAAGTCATACTGCTAATAAAATATACTCTTCCTTCTGAGAGTATTTAATATACTTTTAAACTGGTGAAAAAGTATTTTTGAATGAGAATGTATTGAATTAAACTTTATAATCAAAAAGACTGAACGCTGTCGTAAATAGATAAAAATAAAACCGAAACAAAACATTAAAAACAAATGAATGCGTTATTAGTACAGAATGTAATCAAAAGTGCTGACAACTCCATAAAAATGACACCGGCGACACACGTGCAGTAAACATAGACATTTTATGTGACATCAATACCAAATAAAAGAATTAAAAAACAATGCTTACTCGAATAAATTCCTTTTTTAAATAAATGTGCTCACAAGACGCGCGAAGGCAACAGTTCGTACACTTGACAAACCTCCGTTTAACTGGTACGTGTATATACACTGACACACAAAACGCGACTGGCCAGTCGACTACACCTCCAACCTTGTTAAACTTGTGCCGGAATAAAAAGTTAACTTTCTAAATTCAAAATTCGCGAATCCATCGAACGGACAGGTGAAGCTACCAACCGACGAAGGAATAGACGTCCAACAATAGCTGCTGTGTGAAAACTTCTTATATTGGGTTGAACAATGGATGCCGTAGTTCAAGCTCCCTGCTCCCTTACCGTGCCCTTGGCTATTCAATGTGGTATACAATAAGAACAATTAAACACGTTCAGACTGCTCGAAAGAACTATAAAGGAGTATTAGCAAATATTCTTAAATTTTTTGACGAACTGGTAGAGCTATCAACTCTTTTGTCAACATTATACTTGAACTAGTTTAGTACTACTATCTCCCAAAAAACCGGCATGAAGTAACAATTTGCCATTGAATTTGGTACGGTGGATGATATTTCCGCAGGATCACCCTTTTCTTTCTAATCCCATTACCCAACCAATAATTTTTCTAACAAAGCGTGTATTCATGGGCGGTGAAAAATCGCTTATCAGCAATTCATTAACTAATTGAATGCCGATTAAAAATTGTTTATTTCAATAATTCCCGTAGTAGGTAACTATTTAATAGAACACCTTCGTTCTTTTATGTTCGCCTAGAATTTGCCCGCAGCTTCGTTTGCATATTTATGTTTAACAGTATTCTATGTCCAACAGAAAAAATAAGTAAATGTATCCAACAATTTACTGATGGCAAAATATTTCGCAGTCACGATAATCAAACCTACAACAGGAATATAATATAATGGAACATCTTTAAAGTTTATTTAATTTAAGTAAGTGTTCCCACCTTCCTATGATCCTGGGTCGTTTACGCGTAATGTGAAGAAGCTAAACAGCAGGCCGGCATGTTTGTGTTGAGTAGTGAGAGATAGACTGTCTCTCGCTACTTGATACTCTATCTGGACGGCACTGCACTAACCATCAGGTGCAGTGTGGTCACTTTGCCGCGCCAGAATATAAAAAAGTCGATAGTTTATTTGAATGATCTTTGAATAAACAAAAAGACATATGAAAATACTTCTAGATTTACAAATGTTTAATAATAGGTAGGATAACATACCGCACCTTTTGGGCTCCACATAATTGTGGAGGGGGTGCGGATTCCCATCGGCTGTAAAATGAAGTACTTGGGATTGATTCTGGACAGCCGATGGGATTTCCGTGCCCATTTTGAGGAGTTGTCGCCGAAATTGGTGCGGGCGGCGGGCGCGCTCTCTCTCTCTTGCCGAAATTTATACGCCGGAGTCGTGCGGTCAATGGCCCTGTACGGATGTCCCGTATGGGCCGAGTCCCTGAAAGCCCGCTGCGTCACCTTGCTGCGCAAACCGCAGCGTTTGGTGGCGCAGCGAATAGTAAGGGGCTACCGCACGGTCTCCCACGAGGCGGCCTGCGTATTGGCCGGCACACTCCCTTGGGAGTTGGACGCCAAACTCCTCTCGTCAGCGTTCCTCTGGCGTGAGGAGGCGTCCAGCCGCCGTCAGGAGAGACTGGCCCCGAGGGAGATTGCGGCCCGGTTTCGCAGAACCGCCGTGGAGGAGTGGCATTCCAGGCTGGAGAGCCCGACTGGGGGCTTGAGGACTGTCGCGGCAGTGCGTCCTGTCCTAAAGAGATGGCTAGACAGGCGCCACGGAGCGCCTACGTTCCGACTGACACAGGTATTAACGGACCATGGGTGTTTCGGTTCCTTCCTGTGTCGGATCGGAAAGGAGGTGTCCGCCGTGTGCCACCACTGTGGCAACTGCCGCGAGGACACGGCCCAACATACGTTGGAGGAGTGCCCAGCCTGGGACGAAGAGCGCAGCGCTCTCAGAGCAGTCGTCGGAGGAGACCTCTCGCTGCCGGCCGTGGTGTCGTCCATGGTCGCCAGCCGGAGGTCCTGGCGTGCGGTGGCCCACTTCTGCGAGAACGTCATCTCGCAGAAGGAGAGTGCTGAGAGGGATCGGGAACGATATGATCCCTCCCGCCGCCAGAGAAGACGTAGGAGGCGCCGGGTTGACGACTGACCGGCGTCTCCCGCCCTGTGGAATGGGGGCGTTTGAATTCCACCACGGTAACCCCTGCCTGTCGTACGAGGCGACTAATAGGGGCCATCGGGGGTCGCGGGCGCGCAGCGGAGGGCTGTCAGCCCGTATCGATGCACTCCCAAATTCGGAGCATCGTGCGACCCCGAGATGGACGGCAGCGCGGGTGGTAAGGCCTCGTTAGCTGTCGTTTTTCGGTGCGCGGGGGCTCCTTAGCCCTCCATGGAGATGGGCTGCTACGCAGCACCGCGCAGGGGCGATTCCGGCTGCAATTCTAGCACTCCTTAGAATACCCCGGGATCGCTCCGTAAGCGCCGAAGAAGGCCACCGCGGGGTTTTAGCTGGTAGTGTCGGGTGGGTTGTATATAGGGGTTAGGGACTCGGCCCAGCGGCAGCACGGATAGCCATCATCCGTGCGAGGGGGATGCTGGGTCGTAAGACCGGCTAGTCCAGCATACCCGTTTTATTCTTAATCCGCTTCCCTCCGGAGCGGGCGGCAGTAATAAAACGCTTTCCCCGCGACAACAACAAAAAAAAAAAGGATAACATACCGCCTTTTTATTGCTGAAATTAGAAAAGTACCAGCTTACATTTTTTTCTATTGTAATATTTGTTTCACAAAATCAGTATCACAATGCTTTACATGTCGTGTAATGTGATCATAAAACGGCAAATGTTACAAAAATTCTGAAAAATTATATCGAATACGGAATAAAATCTAAATTTCAACACACATCGTAAAAAGTTCAATCTATGTTACTTTATTGTTTTCCATTTATTACCGCGTATAAAATGTTATTTCAAATCGTCGTTTGAAAATGTTAAGTTGGGTAAAAGTCTATTTATTGGTGAATATTTATTATGTAGTTGTAGAGTCGGCAATACCGAGTTTAAGCGTCCGTAAAAGTAAGTATAACATGGTAACAATGTTTATCCCCGTCTCCCTACTGTGGAAGATATGGTTTTTAGAACTTAAGACACATTCTAAATTAGGTTCTTGCAAGTTGCTATTCCGCTCAAAGGGACGAAAATATTTTTCAGTTACTACCATTTAAAACTCTACTAAAGTCTTAAAGTTAATTGTGCTTATTAATAAACAACCAGTGGCCAGATTTCCGCGAAGAAATTCCGCGGTAGAGACTGATCAGTATTTTTGCACTTTGAATTGAATTGGCTCGATCGTAGGTATACCTAACTATCAAAATATGCTAGCGGTAATTTATAGTACCGTATTTAGTAACCCAGAAAGCCGTAATAGTCGCTGAATTTAAAATTCCAATTAATTAAAGCAGCAATTATAAAAACCGATTAAAAACAACGAATTGTTTCGTGGTTTGGTGTGTTGACATTCTTGATCGTTTGAATCAAAAACTATCGCAGTGTTCGTGATATTCTTACAAATTGAACAGGGGAACACTTTTACGTATTTAGGGTTCTAACCTAAAGATATTTAAATATCTCATAGAAAATGCATATAGTCTTCTAATAGGTCATACGACAATTCATGCGAGTGTTGTCTTGGGAAATAATTTATGTTATTGCAGTCGACAGGAAAATAATAGCTAGGAAACGGCAAGACACTTTAGAAATGTGTCGCATATTCACAGAAGAAAGCGACAAAATTAAGTACAACGAACCTAATAAATTAAATCAATTTGATAAGAAAGTTAAGAACAGAAAGAAGAGAGACGTCAGCAATCCTATATATTCTGTTAATCCAGCACTTAATGAAGAAGATGAGAAACGAGTTGAAACTATAGTAGATAAACTTTATGATGATATGGAAGAGAGAGGGGAACGAGTAAAATACCGGCATCAAAGTATATCCACAACTACAGTCGCTGTAACAGTAAGTTGTAAATCTCTTACATTTTAATAAAAAAAATGTAATCACACAATCCTAAGTACGAATAAAGTTCATGGATTAGACTATCTGGCTTTTGTTTGCGCTTACAACAATCAGTTAATTAACAAATACTAAATAAAAAAAACTCAATTATTCGCTAGCTGTGGTAAGAGATAGCGAATTATAGCACGTTTTTTTAAATGAGTTAGTAGATTTTCTCCAATCAAAACAGTAGCTGTTAATCATGAATATAAGCATATTCATGAAAAACAGTTTTTACAAAATTGTTAAAACAGTTACAGTACATTTAAAGAATTGAAGCACTAAATTTAATGCAAATTTTCAGATACATAAATTGAAAATCAGATTACAATTTTTTATTATTCAGTGGAGTCTAAGCCATTGTTGCTGTCGCTATGCCATTATGGATTTAGTTATTGGGATCAACATGGTTAAATTCTTCGCAGTTTTATATTTTCTTTAGACTATGCCAAGCCTTCGTATTATACTAGTCTCTACTATCACTCCAGTTTTACTCGGTGGTAATGGTCTTGTGCTGAGATTTGTATTATCATTTATGACGATTCATAGATACCGAAGAATGTCACAGCTAGAAGATTTAATTTTGCACCGGCAGAGCTACTAGGACCTTTGCCCGGAACCCAGGATGCTCTGGCTCACGCACCAGAAGAGGATTCTTTCGATAAGAGTGTAGCTAAGTTTCCACGTGGAATCGTACCTTACTTCATTGATTCCAAAACATATGGTGAGTATTAAAATACTTGGTATCTATTCAAATTTTGCCAATATTTAAGCACTTCTTGTTCGCAATTTCTTGTCCTCACTGAAAGATTACGACAAAAGCTAATGGTGCATGATCATTCATTATACTTGACACACTGTCTGGTTTGCCGATTGTAATTAAAAGCATCTTTAGTGATACCCAAAATAGTACACAGTAAGGATCAATACCAATGAGCACTGTCATTAGTATTGATCGTTAGAAAAAAATCTTCTAAGTTTCTCGAAATGTGGTTAAAGATTTTGTTTTCCATATTGAATCATTACCACATTTTACAAAACATATTTCAAGTTACATTTGCATGATGAGATATGGCATAATATTATATTTTTTCTTATAACACCTATTGATAGATTTTAGACATTGATAGACGGTAGATCCTCCTCCCATATACAAAAGTCTATCTGGACCGAAAAGATTTCTATTTCTGCTACTACCATAAGTAGCGGTACGTAAGCATTATTGTGTTCCGGTTTGAACGCAGTAGATTTACTGAATATCAATATCTCGGAGTGCCGATCATATCGCAGTTACACATAGTGCTTTGTTGTCCAAAATTCTGAATGCTAAGGCACTTGTTTATCGAAAGAAGTGGCTATATACCACCAGAATAGTCACGTGCTCGACTCCTCATTCAGACAAAAAAATAAAGTAGCTTTATATGAGTATATATACTCCCTATTTAATTTTGTTCCGTCTAAAATTTACAGCTAACGTCGTTAATTGTGATTTTAGCAGTAGGCTTATAATATGATTACTTTGTTGCATTCCTATTTTAGATGCTGACTTAGCAGATATAATAATGAAAGCTTTCGACTACTTCGAGAAAGCTACTTGCATTCGTCTGCAGAAACTACGTGAAAGGCCGACAGACAGAGAGTCTCTTAAAAGTGTTGGCTGGCTGTACATCACGAATCCTTCGGGAATACGACAGTGCGTTCACAGTAATGAACGTCGAAGAACTAAAGGAGTTCAGGCTAGTTTATAGTACTATTTTTAAAATAAACTGCACAGATTCAAATGATTTATGAGATTGCATAGATAACGCTAATCTTATAATCGTTTATTGGCCTAGTGGTTAAACAAAAATGTTTCTCCACACCTCGCCTGAAGATCCTAATGATGCGAGCTAAAGAGGGTGTATGAACCAGGAGCAGAGCCTTTTTTTTTTTTTTTTTTTTTTATTGCATAGTCCGACAAACGAGCATGTGGCTCACCTGATATTAAGTGATCTCCACCGCCCATGAACATCCACAATACCGAAAGTATCATGTATGCGCTGTCGGCCTTAAAGGACAGGAATAGGGATTAGGGAAGGGAAGGGGGAATCTGGGCCTCCGGATATCTCACTTACCATACGAAACGCGACAGTAAACTGTCACTTTACGTTAGTTTTCTGTGAGACAGTGGTACTACGCCGGTCGAGCCGGCCCATTCATGCTGCAGACAAATATGTCTACAGCGTGGCTCTACCACTATAATGCCTTAATGGAGTGTCTTGTGGGAGATGGTAGAGTTCTCATATGCGTGTCTATCTGGATAGGTACCAATGCTTTGTCTATCACCCAGCTGCAGTATATAAGCAATATTGTATTCTGCTTTGAAGCACATTAATCAGTAGCTACTGGAAATTGTAAGATTTAACAATTATATCTCGGGCTAAGAGTGCAGTGCCAAGCAGTACTTTTTAATTCGAAGTTTTGGATTTTACTACTGTTTATGAGCAGAAATAGTTCTTATCATCAAGTGAGCGACCTTCTACTCTTTATTCAATAAAATAAAGGAAAATAAAAATACTATAGCAGTTGATTTCTTCATCAGTATTTATATTTTGACTTAGATGGTGGTGTTTGGCTACGACTGTATGTCCCTCGGTGACATAGCACACGAGGTGATGCATGTGCTCGGTTTCTCGCATGAACACACCCGTTCTGACAGGGACCAGTACGTGACAATCATGTGGGACAACATCAAACCAGGCTAGTATTTTTCAAGTTCTTGCGTTCTTTGTAATTGACAGAGAACTTTTTGCATCTTCTTAAGTGTGGATCAATTAATTTTGACACTAAAATTGATATGTTAATTAGATATAATTAATTCATATTTAAACGAGATAATTAATATGGTAATGAACAAAAACTTGTTGACTGCACATAAAAATCGAAACCTTGACCCAGAGTACAGGCTCACAAAATTGGACACCTACTGGAAATTTATAGTGACCCAACTAAGGTCGCGACATTTTGAATACCTTTTTTATCGTGCATAATTACATGACTCAAATACAGACAAAAACTGTTACATACATATACACTCACGCATGTAACCCCCGAAGGGGTAGGCAGAGGTGTTACCAGTACACCCACTTTTCGCTGAATTCATGACTGTCATATAGCCATACCAGGCACAATTCCAGACTCCGGGCTGATACTGAGTATTTCTAAATAGAAAAACCCAATATCACTTTACCCGCCCGGGATCGAACCCGAGACCTCAACACGGCAGTCATAACGCATGCGCAATTACAACTACGCTACCGAGGTAGTCACAATGTGTAATATGTGTAATAACTCACTTACGTACTAAACAAATCGCACCTAGCGAGTTCTCTTAAATCTTCGAGCTTAAAATATCAACCATACATATAATAAATCGTATATTGCAGGTTACAAAAAATATTTCGATCTCAGTCAAAGTGAATATCAAAATATCGTAGAAAGCCTTCCATACGACTACACGAGCGTTCTGCACTATCCTCCTCGAGCGTTCTCCAAAAACGGCCAAGTCACCATACAAACCGAGGTAGTTTCACTTGAGAGTCGCTTTCTTGTGACTTAATCAATATTATCTAGTGGCTGGTGATAGGATATTCATATCCGCCCGAATAACGACCACAATACACAGCGTTCCGGGATCAGCCAGTGTACATCCGGTTTTTCTCGGGGGTCTAGAGTTGGGGTACAATGTTTGACCATTTTGCGGCCTTCTGAGTACTCTGACACCTAGACCCTGACACCTAACTAGACCCTCGACCGCTTCTTCACCTTCTTGCCCATGGCGTAGTGTGAAAAAGCAGGCTGGCATGATTGTGTTGAGTAGCGGAGGATAGATCGTCTCTCACTACTCGATACTCTAATTGGACCGCACTACGCTTACCATCAGGTGCAGTGCGGTCACTTTGCCGTGCCAGGATAAAAAAAATCTTAATTTATGTGGATTATATTTAGACTATTCAAATATGTAAAATAATGTTTGTATGTAAATAAATTAATACTATCTTGCCTTTCAGCATGTTACTTTTATGAATCCTTTTTTCGTATGTTCTCAGCCTGGAATCAAGATAGGTCAACGGGATGGTCTTAGTGAAATCGACATCGAGAAAATTGGCCTTGTCTATTCAAATGAATGCGTAAAAAGAAACAAAGAATACCTTTTAAAAACATGCCCCAGTGTAGTCAAATCAGACACACAAGTCAAAAACGTTTCACAATTTGAAATCGAGAACTATTTCAAAGAAAGATTGTGGCCATTTGGCATTGTCAATTACAAACTGAGGGACAAAATGGAGTTCTGTGAGTTACAATGCCTTTTATTTTTATTTATGAGTGGGAAAATTGATTACTCAAGAATTTAATAAACATGTAATTTAATGATTTTGGTAATTAAATACCAACGATAAACGAAATTTTCTCTTATAAGATTCAAGGAATCTAACCTTATTGACCTATTTGATAGAGTGCACTGGGAGTCTGTGTAGGCAGGATTATAGGAATAAAATAATATAGCATACTGTAATTTTTAAATATATGATGGTTTTTATTAACAAAATTTTACACAAAAAGTAATATAAAACTTCAATAAAAAACAAATTATGTGTCCCTATAAAATTTGAGGGTTCCCCTCGATTTTGCTGAGATCCCATCATCAGATCCATTCTTGGTGCCAATGGGACCGCCTGGGAAGTAGGTATACCCTTTTAAACAAAAAAAGGATTTTCACGAATGGGTCCAGGCGTCTTCGAGTAATCGGGGAACATACATAAAAAAAGATTCCGACGGATTGAGCACCACCTCCTTTTTTTGAAGGCGGTTAATTAAAGAAATTGGCGACATTTTTACAGCTGCTGAAGAAAGAGAAAACATAAATGCAGTTATGAGGCACATAGAAAAAGAAACTTGTATAGAATTCAGAGACGTTTCCGCAATCAAAGATGAATCTGACACAGAAATGCCATCGGTTAAAGAAGAAAAACTAGCAAGTGCAAGTAACTCTCTTGAAGAAAGCAAACCATCAAATTTTATTCAATTTAAAGTTTCCGACGATAATATCAATAAATCTAGTACAGAAAATGAGATAGTAAAACTCACACCCGATTTCAATGATAAAAGTAAAGCTGAAAATGTTAATGCACAAAGGAGAAATGGTACATGGTATGAGAACCAACTAAAAATTAAAAACAAAAATATACAAACTGAAAACAAACTAAAAATTGGAAATAAAAGTAAGTGCATCTTGTATCATTTAATTTGAAATTCAGATTTCGGTTTATGAGCTGTTCAAAATTAGACTTGGCTCAATTATGGAAATAAGTTTTTAATATCTTTCACTTTTAAAATAACTTTATGCACATTTAATACACTTGTAAAATGTTCATCTTACATATTACTTATTACAATATAATTTGAAATTAAAGAATGTCTAAGTGTTGTTTCAACAAAATCTTGTATCTTTTATCTTTTACACATTTCAATCTACGTTTAAGTATTAAAAGACAATATTTTTATTTTGTCATATACAGCAACAAATCCCAAGCCCTTGAAGAGAGTAAAACGAAAAGTACCGCTCTTGTCTCGAAGACATGCGAATGACATACTAGTGCTGTCTAGGTCATTAACACCAGGTTGTGTATGCCCTCCTCTCGGTCGCCCTAATGGCTACAAGGTATGTAAAAATATATAGGTAGAAATCACAGCATGTTATCGTACAAGGGAAAATATATAAAAGTAATCTGGAAAATAGAACTAAACGCCTTCAAGCAATGTAACTTTCGATTTCTAAAAGGAATTTAAAAATATCGTCTCACTGGTTTAGTGGTAGCTTACTGAGACTCAGAAATGGGCGAATCTTTTGTTAAATTTTCGTGTCATGTATTACCAATTTGCATTTGATTTTCTCTTTGAAATTTCTGAAGGTATTTCTACCCAAGATTTGAATTTGTTCCCGATATGGCGTCAGTCTCAACACATATGACATCACTAGATGTTGCCCTAGGCTCCGCCCGCGCGGAGGTTATTTTTGGAAGAAGGTATACAATCCGTAGAGGCATCATAAGCTATTACACCTTTCTATATTTTGCTATCTTATAGGAAGCGTCTTCTATGTCATTTTCGGATCCCTAAACTGTCACTGTGCAAAAAATCATGTCGATCCCTTGCTCTGTGAAAAACTAAACTATCCCACGGGAACTGTACATTTTTCCAGGATAAAAAGTAGCCTATGTGCTATTCCAGAGTATAATCTATCTCTGTGCCAAATTTCAACCAGACCCTTCCAGCCGTTGTAGCGTGATCGAGTAACACGGTTTTTCGGGGTCTAAAGTTGGGGTACAATGTTTGGCCATTTTGCGGCCTTCCGAGTACTCTGACAATAGACCCTCGACCGCTTCTTCACCTTCTTGCCCATGGCGTAGTGTGAAGAAGCAGGCCGGCATGATTGTGTTGAGTAGCGGGGGATAGATCGTCTCTCGCTACTCGATGCTCTAATTGGACCGCACTGCGCTTACCATCAGGTGCAGTGCGGTCACTTTGCCGTGCCAGGATAAAAAAAAACATCCATTCATCCATCCAAACATTCGCATTTATAATATTAGTAGGAAAGTAGGATAGGATACTAGTTACACCCCTACCTGTACCTGCGACAACACAGGCGTCAGCTTATGTTTATTATTATCACTTTTATAAATCTTACTGCAATATAAGTTTTCGTAAGACGAGAACACGAAATATTTTGCAAAATAGAGAGTTTGAATATTAAAAATTGTACACTCGAACCTGACTAAGATTTCATAAAAACCGTCAACTTTCCCTAAAAATTATATTCCCCCTTATATTCCAGGTGCTAGAAATCAGCACGGACTGTTTCAATTCAGTGAATGATCTACTGCACCTGTTCGTACACGTGCTAGGCTTGGATCATCAGCACAACATGCACGATCGGGACTCCTATCTGCATATAGTATGGCAGAAACTAACTCCAGGCAAGATTTCTATAGATTATTATTCCTTAAATCTATGTATTGTTCAATCTACAGGCAGCATTTATCAAATTGTGTCATTGCTGTATACATGATTCAGTAGAATTTATATATTTAGTTAGTTAATATACTTATTTAAACATTTGATTACATTTTGACATTAAACAAAAATTTACTTGGTAAATGAAATACTAATCCGTTTATTACATATACACATATCCTCGAAGGGGTAGGCAGAGGTGTAACCAGTAAATACATCCACTTTTCGCCAAATTTATTACGGTCCCATAATATGATAGGAGCGAGCCTATCGCCATGCCGGGCTCTATTCCAGACTCCAGGCTGATACTGAGTATTTCTAAATAGAATAACCCAATAACACTTTACCCCATCCGGGGATTGAACCCGAGACCTCAGCACAGCAATCGTAACGCATGCGCAATTACAAATGCGCCACCGAGAGAGTCCCTAATCAATTAATAAAACATGAATTGTATAAAATAAAGCAAAACAAGTAATACCATAATTAGTACAAAGATTCTTTCTTTGGATCAATCAATTCGTAACTTGAACGAACTGACATTATGTTACTTCGTTATTTTAATGTCAAAAAGCATTGGTTTAAAATACGGGTCAGTGTCAATTGTTCACTATAATTGGCAGTCATTATGCGAACAGGTTCTCGAGTAAAATATTTTTTTATGTCATATGCAACCATACAATACCCACGTTTTTATCATGAATGACGAATGGAAGTAGCTAAAGTCGCTAAATAAGAAGTAAATTATAATAATTAATATTAAAATAATAGCACGTGATCATTGACATATATTCGTAGTACATATTATTATAGATAGTATAGTACATTTTAATATCACGTGCAGCGGCACGTGATATTAAAATGTTCCGAAAACACAATTAATGGTATATTATTTTCCCAGTGAATTAAAGAATAAGTGTTGAAGTGTTCATTTCGTTCATTTGTTTCATTTTTGTACATAGTTGCATCACCAATATTTTTTATTATTATTATTCTATTCCGCACTAGATCTTACATAGGTTTTTAATTTGAAAACATCAGTTGTGTTCGTTAAGTTTTTCGTTCAGAAATGTATGTTACAAATTCCTTTATTTTACTTCTAAACAGATATCAAAGAAGAAATGAAACAAAAACTCCCACCAGCAGCATCAATAGGCTTTCCATACGATTATCAAAGCGTTATGCACTATCCTTGGCTGCAAATCAAAAATGGCGTCACGAGCATTATGTATCCGATTTGGGTATGTATGTTTACATCATTATTAAAGCCTAATCATGTTATTATTTAAAAACTGGTTGCATAATAATGAGCTCCAATCATCCTTGGTCAAAAAAATATTTTTAAAAGTACTTTAATTTTTAATTATTCCAATCTTATAATGATAAATTGAATTAATTATGGAAATTAATTATACTATACATGAAATAAAAAAATATTTTGAAATTGGAACTACTATTTTTTTCTAGAACGATGGATGGGCAATGGGACACTGGCAAGGGCTAAGCTCTATGGACGTGCAGAAGTTAAACCTCCTTTATTTTAACCAATGTGTCAGCCGAACGCAACAGGCATTTAATTAAAATCTTAATATTAGTAGTATTATAAATATCAACAATAAATATATGGCATGAGAATAAAACATCTGTATGAACGTTCTGAATCGTATTTTTCACGCTTTTACAGTTTAATACATTTAAATAAATATAATAATAAATACACCCAACAGTCACACACATAGTCCTGATCAACCCTGTATCGTGTGTATCAACAAATACCAGGGACTACGGGCCCACAACACCGAGACCCGAAACAAATATCTGTATGTCACACAAACATTTGTCTCGGTGCGGGAATGGAACCCACGGGCTCGTTCCACAGCCAGCTACTCACCCGCTGCGCCTCGGGGGCTATGTCAAAAAATAATGGACATGTAGGCGTACGTACGTCGCAGTAGTCACATAAATTAGCTCCAAGAAATTCTTGGAAAGACTGCACCCAATCGCAATGTTATCAGAAATAATCATTTTCAGATTTTTTGTGACAATAGAGTTTCTGTAGGTGTTCTGGATACATTTTGGATATTGCTAGCAAAAATAATCAATAGAAATAAAACCCATCGCGCCCGTAATCTTCACTTCAGCCACTTTTATACGGCATTAAGCTATCAAATCGTCAAGCTCACTGAAGCAAGCAAAAACTTACAATAATTATATGAAAATTTATAATAATACTTATAAACATTTTGTAGAAGTTGGTTCATTGCGTTTCAAATTCCAATATGATGCAAAAAAATAAGTTCTTCATTTAAAGCTATAATAATAGTAAAGAAAAATACATATTTCTAAAATCGATCGTTTTTTTATCTCGAGAAGAGCACGGTGGTATAAATTACGTATATTGCAGTTTAATCTTAGGAATTAAATAAAATTTTAATCATAACTAAAAATACTTTTATTTATAAATTGTAATTACCCTTACACTATTAGCTACAATGGCTTTCGAATAATCTTTATTTCTATGCCAGTTCTATTCTTCACCATCTCGACTTTCAGAGCCTGTAGAACGGTTTTCTTCGTCGGTATCTACACTTTCCTGCGATTGGGGATTTTCAAACCGATCTCCTTGATTACCAACGCCAGGACTTTCATGCAGAACATTCTTACATGTATCCAATATGTCTCCAACCTTACGTTTGTTGCACTCGTGTCCAAAATATAAACGCAGTTTCATTTTATCAAGTTGTGATAAGTTTTCAGATGGATTTATTACTAGACCAGGTACCTGTAACGCAATGACATTTTAGAGACACATAGCATACGTTGCTAGATTATGTGTGACATGACGTCAGGCAGCTGTTTCAGTTGTGCAGTTTCATCTTCAACTTGCGTTTTCCTTTGAGGTACACTTTTCTGATCACCGTTTGGCAAGCGATTATAATTTATAGCTGTTGCTCGCGGCTCCGCCCGCGTGGAGGTCATGTTTGGGAGAAAAAGTATACAATACTAGTTCACCACACCACAGTTTTTTTTATGGCTACAAGCACTGTGTTGCTGTGCTACGCCAAAAAACACACAACAGTTTATTGGGAAAAACTGAAACTTCTGAAAATGACGGGAATGTGATGTGACGTTTTATTTGTGACTAGCTGTTGCTCGCGGCTCCGCCCGCGTGGGGGTCATGTTTGGGAGAAAAAGTATACAATACAAAATACCAATATTCATGCGTTTAACTTAAAAATGACGGATTTTCATACAAACTTTCATTCCCTATTTTACCCCCTTAGGGGTGGAATTTCCAAAAATCCTGAAACATATATTTTTTATTTTTAACTAAAATGCCAAATACTAATTTTCATGAATTTAACTTCAAAAATGACGGATTTTCATACAAACTTTCATCCCCTATTTTACCCCCTTAGGGGTGGTATTTCCAAAAACCCTTCCTTAGTGGATGCCTACGTGATAACAGGTACCTACTGTCAAAATTTCAAGTCTCTAACCCCAGCCGTTTAGGCTGTGCGTTGATCGATCAGTCAGTCAGTCAGTTTCTTCTTTTATATATACAGATTTCCATTGTTTTGACAAATGCATGCGCTATGGCACTTTACAGATACCTCAGAGGAAGGAGCAAGTTCAAAGCGTACCAACTATCGCAATAAAAACATTTATGGAATCAACTACATTGGGCTACAAATTCAGCGTGGTTATGATCCAGATATCGTTCCGATGCGTTACATGTCAAGAAATACATCAAAATAGATACCTATATTTTAAATTAAAACCATTACTTAATTACACTAATTGGTGTACATATTCTTATAAAATGAACCTAAACTACTATAGCAATTAAAAACACATGACGAAATGAACTATTGATTTTCTTCATTACTTTTGGAATTTTCCTTGTTCGCCGCAAAGCAACGATCTTGGTGTTATATTCGGCTTGAAAAATAGAAATGACGGTTCGATTTCTACATCGGGAGATGTTTGAGTAAACTCTCTCTCTTCATTTCTTTTCTGTTTTTCTCCAAACGGCGCACACATAAAAAGTTTGAAAACCCATCGTTAAAATTCGCCAACTACGACTTTGTATTGTGTTTTGGCCGCTAGATTCCTTTAAATTAATGACAGTAAGCCATTCTTCAAATATTTTACTCCAAATAAGTCCTTCAATTTTAATTTAGTCGCATACCTTTAAGTACGAGTATTAAGTGTATTGTCTAAATTTACCAAAGGCGCTATAGTCGCTCCTCCGTTAGCGCTGAAGGCTCTATCATGGAAGTGCATGACACTCATCGGGTCGTACTCTACCATAGTTTTAGTTCGATCTGCTTGAAGCTGAATCCGAAATAAAGGTCTGTATTCTGGAAACAGTTATGAGAATATTATTCCACTGTGATTTAGTTGTTTTCTAAGTGATAGGGCTACGGTATAGATCTTTCTTTAGTATCTATGGAGCACACAACAAGGGTAGTACCAGAATCTCACAGAAAACTGACCGATCGCGATAGCAGCAGCTTAGATATTTCGCTTCGAAAGATCGGAAACCTAAAATGAAGTACAGTACTTCCAAATATAATGGCGATCATCAACGGACGCAAGATTATAGTTTTCGTCTAGTGCCGCTGTTGATATGCTGTTACTACCTACACGAATATATTGAGCAAAGACCTGTGCCTAATATAGTGTTAGAGCAAATGTTGTTTAGGCGTCTGTCGTCGATTGTTTGTTTTTGCAGCAACAAAATAATACAATCTAATAATACTAGCCCTATATTAAACGTTGTCCCACTGCTGGGCACGGGCCTTCTCTACTAGTGAGAGGGGATAGGCCTTAGTTCACCATGCTGGCCTAATGCAGGTTGGTAGACTTTATTTTAGAAGAAAATCTTATTTAAGTGAAATTAACTAACTTGGTTGAACGTTCTGCCATAATATCCTTACGTATTGGTCCCGATGCGGATGCGATACTTCATCTTTAAAGCCAACGCCGTGAAGAATGGAATGGAGAACATCCCGACTCTGCATGCATTCGAAACCGAGTACTATCATCTAGGGCATGAGGAAGATTTTCCGTTACTAATCAAATTGTATTGAATAATAGTTTTCGAATTGGATTCTTTAAAATAGGATACAACGCAAACTTCCAAATGATTGACTACAAGACATTTCTATTTTTAAAGTTGTGAAGCCTCTATGCAGACAGCTTTGTCTACAATATGATTCATCCACATTTTCACAGAAAGTTTCATAGTGATGGAAATATCTGAAGCCTGAAATCATCCTTCAATTTCCAACCCCCATTTCTTTTGAGTCTGGCAATGCACCCATTACTATGGTTGTCTATGGGCGATGGAGAGCCCTTTCCATCAAGAAAACGACTTGTACTGTACAGTTATAAAAAAAATTATACCTCCCACGCCATGACAACGCATCTAAGTGGATTTGCTAACAAAATGTATGCAGTTCATTAGTGGATATCTCATGTGGCGTTCATTTGCGTAGCCAATTAATTTTATTGGCAACAGGGCCTGGAGGGTTACTCTTAACACTCGATTCCAATTTAAAATTGGGATTGGGTTCGAAAACTGCACAATGGGCACTCTTGAACGCAACACTAGCGCACGATTTAACTGAATACGGCGGAATTTTTAGTAACTAAATGAAATAGAGTATTTACGATCGCTATTTCGTAAATATTCTATTTCATTTAGTTGAGTGAGTTAGAGTTGCAATATCTACTAGATTGGAATGTAAACTGAATCGAGTTCGAGATTGGAATTGATTTCAAGAGTAGGCCTACTGGGTGGGCAGTCATGGGGGCCCAGAAAAAGAAACTAAAGCAAGAGCTAAAAGCCAATAGAAGGTGCAAAGCAGATTTTGTTCGTTACTTTATAACGGGAATTCACATGTCTCAAAACTACACAGAAAAGTATACAGAATTTGTCTTCTAGTAGTCTTTAGAACCTTCTCGAAATGAAAACGATTGCTAGCCTTTCGAAGTACAAAAAGATTTTAATACAAAAGTAGATTTATGATCAACTAAAATGAATGTATTACCAGTTCACCATCTTTCCCAAGCACCGGCTCGTGAACACATTCCCGCTCTTGAGACGGATTGGTGAAATGAAGCCAAGAGCCATTACTTCTTTTTGGGACACTCTCCATAGATTTAAATACAATACAAGAAGCGCCCTCGATTGTATCCATTGCTGTACGTATACGTCTAGATATTATAGAATCTGTTGAAATAAGCAAGTCAAGGGCAAACTTTAGCATTTCCGTAAAGAAGAAACGAATATCATCATCATCATCACAAACTTCAGATGGTCGCGTCGATTATCAGACGCCAGAATAATGAGAGCAAACGAAAATAAATAATCATTATTTTGGCAGACTTTTTTTATTTTTGTCAACTTTGAAGCCGTTTAAATTTAAATACCTAAACCTGGCTACGCCACTGAATGCAATACCAGCAGATCCACCAAGTCATTAGTCAAAGCGTTGACCTGGAAGGAGCTAATCCATTTGTCCGTGGTTACATTTTCTGAGCTTAGAGATTCGGAAGTCTTTTTTTATCCTGGCACTGGAAAGTGCATCATGTTACATCATGGTAAGCGCAGTGCAGTTAGAGTATCGAGTAGCGAGAGGCAATCCATCCCTCGCTACTCAACACAATCATGCCGGCCTGCTGTATATCTTCTTCAAACTACGCCAAGGGGAAAACAGGTGAAGAAGCATACATCATACTACAACTCCAGACCTCGACAAAAACCAGATGTGCACTAGCTGACTCAGGAACGCGACTTGCGTGAGCCACTATGGCGGATTTTACACCCTGTGTACGGTGGTCGCTATCGGGCGGATATTAATGATAAGAAACTTATTCTTAAGTGCCGATGATTTGTAAAGCCAAAAGCATTTTCATGGAAAGTAAATGTTCCTACCGTATGTTTTAATATCTATATAATAAGGTATTATTCCCAACTGCCATTTCAATACATTAGTATGGGAGTTTTGATCGGAAATATCCAGCTTCAGTCCTTTTATTCTGGGGGTTTCCAAGTCAACTGAAACTAAATTAATCAATTATATTAGTATTTACATCTATATTGAAGAGTTGGAACTAGATTTATATCTAAAGAAGTGAAAGTAGTTGAGCATCCTCACTAAGTAAAAAATAAAATACACCCAATAGTCACACACATAGTTCTGACCCCACACTAGGTAGAACCTGTATCATGGGTATAAAGAACTAAGAGGGACTACACACAACACCCAGACCCGAAATAAATATCTATCTATCACACAAACATTTGTCCCGGTGTGGGAATCGAACCCACGGCCTCTCGTTTCACAGCCGGCTACTCGCCCGCTGCGCCACGGAGGCTGTCAGTAGGCAATGTTGTAAGTGCGGTGCCAGTTGGCACCATCTTGCATCATCTATTAAAATTTCAGCAATCAGAATGATAATAATAAATAATACTAGCCCTGTATTAAACATTGTCCCACTGCTGGGCACGGACCTCCTCTACTAATGAGAGGGGTTAGGCCTTAGTCCACCACGCTGGCTTAATGCGGATTGGTAGACTTCACATATCTTCGAAATTCGTATAAGAATTCTCAGATATCGGAATAATATCGCACATTTATTTAAAACTCAAAAATGCCGACAAACTTCCAACTTTTTGAAGTTTCGTTTAAGTAGGACGGATGATTCCCCTACAATTGGTGACCCCGAAGAGAGAAACAGTTACACTTCAAAAGTTGAAGAATCTCATACAATTGGCGGAATCACGTCGAGGTAACCAATTGTAGGGGATTTTTCTGTCCTACTTCAATAAAACTTCTGAAGTTTGAATATTTTAAAGAAAAAGAATCCCCTATATGGTACTTATTATTCATACGCTTTTACCGTCATTATCTGCATCGATGTTTTTATCAGCATTACAAAGTTTAGTTGTGAATAATGTAACAATTACTGTTAAACTATTGTGCCACTCCATATTCATATTTTTTTAATTTCGTGCATAAAAAGACCATGAATCAATATTGTAAATTACAAATTACAAAATGTATTTTAAATCAGGTATATATATTTATAGCTCGGGTTAACTTAAAACCTATAAAATTTATTTTATTGTTTTGATAAAATACATATTTATTGTTATATATTCGTAACATTTCCACATTTCGTAGCGCTCCGGTAATTTCAAATAAGTTATAGAGTTATACCAAATGTAATGCGATTTATATTTTGTGTAATAGAAAACAGACCTTTATCAAAATATAAATAAACCGGCATATTTGGACCAATAGAAAAGGCACACGGCCGTTATTGTACGGAGAAGGGGTTCACACAGTTTCTTTACACGCATAGAATTATCCCTATTTAAAATGACCTAAGATTTTTAAGTATAAAACAGTACAATAATATAATGATCTATACGATTAATTGACATCAGTTGACGTATTTAAACATTTTGGTGAACTATTTATAATTTTAGGCTACATCAGCATTTTATTCAAAGAAATCATACAGCCAACTTGACAACCACTTAGGTATTACACGTAAATGAAAACAAATTAAATTATCAGTGTCAAATGTGTCAATAAAACCGCTGTGTTTGCTGTTGATATAAAATATTACATTGTTTGAACTCTATTGGGTACACACCGTTAGTAGAATATTTTTCAATATTCTGTAAGAATATTCTAGTTGAAAGGTGCTGCAGTAAAATGGAAATGTTTCGTTATTTATTTCTTTTGTGTGTAATTTTTACAACACCATCAGCTCACACAGCCTCTGCTGCAAGTGGGTCTGTAGAATTGGACGAGATATCGTTTGATAAAGTTATTAAAAAATTCGATGCGGCCCTTGTGAAGTTTGACGTTGCATTCCCATACGGCGATAAACATGAAGCGTTTGTGGCCCTCGCAAAAGATTCCAAAGAAGTCGATGAACTTTTGATCGCCGAAGTTGGCGTTAAAGATTACGGCGAAAAAGATAACGATGCTCTGGCTAAGAAGTACGGAGCCAGCAAGGATAACTTCCCAGTCGTTAAACTATTCGTCAAGGGTAAAAGTGAACCTATACCATTTGATGAGTCGCAAGGCTTTTCAAGCGATGAGCTACGTCGGTTTATCCGCGAAAACACTGGCTTATATTTAAACTTGCCGGGCTGCGTGCGAGAACTTGATCAACTTGCAAGAAAATTCATGAAAGCCAAAGATGATGACAGAAAAAAAGTTCTAAAAGACACTGAGGTAGCAGTACAAAAATTAGGAAGCAAGGTAAAGTGTTATTTTATCTCTAAACTTTGATGACGTGTCGCCGAACGTAATAATATTGTATGACAATAGAAAAATCTAGAGTGTACTTGTTCTAGTTTGAGTATAATTGTTATAATATTATTTACTTGTATTGGAATTGCATCTTTCCACATTTCTAAATACTGTACAAACCTAACCATGTTCAAATTTAATAAAATTTATTTTTCTTTGATTTTCTAACTTTAATAATTATTATTAGGCACATAGATTGATCTTAATGCATATAATCTTATCTATCTCCAGGATGCAAGTTCTGGCAAAATCTACAAGACCATCATGGAGAAGATTATCGAGAAGGGTGATGAATTTGTCAAGACAGAGTATCAGAGAGTGAAAAAGCTGCTCAGTGGAAAGGTGTCTGAAGAGAAGAAAAAATTGTTGCTCATCAGAATTAATATTCTGCAGACTTTTCAACTTTTTGACAAACAGCTAAAACTCACCAAAGAGGAACTATGATTAATAAAAAAGATATAAAAAAAATATTTTGGTAGACTACTTAATTAGGACATAACTTTAGCTCATATCTGGGATAGTCCAATATCTCCATTTGAAGAATTTATTACTTACATACTTTTAGGAGAGCACTCTACACTCTGCTACACTTTCCTTGTAATAGAAGTTGCAATAGTCCATGAAAATCAAAACGACCTTACTGATCCAAACCTTGGGTGAGAACTCTTACATTCATATACACTCATGACTTTAATCCCCGAAGGGCCTACCCCTTCGGGCCTACCTCTTACTTATACTTATATATTTACTGAGATTGTATGAGGCAAATCAAGACTTCTTTTTATTTTTTCTACATTCTCATTATCTGCGCCTCTTCACATCTATCATCCAACTTGTGAAGATTATATTTAAAAGTCTATCTGTTGTTTATTTATAAAAAATAGAAGTCCCCTATTTTCGTGTTCTTTCCATGTTTTTTAGCAATAAAATATGCTGCTGGTGTAGTGCCAATAACTCGTAATTGAGAAAGTCAAGAATCACACAATCTGAAAAATCCTTTAATTTCTACACAAGTTGAAAATTATTTAATGCGAATAATGTTAATGTGGTCACAACTTAAAATACACTTAGGAGTTTTAATTAAATAGAAAATCACAAAAAAGTGAATATCTCGAAAAATTACAGGAGGTATTGTCACTTTACCCAGAATTGTTTCAGTATTGCTTTTTAATTTATAAAACAATGACAGTGATTCCTTTAGTTCTCACTCAGTCTTATGGTGACCAAAGTTATCAATTGACAGCTTTTTTATGTACTCATAAAACAATGGTAGCTTATTGGCAATTCTTTTCAAACATTCCTAATAACTTAGTAAATAAATTATTTTAGCAGTAGGCCACAATTATAACTATACATAATTGGAGTCACTTTTGTTGTAAGTTAGCCTATGTTTGTATTTTGCAATGCCTGTGTTATTTAGGTTAATAAATTTTATGCTATTGTTAATGCAATGTGTAGTTTATGGTTGGTATTTATTATTTATCGACAGTCTCCATGGCACAGTGGCCAAGTAGTTGCCTGTGAAACGAGAGGCCGTGAGTTCGATTCCAGCACTGTTGTGAGATAAATATTTATTACATCCAGATACCCACAATACAGGTTTCACCTAGAGTGGGGTCAGAACTGTGTGACTTTTGGGTGTAATTATTATTATTGTATGAATACAGTATGTTGCATGTTTAAAAATGAAGTGAATATTAATAAAAATGTATAAGAGTGTGTTCTCAACTAATCACATTAATTCATGGCAAAGCATAGATCAAATTTGACAACAACAAGATTATATGCATCATGAGGGAAAAGTCTGATTATTCCTCTGTAATACATGGATGAATAATCATTTTTTAACAAAGATCATATTTTCATTTACATTCCATTTGATTCACTTTATTTTTAAGATGCATAAAGTATTTTGTTTTATAGTGCACAATGTGTGTGGATTGCAATAAAATCGGAAATAAAAGTTTGTGTTTATTAATAAATAACATAAAAATCTAGTTTAACAACTTGGTTATAACTGAATCAAGTGATGTCCGATTTCCTCTACTTTTGCAATTAAATATTACTATGTGATGGAAATATAGCATAACTGACATCAATTTACAGTTCTGGCTCAATTGATTCACTCAATATAATTTTTGTATATATTTTTGACAGCCTCTGTGGCGCAGTAGGCCAGTAGCCGGCTGTGAAACGAGAGGCCGTGGGTTCGATTCCCACACCGGGACAAATGTTTGTGTGGCAGATATTTGTGTCTGGGGTCAGGTTGTTGTGAGGCCGAAAGTGTCTCGTAGTCCCTGATACCCACAACACAAGACTCATATCTTAATGTGGGATTGGGCTATGTGTGTGACTTTTGGTTGTTATTTATTTATATAAGTTTAACAAATGGGAGCTAATTGTTTACACATAATATGTGCAGAATTTTGTAATACATCCAGCACCATGCCTCTCATTCTCTCAGTCAACAACAAAATAAGAATGACAACATCTAAGTTGGTGACAAAAAAATCGTACACTGAAGCAAAGTTCTCATCAAGTTTCTATTTTGTATTTATGGATATAGCAAAAATAAAACAAGTACTCGTGAAATATACATACTTATATGTATTTAATCTGAAAGAAAATATAAAATATTTATGTAAATGAAATGCTTTCTTTACAAATTGACCATCTTTACTCTAAAACAATAGCGGAATGTATAACCAGCTATTTTACGACAACCAATGCTTACATAAACATATGTAAGCATCGGTTGTGGAGATGTTTTAATAAGCAGGTCTGTAAAGGCCCTTTAGGTGATTACAAATATCACCTTATTATTCCATTCCTTACTTAAAAATCCATTTACGAACGGCATTTTACGTTGCATTATGTTGATACTTTGAATGCAAGAAAGGCTTAGGCAATATTGTATTCAAATTGGAGTTGTGATATTATCTCTAACAGAATGGTATTTAATGGCACTGTGGCCATACAAGCTTGGTTAAAATGGTAATAAGTTACCTTTTGATGTTATTGAATTAATTGTTTAGGTAAAGAATGTATGTATCTTTCTCCCAGTGATACCACACTCGGCAAAAGTTAGTAGTTATTTATGTTGAATAACATTTATCATCAAACAAGACAAAACGTACAATATATGTATACAATGTGTATTAGAAAGGCCCTTAGTGTATGTCAAACAATATTTGTAAAAAAAAACGAACATACACATCAGTTTTAGGCATATTCTCCATCCATAGTCTTTCTTCATAATGAAATATTGTGTTACAGAACCATATAACTATTACTTTTCCCAAATTTTCCAACAAATAAATACAAATTAGTGTGTGTATATCTGAGAAACCCGTTGATATCATATAAGAAATAGGATTTTACAAGATTCCTGCTGGAGTACAGCATGCCATATATTATTTTATTATAGATCAAATAAAAAGATTTTTATTTGTTTAAAATATATGACAAAACTGAGAGTTTCGTCACATGTGTTGAATTTTTGGGAAGTTTAAAAATTCTATACTTTTTATTTAAAAATACTCATGGAAAAGAAATTCATTTACCTGTTTCTCCACAACTTTCCAATGCCTTACATTATGATATGTGATACAATGTTTTATAGAATACAATGTATAGATATACCCTCATTGACAATATTCTAAAACGTCAAAACGCACAGTCCAAAATGGTCGTATCGAAACATTCATATATCTATACAATAATTTATAAAAAAATCACCTTAAATTTAATGCTTATTCGAGAATTTTCACATATTTCAAATCCAAGTATGAACAACATCGAATTACATTTACAACATATTTTATCTTGTTATCATTACAAGCATCACCAATTAAAACTGTTAAAAATAAAACGCAAACTGCTGGTTCAAATATCTATAAATTCTTAATTACGTTTTTAATGTTATAATATATTTATGTTATGGACATACTTAATAAGTCAAGGCGCCAATAATTACTTTTCCAATATTTTGAGAGAATGTTAGAATAACAATACCTTCTAGTATTTTCATAGAAGCTCCTTTTTTAGGGTCTTGTCTTGTGAATTATCAACTATGCCCTTATTACGTTTCAGTCATGAAGATACACGAAATATCTTTGGATGTTACAAAATTGGATCGGATAATATTGTATTAAAAAGTACGTCTAAGATTTCGGTACCGAAGCAATGCTTGAACAAAATATTTGGTCACTTAATACAGAATTATTCACAGCAACACATCGCTTGTCTCCATCACTCATCTACAAATACACTCTGCATACAAAAAACAATCATTTAGAACCGACAGCAAACTATCTGTGCATTACAATATAAAACAAATAGTCTATAATTAAAAGTATCTAGTACATAAGAATTGTAGGCGAAAGTTTTCTTTGGATGTTATATAAAAATTATCATAACCTCTTCATGTATCTCAAAAATATTATTAAAAACACTATATCTTAATTGCATATTATTAATTTATTTGTAGAAATCAAATCAATAAATCCATAAATTAATAAGAATTGAAGTATATCATGCCAGTGAAGTAAAAATATTGCAGCAGATTTAAAAATAATACAGTTTGTTTCTCTTGTAAAGTACAACTTTTAAGATTTTGCGTTGATAAGTACATATTATGACTTGCTAATATTTTTTTACACAAAGAAAACTCTTCACCTAAATTCTCCAGTTACGTATATTTCTCGTTACTAATTGGTGTCTTATAAGATTATTTCAATTACGAAAGACTGTTTAATCTGACTTCTCATTATCTACTTTAAGTTCTTTTAATTTTAGGACTACACCATCTGAGTCTGACACTTCAGTTTTCTCAGTTTTTTTGTCTTTGTCTGGTGATTTGTCGGCATTTGTTTTTGGTTCTGGAGTGTCTGTGTCCTCACTCCTAGTGATACTACTCTCGTCATCTGACGACTGATCTTCAGTGTACAAGCTGCATTTGGTTCGCACTATTTCTTGGGCTTCAGCAAATTTAGTTTTCCATAGTTCCGCATCTATAATTAAATATAGATTATAGGTAGCTATTTCATGATGATCAATAAAAATACTTGTCTTCAGTATTAAAATAAATAACTTACTTTGAGGATTTCCAAACTTAATCGCAAGCAACTCTTGCTTACATTTCTCATCAGCATAATCAGCAAACACAGACCAGTTGAAAGCCTTGTCCGAACCACAGTGGACATTCATTCTGATATCTGGAGTTATGAAGTGGTTGGCGCAAACTTTCAGGGTCTTGTCACGTCTCATCACAACCCTTACTGTGTTGTTTAGTTTGTGGCGAAGTAGTTTAACATCTCCAGTTCCACGTTCCTGGAATTGTGAATTATAAATGCAATAACAGCATTCCTGGTCTCTTGATCAGTGATGAAGCTTTATCACCAGGTTTTTAATGGAAGAAAGTTAGCAGGTGTGTGTTATTTGACAATATGTAATCATGAACACTTGCAATAATAGGCAGGATTAGGCTATTCTTGATGGTGCCTAGGTTTTATTGAGTCCACAAGGATGGTGTATTAGGAACAAAATTACAAATCTCACTTTGAAGAATGCCATGCAACCAATGAAGTGAAGGAACCCTAACTTGTATGGTGATTCTGATATTGAAATCAGATTCTTTTGGAACACTCTACAAGATTTCTATAAGAAAAAGCAGAGATACCATGTATTTGCAGTGCTAACAAGCCAAAAAGTCCTAAAATACACATTACCACCAATAAAATTATGCACATACACTCATATTGCCATGTCTTGATAAAAGGTTTTCCTGCCTAGTATTCATTTTAAATATTTGTGAATGTGTAATGTAAATAGTATCTTTGATATTTATTTGAAATAATATGCATAAAAATATCACCATAAATCAAACAAAATTTTCACATGAACTCCATTTAATTAGATTGATTTTTATGAAAATCTTTCCTATGCCATTGATATGATGTTTCCCACGGTTCTCAGAATGGCAATTACTGTGCCGTTGTGCAAGGGAGATAGTGTTCCCTCATGCAACCATCTTATACCAATATTCAAAATAAAAATTGTGTCCTTAATTTTCAAGCAATTTTGATTCTGTTTTCGCAAAAGAGTTTCTTTTGTGTATTATATTTGGTTGCATATTGAATAATGTACAAAATCAATCAAAGGAAAGTACCTTATTATTATTATTAGGTATTATCTGGTTTTGTATAGCTGCACAAAAAAAACTAATTTTACACATTTTATCACAGTCAAAGTGGGATTTTTTTACTCTTACAACTTCATTGGCTATTAAGTGTGTAGGTTGATAGATTATGCCAGAAGTACGCAAATAAAAACTAAATATTAATATACAAACATATAACTCAAACACATAACAATGACATCACAAGGAACACAATACAGTGAAAAAAATCTCTGTTAATGAATACAGCAATACAAAGCATTTGTATAATATTCTTATTTTCTAAAACAAATTAACTTTTACATATTGTCCAACTATTGAAAATGTTGTAATTCAGTTTACTAATATTTGCTTTAATGTATTTAATTAGGAAAACCAGCAGAATTTATTCTATATTGTAATAGTTTTCTAAAAATTGTAGATTAATGTGTAAAATATCACACAGATAAAAATATATATACATGTAATAAGTATTGGTTACACTTTTTATGATATATTTAATTAGAATAATTTAGCCCTTTACCTTCCACTCGTGGTCTTCCGTGTCATATCTGTAGAGTCGGGCGCGGATCTTTACCAGTTCTTCCTCATCCTCCTCGTTGGTATGAACGTCCACCAGAGGCAGAGACACGATAGGCTCGAAATGGGGGTCATGTTCAGGACTTTCAGCTTCCCCTCCTTCGCTCTCGCTGTTTCGCCGCACGCTTTCTTCAGTCTACAAAGAACATTGATTATTAATTTTTTACGTTCTATAGTGTCATGGTCTACTTAGACATTAACAATATACACAAAATTACTTACAGGAGAAGACATCCTACGAACTTAATTGTAATAAATCTTTTCTTCAAAAACGAAAATTAAATTAGCAAACACAAAACAAAGTCGGCAAAGTTCAGTTACTGAACGAATGAATAAAATTAGCGTAGTATAGAGTACTTTGAAGACTGCTCAATACAAGATTCTGTCTGCACAGATTATCTATAATTGAATAATTTGTTTTTGTAATGAGAGATCTCATCAAGAGCTGTTTACTGAAATAAATGATACAAAACATCGATATCAATTTCGTGTAAATATAAATATCCGATCAACATTATAATAAAAACATTGTATAATTATTATTATGTCTTTTTACTAAAACAATAACGTAATAAAGGTCATAAACAACATATACATACATACATCTGATACCCACCTAAATCTGCTAACTTACTTACATAAACTCAATTTATTTTATTTATTAACATTGATATTAGATATTTTGATTATACCATCGATTTATAGATTTTTTACAGTTCTAATATCGATGATAAAATATCAATATTTTCCTTAGAGTATTTAACACTGGAGACGCCATTGAGCGCTTACCCCGTATGACAAATGTAAGAGCACGGTGCTCATACACGTTCTATAAAACGAGTTGCGCTTCGTGATCTGCCACTAAAAAAGTGACAACACGTGCGAATTGAGCTCCGTCAAAATGCGAGCCTGTTGCGGTATTAACATGTAAAAATAGATCTGACACATCAAACTTACAAAAATACAACATTATTATTCACCTGGACGTATTTTTTCAAAGTAATATTATCCTTAAAAGCAACAAAACATATAATTTCTAAAAATTATCATCGGGTAATAAATGTTGCCAGGTTAATCTTTTAGCCACAGTAGTGTAAAATTTATTTGCATTCAATATCTTAAACGCAAGTTGTTTTTTTAATATTCATTTTTAACTAATGTTGCCCGCGGCTCCGCCCACGTGTAGGTCTTGGAGCATTTTAACCTTCTATATTTTGCTATCCCATAAGAAGCGTGCATTTTTTCGAGTTAAAAGTGGTATTTGTCATTTTCTGATCCCTAAACTGCCACTATGCAAAAAATCATGTCGATCCTTTGCTCTGTGAAAAACTAAACTATCCCATGGGAACTGTACATTTCTCCGGGATAAAAAGTAGCCTATGTGCTTTTCCAGACTATAATCTATCTCTGTGCCAAATTTCAAGTAGATCCGTCCAGCCGTTGTAGCGTGATTGGATATCAAACAATCATGCATCCATCCAAACATACGCATTTATAATATTAGTAGGATTACTTTATTTATGCTTCTTAATTTATAGTTTAAAAATATTAGGAGAGTTGACATATCGACTAAGTTTACAATTTCATAAACTTTATGCCAGTGTAGCATTTTGGGTGGTTTATGTGGTAACACTGTCGTTTATGCAAGACTCAAATAGTGTTGTAGATAAACTTATAAAGGTTATCGATAAAATTACTAATCCATCTGGACTGTCTTCTAAACACATACTTTTAATGTAAATAGTTCTAACACACTAGGAATGTCGCAAAATATGACAAAACCAGAATAAAGTATTTGTCAAAAAAATGTGATCCTAAAAATGTATCCGGTATATTTAAAAAATATTTAGGTATGAATTTTGGCGCCATTCATTTATTACGTAAGATTATGTAGGGGGGGAGTCGATCATGTCTTATTTTTTCTTACAAGGGGTGGGAGGGAGTCTTAATAGTTCTTACGTAAGATCACACAAATGCGCAAAGTTAGGATTATACTTTGAAAAAACGCGGGCCATGCCTATAATTTTAAAAACAAGCAAGTTAGATTTTTTTAATTTTTTTTGTTAACCGTTATGACTTGCCTTTTCACCCGGTTCCGGCTTGACGTCGACTTTTGGGACACCCTGTATTCATGTCGAGATCTCAAGCCCTTTTTATATGCTCTTCGTAATAGATAGCCGTTAGCCGGCTACCACACCAAAACCGGCGATAATCGCTCTCAATGACATACAATAATTTCATTCACAGCATTTGCTAATCGCATCCGTTACCAGTAACACTGTATTTCTTGGCTCCGCTTATTTAATTTGAAATTTTATGGAATAATAGAACACTCCATTTTCTTACAAACTATATACCATTGGAAAGGTCGTGTTGTGTACTTTCCGGTGGTATATTTGCTGAGGTATAATCGGAATACCTCAAAACGAGTGAGTAATCAACATTTTAAAATAATTTGCAACGGCCGTCATTGTTGTGTTGCATGTGCTGACATACCTGAAAAACGCTACTCTACAATTAGTGTTGACAAAAAAAAATGGAAGTGTCACGGATGATGTGCAAAGCAACCAAAAACTGATAACAGTAATACACCTTTACGTCCCATTGACTCACCCGGGAAGTCAAGGAACAATAATGACTCCTTGAATGACCTTTTAATGACAATATTACGTATCGAAAAAGCCACTGTTGATACTAGCGCAATTAGTGGAAGTTCCGGCTTAAACTCTTCCGCGTCAGTTATTACAAAGAAAGACGCTAGGGAAATAATAAGAGAAGAATTCAATGTCATGAAATTGGCTTTAGCACAGGAGCTTAACCAAACACTTAAGCAGATGGTGAGAACCGAATTTCAATCTCGAAAATCAATTCATAAAACAGGAAATAACTGCTTTGGTTTCTTATATTTACGCGAATATTATACATTGGAATAAAACGAAATTTACGGATTATATCGCGGTTTATTTTACTTTTTTAACCCGACGTTTCGAAGACTTTGCAGCCTTCATGGTCACGGGGGAGACTGAGTTGTATGTCATCTCGAAACTGTAGTGCAGTGTTTGGACAGGATTTGTCGATTTACCACAAATCCTTGCCAAAGAACACCGATTCCTACCTAGGATGATCCGCGAGGCTATTGAAGTTAAAAAACATCCTAATTTCAATAGAGAAGATGGTTGGAAGCTAGCACCAGCCTGGGATCCAATTATACATTTAATTAAATCGGAACCCAAAAGACCAACTGCCAGACCTCATGACACTGTGAGCTCTTTCTGCGTAGATCGGACTACATCAAAATAAAAATGTAATATCAACTACATTGAGGGTAGAAACACTGCACTACAGTTTCGAGATGACATACAACTCAGTCTCCCCCGTGACCATGAAGGCTGCAAAGTCTTCGAAACGTCGGGTTAAAAAGTAAAATAAACCGCGATATAATCCGTATAACTGCTTTGGATAATAATGTTTGTTTCTGAATGAAAATTATGAAACCACCAAATCCGCCATCGCCAAATACCAAGACACACTGGGAGAGCTAAAGAAAGAGAACGTTCAGTTAACATATACGTTACAGGATCTGCAAATCAGGCTTCAGGTTGCTGAGCAGCATAACCGTTCTAACAATCTTGAGATAGAGTGTGTCCCCGAGCACAAACAGTAAAACTTGCTATCTATAATTACTCAGCTGTCTAAGGTATCCTGCAACTTGAAAGAATCCGACATTCATCATTGCACTCGTGTGGTAAAAAGTAACAGAGACGACAAGAGACCTCGCTCAATCATTGTTAAATTGGCTACCTCTAGGCTTCGGGATACATTTTAGCGAAAACAATAAATTTTAATAAGGCAAATCCTATCGACAAGCTCAGTACTGCTCACATAGGCATTGGAGGTAATAAATCGCCGCTTTACATTGTTGAGCACCTTTCACCTAAAAACAAATTACACGCAGCGGCTCGCCAGATCGTCAAAGAAAAAGAGTACAAATTCGTGTAGATTAAGCAAGGTCGTGTTTTCATTAGGAAAACAGAAGAAGACGAGATTACTTATATAAGAAACCAAGAGACCAGAACCGACCTAAAACAATTCTCTGCCATATCCATACTAGCTGTTGCTCGCGGCCCCGCCCCCGTGGAGTTTATTTTCGGGAGCAGAAGTATCAATGCAAGGAGTTGTCTTCTGCACTAAAACACCTATAGCGATCGTCCTGAATCTCAGGTGTTGTGACTGTCTAGATGGCTAGACAGGCACAACTCCTAACTTAAACTTCTAGCACTCCTTATAATACCCCGGGATCACTCCGTAAGTGTCGAAGAAGGCCACCGCGGGGTTTTAGCTGGTAGTGTCCGGTTGGGTGTACATAAGTAGTAGGGACTCGGCCCAGCCGCAGCCCGGATAGCCATCATCCGGGCGAGGGGGTGCTGGGTCGTAAGACCGGCTAGTCCAGCATAACCGTTTTATTCTCATTCCGCTTCCCCCCGAAGCGGACGGCAGTAATAAAATGCTTTCCCCGCGACAAAAAAAAAGTGTTGTGCCTGAAGCTTGAGATTACATTTAAAGAATACCTCATAAGTTAACTCCTCACTTCGCCCTTTAAGGGATGATTTGTTAAAAACGTTGAAACACGTATTTCTTTATTTTTTACCAAAAGCCTAAATATGAATTTTCAGATCCCTAAGTTGAAGTCTACCCACGCTGCGCCGGAAGGCGCAGCGTGGGTAGACCCCCCACAAGGTGGACTGATGACCTGGTAAAGGTCGCGGGAGTCCGCTGGATGCGGGTGGCGCAGGACCGGTCATTGTGGCACTCTTTGGGGGAGGCCTATGTCCAGCAGTGGACGTCCTCCGGCTGACATGATGATGATGATGATGAAGTTGAAGTATTACGGATTGCCCATACAAACTTTTAACCTCTATTTCACCCCTTTCAAGATATTTTTTTGAGACAAAAGATACCCTATGTCCTTCCCTATGATATAATCTATCCCTCTACTGAATTTCATTAGGATTCGATCACCCGTTTAGTCATGAAAAGGTAAGAAACAGACATACAAACAACAATATTAATTATGCTGCGGAGATATTTTAAAACTGTAATATCTCCTAAGATATTCATTGAAATCAAATGACGTAAAGGGCAACTTTGTTCAAAATTAAATACTTGTGATGAATAAAGTATTTATTTGGATAAGGATTAATACCATGTTTATAAAAACCCCTTTCCAAATAATACATTGTTTCAGAACAAATTCGATAACCATTAAAAAGGTTATAGTGAGCCAACCGAAATAGATAGACATATGCTATTGTGGACTTTTTTTAGAACTTTTTAAGAGGAACAATTTCGTCGTACATGATTGTTATGTAACTTTAACCGTTAACGCAGCGTACGCAACGGAAGCTCTCAAAAGGAATCAATTTTCCCCGTTTTTGCAACATTTTTCATTGCTGCTCCTCTCCTATTGGTGATAGCGTGATGTTATATAGCCTATAGCGCTTCTCGATAAATGGGCTATCCAACACTAAAAGATTTTTTCAATTCGAACCAGTAGTTCCTGAGATTAGCCCGTTCAAATAAACAAACAAACTCTTCAGCTTTATATAATAGTATAGATTAAATAAATTAAAGGCGTATTATTTAAAAAAAAAACTAAAAAATAGTTTTTATTTTTGCTTATTTGGCTTGTATTTTTCTCACTACTCATTATCTTTATTATCTTTACAGTATTTCGATTAAATTAGAAATATTAATTTACACTATTTTAACTATACCTCTCTACTTCCGTCCCTTTTCACGAAATCACACCCAGAGATTGCAAGAAAGCGATAGAAAAGATTATACACATAAAAAAATATCTTAAAACATTTAATAAATTATAATTGTTTTATTTTATCTATCGATAGATAAGGACAACGCTATCTATACCTCGTGTCGACATTGCTACGCTCTACTGTTTTTACACAGTTGTCAATATATGACACTGTAAATATATTTCACAACAAGATAAATTTGTAACTGTGTGCATAAATTTGCCAGTGTTGTATGAAATGGTGTAGTGTGCGTGCGTAGCGACGTGATTACATTTTGCATTTGTGTGCACATGTTTATTTGTAGTTGTACGAAGCCCCCCACCGACATTGCTGAATTTTTTGTTCAATATTCGAGCGTAATGCCGTCTCCTTTTGGTTGCCTACTCTAAGATATTTTCACGCTCAATATCGATGTTTACATATCGATTAATACTACAACCCTAACTGTAATCAAATCAATGATCATAGGCAGTATGGTCGATTGACTATAGCCTGTCCTTTGGACAAATAAAAAATAACAAATCAATGATCAATCAGCTGTCGCCGCTGTCACGATATTCGGATGGATGTTTGTTTCAAATAAGTTTAAAGTTTTTAAAGTTTTTTTCGAGGGTAGCTGATACACGAGTCAGTGGGATTCTGTATTTAAACCTTTTAAAAAATCAGTTATACTGTATCTTATTACTTGATACCTATTGAATTGTGTTATTTATAATTCTTGTGGTGGTGGTAAGTGTTTTTTTTTATACTAACCAGTCCTTGTTACTATCTTTGATAGTAACAATGGACATAACTCCGCCGGATCCCCCGGATCCCCCCGATATTAGTCAATCCACTTCTATGGACATTTCTTCCCCTTCGCCAAAAGAATCTGCACCTAAAACTTTAGCAAATAAACGGCAATATGTAGACCAATCGGTGACAAACATCCCAAATAAAAAAAAGGTTTCTCCCCAACCTATTTCTGACGGCCCTTCCTCCCAACCTATTTCTGTCGGCCCTTCCTCCCAACCTATTTCTGACGGCCCTTCCTCCCAACCAACTAACTCTCATCAATTTGTTCATGCTTCCTTCAAGGAACTTATGAGCAGGTATCCAGAGTCATGTACAGGCCCATACATTGTACATGTATCTCGGCTGGATTCGGATGCTGCTTCAGGTACGACCATTAGGCCGATTAATTTTGGCCAATTCCTTTTTAAGAACAAAGTAGGTAACATAACTAAAAATGGTGTTAAAAAAGTTGGTCGTAATAAAATATCGATAGAGTTCAACCATGCAGACAACGCCAATAATTTTCTAAGTAATCCAGTTTTACCTAGCAATAATTACACCGCTGTTATTCCCACGTACAATATGACCCGTTTGGGCGTTGTCCGTGGAATTCCGGTGGACGTACCAATGGAAGATTTTGTAGGATTCTTAGAAGTTCCAGAGGGCTGCGGCTCTGCTATTAAAGCAAGGCGCCTGAGTAGGAAAGTAATTACTGATGGAGTCCCTAGCTGGGTTCCTACACAAACCATTGTAGTTACTTTCCTATCACAAAAATTACCTCCCTATGTCTACTACTTTTATAACTCTCTCCCTGTAGACATCTATGTTTTGCCTACAATTCAATGTTTGAATTGTTGTGGTTTTGGACATATTAAAACACAATGCAGGTCTCAGACAAAATGTTTCAAATGTTCACTTCCACACACTGGGGATACATGCTCTGTGGTCATTGAATCGTCTAAATGCTCGCTATGTTCGGGAAACCATTTTGCTACAAGCAAATGTTGTCCGGAACATGATAGGCAAAAAAATATAAAACTGCTCATGTCTAGAGATAATAAATCTTATGAGGAAGCATCCTCTCATTTTAAAGCCTCTCATTCATATGCTCAAGCTGCCAAATCCTTTCCCACTCATTCTTCCCCAATTTATACACCTTCTCCTTTTTCTACTAACATTTCACCTGCACCAACCTCATATACAAAAACTACTTTCTCTTCTCCTAGACCTCATTCCACAGTTAGTAAGAGCTATGATAAAGAGCTGCATGCTTCTATCATTTCAGACCCTGCTCCATCTCAACCAAATGGTTGTGCCTTGAATGCCTCTGCTTCCATATCGGATAATCTTGCCCTCACCGGTAGTAGTCTTCTGGAAGGTCTCATAAATCTAATTTTTACAATTATTTCTAGTTACTCTGATTGTGTACCGACCAACGTTGCCAACAAGTTACAATTAATATTTTCTCTTATAAACAATGGATCAAATAAAGATTCTGCAATGGAACAGTAAGAGTATCCACAATAAAAAACATGAAATTTCTCTTATTACTTCCCAATATTCCCCATCTATCCTTTCTATTTCCGAGACATGGCTGGTCCCAGGATCTTATTTTAGAATCCCTGGATTTGCCAGTTTTCGGGATGACAGGGACGATGGCTATGGGGGAAGTGCTTTATTTATTAAGCACTCCCTATGCTATTCCCAGTTATGTGTTCCTCCTCATTGTCAAAACTTTAATGTTGTGGCTGTGAGGTGTATGAATATATCATTTGTGTCAATATACATTCCTCAACCCTCTGCGTCTATATTCCTTGAACTTCGTTCCGTTATTTCGTCACTCCCTAATCCAATTATCATTATGGGCGACTTTAATTGTCACCATACATCGTGGGGGTCGCATCGCTGTGACCATCTTTCATATAACCTTCTTGAAATTCTTGATGATTTTAACCTTTGTATTATCAACGATGGTTCTCCTACACGTCGTGTTTACCCTTCTCAGAATCCGAAGAGTGCTGTCGACTTATCCTTTTGTTCTGCTTCCCTTGCGTCTCTTCTACATTGGGAAATAAGTGCCAACACTTTCGGTAGTGACCATTTTGCCATAGTCATCACTACCCCAATCAGTTCGCCTTCACAAAATTCCTTTTCCCCCCTCCTCAAACATCGATTATCTGGGGCTGACTGGCCTTCATATGCAGCATCTCTTGACTCCCATTTACATGATATTTCTGAAGATATCAATTTACACCCTTTAAATGCGTACAATAAGTTTGTTGATGCAATATCCTCCTCTGCAAACTCCCATATCCCTATTAAAAAAGGTAATTTTTTTAGAAAATCCCCTCCTTGGTGGGACTCTGAATGTACGAACATTATCCACCAACGCAATGAAGCTGAAACTTTATATAATACTTCAATGTCGACTGAGAACTTCATCTCCTATCAACGCATTTCTGCCCGTTCCCGTAAACTATTACTTTCCAAAAAGAAACAGGGTTGGTTTCGTTTTTGTGAAAGTTTGTCTCCCAAATATCCTGCGTCGTATGTTTGGAAACAAATTAAAAGGTACAGATCTGCCTTAAATTCCCCAAACACTACTTCCAATGACCCTTCTTTTTGGATCGACTCCTTTGCTTCTAAAATTGCCCCTCCGTCAGTTCCAGAGTTTTCCTGCCTTCCCATTATAAATGCTTCACTTCCTTCATCTCATCCTCTAGCAGTTCCTTTCTCTTTTCAAGAGCTTCAGTTAGCTTTGGATGGTCTTGTTGACTCCTCCCCCGGCCTGGATGGCATTCCATATTCGTTTTTGACAAGATCTAATGATAATTGCAAAAAGTTTTACCTAAAATTAATAAATTATTTTTTTGAAACTGGTGTTGTCCCTGAAGCTTGGAAAACTCAGATTATTATCCCCCTTCTAAAACCAGGGAAAAATGCTCAGAATTACACATCATACAGACCCATAGCCCTTTCCTCTGTTTTATTAAAAATTGCTGAACATTTGCTAAAAAATAGACTGGACTGGTTCATAGAAAATTCAGGTAAACTTTCAAGTACTCAGTTTGGATTTAGGAAAGGGATGAGCACTTTAGACAGCCTCAGTATTCTTACAACTGATATTTATCAATCTTTCCAAAACAAAGAAGTACTTTTAGGTGTCTTTCTAGACATCACCTCTGCATATGATAATGTCCTTCTTCCGGTTCTCAGAGAAAAACTTCTACAGCTGAGTGTCCCTGAGAAGATGGTACATTTCATATTTAATTTGTTGTCGAGCAGGTTGGTAGTAATCAAAATCCACAACACATTTTTAACTCCTAGACCTGTTTGGAAAGGCCTTCCTCAAGGTTCAGTGCTGAGCCCTCTTCTTTACAACATTTATACACATGACCTTGATATGGTAGTGAACAACTTCTGTCAAGTTCTACAATATGCTGATGACCTAGTCCTGTATTCATCTTCAAAATCTGTCCAATCCGCGGAAACTAACATAAACTTGGCCCTTGAATATTTAATTAATTGGTTAGATGATCACGGACTCACCCTATCAACATCAAAGTGTAATTCGGTGTTGTTCACTAAAAGAAGAAATATCTCCCCAGTCAGAGTTCTTATTGGTGACAACGTCGTTTCACAGGTATACCAAACAAAATTTTTAGGCATGATATTAGATTCTAGAATGAGTGGCACTCCACATTGTCTTTATATTTCTCAAAAATGTGAGAAAATGATTAATATCTTACGTTCACTATCTGGGGTTTGGTGGGGTTCACATCCTTATTCGCAAAAATTGCTTTATAATGCAATAATAAGAAGTCATCTTGACTATGGTTGTTTTCTGCTAGATCATTGCAATAAAGCCGGTATGGATAGTTTAGATAAAATCCAGTCAAGATGTTTACGCATAATTATGGGGGCTATGAAATCTACTCCGATCAACGCCATGCAAGTAGAGTGCGTAGAACCGCCGTTACATATTCGTCGCCAGTATCTATGTAATAGATTTTTCTTTAAGATTGTTCAGGCCTCTTCTCACCCCCTTCTTGATAAACTCCAAAAACTTTCAGAATCAATTTCAAGTAATTTACGGAAGATTCCATGCCTTCTTCATAGTCTCCGTAGTTTCTCTCATTTACCTTGCCAAACATTTCAGTCCATCCTCAATCCTTTGTACTCCCTCCCCTATCAGGCCCTAATCTTTAAACCCTCTGTCTTTCTCAATGTCGGTATAAATAAAGATACAATTGAAGCAAACTGTGTTCTTAATGAAATATTAAGCTCAGAATGGGAAGGTTGGTTGCCAATATTCTGTGATGCCTCTAAATTATCAAATGATACATGTGTGGGCTCGGCTGTTTGGTTTCCCAATTCTCGCATCATTCTCTCCTTTAAATCCCCTCCTTACTCTTCTGTATTTACTGGGGAATCTATTGCTCTTCTTGAAGCTGTTCGCTTTGCCCAATCACACAAACTAGACAAATCGATTATTTTTTCCGACTCTTTGAGTAGTCTTCAGTCCATAATGTCCAATCCGTTCCGCTCCAAATCAAAATTTCCTATCTGCCTACAAATTAGGCAGTTACTGTTTGAATGTTCACTTCAGGGCATAAGAATAGTTCTGGCCTGGATTCCGGGTCATAAAGGGATTCATGGCAACGAAACTGTAGACTCTTGTGCAAAATTGGCCACTCAGATTGGCTCCTTGGAGCATTATAACTATTATTGTCAAGACCTGTGTCAGCTGTCAAAGTCTTGGCTAACTCGTGCTTGGAATGAACAGTGGCGAGTGTCTAAAACGGAAAAGGGAAAATATTATGCTGACATTGCTCCAGATATCCCAAGCAAACCGTGGTTTTTCAAATTCCGTCAATTGGACAAAACTGTTATTTCAATAATATGCCGCCTTCGCTTCGGCCATGCGTGTACACCAGTACATCTAGCAAAACTCCGGGTTAGGGACCATTCCTTGTGTGAATGTGGTTTGGAGGAAGGAAGTGCCGATCATTTGTTTTTCAATTGTCCTAAGTTATCCTATTCTTTGTACAATATTCTTCCAGATACTGTCCCTCTCCCCTCCAATTTTAAATGTATCCTCTCCTTAGTAAATTCTCCCTTTATTATACGCCTATGTAAATTTATTGAAATCAATAAAATTAAATTATAAATTAACTGTGTTTGTAAGATACCTACTAACTTCTAGTTATAACTGTCAATTTGTTTTTGTGTCGTTCTATTTTAAATTTTAACTCTTTGTATGTTGTCTTGTAAATTAACATTATTGGTTCAATTTGTGTCGTCTTTATATATATTGTATTTATTTATAATTATTGTGTTGTTGTAGATAATTAACAGCAATTGGTAAACACCGATTCAATACTTGGGTAAAATTTAATGTAACTTCCAAGAACAGACAATCTCCTTTGTTTATCTTCTCCCACTAACCAAGGCTCAGAACTAAGGCCTTCATCGCAAAGACATCAACTATTTAATGTTGGAACTCTTCACTAACTTGACATTGGCGGAATAGCTTCTTAGTTAAGCTCGTCGCCATCAAACAAAGAAGAAGAAGAAGAAGAAGAAGTTTTTAAAATAATTTCCTCCCTCTTGTTGTGCGAATAAAAAGTGGAACACCAATTTAATAAAGAAATAGTATCGTTTATTGTAAGTGTACTGTAAAATATAATTATTAGCCGCAAAACAAGTCATTGACTTCGAATCCTATATTTTTTCGGCGACCTATTTGCGCAGTTTATTTTAAGATTATTTCCTATTTGAGTTTTATGAACCTGAATCTATATCATTTTTACTAGTTTATGTTTTCTTGTGCATATCATTTTGGATATAATAACCCAGAATTAGTTCCTTTTTCGTTCCGGTGACGAGGACTGAGTAAACATTTTTGCGTTTTTTTTACCATGATTGTTTTCATGTTTCTCTTACATTACGATAACTTTAAATAAGTTATTATTAAATAAATGACACCGAAAATATAAAATTTTTGGATATTGATTATTTGAAACCGAAATATTAACATTTCATAACATTTTAAGTGTGGATACTATATTAATTTTGATTTTTGTATGTATTGACATTTTGTTTATGTTTCAAATTCTATGTGCCAATGCAGTAAATAGACTCATGTTTATTGTTCCATGCTAGGTGAAGAAGTGACAACAAAAAAATCTGAATGAATAACAACTTAGCCAAGATGATAACGGAGCAGCTGAGAAATCCGAATGAGCTGGACATCAGCTTAAGGATGGAGTTTGGACCTTTTGAGACTGTACACAAATGGAAAAGAATGTCAGAGTGTTATGAATTTGTTGGGGCCAGGTAAATCTGTGAAATTTAACATTTATATTAACTGTAAGTCTAACAATAGGGTAATTGACATGATTTTTTTAATTTAATCAACAAGTTACATTACCTAAAAAATTATCGAAACAATTTTATGAATCCAAACAAACATAAGTAAATTAGACATAATTCAAATCTGCTGGTATGGACAATTGTCAAATGACTATAAAATGATGCATGATATGAGCGGTGAAATCACCTCTCAGAATAGCCATTACTGTGCCGTAGTGTGAGGGAGATAGTCAGATGTTGCCACTGCACACCCACTTTGCTCATACCAATATTCAAAATAAGTATTGTGAACTTATTTTTCAAGTAATTGTGTTTCTGTTTTCATAAAAGGGTTTCTTGCATATTATATTCAGTTGCATATAAAAAAATATACAATAGTAAACACAGGAAACTACCCTATTATTTTGTGTTCTCTGCACATTGTATATGTAGACCCTCAACCGCTTCTTCACCTTGCACATGGCGTCGTGTGAAGGAGCAGGCCGGCATGATTGTGTTGAGTAGCGAAGGATAGATCGTCTCTCGCTACTCGATACTCTAATTGGACCGTACTGCGCTTACCATCAGGTGAAGTGCGGTCACTTTGCCGTGCTAGGATAAAAAAAAAGCCTGCATACACCAAGTATCTGATTATTTTCTACACCAATGTGTATAGCAAGCTACAAGGCTAGATAGTCCATAATTATGATTTCTCAAAATGTTAAAGCATTGGTTAATAACTTAAATAAGTCAATAAATGACTGCCAAATTAGTGCAAACTATACATTTAATGTAATACATACGTAATACTTTTATATGCATATTTACAAACACTGTAGTTTCAGCTTAACAAGTTTAATGGCAGGGACCAATCATCCAGCCTCTTGTTCAGCTAAATTTTTTTTAATGTATTTATGCAGACGCAGTAAGCATACAGCAGTGGCATATAAAGATGCCATATATGTGTTTGGTGGGGACAATGGCAAGTCTATGCTAAATGACCTCATCAGATTCGACATCAGGGAGAAGTCTTGGACTAAAACGGGGTGTATGGGTGTGCCACCAGCTCCTAGATATCACCATTCTGCTGTGGTAAGCTGATATATCACTGCAGATATAAACATATGAATTAACGCAAATGCCAGATACTTATTATTTATTATATATGTATTGCAAATTTAACTTCTTATACTATTAATGTTATGTATAGGACTTTTTTTAAACATTAGCTCAGCTTGCTATTTTAGCTTTTGACTGTGGATGTGACACAAACTAAAGTGATCATGTGTTCATGTTGTGCCCAAACCAAGGCTAAAAATCATATACTTTTTATACTAATTTCATACAATCAAATCTTACAATAAAGTTCTACATGGCTTACATAAAAATTCTTACTAACAATTTAACTTGGGAGATTTTAAATTAAATTTTATGGTAGTAGGTATTAGAGTATTTAAGCAGTTATATATACAGCATGTCACAAAATGGAGGTTCAAAAGAACCAAATAGAATAATAATTTTTATATTGTATAATTTGCATTGTAACTCAAATATTAGAAATGAAACTGAATGAAGGTATTTTTTTAATTGAACTGTATATTTTGTCGTCAGGTCCACCGATCGTCAATGTTCGTATTTGGAGGGTACACTGGCAACATACTCGCCAACTCAAACTTGACAAATAAAAATGATTTATTTGAGTATAAGTTTCAAAGTGCACAATGGGTGCAGTGGAAATTCACTGGACAGTATGTATATTTGTTTTAGTATTTTTAATTGCCTATCATAGGCAACTTTGGAATAACTCTTACTATTCATTTACTCTGTGTTTTTTTGTACATTGCACTGTGTAGACATTAAAAATAGACTTAAATATAGCAATAATTTAAAACTAAGTATGTCAGGCAAGTGTTCTAGTCTATAGACTACCACTGTTTCCATATTTAAATTGTAATAAAAACATGTAACTGCCAAGAAATACTTCCTTATTTTAAAATAGCTTACACATCCTAAATTGCAAGTAAAACAGGTCAGCAGTTTATCTATTTGTGATGGCTTTAGAAAAGAGTGAACCTGTTTTGACAGAGAGCCAGTGCCAAGATCGGCGCACGGAGCGGCTGTCTACGACGATAAGCTATGGATATTCGCCGGCTATGACGGCAACGCGAGACTTAACGACATGTGGACTATAAATCTTGTGGTGAGCAATATATTTTGTGAGTTAAGCAAGAACACGGGAAGACGAGATGTGATAAATCAAGACAGATAGATAACTTTTATTGCACACCATCATACTAATATTCCAAAAAGAAACATTAAAGCTAGAGTAAGTTACAATAGGCGGTCTTATCGCAAAAAGCGATCTCTGCCAGACAACTAAGAATTGTTTGCTAATCCCAAAGAAATATTATTCAATATAATTTGTATCTTTTGCTTTATTTCATTCATCTCTACACCACCCTAAGGCTAAAAAGTAGAGAGTGCGTCTGACATTAAGTCAGAAAAAGACAAATGAATGGGGATTTTAGACGGAAATTTAGGACCCCGGAACCTCACAATTCGAAACGGAATAAAAAGCTCCCATTTCACGCCAGGTTTCTGTGAGACAATTGTACAAGGATACACTACAGCATACATTCAAGTATACACAATCACGTTGCATCATTTGCCATAAAAGTGGATTGAAGTTATCAACTTTCTATGTGTGTGTGTTTTTATGTGAATAAAAGTACAAGTATTCTATTTACTAAATATTTTATTGGTTTTGAAATATATTTTAGGGGGAAAACCACCAGTGGGAAAAGGTGGAGCAGAAGGGTGAATGTCCTCCGACGTGTTGCAACTTCCCAGTAGCGGTTGCTCGAGGGAAAATGTTCGTGTTCAGTGGACAGAGCGGAGCCAAAATCACCAACGCACTGTTTCAGTTCGACTTTGAAACGCACACGTGAGTTGATGCGCTATAACTAAAACCGGTTCATTGCCTCGTTGTAATTGTGCATGCGTTATGACTGCTGTGCTGAAGTCTCGGGTTCGATCCCCTGGTCGGGTTTTTCTATCTAGAAATTCTCAGTATTAACTCGGAGTCTGGAATATGTTAAGCATGTCGTGGTCGCCTTTAATTATGGCAACATTTAGCCTGAGAATGCCTTAATGTAATGTATATTTGCAACAATGAATGTCATGTTGGTAATCCTAAAATAAATAAATAAATATGTGCCCGGTATGGCGATAGGCTCGCTCCCTATTACATTATGGGACTGAAATTCCCAGCCTATGCCTACACCTTCGGGAATTACAGGCGTGAGTGTATATGTAGGCAAAACCGATGCATAAGTTCAATAAATTTACGTGGATAGATTATTTTGTTAATTTCATATGTCTAGTCAGGAGTTGTATATAAGACAGGAACAAGTAAGCTTGAAGCAATATGATATACTAGTTGAATAATGTCATTTTAATATATTTGCCAATTTGATCAAATATACGGTTATAATTGAATTATTTAATACAAATTCATAGACTTCATTCTTTATTCGCATATGCTACAAATCATTCTCATTATAGGCTTTTGAATCATTCTGTATAAAAACGTAAACATACAAAACGGAAACTGTTATATTTGTAGAATAGTATAATTAGGGTATTTTTGAAAGAAAGAAAGAAAATCTTTTATTTGGCCATAATCACCAGACCAGGTGGCAATAAACGATGATTACATAAATCAAATTAAAAAAAAAACTTTAAGAGCTACAGGTACACAAATAAAACAAGAAAAAGTGTCCCGGCATACTTATGCGCCCCAGCCACCCGTGTCCGAAGCATGACCAAAAAGGCCACAGGCTCAGCGTCCGCCAGGTGGGAGGGCCCACCTGACACTGATTTTCAGCAAGGGCCAAGGAATGTCACACGGATGCCAGCATAAATAGTACAAAAATATTAATATATACTAAAAAATAAAAAAACAATAATGAAAATAATACATGGTTACATAGTTATAGTTTAGTTTTAGTTTTTCTATATCATTTATTATTTTACGTTATATACGGTACTTAAGTACCGATTGTTTCGGGGAAAGCAGCAACATAATTAATTATCAATATAATATTTACAAGGAAGAGTTTTAAAAAAGCTAAACAAGGAGTACTAGAAACATCTCTGTAACTTTGAGAAACATATCCAACGATATACCCAGGTGGTCCCGTGTTTGCACGGAGCATCTCCTACGCAGCGCGGGCCCTGCGCCGGCGCGTCGCTACGGGCACGTGATGGTGGCGCACGCGCGACATCTGTACGTGTTCGGAGGCGCCGCCGATAACACACTGCCCGCTGATCTGCACTGCTACGACCTTGACACGCAGATGTGGTAAGTGAGGGGGGGGGGGAGGGTTTTTTTAGTGCTTCGATAGGCAGACGAGCAGACGGGCCACCTGATGGTAAGTAATCACCGCCGCCCATAGACTTCTGCAATGCCAGGGCACAGCAGACCCGCTGCCTGCCGTTAGGGAGAACATTTCGGTCCATATTTAAATAAATAACACCCAACAGTCATACACATAGCCCCGATCCCACACTAAGATACGAGTCTTGTGTTGTATCAGGGACTACGAGACTCTCGGTCTCACAACACCCCAGACCCCGGACACAAATTTCTGTCTGTCACACAAACATTTGTCCCGGTGTGGGAATCGAACCCGCGGCCTCTCGTTTCACAGCCGGCTACTCGCCAACTGCTCCACGGAGGCTGTCCATATTGAACTTTAATTGGCATTTGTCCAGGCTTAATACGCAAGTACTCTTTGTAACGCCACCTGAAATTCCAGTTTGCTTATCTTACTACTATTATAAATGCGAATGTTTAGATAGATGGATGTTTGTTACTCAAGCACGCCAGAACGGATGGACGGATCTGGTTGAAATTTAGCACAGAGATAGATTATAGTCTGGAATAGCACATTGGCTATTTTTATCCTGGAAAAATGTACTGTGGGATAGTTTAGTTTTTGTTTTACACAGAGCAAGGGACCGACATGATTTCTTGCATAGTGTTAGTTGAGGGTCTGAGAATGACATAGGCTATTTTTTATCCCGAAAAAAAAACACGGTTCCTATGGGTATGTAAGATGACTCCATGGGTCTTATACCTTTTCTTTCAAATACTGCAAAGACTAGACAGAGAGCTCTACAGAAACCTTGTGGGACAGCAAGATGATCACACCCAATTTATGTATGTATCAATTAATTCCCAGGTCCGTGGTAAGCCCGTCTCCAGACTCTCAAATTCCCTCGGGACGGTTGTTCCACGCTGGTGCAGTGGTGGGTGACGCGCTGTATATATTCGGCGGTACTGTCGACAATAACGTGCGCAGTGGGGAACTGTTCCGGTTTCAGGTATGACCATAGAGACCAGAGTGCGGTAACATGTGCTGGTGGTAGGATATTCGTATCCGCCCAGATAGCGACCACCGTACACAGGGTGTAAAACCCGCCATAGTGGCACACGCAAGTCTGTCGCGTGCCCGTATCAGCCTGTGTACATTCATCAGGGGTCTGAAGTTGTGGTACGGTGTTTGGCCGTGTCGCGGCCTTCTGAGTACTCTGACACTAGACCCTCGACCGCTTCTTCACCTTCTTGCCCCATGGCGTAGTGTGAAGAAGCTACAGGCCGGCATGATTGTGTTGAGTAGCGAGGGATAGATTGTCTAAAACATCTGATCATCATCGTCTTGGATAAACATTTTAAAAGATATTCTTATATAGGTATTTAAGAAGATGTTTTATACTCATCATTTGTTAAAATCCAACTCTTAGTGACGTATGAATGAGTATAACTTCACAGATTATTGAAGATGATAATAATCATTTACCAATGTTTTAGAGGTTAATAGTATGCGGATTCTTAAATTCTTTAAAATATAGATAAAAAATTATGCACTCATAACAATACTTAATATTGTTTACACTAATAAGTATATTCTTATTAGACAAGTAGTTGCGTTTATCTCTCTCTCTTACAGAACATTATACAGGGTGTTAAAGAAATAAGGGTTAAAATTTAATTCACATTAGAAGAATGATTTGTAAATATAAGACCGTGGCCCTATTGGTTTGCTAAAAGAGATCAGAGAATATATCTTCAGACAGACAGACCAGTTACAATAGCAACCATAGTATAAATATACGCCTGTCTATTTGACGACAAACGCTAAATAGACAAAATTCGGATGTACACTGGCTGATCCCGGAACGCGACACACTTTTGTGTGCCACTATGTGTTTTACACCCTGTGTACGGTGGTCTCTATGCGGGCGGATATGAATATCCTACCACCAGCCACCACCTGTTTGTGTGACAGACAGACAGATGTTTGTTTCAGATCTGGGCGTATACATGTTTTAACTAGTGTGGGGTCAGAACTATGTGTGTGACTGTTGGGTGCACTCGTATTTATTATTACTATTCAACTAATCCTGCATTATATGATCATCAGTTGTCCAACTACCCTCGCTGCACACTCCATGATGACTTCGGTCGCATACTCAAGTCGCAGCAGTTCTGTGACATCACACTGCTGGTGGGTGACGAACTAACACCCGTGTTGGCGCATCAGGCCATGCTGGCTGCTAGGTCCCAGTTCCTAAGGGCTAAAATCAAGTGAGTCATGAGTTATAGTAAAAGTTTTCTTATGATAACATTGCAGTGTCCAAATTTGACTTTTTAATGGCACTCTAATAGGGTAGTTGACAGTAAGTGAAAACCTGATAGAATTTTGTTTTTGTAATAGATTTTATTCTAAAATATCGAAAATGAAAGTAATTTTTGATTTATATATTTTCAACAAACAAATATGTAACAATAAAGCATTTGTCACCTGACAACTGACACCCATCAGTCATGCATGACGTCACCGTTCGAAACATCTAAAACGCCGAGCCAAACGTCTATTAGTTTTGCGGATGGTCACGTCATACGAAAGGCCATGACAGTTAGTACCGTTTTGGTGAGAAAAATAAAGTTGGTTTATAAAAATGCAAATTAAGTCTTGTTTTATGTTTATTAATGATAATATAGACCATGAAAAATAAAATAAAACGGTTTCCCAAAAACAGTCAACTAGCTTATTCTGGTGGTAGATGGTTACCATTACCCAAAGATCTCAGCAATTCCAGGGATTCAGCCAAGCCGCTGTCTACTATGGAATTATTTTCTAAACTCACTTTTGACAAAGGAATTATCATGGATTATATATGGAAATACCATGGATTGAAGTTTGTTCCGTAGTCTGCAAATGTGTGTGAGAAATTACTCGAACCATTGTATTGGGGTCCCGTGGTAGAGTATAGTGTAGTCCAAATACATATATTGTTTGTTAACACTTGCCAAGTATTCAGTTATATGAAGTTAGGCGCAAATGATTTGTTCCAAACTTTACACTAACCCAAAATTCTCATCCATTCAGATTCTGCCTAGAGAAAATTGGTCCTATGGTCTATAACAGGGAGGGGGGGCCAACCTGCGGCTCGCGAGCCACATGCGGCTCTTTGAAGGATTATTTGTGGCTCTCGATAAATGTACCCGAGTTACCTTTTCATTTTTATGCTATTATATGCAAAAAAAACTATAGATCCGTTTGTGTTTTAAAATGTCTTTTAAATTACTGACAAATATGAAATATTAAGTTCAACTTTGTAACAAATTTCATTTCCGTCCAGTTAAGAATTAAATACGTATTTAATTACGACTCGCAAAAATTTCAAATTTTGAAAATTGGCTCGCCTGTCAAGCAGATTGGCCACCCCTGGTCTATGAGTTAATCAATGATAACTGATGGCTTATAAAAAACATGTTTTCTCAATAGAGAAGCACGCGATGAACTCTCGAAGAAAATAGCAGCCGGTGAAGAGAAAGCCTCTGAAGTATATTCATACAAGTCTCGGCCACTGTTGACTGTGACCTTGCCTGAAGCCACCCCCGAGGCGTTCAACATGGTCCTCAACTACATATACACAGACAGGATAGACCCCACTGAAAAAGGTAAACGTCGCTTGCCCATTTTCACCGAACTTTCATTGACCTAAATACTCTATATAAAATTTTAAATTAGTTTTGTATGGTGGCATGGGTATGCATACTGCGCACATTCATGTTATGATAATATAGTTTGTGCAGTTAAAACTTACTTATTCTATCCCTCACAGTTAGTTTTGATCTATACAACATGTAACATGATTAATGCACACTCTGAAAGTAGTTTGTTCAGAATAAGCGACTGAATCGATATCAACAATTTTTTAATAGACTATTTTTTTTTTAAATAATTAACAATCAGGTAAATAATAGTCACCCTTTAATTTCACGTTCAAGAAAACGAAACTGAAACATAACTCGATACGATAAAGTCTTTTCTAAATAAACTAACACTTTAAAAATTTAAATAATTAATATTACGATCTTTTCATAAAAAAATCATAAAAAACAATATTTATATCCATCGCAGTCTTATTTCGATACATGAATTATGATTATAATAACATTTTTAAATTGGGGTGTCTGAGGATGTGCGTTATTCCCGTTACACGTAGTATAATTCCATGTCCAACTCCATGTCTTACGAGGAAAGTCCAATAAAACTGTGCAGGTACGTTTTATACCAGAAAGCCGTAGTGGGTCACATAGATAACGGATTTCCACTTCTATAAATATACATTAGCAGAAGAATTAACTATCGAGAGAATTTTCCGATGCTCACTTAGGCCCCTGGAAAGATGAAGATTAAGAATATAAAGCCCGTATTATTTTATTTGTACATCTGGCAAAGGTGCAAGTGGTTCACCTGATGGTAAGTAATTACCCCGCTCATGAACATCGACAATATTAGAATAACCATGGGTGCTCTGCCGGTCTACAAGCAATGAGGAGGGGATTTACGATTAACCTCTTCAGACACCGGCGTTCACAAAAAGGTAATAAGTAGTGAGTAAAAATACAAGCCAAAATCAACTTTATTTGCATAATATTAACATTTAAAATACGCTTAATACGAACGTCAATATGGGCGAGTATTGCCAGTTTTTGTCCGGACACCGGTGTCCTAATCAACCGTAACTGGTTAAGCAAATTTCATTCACAACAACCACTTACTGTAAGTTTTTTATGAGAATGGAAATAACCCAGTCGAGCCGTAGATAGCGTAGGCAGGCAGAGCCCACCTGATGATATTTTTAGCAAAATAAGTGATGCGCTATTTAAAGTGGGTATTTTCAAAGGCACATAAACGAAGATTACTTATTCATGATTTAATTATCACTGATGCACAATTTATTGCTTTACGTTACCAACCACATGTCAGGATGTACTAAAACGGCTTTGTAACAAATATCTATGAGTTCGGACAGCATGACGCTCTAAGCTGAACTACAACCAGACTAAACACGGAATAGGCCGACGTGATCTAAACAGGTTACAACCCTCTGACTGTACGACTACGCTGCTCACGAACTGGTAATGAACTGACTGGCCGTATGCCATGGCAGTCTCTTTTATTGCAATGCGAACCTTCACCCCTCTCAATCTACAAACATATTAATCTACCCGTAGTTATTTTCTAAAATACTGTCGATATACTTTCGGTATTTCTAATAAATGAATTTATTCATCATCTTACTACTATTATAAATGCGAATGTTTGGATGGATGGATGTTTGTTACTCAATCACGTGAGAACGGTTGGACGGATCTGGTTGAAATTTGGCACGGAAATAGATTATAGTCTAGAATAGCACATAGGCTACTTTTTATCCCGGAAAATGTACGGTTCCCGTGGGATAGTTTCGTTTTTGTTTTACACAAAGCAAGGGATCGACTAGATTTTTTGCATAGTGTTAGTTGAAGGGTCTGAAAATGACATAGATTTTTCATCCCAGAAAATGCACGGTTCCTATGGGATAGCATGATATAGAAAGATGAAGTAGCTTAAGATGTCTCCATAGATTTTATACCTTTTCTTTCAAAGACAACTACCATGCGGGCGAAGCCGCGAGCAATATCTAGTGTAGGCACTTAGGACATGTAAAAACACAAATGGAAATTCTCCATACGGAATGAGTAATTATGGTTAATGGCGTAGGAACTTGGAATCCACCGTCAACGGCTGGTAGGCAGGGATACAACGATGAGAATAGCACTGGAAAAGGAGAAAAGAGGATGACCGGAAAAAGAAAGGAATCATGATCTTTGGGAGATGATAATCAGGTGAAGGGACAGGAATGGGAGGGGAGAAGTTGAAAGGAAACTGGGCGGATTTGGAAGGAAAGTAATCCCTAGTCTAGCTAACCTACCAGCATTTTTTTTATTTTGGCGCGGCAAAGTGACCACAATGCACCTGATGGTAAGCGCAGTGCCGTCTAGATAGAGTATCAAGTAGCAAGAGACAGTCTATCTCTCGCTACTCAACACAATCATGCCGGCCTGCTGTTTAGCTTCTTCACACTACGCCTAAAGGACCCAAGATCATAGGAAGGAGGGAACACGGTAGCTGGCAAATTGTTCCACAGCTTGCTGGTGCGGCAAAAATACGAGTTTCCGAACCTTTTAGTTCGGGCCGGGGTAGTAGATACCACGAAGCTCCGCTCCGCAATCCAGTACGCGTGGTTCTGGTATGGATGGGCGAGGATGGGATAAGATCAAACAATTCTTCAGAGCATTCGCCATGATACAGACGGTAGAACACGCTAAGCGAGGAAATATCCCTACGCAGCTGTAGCGGCTCCAGGCTGTTCAAACTGTTTCACTAACTAACTAAGCGATGTCTACCCGAAGAAGAAAGGCAGAAAAAAACTCCGACTATTTCACAGACGAGGACCCCGCGTCTCCGGCGACGGTGCTACTCGTGATGGAGGTGCTCCGGCTGGCGCTGCGGCTGAGTATCCCCCGGCTGCGCGGGCTGTGTGCCCGGTACCTGCGCGCCAACCTGTGCGCACACAACGTGCTGCCGGCACTGCACGCCGCGCACCACGCCAACCTCGTCTGCATCAAGGAGTACTGTCTCAGGTCTGCACTGCTTCCTAAACTCAACAGTTCATTACATGACGAAGGGCAATCAAACTGACGTAGGAAGAGACTGCTGCTGGCGGTAGGATATTCATATCCGCCCGTATAGCGACCACCGTAAACAGGGTGTAAAACCCGAAACACGAAATGGAATATCGATTCCTTATAACTTCTTGGTGACAGAAATAGACAAAGCTAGTGGCACCCATCACCGTCCGAGTTAGTCGATTTTTATGGTCTGCTTAAACTTAAGACACAAAAGCATAGGTGTGTGGGCGAATAGGTGGGACTCCTTGTTGGGCCATTGTGGATACGCTTTCATTCGAAAAAATCCCAATGTCTCATGTATGACTGTCCCACATATTTATTTATTTATAACATACTAACTTAGATCTTAAGTTACTCTTAATAAAAAATATTATTATTTTAACAAATAGTCTGATATAATATAATATAAATAATTTAAAAAAATCCGCTAATGGTATACTAAGTTGACATACATATTGTATGCAGGTTCGTGGTGAAGGACTACAACTTCACGCCAATAGTGATGTCCAGCGAGTTCGAGCACATGGAGCAGAGTCTCATGGTGGAGGTAATCAGGCGCAGGCAGCAGCCGCCGCCGAAACCACCAGCCGCCAATGAACAAGACCAGGAGATAGAAGGTATTAGTTGTAGGCTCATTTCTCCGCACTCAGCCAGTTGAACAACCGACCATTGTGTATAATGCTTAGTTTAGTAACTTGCCGGTGGTAGGGTATCATATCCGCCCGGATAGCGACCACCGTACACAGGGTGTAAAACCCGCCATAATGGCACACACAAGTGAGTCGCATGCCGCGGTCAGCCAGTGTACATCCGATTTTTGTCGGGGCCTAGAGTTGGGGTACGACGTTTAGCCGTGTTGCGGCCTTCTGAGTACTCTGACACTAGACCCCTTCTTCAACTTCTTGCCCATGACATAGTGTGAAGAAGCAGGCCGGCATGATTGTGTTGAGTATCAGGGAATAGATTGTTTCTCGCTACCCGATATTCTAATTGGACGGCATTGCGGTTACCATCAGGTGCAGTGTGGTCACTTTGCGGTGCTAGGATAAAAAAAACTATGTGGAAATTAATAATAAGATTTCTCTTATTTTGAGACTTTTTGGCCCATTAATAAATACCCTATCAAGTAACATGACATTAACAAGTGTGACTTTTAAAGACCATATACACAGGGTGTCTAAAAAATCGGGATATTTGGTTATGAGTGCTTTTTTTTTACTGCCTGGATAGACAGACGAACAGACGAGCCACCTGATGGTAAGTAGTCACCGCCGCCCATAGACTTCAATGCCAGGGCACAGCAAAGCCGCTGCCTACCGGTAAATTAGTTAATAGGAAGGTTAATAGGTAGAACTCAGGTATTATAGAGACGATTTCCTGTATATGCAGGCACGACTTTGGAGCAGGACATGTGCGTGGTGGTGGGGGGCGGGGGCGCGGATCTGGCGGACGTGCGGCTGCGAGTTGGCACGGCGCTGCGGCCTGCGCACCGCTCCGTGCTCGCCGCCAGGGCCGCCTACTTCGAAGCCATGTTCAGATCCTTCTCGCCCACGGACAATATTGTCAACGTATGTATACGTACTGATAGGCGACCGAACCTGTTTGTCTTTTTAAAAAATACTACAAGTTCACCACACCACAGTTTTTTTATGGCTACAAGCACTGTGTTGCTGTGCTACGCCAAACAACACACTACAGTTTATTAGAAAAAACTGAAACTTCTGAAAATGACGGGAATGTGATGTGACGTTTTATTTGTGATTAATAAGTGAAAAAAATATTTCAGACATGGCTTTAGCCTTTTAAATTGTGACTATTTCAAACATGGCTTTGGCCTTTTGAATTGTGACTATATCAGACATGATTTGGAAAAATAACGACAGACAAGGCTGCATGGTGGAGAACCTTAGCCTTCTCTTTTATAGAGAGAATGAAACAAAAAAAAACTCTATGGACTCTAAAAATGTGCTATTAACTTCACAATCAAAGTTTATACAATATACAATATCCAATAACGATTAATTTGTTTATAGTTCTTTGATATTTAAACTAGCTATTTGGTCGGTTTCGTTCTAGAATGTGGAATGAAATGTATATATTTTCAATCTTCGAACACGCATGAAGCGGTATAAAGTTCTAAGCCCAAAGTTTTGCGTTCTACGTTCGCTATAAACTTGACTTGTTGACTACGACTGTAAATTGAACACAGAATGCAGAATTGACTACTCATTATGAGATTGACGACTAAATTAAGTCTGTATTTGTTTTACCAGAATGATTATGTTTTAAACAGTAGATACGTGTTTTAGATAAACATTAATACTTCAACAGATACAAATCTGCGACACAGTACCGTCGGAGGAGGCGTTCGACTCTTTACTGCGATATATCTACTACGGAGACACCAACATGCCCACAGAAGACTCGCTCTATTTATTCCAAGCGCCTATATACTATGGTCAGTTTTTTTTATTGAAATAGGCTTATGTTTGACCACTATCTCCCCTGATGGTAAGTGATGATGTGGTCTACAGTGGCGCACACTTGCCTAGAACATATCTATGGACTCTTGACTTCAGTTAGTTACAATCATCAAACTTGCCTTTTAAATTAAATTTAAATAAGTCTAAATGTTTTTTGATACTTCATTCTGATCTATCTACAGGCTGATACAAAAAGGTGGAACAATATTGTAGTCATTTATAGCATTTATTATTTATTATCTACCAGTAAACGGAGAACCGTAATCACGTGAAAGTCTATTTTTGGGTTGTTTCTAATATAAATGTCAAAAAATTATATTAGTATGTGGGACTCTGTGTGATTGTTGGGTTATTTGTATTTTTCTCTTACGAATATGGTAAATTCAAAGCTGGCTAAGAAATAGAGAATGGAAAACGAGAAAGGGAATCTCCCGTAATTAGTCTCCTACACCCATCTCTCGAGGAAGCGCATTTTCATTGCGGACATTTCAGAAAAAAAGTTTTTTTACGGTAGAGTGTTTACTTAACTATTTTCTGTGCGACAGTCCCACCTTAGTCAACCCTATCCATTTACATAACATAGCTTGATACGAAAGCAGTTTCTATTTATCCATTATGCAGGATTCACAAACAACCGCCTGCAAGTGTTCTGCAAACATAACCTGCAGAGCAACGTCTCTCCTGAGAATGTGCTGGCCATCCTCCAAGCAGCCGACCGGATGCGCGCCGCTGACATCAAGGAGTACGCACTCAAGATGATAGTGCACCACTTCGGACTGGTATCAACATTTTTTTTATACTGGCACGGCAAAGTGACCACACTGTACCTGATGGTAAACGCGGTGCAGTCCAATAATTAGAGTATCGAGGAGCGAGAGGCAATCTATCCCCCGCTACTCAACACAATCATGCCGGCCTGCTTCTTCACACTACGCCATGGGCAAGACGGTGAAGAAGCGGTCGAGGGTATATTGTCAGAGTACTAAGAAGGCCGCAAAACCAAACATCGTACCCCAATTCTAAACCCCCGACAAAAACCGGATGTACACTGGCTGATCCCGGAACGCGACACACTTGCGTGTGCCACTATGGCTGGTTTTACACCCTGTGTACGGTGGTCGCTATCCGGGCAGATATAAATATCCTACCACCAGCAAACCTATTTTTAAATAATTTATATCCCAACTTGGTATAACTTGTCATTGAAAATTAACACACTAAAGCAAGCACTGGTGGATATTACTGACACCATTACGATGAGTCCTATATAGAAGGGTACAAACAAGACTCCCAAAGTTTAATTTTAGTATATTTTTATCACGGTAAAGCCGTTTTACTGCTACAAAACCACAGTATTTCCACATTGAAATTAGGCTTATTTTAAAGTTCACCTTGCTAATTTATTTATTTGATGTTTTAAATATAAAAAAAAAATGGCTTGAAAAAAAGCATATTTGACTAAAATGTTTAATTGGCTCATTAATATAGACCCATAGCTAGCCTTAGTATCATGATAAGAGAATTACTAAACTCTTTAATTACAGGTCGCAAGGCAAGAAGCGATAAAGAACCTAGCGCAGCCACTCCTAGTGGACATCATATGGGCTTTGGCTGAAGAACCACACTTCGACTCCCCGCTGCCTGTCCAGCCTCGCTCGCTCCCCTCCTCTGCCTCCGCAGACACCCTCACAGATGACCCTGAATACGCACGGCATAAATGCGGCAAATCTTAAATAATCAATCGGTATCAAATATTTTGATAACCTTTTAATAAAAGTCGAAGAGGGAAATGAAAAGAAAATATAATAAACAAATCAGAAGCCAAAGGTCCTTTCTTACATTGGATTCCTTGCGGCTTCCTAATATAGACTTTGAAAAACAAATACTATAATTCTGATATGTAACAGTATCATAAAATTTTATAATATGCATACATATAATTGATAGTGTATGAAAATCAATGAAAAAAAATGGGTGTGTGTACTTATGTACGCGCGTGAGAAGTTATACTTCTTTGGCCTCATTAAAAAATATATTAAACATATATTTTAAACTTAAAATATTACGGCCAGCATGTGAAAGTATTATGAAAGACCGAAATAATAAAAAAGAATAACAACAAAATATTTTTAATGTTTTAAATTATATTTATAGTATCATGAAAAACCTAAATAATATTACTGTATAGTACTAATTCGGTCTTTCATAATACCATAACGTACTGGCCACATTTAAATGATTAATTAAAATTTTATAATTCAGACCGAAGCTTCTAGCTCTTAAGGAGGTCAATATTATATCAGTTGTATAAAAACGGTATCAAATCTCCTTACATTTCTGCTAGCCTGGTACTTAGGGCAACTTCAGAGGTGTACTTTTTGTACTTTTGTGTCTTAAAATTTCTCTCATCATTTTTTCATAACACGCCTAAAGAAGTATAACTTCAAAAACAATGGCAACAACTTCCTTTTTAAAAAAAATTACACGGTGCCACAGATTGAAGTCTAAGTACCAGACATTAATTGATATAATATACATCAAGCAATTGAATTAAATTTGATTTTCTGTGGATCATTTCAAATCAATAACAAGTGTATATGTTTGCGCCAATTTGACGGTAGACCAATAATTTTTGCACTTTAGATCGTTCTTGTAATAGCCAATCAGATTGGTGAATTTGGTGTTTACCTTTATTATAGCTATGCTTATACGAATGTCGGTGTTGTATATACTGTAGGGAATGATTGGCGACTTAATGTCGATATCAAATTTGTTGTTTGTGCTTAAGCATTTATTTCACTTTATTGGTCTAGTTAAGTATGCTGAGAAATGAAGATGCCCTTATCTCAAATTTAAGGTCAGATGCGGAATTAGTATTTGAAACAAATATTGGGATAAATTGTCTCGCTACTAGATACTGTAATTGGAAGGCACTGAGCTTACCGTTAGGTGCAGTTTGGTCACATTGCCGTGCCACGATAAAAAAAACAACTTCGGGAACACCGACGAAAGCTTATATGTTCCACTTTAACATAACCTTCTCTCTACAATGTAGGGGTGTCCATTTTTATCTCCCTCCGTCGTCGCCCTAAACATGTTTTGGGAGATCCAAACGATCCCATCACGGTCGCTGTCGAGGTAGCACTGTCCCTGCCCAATCGCAACCATAACCATACTCTGAATGCACGTCGACGTAAGACTCGCCGGCGAGTCCTAGGAGCCCGGCCGAGGCTCAGATCTTCGATACAATAGTATATCGAGACGGCCCTAAACCTATTCCAAGCGACGCGACGGCTTAATTGAAGGCCTTTTAGAAAGCGTCTTTGAGCTTAGCCGTTGACAAATGTTGCGTTTTCTGGCTGGAGCGCCATAAGCGCCGGCCACAATGTTCGGTGAAGCTGTAAAAGCAACTATGAGCTAACAGCACAAATCCATACGAAAAAAAAAACTATATTTTGTTTTAAAAATCCAATATCAAAACTGTGTTTATTCTAAAAAAAAATTTGGTTTTGAATGGATTTACTTTGTAAATACATTGTTTTTGATTGAATACTACGTTTCTAGTTGTAAGTGAATAGGGTATTTGACAATTTTTGAAAATTGATGGACATCGATAGAGGACTCTTCACTTATAGCTTCCGTAATATTTTTATTATTGAAATATACTCAATTTATATAAAATCCGTGATTTAATTTTTTCATATATAGTTTCGCGCTAAAACGCGTTGTCACGTGACATTATCTGTATGTGACGTCATCGCACATATACAAACATTCGTGACACCTAACAACATAACATATTATTTGCATTTATCTGTTAGTTTTTCCACAAAAATGAATGAGCCAGCATATAAATATTGTTCAATGCCTTTGTGTAAAAACTCGACACTAAATCCCGATAAATTGTTCATCCATTTGCCAAAATCAAGAGTTTTAAGAAAGAAGTGGCAGATTTCGACTATCAGCCCTTGTAATGCCTTCTTCCATTCTTATAGAAGACTTGAAGACGAAATTAACACGTTTCCACACGTTTACACATCGAAAAATATGTTCTTACTTACAATTTTATTTGTCGTAGGATGCAATGTTTATGTGCGATGTCGTCACGAGTAATGGCGGCCGGTATTGCTACGTTTTTGGCACCGAGTGATACAGATTAAATATTCTAAATTTTAATGACGAATATAAAATGTTTATAATACATATAAAATAAAAAAATGTATTTAATAAATATGTTTGCCCACTATCCTTTCTCCTAGTGCAGTTTTATATTTTTTGGTTACACCAGTCAAACACCCTATTATAATAAGCTAGGGCTGTGCATTTACTAAATGGTGCGAGGAGACAGAAGGTCCTTAAACAAAATGTTATAATATGTATTTCTTGAGTATCTATATAATATATTCGTAACTTATTCTTATTTAAGTATTTTTATAAAATAATTCATATACACTAGACGGTACTAAACCGCTATCAAATTAATATTTTCGTCTAGGAGCTATGACGCACCAGACAAACAATAGTACATAAATTTCTATAATGCTTTTTGTTTATCATTCCTAATAAATTTTCTCGAGCATTACGCGTGACTAAATGTGTACCTAATTAGTTAACAAACTACTATATATAGGATGCTGTGAGATGGCGGTTCAATATTTATGGTATATACCAGGGGAGGCCAACCTGCGGCTCCCGCGTTGTTCCGCACTCTCCCTTATGACGACAGCTATGGGGTACGCAATTGCATGGTGTCTGCACTAGGGTGCAGAGCCAATCACGGTCTGAGGAATAGACCCCTCAGACGAAACACCGGGAATGCGTGTGCAACACGCTACCCTCTCAGGCCTCAATTTGCATGGCGATGGGCCGGTCTATGCAACCGTCGCCTACAGGTCAGTTTATGGAGGCCGGAGATCGTCTCTCCGGCTTCGCGAGCGTCGATTTTGTAAGAGGAGTCTCATACTTCGCTCCCTTTCCCTCTCGGCTGTTTCCTTTGCGGACATGACCTGCTTGCAAAATAAGGCAACGGAGTTCCATGCCTCCTCGCTCTCGACCATGGCCAGTGCCACTACTGTTCCCGACGACAGCGATTAACTCGCAGCGCGGGGAATCCCATGCGGGATAAGCCACCAATGTATGCTGCGCCGAGTCTTCAGCACAGTGACAATGATGGCACTCAGGTGCGGCCCGCGAGCCACATGCGGCTCTTTGAAGGATTATTTGTGGCTCTCGATAAATGTATCCGAGTTCCCATTTCATGTTTGTGCTATTTAAAAAAATATATTATTGTTACGTAAGTGTTTCAAAATGTCTTTTAAATTAATGACAACAAATATGTAAGACGTGTACCTATCTTTGTAACAAATTTCATTTCCGTCCAAATTAATAATTTAATACGTATTTAATAGAAGCTCGCGAAAATTTTTACATTTTGAAAAAGGGCTCGACTATCAATGCGCTTGGCCACCCCTGATATATACAATAAAATCATATGTTCTTGTGAGTAATTGAGCATTGTTGTATTAAGTACTACTACGAAAGAGTAGGAACTATTTTCTTTAGACATTCAAGTGTTGTATTATTATAAAAGTAAATATTTTATAAAAATACAACACTTGTTTTATGTTTATGTAAATATTTGTTTCCCCATATCGTGAGGCCGAGATTCGTAGTTCCCGATATCGACTATGAATAATTTGTATCTTACTGTGCAATAAGAACTACCTATTAGATGCTATTTATTTAAGTGTTGTGATTACTATATATTTTTCACTGTTATGTATACTCATAATAACATCATTTTTTTTCACATAAATGAAATTGAAAGTCAGTGTTACCAAACGAAAATAGCAAACTACCGTGTCAGCATACTAAAATTGCCGTGTTTGAAGTTTACCTTCGATTTATTTTTAAATTACAGTGAATAAAACCGTGTCAATTTTAAACAAAAACAACGCTATTCTTTATATTTTTTTTACTAGAAATAAATTATTCTTCCAAAAGTTCCACTTCTTGGTCATAAACAGACGGAGTCATCTGGTCAACATGTCTATACCTCTTCCTAATGTCTACCTTAAGCTGCCGATAGATCTATCTGAAATCGTTTTACGAATTTTATAATTTTTGGATTCGAATTCGACTATAATTTACACGGTAATTAATATTAATAAATACCGCAGAAAATGACATGGTAATAGATCATTACCGTAAACCGTGTATCTGGTAACACTTGAAACTTGACATTGGTAGAATCATTTTCAATTCAAAGTAGATACCTTAATTTACTAAAAGTAGTGTTTTAGCTATATATAGACATTTCGGAAAAAAAAACAATAAAAGTATTCACTTCTGGCATAGGCGATATGACAAACCTAATTTTTTGATTATACTTAATTCGATCTAATTATTGATGAAATGTAACATAATATTTAGACCGAAGTGAAAAAAAATATTGTGTAATAATTTTCTCTACTTGCAGTATATAATTATTTATTCTTTATTATCCTGCATAACTGCAAGACTTAGAATACTGTTTTTTGTTTTGCATCTATTACATATAATATATTAAAATCATGAAATAATTATTTTATTTCATTAGCTTATGATGCTCCACATTTTTTTATTATTATATCAATTTGAAAGTAGAAACAGATGTTATATTATGCGATTAAAATACACTAAATACAAATTGTGTTTACGCACAACCATGTCTTGCAGTTATGCATAATTGAATTTTAGATCTAGTCATTATAAGATTATGTGTTTCTTTATGAAAATAAGTTTTTTTTAAATAAAATACAAAAATGATTATTTAGCATACATATTTAATAATTTAACAAATTAACTAATAAATTATTACATAATTCTCTTTCTAGTTTTCATACTTGTGCTTGATGTCATTCCACAGTTTCTGAAACCAAAAATAAATAATTATTATGATTTTCTGCAACAGTGAATCTCTAAATGAAACCACCTGTTTGTTATGACCTCTGGTACTACCGTGCAAAAAAATATTCATGAATAATAAATAGTTTCATAGGTTAATAATGATTTAAGATTTTTTGATTACATTGTCTTTTAGCACGCTTATCTTTATTGAATGAACTATGTCACAGCTGACAATATTAACACAGAACCTATAGGGTTAAGGTCAGCTCACAAATGAACTTTTAATATGTTCACTGACATTTGAAAAACTTGAATTTGAAATAAGATATGCAAACTACTATAGAATGGTCCCTTCCCCCCAACCAATATGTGATACAGTTCAAGACTAAAATATGAAGAAAGTAAATAATTAATCTAGCTGTTGCTCGCGGCTCTGCCCGCGTGGTGGTCATGTTTGGGAGAAAATGTATACAATACAAAATACCAATATTCATGCGTTTAATTTAAAAAATGACCGATTTTCATACAAACTTTCATCCCCTATTTTACCCCTTTAGGGGCGGTATTTCCAAAAACCCTTTCTTAGTGGATGCCTACATCATAAAAGGTACCTACTGTCAAAATTTCTAGTCTCTAACCCCAGCCGTTTTGGCTGTGTGTTGATCGATCAGTCAGTCAGTTTCTTCTCTTATATATACAGATTACATCTCCTATAGTTGATTTCTTAGTAGTAGTCTCAAATTAGCATTTAATTTATTAGCCAAAAATATAAGTACTGTAAAACAAGGTAGATAGGAATGCAGGAGTGAATTAGAATGAAATTTACATGGTAGTAGAAGTAGATTTTTCATCCCACCAACATTTATAGAAGTTTCTTTTTGTATTTCAGTATCAGTATATTATTTTTATAAAAAACGAACAGTTATTGTACAATTTTCACACTGATTTAATTATTTTAATCAAAATATCGATGGGTCTATAATTTCAGACGTAAAGGACTATTGAAAAAGAATTACTCTAAATACATATTATTTAGTAGTGAATTGACTACATATAAAATGAACTACCAAACCAATTTGGTTTTATTAAGGTGATATGTCCTTGATCGGGTAGAAATTATTTTTCAGTTGGTAGTATAACACTAGATGATTTAACATTAGATGAGTCTAATTACTATTTATAAAAAGTAATTGTTTTCACAATATTAAAAATAATTATTCAAAATCGAAGTCAAAATTACATAACAAAACACTCACCCCCTTGTTCAAACTCTCGTATAACGACACTGACAATAAATCAAAGGTTCTTTCGAAGAAGAACGTTCCACCAGCAACAGCTACGGCGAACGTCGATGTGCGCTTGAAAACAGCACGATTTAATGTCGACCACATGGACATTTTGAAAAGATTCAAGAAAAGTTTTTCTCGTCGAAAATCGAACTGTCAAACGCAAAGGGCATTCGCTATTCAATAATCATAGACAACTATGGATTTGTCAGTGAGACATTTACTTTTTGAAGTTGCCATTTTCTTTACAACGCGAGAAACGACACGAATATTCGAGTGTACTTTTAACCATAGACAATATTTATTGAATAATGATTATAAATATCACCGTAGAACAATGTAGAATCATCGTAAAATAGAATACAAAACATTTTAAAACTAGTTTCGTCTGCATGGAATTTTGTGTGGATATTATTTCTATTATATTCTAACAGCGAAAACCAGTAAATGATTTTAGTAAATATCCTCAGATTAATTTATTTTGACAGACTCCGTGGCGCAATTAATGAGTAGCCGGCTGCAAAACGGAAGTTCGCGGGTCCGATCCCGGCACCGAGACACACGTTTGTATGAGGCACGAATATTTTGAATATTTTTTTGACAATTAAACTGACGATTTCGATTAAAATATTTTATTAATTACGTCCATAAAACGATTTTAGGTTTGTTAATATGATTTTTCATAAATACTTCTATATTTAATCGATTTCTCACTAGTGCTGCCCAGTTACACACCGTAATGTAAATATACGCAAAGGACTATCCATATGAAAATTAGAAATTGAATACTAATATCTTACCATACTGTTTTAATTATAATTAATGTTTGCCATTTCCTACACAAACTATTAAATCTGACACAAAGATAAAAGAAACCTTTTTTAATACTATTTGGTCCTAAATAACGCTTTTAAGGTCGTATTGCGTAGGATTATTAAGCACATACGTTAAGGTCTATTCATAGGATTATTAAGCACACACGTTAAGGTCTATTCCTTAAATAATATGGATAAGAATAAATAAAAATACAGTTTTATTATGGGCAAAATATATCATCTATTTACATCATTAAAACAAATAAAATGCTGGTATGTACCTATGAACAATAATTCTTAATAATAATATATGAGTACTGCAACGAGAGAAATCATGCATATTAAATAAAAAAGCATATGATATTGTACAAATGTAATGTACGGAATGATAATTTGGCGAAAACAAAACATCGACTTGATCTTGCAAACTTTTAAATGAACTAAAAATATCAAGACTCAACCGAATGCAATTTGTATACATATTTATTAACTAAACAAAAAAGAAATGTAAGTGGCATTTTACACGACAGAACATATCGAATACTGAAGATATGTATTTGACTTGAGGACAGTTCTAATTAACACATTATGTAACCCAGAAAAATACGCATAATTATTATTAAAACGACTACTTTAAATTTAAACCTCAAACGTAGAATAAGCATGGCCAATAATATTATAATCTCATTCAAATAGAAAAAGAAACATTCCACATGTTGATTATATTTTGGCGGCAAAATGGGATACTTGAGGCAAATACAACTATATGTATAAGATACTAGTGAGAAATCAGTCACATTTGGCATATGCATAGCAGATGTTTTGGAAGATAATGTTTCTCAGTGGTATTGATTCTCAAGAGTTTATCAACTTAAAATGAATCAGAAATCCAAGCACTGTCACCATTCCATAAACATAATCAACAATACAAGTTACTCTCACTTTGCCACCATAATTTATATAATTTGAATGCATTCTTCACTCCACAATCTGAGTTTTAAAATATATATAATGACAATAAACACTCCCTTAGGGTCTTAAATAAATTTGGAATTTCGATTACACAACTGCACAATATATACTTTGCCAATATTTAAATAAAAAAATTATAAATAGTCTCTCACTATATATTCTTACACACTGGATTTAATCTATATTTATTTTGATGAACAGTGTTAATTTTAGACACTATTCTTATGTGAGAGATTTAAAATTAAAACACTTTCCATTTTTCTCCAATTGTCTACCATGAAATAATACTTTGTGTATAACATTACATACAAAAATTAATGTAAATATTAGTTCAGTTCTGCCATCCATATCAATATTCAATGTTTACACTTGTTAAAAGAAAGAACATGACTGAATAGTCACATTCATAATGATGTTCAACATTACCATTTGATATACAACATTCCATCACATATAAATTTTGATAACGAGAATACAATCATACACATTAACTATGCATTCACAATACTCTAATAGTAGATTTTTGGAGTCATAATGTTCATGCTCTCGACTCGAGACAGTTGAACCCAGCACATATTTAAACACAATATGGGTTGCAAAGTTTTCAATTTGCACACATAGAGATCGACAGTAAATTGCGTGCATTGAACACACTATAGGCTGTAGCCTGTAAGACAAGAGTATGATAAGCATGTCCTCTTACCTCACCCTGTATATCATTAACTATTGTAACTATAGGCTCTAATGGTATATTGTAATGTACCAAATAGAAAAATACATTCCTCTGTGGTACAAATGTTCTGCTAGGGTTGTGCAACATATCTCTTGATATTTGAGCATTGGATAAGCAATGTCCTTGGCACGGGGTGTCACGTGCAACCACTAGCAACATTTCTTCTTTGTTTTGTGAGTCTTCTTTAAATGTACCGTGTCATTTGATGTAACATTTTGTCTCTCTTTCATTTCCAGTTTTGATCTTAATACCTGTAAATAGAACATAATATATAAACGCATGCCTGTATCGCCAAATAGGTAAGCAGTGGTGCAACTATTACACTCACGGTGCACTGAGCTCTATTCTGTTCTATAATATGATAATTGGCCTATCACCAAATCAGACATACATTTCAATACCAGGCAACTCTTGTGTGATATTTCAAATCAAAACAAACATGATTATCGAATTGATATTTCAATGATACAAATGAGTAGGACTTGAGTATTATATTATAACAGCAAAGATTTAAAAAATAAACAAGATTTATCTGATTGTAATAGAAGTGAGATTGGAGGAGGTGCACATATACTTCTATGGTTTATATCAGTAATCAGTTTAACAAAGGGTATATGACCATACATCACCAATGCTCAATAAAAATTTCCGAAATGAAATATTTGAATGTGGAAGTAAATATCCTGTATAGATATTTTTCTACAATCGTTCAATTATTGGCGCATATACATATAGAAGACCTGTGTATAAACCGTGCCGGTGGAATAGTGTACGCGAATCATTCTAACACGCCTATATTCTAACCCAGTTCATTTACGAGGAGAGTTTTTTTTGATTATTTTTTTTTTATTCTGGCGCGGCAAAGTGACCACACTGCACCTGAAGGTAACCGCAGTGCCGTCCAAGTATCAAGTAGCAAGAGACAGTCTATCCCTCGCTACTCAACACAATCATGCCGGCCTTCTGTTTAGCTTCTTCACACTACGCCTAAAGGACCCAGGATCATAGGAAGGAGGGAACACGGTAGCTGGCAAACTGTTCCACAGCTTGATGGTGCGGCAAAAATACGAGTTTGCGAACCTCTTGGTTCGGGCCGGGGTAGTAGATACCACGAAGCTGTGGCTCCGCAATCCAGTATGCGTGGTTCTGGTTTGGAAGGGAGAGGATGGGATAAGATCAAACAATTCTTCAGAGCATTCGCCATGATACAGACGGTAGAACACGCTGAGCGCAGAAATATCCCTACGCAGCTGTAGCGGCTCCAGGCTGTTACTCACGTCTGCATCATTCACAATGCGGATGGCCCGCCGATGCACCCCATCCAAGGTAGGTATTTTGCGGAACCGTCCCAGAGGTGCGAGCAGTATTCCATTCCCGGCCGCACTTGCGCTTTATATAAGCGGTAGAGCTGACCGGGCGTGAAAAACCGCCGCACCCTGTTCAGGATTCCGACCCTGCGGGAGGTGGCGGATATTACGCCCTCGATGTGACTCCTTGGATTAAGATCGCAGCGGATATCCATACCTAGGACCCTGTCATTCCACATTGCGAGTGGAACACCCTGAAGAACGGGGATGGGAGAAAAGAGAGTGGTTAACATACCATTTTTGTGATGGTAAGAAACATTTCCTCAACGTTAATGTTTTCCTTTGCACTAGTTTCAAACAATGGTATATTCATTTGGTTGGCGAACCTCTGAGCGTCCTCAGTGACGACCACTTTTCTCGACGGACAATCATTCTTGTTTCCAACTGTAACGTGATAAGATAAATATTAAATGAGTTGAAGATATTACAAGGCTTACATAATAATTTATGTGTTATCAGTAAATTGAATTACTGTGGGCTGGCCTTATTAGTCATGGGCACTAATAGTTATTGGAGGTGTTGAGCGGAGACTATGATTGACCAAGCATTGTGTAGGCCAACTTTCCACATTGTAGATTAATGACCATACGAGGACTATCAATGGGAGAAAGACTGATGCATTGCGACACATAGATATCGGCTGATGGGCACACACCATTTGTTAACAACAATTTAAAAATGGAACAATGTCGTAGTAGAGTTCTAGACTAAGTAATCTATAAAAATAGTTTTGATAGGAGTATTTCAAGCATTTATTTACTATATAAAATAATCCAAATTATTTGTCAAAAATCTTAATGTATATGTCAGAAATATATAACGAAATCTTGTATAATATTTACATACAGTAAAAATTGACTATAGAGTGTTATTCAATTTCTGAAAGTAATTGGACAGATGTAAAGCTACAGATGTTAACCAGGGATTTTATGGAGCTCCGTAACCGTAACCGAAACTATCGGATATCCGACATAAAATTTTATCTGTAACTGTAACCGAATCTGATATAAAAGTTTCAAATAATTTCTAATTGAGACACATTAGGACTGGTTTTTGTATTTGCCTGGCCGAACCGACACACGAACCGCGCGCGTATCTCAATGCATTTATTATATTTAGTTCTATTGCTTAGACATAGCCTGTCAGTCATTTACTCTTGTGGGATTACATTTACTTACATAAAATAGTACCAAATGAAAAACTAAAAATAAAGCTATTTGTTTTTTACTTTTACAATTTCTTCAAAACCTAATAACCTAATATCCATAACCGAAACTATCCGAAACTGACGGATAATCCGAAATAATTTCATATCGGTAACCGTATCCGAAACCGATATAATATTATTCAAATATCCATATCCACATCCAGATCCGAAATTTCAAATCCATAACATCTCTAATGTAAACTACTGGCTAGTTTTTTTTAGTGCCTTGATAGGCACACGAGCAGATGGGCCACCTGATGGTAAGTAGTCACCGTCGCCCATAGACTTCTGCAATGCCAGAGCACAGCTGAGCCACTGCCTACCGTTAACCTACCATTTTTTTAGTAGTCTCAAAGCTGTAACATGATAAAATTACAGAAGGTAACCGAAGAAATAACATTTGTAGCCAATTTACACTAGACAATATTTTACATTCCAAATACGTAAAAAAAACTTCCAAAATAAAACATACAGACCTAAAAAAAAATACAGATTTAGTAATACAAAAACCAGTACAAACTCATTCAGTTTCTACATTACATTAACAGCAAAGAATATTCATAACCATATTCATGCATTGCAGTATCCTTTGTGAATATAATTAATGCCCATATTAGTAACTTCCCTTATATTGAGTCAGAACACACAAAGCATTTTTTTTATATAACAGAAAATACATGTACCTAATTCATTCACAATAGAATGAGGCAGGGCCACAATTATTTCTTCATTGTATGTATTGGAAACTTAATGCTTGTTGAAAATATAAAAAAATATCATATATTAAAACATTAATGTTATAAAAAAATTATATGTATAATTGACATAAATAATATTAAATATAACAAATAGTCCTGATAATACACTAGTTCAAACCTTTATATAAGTAGTTGGTGAATCAAATAAAAATTTGCCTTATATGGTGGTATGAGAATTTAAACCCTGACATAAACTATAATTTTTCTTGTTTAGTCCAATTACCTATAATTAACCATCATTGGTTTCTTTGTGAGAATTCTTACCCTTCACCAAAGATAAGTCCATATAAAGAGAACATATTTTGAATATCATGAAACAACATAATGCATCAGTTCCAATTCTAAGCATTCCTTGTTACAAAATCGAAAATGAGGTACACGAAAGAGAAGGGAGATGTAAAGACGACCCAAAAAAGATTCATTATAAAACAATATTGTATTGGATCATAAGCATTTTACTTTAAATATATTAAAAACAGTTTTTTATTTGCCTTTTCTTTGTGCAATCTAAACTATACTATGTCCAAGCAAATTTTTGTTGTTTTTTTTTGTAGCATATTGAAATAATGAGCTAAGGTTTTGTTCACATTCGTATACACCAAATTATTGTCCCTCGAAAAGGCACTTAAACACTACTCATTGAACTTTTATATCATATTCAGGGAAGGAAAAACTTTGTATTAAACAAGTATGTACTCCATTTATTATATCTATTGTATATAGTATAATTGACAAGTCCTAAAAAGGTATTATTTCAACAAAATTTATTAAAACTATTGGCATTTATAGCTTCAAATAAGATAAAGATAGGTAACTGTAGAAAACAAAATAAAATTATCATTCACACTCAACCAGTCTTTTCATCATGATAATATTCATTTTGTATTTAATAATTAATACCTAAAATTAAACAAGGAAAATTGTGTCATGTAATTCAATTGAACATAGCGTAACATTATTAATTTTCTATATCCATTTGTTATTGCTATGACTAATTTTATCTTGTGTGGAATTATAAAGGTATCCAGATAATGCCTACATACATATACACTCACACAGAGGTGTAACCAGTACACCCACTTTTAGCCGAATTTACCACAGTGCAAAATTGTGCCACCAAGGCATACAGATAATATTTTCTTGAAATTTAAAATTAATTATATTCAAAGCAAGTAATGTAAGTACAAAGTGAAAATAAAGGCAGACAGTTATGTAATCTTCATTTTCATAATCAATTTAATTGGGCATGAAAACAAACGAAACAGAATTGCCCAATTCACTTCTCATTACTCAACAACACAAGAGGCTATGGCTTCCTATTGTACAAACATAATCCCAGTTTTGTTATTAGACCAATTAATATGTTATTTTAGTTAGTACATACAAAAAAGTTTACGAAACAAAAAGGAAATTATATTAGGATTACATTTACCCTCACAATATGATTTTATTCTAGAATCTAGAGGTCAGAGTGACGTTTTATCGTGTAATTGAAATAAATGATCTGTTGATAGACGGTAAAGTGTCGGTACTCACCTAATACTTTGTTAACAACATCACAATTCTGTTCAATCTCATGCAGCCATCGTTTTACATTCGCGAAGGACTCGCCGTTGGTGACATCGTACACCACGATGACGCCGTGCGTTCCTCTGTAGTATGTGCTTGTGATAGTTCTGAACCTCTCCTGCCCGGCCGTGTCCCATATCTGCAGCTTTACTCGTTCACCGTTTATTTCCAAAGTTCTTATTTTGAAATCCACCCCTATCGTCGTAATATAACTGCCGGAAAATGTGTTATCGGCAAAACGCAGGAGAAGACAGCTCTTACCCACACCTGAAACATACGTTACTTCCTTTGGTCCGTTTCCTTGAAATCAGTTGCTATAACACTACAGGCACATCACAGGCCTCGCCCACTCACCACTGTCACCGATAATCAGCAGTTTGAAAAGATGGTCAAACTCGCGCGCCATATTTTCACTTTATGAATAATGTTACTCTAATTGGTCATGTGTTTACTACTAACTTTAATAATGGAGTTAAAGCAATTTTTACTAGAGAAATATTGACAAAACGCATGCCGTAGAACGTTACACTTGCGTCATTTTATAATACGTTCGCCATTGTTGTTTTTATGTTACTAGTGTTAAAAAAATTTAGTGTGACAAGCAAACTTATTTTCAGTTCTGAAATATGATATCTCCAAATCTTTTTATTTGACCCAGCTAAAAAAACAGCCATAAGTGTCATAAATGGCTGCTAGATTCCAACATATTTTTAAAAATTGATAGATATCTCATATAATGGAATTAATGGCTATTTTTATGCCTATATGTAATTTTTGGCAACATAAATTCAAAAATAAATACCAGATATGTTTTGGTTGATCTGTTACATATTATTTATTTATTTTAATAAACATAATATATTTATAAATATTTTATTATTTTACATAATATTTCAGAACGAATTTCAACAACTCTAGTAGGTATCCTGTGATTAATTATATATCATTCTATCCTTGTCTTCAACACAGGAATTTCATTAGACGAGAGAAAGACAAAGAATGTTGATAATGCATATGAGTAATCAAATCTCCGTGTAATAACTGTCAAACAACAAGTTCTAGGTGTGGTGCGAAAAATTAGATTTAGATAAAATGTCCGCGACATTAAAACCTTATTTAACTGCCGTGCGGCACACTCTTACCGCCGCTATGTGTTTAGAACATTTTTCGTCACAAGTGGTGGAGAAATACACCAAACCCGAGGTGGAGGTTAGAACCAGCAAAGAGCTCCTACTGAACCCAGTGGTAATATCGCGGAACGCCAATGAGAAAGTGTTGATCGAGTCTTCGGTAAACTCAATCAGAGTGAGCATTATGATCAAGCAGGCCGACGAAATAGAAAAAATACTTTGTAAAAAGTTTATGAGATTCATGATGATGCGGGCGGAAAACTTTATCGTGCTAAGGCGGAAACCGGTGGACGGGTACCATATCAGTTTCCTTATCACGAATTTCCACACTGAGCAGATGTATAAACACAAACTGGTCGATTTCGTTATATATTTCATGGAGGAGATCGATAAAGAAATAAGCGAAATGAAGCTGGCTGTTAACGCGCGCGCTAGGATTTGTTCTGAAGAGTTTTTGAAGAGATTTTAACGTAGATCCTAGTCTGGGACTAAAGTATTGTAAAATGTAAATTAAATGAAGACTAGCACTACTCAATGCATTCACTTTCAGTATCTTATTGCATTTCAAGTATAGTTCACCACAATGTAATGGTGCTGATAGCTTGAAGATATTGTTGATGCTCTTATGGCTTAGGCTTAGGAAATTTCCATTGTTTTAATGACTGATATGTGATTTATTAATTTAAATAAGTGGGGCAATGCATAAATACAGATTTTAGACCATAAATTAATGATGGTAGATGCTTTTAAGTTACAATAAACAAATATTTTATAAATAAGGTTGGATAATCCATTATTATGGTGTTATGTCTATCAATAAATATATACAACAGCCTTGGTGCTGTAGTTGTAATTATGTATATGTAAGGCTTCTGTACTGAGGTCTCTGGTTAAAACCCCGGGTTGGGTAAAGTGATATTGGGTTTTTCTATAACGAAATGATCAGTATTAGCCTGGAGTCTGGAATTGTACCCGGTATGGCGATAGGCTCTCCCCTATCACATAGGACTGTAATAAGCTCGGCTAAATGTGGGTGTTCTAGTTACACCTCTGCCTACCACTTCAGGGATTACAGAGATGGGGTGATTGGATATGTATAAAATATATCAATTTTATTATATAGTAATTTATGGGGATTAGTGTTGAAAAGAACAACCTTGGTACGAAAATAATCAAAAATAAGTAATACACAACTAGGTGCATAGTAAAAAAGGATAAAATAATGATTATTACTAACACTACCATACTAAATAAACTCAGCATATACTTTAATCTTTTTAGTATTATTAATTATATAAATTTTTTTTTTCTTTTTATTGCGTGTACCTGTTTATAAAGACTAGTGTTGTGCATTGCCTAAAGATATTAGTAAATCATTTATTTCTTGAGACACAAGAATATTAAATAATTTAATTATATTATGCTTACTCATATGCAAACAACCAAATATATTTCTGAACTTATTCAAATTAAAGGTTTTTTTTAATTAAATTCTGTAACGTCATGATTTAATATATTATTGTATACAATGTAGTTCATTAATTTCTTAGGATTAATTACTTCATGTGTCAGAATTTGTTTCTCTTGACATGCCAACAGTGTATTCAATTATTATGCATTAAATATATTTTTTGTAAATATACTAGTAGTTTTCTGTAAAAAAGGCCTTCACCTCAATAATTCAATACTTTATAATATGACTTGATGTATAGACTTTACACATATGATTGTGTTGAGTAGCAGGGAAAAGATTGTCTCGCTTCTCGATACACTAATTGGACGGTAAAGTGACCACACTGCACCTAATGGTAAGCGCTGTGCCGTCCAATTAGAGTATGGATTAGCGAGAGACAATTTATCCCCCACTACTCAACACAATACCTGGCCCACTCCTTCACACTACGCCATTGGCAAGTGAAGAAGCGGTCGAAGGTCAGAGTACTCAGAAGGCCGAGAAACTCTAGACCCCCGACAAAAACCAGATGTTCACTGGCTTATCCCGGAACGCGACACACTTGCGTGTGGCATTGTGGCGGGTTTTACACCCTGTGTACGGTGTTCACTATCCGGGCGGATACGAATATGCTACCACCTATGAATAATAGTAAAAGGTTTTTTGTAGTTGGTGCCAGTGCAAATCACCTGAAATGGCATCAACTTAAAAAAAAACCACCTGATAAGACTATTTCTAAACTGACGACCTAATTCAATTGTAGTTAATAAAATAAAATATAAAATGATGACTGTCCTCAAAATGAAGAGTTTCGCTATTCGGTGAATATTTCTTATTTGCTCTTATGTATGTATTTAGGTTAATATACAACCTTCGATCTTTGTTGATAGAAGTATCCAACAGCATGGACCGATTTTGATGACTTTTGGTCTACAGATTTCCTGCTATGTAGAGTAATAAAATCAATCTAGAACAATTAGTTACTAAATGATTTTTATTATCAAATTATGACGATAAAACAACATTCTGAACAAGCTTGAATTAAAAGAATATAATAATATAACTTTAAATGTATCAGTGTTTTTTTATTAAATATTTATGAAAATTTTATAAAACTATTACACTGAAATATTGAATAAAAGGAAACAATTATTTTAGAACTAAATATAATAACAATTACATATATATTGGCAAAGGGGCGGAACAAATTCAATGAAGGGAGCGCTAATAAAAGTTTCAGTTCCTTTTGCAAGTGGCGGCTCTAGAGTGGTGCGTGCGGTGCGACTGCACTAGACGCCAATTGGCAGAGAAACATACTCCACTATCCTTGCCCCACAGTTACTTTACCAAGATTTTACTAGGGCTGCCACTCGATGCATGGACAGTTCCATTTTCCGTAATATTTAGGGAGCCTAATGTGATGAGGAAGGAGTACCTATGATTATCAAGGCAACAGCAAGTTATGGCTGCGCATCGGTTCTCTGTGACAGTGGCACCATCTTTATCGAGCTGGTCATGCATTATACAAAAGAAAAGCTATAAATCTAAATCACTTGCAGATGGGCGTACAATAAATATTTGTGGGGTGGACCAGATTTGAAATTACTCCTGTTCATAAAAGTAGGCACTTGGGAGGTGGTTTGTGGGATTCTAGGACCAAATAAGCCACAGGGTTAGATAGTTTGCTACGCCTATGCTCTCTCTCTCTGTCTCTTTCTGGCATTTAGTCCCACATGGTGGTAGGGTGATCCATCTTACTGATTCCACTTAGCTCTGTCTTCAACGTCGTTTGCGGATAACATGCATTCCCTTATATCTTTCTGCACTACATCCTTCCACATTATCTTGGGCCTCCTTCTGGATGTTCGACTAGGTATAGAAAGCAGAAGTGCCAAGTTTCCTACGCCTATACATTTACCTACTGTAATTAAATGTACCCGTTTTAATGCCTTTTTTTGGCCAAAGGATTGCTAAAGGCGGTAAAAACGGAACTGCTTGGTTACGCTAGTTGTTTTCTCTGCCTTACGGTTTTAATCGAAATAATGGTGTTTTACGTTCAATAATTTAGGTTTTTTTTATTACAAACAGTATAATTTCTAACGTAGCTGTAAAAAATCTATTAACTTATTTCACTTCTTAGTCTTGGCTGTTCTTAGTGTGAAACCCTCGCCTTTAAATGCTTGGAAGGGTTCAGCTGATGATTCTTCCTTAGCGTTGGTAGGCCTCGAATTTCTAATAAAACGCAGCGTCCCTATCACGTAGTCGTAGTCCGGAATGCCGCGAACATATGGCTGAAAAAGAATAATATGTTTAATGGCAGCAGCGTATACCTAGTTACTCCGGACTGCCGAAACAAAAGTTCAATCAAAAATATGTATGCCACATCTCTGACTTTTCGAAGTGACGTCTGTATTTCAGATCATTATTGCTTGCTTGAACAGTAAGGAAAATATCTTGAGGGAACCTGCATACCTCAGAATTCTCCATTAGAATTTCGCAGATATATCAAGTTTGCTGGTTCGCATTAGTTTGGCAGGATTTTGCAGCTTTGACCTAAGTCCAGCAAAATCTCAAATTTTTATTTGACGGGCAGCAACGGTCTGCGAGAGCACGTATGTGTGATTTACACAAGAGTTCAACATTAAGCAGTCATCGTCAGCTGCTTAAATAACAGCTAGGTGTGGTGGTTTGAGTCGCCCGCTTAAGGCGAGGAACCGGCTCAGGCATCTTTTACCACCAAGTTCCCGTCTATATATACATTACCGTGTTAAATATCAGGCTGGCTGATGTCGTCCACCAGCCTTGGTGAGCTTCGTCTACGTTTCATTAGCCTATTCCCTTCCCTTTTTTTCGCGGCGGAAAACGCTTTATGGTTACCGCTCCATCCAGGGGAGAGGTGGAGTGGTTATTTTGGAGTCAGCGGTCTTACGACCCAACGATAAGCCGTCCAGTAAAGATGGAAATTCCGAACGGTCGTTGGGCCGAGTCCCTAACACTATTTACACCCTACACCGGAATACCAATCAAAACCACGCGGTGGCCTTCTTCAGCACATTATGGTCGGCCTCGGGTTCTTGAGGCTAAGGCGCCCCAACTTCTACCGGAACCTACCATGCGCAGTGCCGTGTAACGGCTCATCTCTAAAGTGGGGCGGGGTTGTTCAGAAATCCCCGCACACATAAGGACGCTCTTGGCGTCTACAACAGCAATGAGGCTAGCCACCCATGCTGCCATCCATCTCAGGGTCGAACCTATTCCCCTCCCTGCTGGACGCGACAGCGCGCTCGCCATAGGCTTTATACTCGCCAGATCCTCAACTGTCCGAGCATTAACTTAGTGTAACTTATGACGCTAGCTGATGTCACCCACATGCCTAGTCTGGATGGACACCTTACAGACAGGTGCCTCATCCCATACTGATGAATCTCTCCATGCGAGTGGGGACACCGCATCTCTTCAATCTCTTATATTGTAAAGCACATTAACTTTTTTTTTAGTCCCTCGATAGGCAGGTGAGCCGACGGGCCACCTGATGGTAAGTAGTCACCGATGCCCATAGACTTCTGCAATGCCAGGGCACAGCAAAGCCGCTGCTTACCGTTAAAACTTATTGTGACTAGACTAGCTGATGATACCCACCTGTCTGGGCTGTGCGCTCGGTAGCTCGCCGTCGCTTTCGCTGGTCAGCTTCTTCTTCTTTCCATCCAGTCTATTCCCCTCCCCACTGAAGGCGATGAATCCGCTTTGCTCTGGCATCATTACCGCCGGGTCCTCGTCCATACCATCCGCCCCCGCGTTCCTCTCCCCACGAGGGATATGTTCCTCCTCTTTATAACCCACTGGGGGGGCGAATTCCACCTATGAAAGGCGACAGTTGAATAAAAAATAGATGGCACTGTAGTTCATTGCGAATGGCATACTAAAATAAAGTTTACTACCATAACAAATTAATAATATACTAAATATTGATACTCATATTATGTTATTACTTCATATATTGTTTGGATGAGTTAAAAAGAGAAACAAGGTATACATTTTTTATGAACTAACTTGCATAATATAAATAAAAAAAATTGAACTAAAATTATATTCTACATTTTTTTTTACTTTGCTACCAAAGCATGAATAGTGTAAAATAAATAAAGAATTATAATACTTACATTCATGTCACACTCAATGATGATGACAGCATTACCTGGCTTGGTCTCTAGCAAACACAGCTCATAAACTTTAGAGTTATATGTGATGGCGATTACATCTCCTGTTGTGAGGCACGAGAAATTACGCAAACAGTTTTCTAAAACTGAAATAAATAATACAAATTAATACACTTTATAGACCGCCCCCATAGCGGAGCTGGCGAGTAACTGGCTGTGAAACGTTAGGCCGTGGGATAGAATCTGGGTCTGGGTGTTGTAGGACCCAAGTCATAGCCTTTGATACCCACAATACTGGTTTAGGGGTATTTATTTTATTTATAACAAGATGGACAAATATTCTGTTAAATATCAAACAAATCGTAAAAAAGACCATATTCTTTCCTCAAATGTCAGCAATGCACTAAAAATCTCTGATCTTGTAGAAGTTTGTAGAAAGTGGTGAATATTTATTACCAATTTCTTACCTGCTCTTCCTCAAAAAAGCAAGTTAGTCAAATAAAAGTACATAGCCAAGCGTAATGGGGCAAGTGCTTCTTTTAGTAAAGAATAACCAAAAGCCTCATTAATGTATGATGCAGTGCAGAAAGATTAAGAATTGGTGCAGTACATCATTTTAGATCAGAATCTCTATAAATGTGTAGATTAGGTGTTGGCTATATGGATTTAGTGAATTCAACCAATGAGTCGTCAATTTGCTTAACTATCTTCAGACTGAATAGAAATTATAAATGAATGTTGGAGCATTACAAAGTGTTCTCTCAGAGCCTCATTGGAATGCAGCCTTTTTTATTATTTGGGAGTTTTTCTAAATAATATGATGCAGAGAGTCCTATGGGGCTGACATGGTTTTACAAAGACCCCAAAAATCTTTGTTTAAAAAATATATGGTCTAAGAGCCCGTGAACCCCAGACCTACGTTATTTTATAAAAGCTGAAAGTTTGTCAGCGCATGCTCCCAACACAGGTAAGAACGATGGACCATTATGAAGTTTGGGTTACAGTGGCTTTGGCAGGTAAACGTCACTAAAGGTGTGTAAAATACCGATCTAAATACATCAAATAATAAAGTGCGATTTTTTGGTATTACCTTTAGAATATTATTAAAAATCACGTTATTCATTGCCAGACACTTAACATCGTGGCAACCCCTTGCCAGACACCCTTAATGGTCATGAAATTATAATTTTACTTACGTTATAGTATAAAAGCTGATTTTTATAAATAATACTTGGGTAATAAATAGATGATGTTTCCTCATTAGCCAGACACTTTTGATAGTTCCAACCCCTTGCCAGACAAGCATGTAGGGTAGCTGTAGGAGAGCGCGAGGCAGTATGCATATGGGTGAGTGCGAGTGAGATAGCGAGTTAAGTCTACCGCGGCCCCTCACTGCGCAGTTGTTATTTCTACTGATATTCTATGTAAATTTTAAAAACATTTTAAGAAAATACATTCGATGCTACAACTACCTTAAATTGTTAAAAAAATTAATTTATTATGTCAATAACAGGATAAAATACAATGTACATAATACAATGTAAAAATATTAATATTGAAGGCCGGTTGTCGTTTTTGTTAATTATTGGACTGAATAAGTAAAAAGTGTAATTGTCAACTGATGTAAAAGTGATATGTTTAAAAGAGCAACTACAGGTTTTATTGCCGGCTTCTTTCCTAGTGGATAACTGCATTCCGAACCGGTGTAGCTTAATAAACAATGAACAGATGAAAGTGTGTTATTTCTACTGAACTATCGTACGCTATGCATCCTGGTAATCTGAAGATCAAAGAAGGGTGAATAACTCTTATAGTCATGACCTATGATGACGTCATGACCTCAGCCATTCTGACCACAACTCATAGAACCCGGATATCAGAAGTGGGATTGAACTCGACATCCACTATCGTAAATCAGGTGATGTAAATCCTACAGACTCGTACCATGTTATTTTTGTTGTTTGAGAGTTTGGAAAACATTAATCATTAGTTTTATGCACTTTTTTGGGTTGTGCAAAAAGTTATATATTATTGAAATTCTATCATCCGAAATAAAATAGTGATGGTAAAGTGTAATATGCTACCGCTTTACACGTGGTAAAAAGTGCTCAATGATACTGTAAATTTGCTAGTCTCCAGTAAATTTCAAGGTTGCGAATGTTGAGAATCATTTGGATGTGCTATGTTTATAAATTATAGTAAGTCCCTTAAGTTTTGTAAATCATTTTGATTTATTTTATGTTCCAAACTAAATCGTTTAAACGATAGTCAAAATTAAGTGTCAATGTTTACTGTGTAAATGATTTTGGTGTTAAAATTCCATTTGCTATGGATGGTGTCCCCTGGCGCTGTTGAGTTGTTGAGGCGGTTCTCTGGTAGTGCAAGTACTGAGATAGCTGGTTGTTTGCCTGCCTACCTACATATGTCATGTTCCTATGGATGTATTTAAAATTTGGTGAGTCGCTTATGGTTTTAAAATTTACAGGATGAGTTTTAATTTTGTTCATTCTGATAAACTAAACAATTCATTAAGTTAAAAATACCAGGTTCTATTTCCTACCTTATTGATTTTTGTTTTAATTTCTGGTGTTAAAATCTGATGATAATTCTTCTTTTAGTTTTATTAAAACTGATGGTACTTTATTTAATATTTGAAGTTTTTGTTTAACTGCTAATTAGGCAGTGATATTATGGTAAGAGAGTTAGTGTTGCTGTAACCACAAAAAAGAATAAAATTTTCTCAAATTTACAATATAAAACAAATCTTAATAACTACTCTTAGTCAATACAGAAAGTTAAACTGTCGTGACAGGAGGATATGCCGGCGGCGCAACTAAACAGGCGAAAGTCGCCCTTATTGACGAGTGATTTTGAATTGTATATTTATCGAAATAAAATTCATTTTTGATTGTATTTTACTCACTACTTTTTACCATAAATATTTTGGAAGCCTTGCCAACCAAATAAAGTAAGATGCATATATGCCAATATCAAAAAATAATAATTGCGACAACTTTAGTGTTTGCGCCGCGCGGCCATTGATCGGGAGTGATTTTATTGTGTATTTCTTGTGATTTTGTGTGTTTTGTGTTGTGATTACAAGGTGAGTTGAACTATAATAATTGGTTAGTCGATCCATGCAATAAATGTAAATAAATATATTGGTTTTCGAGTAAATTTTGCATCTCGAAAACGAGACTATGTGACTCGTAATTTTCGGTTATTTACAATTAGTTTGTACATAATAACGTTGAAATAAGCTTTATAATCATATACAGTGATTGTTTTAGTAAATATCTGCATGTAATTTTGATAAAACTTGTAAAATTATTTTCAATAATATCGGTTGGTGAAATTCAAAATACGACGCATCGGCACGAAAATGTTGTTGCATATAACTTTGAGCTGTATTGCTATGAAGTTAGGGACCGTTTTCTTTTTAGCGAAGCATTCAACCGGTTTAGGTAACGTGTTTCTAATAGTGCTGTTCTAGAATATTTACCGTTGTACGATACGATATTGTTATTTGTACTTCGAAGTCGGCATTCGTTTATAAATTGCTCGGAATTATAATTTATGGCTAATATGGCGAAATGGACCTATTAGATTGTACAGAAAAAATAACCATTTTTGAAGTTATTACAGTTGCAATTTTTGTTTTTATATTACAGTACCGTGTCTCGACCGTGGAGAATCAACGACGGGCCGCCATCGTCGCGCTTTCTGGAGGAGCTGTTTGGGGAGGATGAGACGGACTCTGAGGAGCTCACGGACTCCGAAGACCAGACCGATAGTGACGAGGTATTTGCAATTGATTGTTACTGATGTTTATGTAAGGTATAATTTTTAGAAAAGCATCTAAAAATATGTATACCAGATGTTTACACCTTGCAGAATCTTCACAAGAAGTATCTAATGTTTATCTAAGAGCTTTGGTGCTGTGGAATTTATCTACCTTGGTTTAATTTTTTGACTCATGCATGAAGTATCTTTCAAGAATTCACCCTATTTTTGATGTGGTTATTTGTATGTCTCAATGTAAATTGTAAACTCATTTGTAGCAAACTTTGGTTATTTATTTTATAGTACGAGACACCGGACCCGCATCCTCCCCCGCTCTGCACCAGAAGATCTTCGGAGCGGCGAGACGGCGACGATGCGGACGTCAATAGGTCCCGGTCGAGATCTCTACCGCTGTCTCGCCAGTCAAATTCGTAAGCTTTATATTTTTCATCCACATACCTTCAGAACACATTTAGAGTTTTATTGTAGCTAAAATTTCTTTACTGTATACGAAGCGTTTGCTTTGTCTCGAAATATTTATACCGCTCTCTCAATATTCTATCTATTACACCTAATTACGAAAGTAAGTAAATTTCAACAGGAGACAACTGCAATTTTTTTTTATTCAATTTTTATGTGTCTCTCTATTATTTTTCAGATCACCGGGGTCTCCAAGCAGTTGGCTACTTCTAGAAGATGAGGATGATGTGATTCTGCTCATCGTGGCAGAAGATACGCCGGCGCTTGGAGACCAGGAAGAGTTTTATGACCCGGACGCTCATGTCCTGAATGCAAGGGATGAAAGAATGAGTCGTATGCCAGGCCGTATGACTGATGCCCGAGTGGGCGTGGGCGAGGGCGTCCGGGTCGTGGTTTACGGGGTGGACGTCGTCATCGAGTAGGTGGTGACCAACGTGGTCCTCACACTGGCCTAAATATATAATTACAGATAGTGGGCCGGTGAGGAATCGCCAAGTCAGGAAGAAATGTTTCATGTGCGTGCGGGCGGGGCACAGAAACAAAACGACACCATTCCAATGTGAGTCTTGCCATGTACCGCTGTGTGCGGTAAATTGTTTCAAGGCTTACCATTCCTAGTCCAACGGCGCAGAGAGGATTTAGCTAGTTTTTACAAGCTGCTTGGCAATAGGTATCCTTTATGCAGATTGTTTTTGTTGCGTTTATTTTTTTTTGTTTTTAGTAATATTCTGTATTTTCAACTCAAGACATTATATGTTGCCACTATGTACATGTTTCAAATTATGTAAACCTGTGTAATTGATGTAAGGCACTATTTGGGAACACGAATTGAAACAAACTTTCCGTTCTCAACATCTATTTATTCATTTACAACAACAAAAAATGTTAATAAAATAATATACACAACGACTCTGTTTTTTATTTTGTACAAAATAATAATAAAGTTACACCTAAACTTTTTTCTGATTTATCGATAAGCATCGATAAGACACTTGGGCAGCAGCGGCACATTACTAGTCGTAAATAAAGTACGTGTTCGAAGAAAATCTATATTTTTATTTTCAACGATTTAGTTATTTATTCTAAGTGTAAATTATAGCAATTTACTATAAATATACTATATTGAGTATTTATCATGAAAATATAATGTTTACGTAAAGTATGTAGGTAGCTTAGGCCTTGAAAATAGACATTTGAAATTGTCATAATTTATCCGTTTTTACTTAGTAAATGTTGATAATTCTTTCACAACTATAGAAAACAATGTCAAATAATGGTCTCTTGTTTGATTATTAGGGTCGGTCCCCGCTCGCAATATAACAAAAAAATGTTTACAAATCGTAAACACTTGACGTAATCTGAGACTGAGTGGTTGTTTCAAGGCCCTTTTTTTGCTCACATAACCCGAGCAAGACAAAAGAAAGGTTTGTTTTTTCGTTAGCGTGTCTTTTGTACATGAAATCAATAAGACTATTCATAAAAAATATAGTTATAATTTTATATTATTCCAACAACAAGTCGCTCAACACACGATTACGCAATTCCGAAATTTTCGCAATTTACTAAAAGTCGTAATGTCGAGTTTGTTTTGTGGGTATCACAATACAATGTAGTTAGTAATACCCTTCAGTTTTCTTATGCCGTTTAGAGAACGAAGTTTCATACAGTATAACTTGTTTATGGATTATGTACCATAATACTGCCTCCGAAGTTTGAGATTCCCGCGTTTTACGCTTACGTCATCTATGGTACATATTTAGATTGTCAAAATTTGCCTCCCGGCTGGAGGGGTTAATCATGTTGTAACACTTTGTAAATTATATTGCAGTTTAAATATTAGTTTATTTCAATAACATTGTGATTGTTAGTACTTATGTGTTCCTAGATCATAAACTGACAATTAATAATTAAACTGAAAATAATCGTGAATTTTAAATCAGTTATTGGCCAGTCTTTGTTGACTGGTTGATGCCATTATAAACTACAAAATAGTAAGACTGTACAATCCATACTCGCGCTCTCCTACAGCTACCCTACATGCTTGTCTGGCAAGGGGTTGGAACTATCAAAAGTGTCTGGCTAATGAGGAAACATCATCTATTTATTACCCAAGTATTATTTATAAAAATCAGCTTTTATACTATAACGTAAGTAAAATTATAATTTGATGACCATTAAGGGTGTCTGGCATGGGGTTGCCACGATGTTAAGTGTCTGGCAATGAATAACGTGATTTTTAATTATATTCTAAAGGTAATACCAAAAAATCGCACTTTATTATTTGATGTATTTAGATCGGTATTTTACACACCTTTAGTGACGTTTACCTGCCAAAGCCACTGTAACCCAAACTTCATAATGGTCCATCGTTCTTACCTGTGTTGGGAGCATGCGCTGACAAACTTTCGGCTTTTATAAAATAACGTAGGTCTGGGGTTCACGGGCTCTTCCTCTAATATATACACAGTCAGGTCATAAGTATTGTCACACAGTAAAAACTTTTATTTTAGAATGCTGGCCACAAAAAAGTTTATTGAATTCGAATATTCTTCGGGATATTCTTTTTTCAGATGAAATTTTTTTTACCGTAGAATAGAGCTACAACAAACAAAATGATAAGGTGTACGCACACAGTAGTGAAGAAGCGAGCAACCGTATTCCGCGTGTCCAACGAGGTCATTTTCCATCCTCGCTCATGGTATGGTTGGGAGTTTCTTATTGGGGCTTAACAGAGGTACATTTTTGTGAGAAAGGTGTAAAAACTAATGCAGTTGTGTATCAAAATACAGTCCTGACGAACCTTGTGGAACCTGTTTCTCATACCATGTTCAATAACAGGCACTGGGTATTCCAACAAGATTCGGCGCCAGCTCATAGAGCGAAGAGCACACAAGACTGGCTGGCGGCGCGTGAAATCGACTTCATCCGGCACGAAGACTGGCCCTCCTCCAGTCCAGATTTGAATCCGTTAGATTACAAGATATGGCAACACTTGGAGGAAAAGGCGTGCTCAAAGCCTCATCCCAATTTGGAGTCACTCAAGACATCCTTGATTAAGGCAGCCGCCGATATTGACATGGACCTCGTTCGTGCTGCGATAGACAACTGGCCGCGCAGATTGAAGGCCTGTATTCAAAATCACGGAGGTCATTTTGAATAAACTTTAGTGTCATAAGAATCTATGTTTTGTTAAGTTCATTTTGGTATATAAATGGTTACATAATGAATAAACTTGTTTCAATTATTTTATATTAAACATGTGACAGAATTTATGACCTGACTAGGTATATACATTTTGTAACCGAAGACTTAAATTTAACTGCGAAAAAGTCGTTTTGAAAGAAACACTTTACAATAAGTTACTCTCACCATAGTTCAAAGATAAAAAAAATATAAATATAAAATATAAAAAAAATTCTAACAAAATAAATTTTAAAATAGTATTTTTATTTTTACACACCCTTTTGCCACATCTACTACTATACTACAATTCTTTGGGAGCGACAACATCGCGCAGTCATTTATAATAGAAATTATGCTCACACACACAACCAAGAGATGCACACTCAGAGCGCAACGGTAGTCTGTCGTGCCACACCGCGCGTATCTAGCGAATACAATGTACAGAAAGCATATGGCGTTCGGTAATGTCTTATTTTAGATAATATTATGACGATCCGAAATATTGAAATTGGAATTAAAATAAATGTCGAAATATCATGTAGAATCAAAAAAAATACGAAACCAATAGATTTAAATCTAGTAAATTTTGAAATGAAGTAGGTACCTATTTAGGTAGGAAAATTAATTTATTAACAAAAGCAAAGTTTATAATTGACTAACTAAATACTTTTCTTGAAAAGCAACAGCAAATACAAAATACTTAATTCCTTTTCATACATTTACAAGACGATTTTTTTTTATTTGGTTTTACTATCACGCCTTGGTTGGGTTTCTTGTGGTAATTTGAGTATCTTATTTAAAATTCCACGTCTCAATGAACTGCTGCAACAATGTCAGTGAGAATAATGAGAGTTTATTTGTGAGCTGAACTTCTTAACCCTATAGGTTTTATGATAATATTGTCAGCTGTGATGTAGTTCATTCAGTAAATTTACGCGCGCTACAACACATCGTGATCAAGACACCACAAATCTAAAATCGGGATTTTTGGCGAAACTATTTATTTTTCATGAATAATATTTTGCACGGTGTTAGCAGAGGTCACAACGAGCATGTGGTTTCATTTAAAAACGTAATGTCGAAATGACACTGTATAGTGTAAATTTGTTGAGTCAAAACAGTTACCTGCTTTTGGATTGGTTATATCTAGGAAGTCTTCTGATAAAGGCTGAAATTTCGAGAATGTGGCCACTGGTAACGATACACTTTCGATTTGAATTAACGCTCCCTCTTCAAGGACCAAGTTGGCCATCATCTGTAAACAAGGGAACAATTTACTTATACAGCAAAAATACACACAATTGTAATTAGATAAATGTTTTGTACTCCAGGCCTTATGGGGCATGTTTAATCTAACTCCTCAGGTATTCCATAGCAAACCTTAAACTGAAAGATCGTCAAATATGAATATATCAACAGGCTCCATGAAAAGTAGCTAAATGAGTTAATATATTGCTGATAAAGACAATCATTAAAATAAACTGATACGTAAAACGGTATTACCCAATGAGGTAGATAAACTCTCCCTTCATCTGCAACAAACTCAAGCACACCACAGTGCGTTATCCTTTTTGATTTTTTATTTGTTAATTTAAATATCATTGGATATTCTATGTTAAGTCTTGTTAGTTGTTCCAGTGCAGATGGGGGCATTATAACTGGAAAAGGACAAAGGTTTTTATTTAGCGTGTGCCATGTCAAGCAAACATACATTCTTGCAATAAGTATTTCATCTATATCACCATGTGCAATATAACAATTAATTCTTTAATACTTCTAACCCCGCAACATCTGTATGTTTTGGTTGCTTTAATATTTTTAGCAAACTTTGATTAAATTGAAAAATATTATGATAGCTCTTAAATCAAATATCACATAAAATATAGATTTAAATCAATATAATTACAGTAATCCCTAAAGTTTTAATGAATTAAAAGAAGACTGCAGGTCTACGGTGTAACATATTCAAGTCATAAATCAAGTGTACAAATTTATAAAAATTATTGAACTTACTTTTGCCTCCTCTTTCTACATCCTGCCTTTCGTTTCCTGGCAACATAGATACCGAGTAACATCTATAGGTCATATTGAAAGGCCTCGAAATCTCATGAAACATGTTGAACCCAAACTGAAACTAACAAAGTGTACGATAAGCAAATAATAAACACCGATGTACTATGTTACTGTATGATGAGAATGTATCAAAATACCATTTTTAGAGTTTATTTATATCCGTACTAAATGTGGAAAAATAAATGCAATTCATGCACACAATCATACACAATCAAAATATTCAATGGAGAAATATATATTTTTTAATTTGTATAATGACAGTTTGTATATTTATCTTGGATATTGTACGAGTAAGATAGTGAAAATGGAAGTATATTAAAGTATAACAGAGACAAAAAATATCTTAATGCTCAAAATATTAATTTATTATATTTGTATTATATTCTTTTTTTTTGTTCGCTCCATAAGGAACCGGCTAAGGTCTGAGACCATGCTGCCAGGTCATAAGTAATATTATATTCTTTTTGTACTGTAAATACTACTTGTATCCTACGGATACCTTGTCTCTATGTTATAGCTGGAATGGGTATAATTTCTTGATTGAAATTTAATTCAATATGATTGTTGCGTGTTATTTTGGGTCTATGTACCTTATAGATTTAGTATATATAATGTACCTATTTACCAGTAAAAAAACATAATATCAATTTTGAAACAAAGTTAAAATGAACGCAGCCAAAGAAATGAAGTTTATAGCTTTCCTTATCTATTAAATGCCATTTCATTCATTTGTATATGTGGCAGCCGCGGGCGTACATTGTTCGTCATATTTCTGCGAAATAGAGTAAATTATACGCCCCCTTATTTTTCCTTCATGTAGAATTTTAGAATTTTTGTGAGTAAAACAAGTATAACATTTTTTATCAATGTTTTATCAAATTATATTGAGCGTTCCGGTCGTTGTCATTTCAATTCGAACGCGAACGCCATGTTGGTTGTCAAAAGTGTTTTTGGATGAGACAGCAGTGAAATTGATTTGTGATATTTTTTCAGAGTTCGCGATTTGCAAGGGTCGCTTATTATTCAGTTGGGCTAGTTTAGCACGAGTTGATTCGCAACCATGGCGCAAGTATTGCCAATACGTTTTCAGGAGCATTTACAGGTGAGTACGCCCATTTTATTGAATTCGCCGATAGCGTTTCCCCTGAGGAAATAGTTTGTCAGTGGTGAAGGAATTGGATACTGGGGTGGATACTGCATTTATACGTGTTTTGTGTGGTATTATCTTGTGCTGTAATGGCATTGCGCAATTATCTATGTGACAGTTGCCACCCCCTTCTCACCAGCCCACGGATTCGGATCGGTATTGATTTGTTCCACATTCACCGCTGGATCATATGGTCTAGCGACTAAATGCTGTTATTACGTTATGATACTACTTTTATAGGATATATCAAGTTCTTTCACTACAATGAACAACATTCATTGTCTGCATAGACTACAGTTTTAGACAGGATCATAATCCCATAGAATATTGTCTCAGAATCCTATTAGAATCATGTTTGTTTTATAGATCTTAAAAATCTTATATAAAATATGTATTATACACATGTACATAACTTTTTACTACCAGATTTAGATTTCCACATAACAGCAAATTATTTTTACTTTACAAAACTGTATTTGAGGATGATTTTTAACAAAATTAAATTGACAATTACTACAGTTTTATTATTTTTAAATGTAGGTACCCCCCTGAATATAAACATTTAAATGTCCAATAATTTTTAATTTACAATTTCCAAGATATGTGTTAATTAGTTGTAATTGTGAAAAACAAAACTTTTTTAAACTAATAACAATAAATAAAATCAATATCAAATTTTCATGGACATTAAAATTTAGCAGACAGTGTGTTTTGTTATGATAAGATAGAGAACATTATCTCATATTTCAAATACAAATAATTTGATAGCTGTTATTAAAAATAATGAAAATTAATCAAGCCAGTAAAACTGCAATAAAAGGCCAATTTAGGAAATTTATAGATTAAAAATTAAGCTACTATTTAAACCGGCCTAAAGAAAATGATATTTTGATTTAATTGTAGAACTGAAAAAATCTTATCTGCACTGAAATACATAGAAATCTTTTCTATTATGATGACAGAAAGAACTTTTTTAAGTTCAATTGAGTCTCATGTACATGGAACAATTTCTCTGCTACTTAATTGTAATTGTGAAACATATTTTTTAAAAAACTTCTATAATATGTCTGTCATGGCACTAGTCATGATCCTAAATTAGAATAAAATCAATGGCTCTGTAATTTAACTCTCCATTTTGTTTTGAGTGAACACTAGAGTTTTCTTATCATGATTTTTCCTATTGTATAAACTGTTATGGAATTATTTAAAGAGTTCTTATGGGCCAGTAGAAACATACAAAACATGAACTTACATAATAAAAAATATTATTTTCTTTAAATTATGAATAATTTTACTCAAGGATTAGCTGGTAATCAGGGACAGAAAGATATTGGATAAAAAAGTTAATATATTATTTCAAAAATGGATTGCATTGATAATTCATATAGTGTGTGTCTTTCTTACTGTGTGAGGAAGACACATATAAAAATAATGGTGTGTGTTACATGTACAAAATACAGTAATATTTTTACTTTAAATTAACCTACCAAGTCTACCAAGGGTCATCCAGTACCATATTAACTATATTTAATTGCCTGCAGCTTACAAATGTGGGCATCAATCCAGCTTCAATATCATTCAACACTCTCACCATGGAGTCAGATAAGTTCATCTGTGTGCGGGAGAAAGTAGGAGACACTGCGGAAGTGGTGATCATCGACATGGGCGACCCCACGAATCCCATCCGTCGGCCGATCAGCGCCGATTCCGCCATCATGAACCCGGCTAGCAAAGTCATTGCGTTAAAAGGGAAAGCTGGTGTTGAAGGTAAGAATATTAGATAGATAACTGTTTATTGCACACCATCATAATGATATTACAACAAGAAACCTTAAAACTATATAGTAAGTTACAATAGGCGGTCTTATCGCTAAAAGCAATCTCTGCCAGACAACCTTAATTATATGGAGACAAATGAAAAGGTTATAAAGGAATGAATAATCATAAAAAACGTCCAAGACACTCTCACATATTATTGGCCTTATAGTAAGGTATAGTTATTTTTTTGGTCTGTGTATCAAAGACTACAAGTTTCAATCTCTAGCACTATTACTTGAACTCTTAGCCATTTTCTGTAGCCATTCCAATAGGCTATTATCCATTTTCGGATGTAAAGTGTGTTATGTATATTAATTAAAGTTAGAGCTCAGCTAATTATAGCAATTACCATGCCCTAATTAATTTCTGTTATGTTATGTATGTTAAGTGAAATTTAGAAGACCTTATATAATGTCAACTATGAAAACCGTCATACTTAAATTACATAAATCAGCATCGAGTATGTTAATGAGTACTAATAGGGTAATATACGATGGGTTAGAGACTATCCCGCCCACACACCCGCCGTTGTAACTCCTGTTTAGCCAGGATCAACAATGGCACGCATTTTTTTGACACCGAGTAATGAAACTCGGCGAGTCTCTGGGAATGCTTAATAACTGTCTTTTATCCCGCAACGAAATTAATCAAATAGAAATATAGGGAGGAGTTGGAAATATAAGTTGTCCACTTCCCTCCATAGCAAAGCGGGAGACAAATACTGAACTAAAAAGGTATTAACCTCCAATAAAGGGACATTTACGTCTGGAGAAGCCAGACGTAAAGCACCACGTAAGTTACTTAACGGGTCCTATCATGCGAGCTGTTACGCTTGATTCCAATAATAGGTACGATACGATGGGTTAGTCGTCACTTAGAGTATTCTATTAATACATTTTATTTAATGTTAATCATTATGTTACCTTATATTTATTGAAAGAATGTTGTAAATCTGAAGGAAAGGTGAAATGTCAAACGACAGGAATAGGACGCACGATATGAATTATGACGTCACCACTAGGAATGTGCGAAAGGGATGGGAAGATGCTCCCACTACGCACCAATTTTTGCTCATACGAATATTTGAATTGATCCTATTTTTATTAAAACGTTTCGTTTTATTTTTGGTTACGTAATAAAATAAGTACATCAGTACTGCGCTTAACATCAGATGCAGTGTCGTCACTTTTGTCATAAAAGTGACTTTGTCATGCAAGAATAAAAAAAGTTGTGATGGATACTTCTATATACTACACTCTATTGTCAGAGCTTCAGGAGTTAGAAAGCTTTTCATTTGCTCAATTGCTTAACAATGACCTTAGTCCCGCGGGCCATGGTCCAAAGTCTCCATTTTGCTGCCAATTATAGTATTCTGGCGAGAATGCTTAAAGCTTTCTTTTCTTATCTGGTAAAGCTTTTAAATATATAAAAACACATACACAAGTATTGTTAGAACATATTCGTAAATGTACATCGAATATATTTTGTTGACGTTCATAGTAGCTTGTTATTATTCTAAAAGGTGCTCTTGTAATCGTATTTATCTAACATTATCTCCTTATCCAAATGCTTTATTTGTTTACAACGGCCTGGCAATGACTACTGTCTTTTTCTCAAGCTTCATACGGCATCGAACGCCCACACGTTGCATTGAAAGAAGTTGTATGATCACACATTTATGGTGATCGTGACGTCATATACAGATCTATATCCAGTTGCGACCTAGTTTTGACAACAAAAGGATCTTACGTTTACTTTGTGTCGATACTGACAAAGAAGTTGGCAACACTAAATTTGTTGGGTCCACAATAAGGATACCTTCCTTATGACCCTGATCGACGACCCATTGAAGCCGCGGTCTTGCTCGTGTTGCAAAATGATAGTTTTAAATACCGAGAAACTTGTTGGCTCGTGGATGGTCAATCATACGAGTTCTAGTGCTAGTTTGGGCCGGCAGTCAATATACAATATAGGGTAGTTTCCTGTGTTTAATTTTGTTCTGTATTCGATATACAACCGAATTTATACGCGATAGAAACCCTTTTTGAAAACAGAATCATAATTGCTTACAAAATGAGTTCACAATATTTATTTTAAATATGTATTTGTATGAGCTAAAATGGGTGCGTGTGGAACATCTCACTATCTTCCTCGCACAGCGGCACAGTAAACACACAGAATGGCCACATTATGAGAGATGACGTCACTGCTCATATTTTTGCTGTCATTTAAATATTACCCCTTACAGCAGATTTGAATGGCGTCTAATTTACTTATTTTTGTTCGGATTCATAAAATTATTCCTTTTATACGTTTTAGATACTGTAACTTGTTGATTAAAATAATAAAAAATATACTGTCAACTAACCTATAACCGCAAGTAAAACCGTCAGCTTTAAAACCGGCGTGTTATTGGTAGCAGGTTTAAATTTTATTTGTGTGGCGTGATTAAAAGTCCATGATTTGTCTATTAGTTATTTATACTACATGCTGAAATAATGATCCACAAGAAACGAAAATAATTTTTAATCTACCACATGCTTTAATTTCTTCCTAAGTTGGAAATTAAATTCCGATAAACGTAGTACATTGTAGTGATATTTATCACTTTGTTTAGTCTGCGAAATGACCGGATGTGATGAATCATCGATAATTACGCAATTCAAGGTTAAACAGTGTTCTTGAGACTAGACATTTTTTTAAAGTCGTTTCTCTTTTATGACAGAATTTTTAAAGAATATGAACATGTGTACAATAAATAAATAAATACACCCAACAGTCACACACTGGCTCTCGCTACTTGATACTCTATCTGGACGGCACTGCGCTTACCATTAGGTGCAGTGTGATCACTTTGCCGCGCCAGAATAAAAAAAAACATAGTCTTGACCCCACCCTAGGTCAAACCTGTATCAAGAACTACAAGGGAATATGGTCCCACAACACACAGGCCCAAAACAAACATCTGTCTGTCACACAAACATTTGTCTCGGTGCGGGAATCGAACCCATGGCCTCAGGTTACACAACTGGCTATTCGCCCGCTGTGCCACGGAGGCTGTAAACTTTACATGTGCTTACCGGTACCGAATGTGCCTACTGATAAACTGAAATTCCATCGACCACAGAAATAAATTCTAGCCTTATTTGGGATATCGGAAATCTGAATATGCCATGACTAGACCATGGAACCCTTTGTCACGATTTGTTGGTGTACAAACATATGATTTTATCAGACTCATAACAAACTGGCTTATCGATGCGTTCATTCAACAAATCCCCAATTTTTTGTTATTATTAAAAACATGAGCTAGCAACAATAATATTTGTTATATGGTATATTTTCTTTATTATTCCCAAAATCTATAAAAATATCTTAAGTGGATTCAATAATAAGTCCATTATAATATCAGCCTCTATTACTCACGTTTATGTAAAAATAGACGAATACTAATCTATGTATGGAGAAATGACAATGTTAATGGCCTTAAAAAAGTTCATGGCTCTATGCATGCATTATCATAATTTGGATTAGCATAAACAATTTGGTAATGGCAGATATTGGCACAATGTTATCGGACAAAGTCATCCTTTGTCAATAGGTATCCGATAAGATGGTTACCTTACACTAAATGGAATCAAAAGGACATGACACCAAATATAAAGATAAAGTTAATGTAGCAGAAAACAGTGTTGTTATCATTCAACTGGCTTTTGTAAACATTACCGTAAAAAATCTTGTAATCACCTTTGGTCATCATGACGAGTGTGATGACGTCATTGTTATGTCAGAAGATGTCCAATACTGGATACTAGACCGCAGTGGTGTATCGATGCCTAGAAGGGCGCCAGAAATCTTTGGCAAAGTTCCAATAAAAAGAGTATTAATGTGTGCGAAACCTGCTCGAAAACATTTTGTTTCTTTACAATCTTTTTTCTTTGTATCATCACGTATAGAGATGATCTTTGTTTTGAAATTGCAGCTCTGGCAATGATTCATACGCGCATTAATTTAATCCATTTCATGTTCTTGGCACGTAACTAAAACAACCGACGGAAGTGCACAATAAAAATGAAATAATTTCATGTTAAAAATTGAATGTCAATGACCCCATTTTCCAGAGATAGCCATTATGTGACGCTGTTAAATCAATACATGTATAGAACTTAGCACGTGTTGATATGGAAAATTATAAACTATGCATTCAGTATGTTTCTTATAAGTTTTACTAATGTGACGGTATCTGATAATTAGTAGACTGGACAGGGAACACTGTACAAATAGTGAAAACCCGCTATAGTGGCTCGTTCAGGTGACTCATATTCCAGTGTCAACCCGTCTACCTATACCTAGATACATTAGGCATTGTGCCGACTGTTAAGAAATATCGGCAAAAGACGGTCGCACTCACGATATGAAAATCAATAAGAATGGAGTTTTACAGTCCGGTAAAAAGAATATAACGCATATACAATGACTGCATATTGTGTTCGATTTTAAATGAAAATTAACCTTATTTATCAAATTGCATACATAAACTATAGCACAGAAGCGAATGTGTAGTGAAAATTTTTGTTTTTATTCAACTATTATGGTTTAAGTTCACAATCTATACAAAAGTGCTCTTTGGTTTCTTACTTCTTGGTATACATTTTTCGAAAAAAATACTATCGGTAACCAACGTGGTAAAAAAGCTTTTTTAAATACTAGTATATAACATTTTAATAGCTTGCATAAATGACTGTATACACGACCACAACACAATAGCAGACGTCCTTGACACCCATTTCGACGTTTTTACCGACTTTTTTCGACAACCATAGTCCGTCCATTCATCTTTTTCACATGGCCGATTCTAAGAGTGAAAGTGCCTGATTGTGTTGATAATAGATAGTGTAAATGGACAGTACTTTCAAAGAATATTACATAAAGAGGTGTGAACTATTGTTTGACTTTGTTCTTTACTCTGTTACGATTTTCGTCCTACATAATTCGATTTTAGGATGTCATTTGTAAGCTTATGTGGAGATACTTGGCAAACTAACACTTTAACATCGTTATTGTCCACATTGAATAATAAAGAATTCGTAGCCAGTATAAATATTTTACTGAAATGGAAACTGCGTAAAAGTTTTAGGCAGGCTGCCATATTACACCGGGCATATAAAAAGTTCGGTTAAATATTTTCACGTGACGTTTTAAAGCATAAAAACACGGAAATCAACAAAGACATATTCACCAACGGCCATTATTGACCGAGGATAAAGGTCGCTTGTGTATTTCAAACAGTTGTGTATAGAATGTTGATCTCATGCAATTAAATTGACAGCTTACGTAGCGCAGTGGGCAGCTGGCTGTAAAACCCGCCGGTTCGATTCCCAGACTGATAGAAATGTTTGTGTGGTCCACAAAGATTAATTGTTTCGGGTCTGGGTGTTAGAAAGTCTCCCGGAAAGTCACACAAGACTCGTGGGACTCTTGAGTGATATTTATCCTACTAATCCTACTTATTAATATTATAAATGCGAATGTTTGTATGTATGTTTGTTACTCAATCACGCTACAACGGCTAGATGGATCTGGTTGAAATTTGGCACAGAGATAGTTTATAGTCTGGAATAGCACATTGGATACTTTTTATCCCGGAAAATTTACAGTTCCCGTGGGATACCTTAGTTTTTCACAGACCAAGGGATGGACATGATTTTTTGAATAGTGGCAGTTTAGGGAAAAAAATGACATATACTACTTTTTATCCCGGAGAAAATGCACGCTTCCTATGGGATAGCAAAATATAGAAAGGTGTAATAGCTTAAGATGCCTCCATGGATTGTATATGAATACACTTCCAAAAATAACCCCGACGCGGGCGGAGCCGCGGGCAACATCTAGTTTAGAATAAAAACAAAATACACTACAATAAAAATACTATTGCAAAATCGAATTTGTCATTACCAAAAATTTTATCTACGACAAAATCGTAATTAATACCAATGCCATTCGTAACAATTCGTGACGTCGATATTTTCCGCAGATAGGATTTCAACCGACTGTCTGGTGGAAAGTGATTAATAATTTCTTCACACTGTGACCTTTGCAAATGCGGCTTAGACTCGAGATAAAGCGTATTAAAGCTGTATCATTGTGAGCGTTGTGTCGTAGAACTATTTTTATAATTAAATATTTACTGTGAAGATACGTTTTTAAGTACGCGATCGAGACGGGAGACAGCGACACGCCCATTTTGTATGTAACTGTAGTAAATTTGCATGTCCATTTTGTATGGAATTTTATTTGTGATGTGCGGCTACGACAGGAAACTGACAGGAGACGTGTCGCTGTCTCCGGTCTCTTATCTTGGTCTCTTACTTTTTATTGGGGGTCTAAAGCTGGGGTACGATGTTCAGCCGTTTGCGGCCCTCTGAGTACTCTGACGCTAGTCCCTCGACCGCTTATTCACCTTCTTGCCCATCGCATAGTTTGAAGAAGCAGGTCGGCATGATTGTGTTGAGTAGCGGGGGATAGAATGTTTTTCGCTACTCGATACTCTACTTGGACGACACTGCGCTTACCACTAGATGCAGTGTGGTCACCTTGCCGTGCCAGAATAAAAAATAACCTTCAGAATAGACAGGAAGATCAGCATATTTTAAATACTGTGCATTGCAAAAAAATAAGCAACTTTTTCGCTTGTGGGCTTTCTTCTTTACGTCTTCCTTTGACGTATGCCTCTCGGCTCATCGAGTCACTTAAGTTGTATGCGCTATAAGCTGTTGTTTAATTTGATATTTTGACGCGTTCTCGGTACGACTGCTAAGCTCAGGTCTCGGGTTCGATCCCCGGGTCGGGTAAAGTAATACCCCGAAATGCTCAGTATTAGCCCGGAGTCTGGAATTGTGTCCTGTATGACGTTAGGCTCGCCCCCTATCACATCATGGGACGGTAATAAGTTCGGCGAAATGTGGGTGTACTGGTTACACCTCTGCCTGCCCCTATGTTCACGCGTTCGCTATTTCATGCGCTATAGACACAGGCATGCGTCAAAGTATGATGTAAGTGTTGACATAGTTATATTGCAACGGCTGTGGTTCGTTTGTTTATTTTTTGGTGCCTTTATCTTGCATAATTTTTTAAAGCCAATTTAATTAGGACAAGCCTCACTTCATTGAGCAGTCACTATCGCAAAACAATTATATTTATATGCATATTATTGTTGGCTTATCGGATGTTGAGTTCAAATGAGTTCATAAGTACTTCCACATATGTGTTTATTTAAAAAAAGATTAGTTGTTATTGTACAGTAAAGTTGTTTGTGTTGATCTTTAATGCATCCAGACTATTTTGGACAATCTTTGATAAGATGGAATCAAATTTCCAAGCAAGTGTTTTTTATAAGCAAAATTTTACAGAAATTTATATTTTTTGGTCAGATTTACTAGAAACTTGATATTCCGTTTTTAAAAATTCGACCGTGAGAGATACGGGATGGAAAATTTGTTTCGAAAAAATACTTTTTTATCAATACGTGGACAGAGACGCAATTGAAAGCCGTATGGGCTGAAGCAACTTGAAGTGTCTCAGAACAAACACCATTCGTCGAAAATCGCCAAAATTGCCTCGCGTAATTAATGGATGCCGCCTTACATACGTTATGTGCTGTCCTTTTTTCCGACTCAGAGCCCCGAATCACGTTATTATCTGACTACGATGAGATTCGCTCTTCACGGGCCGCGTAGTGCTCTGTGTAAAGAATAAAGGCCAACGCACATATTACAAGTCCGCATGCAGCTTATTGCGATATTTTGAATAAACAGTAGGAGGGTAGTTTAAATTTTTTTTAAGGACGGCTACAGCTCAAACTAGGAAACGAAAGCTCGTAGCGAACCCATTACAGCTACCGAAGTTGTAAAGTCTGTAAGAGCAAAGATGTTTTTATGCATTTATGCCTTTCAAAATATAACGTAAGTGGAAAGAAGTGATCAAATAAGGCGCAAAAAAACAATCCCTTTTCACTTTGGCTCTGCTAGCAGTCTGCTTTTAAATAATGGAAATTAATAATAGCCCTGTATTAAACATTGTCTCACTGCTGCACGGGCCTCCATTATTAATTGAAGGAGTTAGGCCTTAGTCCACTACGCTGACCTAATGCGGGTTGGTAGACTTCATATACCTTCAAAATTCTTATGAGAAATCTCAGGTATGCAGGTTTCCTCACGATGTTTTCCTTCACCGTTAAAGCAAGCAAGTTTAATAATGGTAATTAAACATAACAATTATTTAATAAGATATTTTATTTTCGTTCGTGATTATGCATTACCATGAACGCGCTATACACCAGGGATGTTATGGAGCTTTGTAACCGTAACCGAAGCTATCGGATATCCGAAATAAAATTCTATCCGTAACCGTAACCAAATCTGATATAAAAGTTTCAAATTATTTCGGATTTTCTAATTGAGACACACCTGGCCGAACCGACACACGAGCCGCGCGTATCTCAATGCATTATATTTATTTCTATTGCTTAGACATAGCCTGACAGTCATTTACTCTTGTGGGATTACATTTTCTTACATAAAATAGTACCAAATGATAAACTAGAAATAAAGCTATTTGTTTTTTACTTTTACAATTTCTTCAAAACCTAATATCCATAACCGAAACTAACGGATAATCCGAAATAATTTAATATCCGTAACCGTATCCGAAACAGATATAATATTATTCCCATATCCACATCCAGATCCGAAATTTCAAATCCATAACATCTCTACTATAAACACAGCACCGCGCGGCGCGACGAGACTCGATGACTCATGAATGCAAATTAAAGTCTCGCCATTTTCATTTCCATACTTATGCTATATTAAAATATGAAAGACGCTTGCCTAGAGTATGAATAATTTCATCTCAATAATTTTAACTCATTATTTTAATTAATTTCGATCTGCCTGAATATCTTGCTTAGGTGCTGAAGTGATGTAAGTACTTGGGATTCCTTTTGTCTGGAATAATGAGTTTTGTTGATTTGATTCTTTGTTCTTCAGTTGATTACTGTTAATTATCTGTATATATAAAAGAAGAAGCTGACTGACTGACTGACTGACTGACTGATCGATCAACGCACAGCCTACACAGCTGGGGTTAGAGACTTGAAATTTTAACAGTAGGTACCTTTTATTACGTAGGCATCCACTAATGAAGGGTTTTTGGAAATACCACCCCTAAGGGGGTAAAATAGGGGATGAAAGTTTGTATGAAAATTCGTCATTTATGAAGTTAAATTCATGAAAATTTGTATTTAGCCTTTTAGTTAAAAATAAAAAATATGTATTCCAGTATTTTCGGAAATTCCACCCCTAAGAGGGTAAAATAGGAGATTAAAGTTTGTATGAAAATCCGTCATTTTTGAAGTTAAACGCATGAAAATAGGTATTTTGTATTGTATACTTTTGTCCCAAACACAACTTCCACGCGGGCGGAGCCGCGAGCAACATGTGATATAAAATCGATTTCCATGACACATTGCCTCGTCGAGTTTCGATCGATTCAGTCATCCATGAGCACTAATGAGAGCTTAGCTTACTTGTTCTTTTTATCCTAGCACACAGATGAAATCCTGAAAATGTTTTAAGAGATGTCCTAGTGAAATCTCTCCTCCATTTCCGTTGAGTTGGTCTTTTTATACAGACAAAACAGTAGTATTAGTGATTGCAATACTCTCTACGATTGTTACATTAGCTTGACATGCCGTAACATTAGAATTTGGAATCTACGCAACCCTCTAAACCGAACTAGAACGATCCTCAGATGGGATTATGCTTAGAAAGCCAAGTAAGAACGTAGGTGTATGTAGCCGCTTTTTATTGAATTTAATCATTATTTACTAGCTTAGTTACTTGCTCCCAGCGTGATTCATTTATCAACACCATATGAGACTCAAATCCCATAGATAAACTACGTTTTTCCGGAACCAGCCAATTTTTCTTTCCCTAAATTCCCTTACCTGGACTATCACGAATATTTAAAATTCTGGACTATCACGAAAATGTAACCAAATCGTTCCATCAGTTGCTGCTTAGTTACGAATATTTTTTATTTCTAAAGTTACGTTTACTACTACGTTTTTATTTCTAAAGGTCGTCGGAATGATGATAAATCCCATTTTGCCAGACACGCCATTGCACTGTTTATAGTCATTATCAGGAAATACGATAAGGCACATAAAGGCTGCGATATTTTTTCGGGTCAAAATCAATTTCCTGTCGAGTCTCATCCTATTAAGTTACGAGTTGCGACCGAGGCTTTAGCTCCCAGTTAGCTTAATAGGAAAGGTCAAAGAGCCATCGTTTTGCGCAGTACCCGCTGTATGTATAAATTATAAATCGCAGATCCCGAACATTCTAATGTCTGGATTGAAATGTGGCCTGAATATGAAACTTTAAATATGTGTTTGTGTTTATAAGTGCATTTATCATAGGTAGGTGTAGGTACGAAAAGGAATCGGAAATGCATAAAAATTACAACATTGGCGGAATACGCTTATAGTTTGTGTAAAATTGTTTTCAAAAGCGAAGTATTACAAGTAATCGTGGGCGGTCTGCTTAAATTTATTGTTTTTATACAACAATCTCCAGTACTTTCTGCTTTGTTCTATGCGTCACATTTCGGAACAGCAAGTCTTTAGATGTTTCATAAACCAACATATCGAATAATGTATTATTTCTGGATCAACTAACCAACAGAATCAGTGTTGCCAATTTTCCAAGCAATTATAAAATAAACTATGTTCTTGAAACATAATAATAAATATTAAGTTAACAATTATTCAGACAACTAACCCCGTTAAACTTAAAATCGATACGTACGTTTGACCTATATTCGATGCCAAGCTTCATATGGGTTTTTTATTCTGGCACGTATATATACTGCAACTATAATAGTTGCAGTGCAATAATGCAACCAAATATAATGGCCATTGGGAACCTCGACGATCGCCAAAAATCGAGCCATATAATGTAGTGAAGTAATTGGCTGTACAGCGGCTAACCCTGATACGGGCAGCTATGACGGGTTTTTCCGCATGTTTGTTCGCCAAATATTTCTTTCGGGTCTGGGTGTTGTGGCACTGTAGTCTTTTGTAGTTGTTGATAGCCACAATACAAGTTTGGGTTTGTGTGAGGTCAGGACTATGTGTATTTTTTTTTATAAGCTTCATATGGGTTTTTTATTCTGGCACGTATATATACTGCAACTATAATAGTTGCAGTGCAATAATGCAACCAAATATAATGGCCATTGGGAACCTCGACGATCGCCAAAAATCGAGCCATATAATGTAGTGAAGTAATTGGCTGTACAGCGGCTAACCCTGATACGGGCAGCTATGACGGGTTTTTCCGCATGTTTGTTCGCCAAATATTTCTTTCGGGTCTGGGTGTTGTGGCACTGTAGTCTTTTGTAGTTGTTGATAGCCACAATACAAGTTTGGGTTTGTGTGAGGTCAGGACTATGTGTATTTTTTTTTATCCTGACACAGCAAAGTATGAAGTACCGAGAGACAATCTATCCCTCTCTACTCAACACAATCATGCTGTGTAGCTTCTTCACACTACGCCACGGTGCAAGAACGTGAAGAAGCGGTCTCGGGTCTAGTGTCAGAGTACTCAATAGGCCGCAACACATCGTACCCCAACTGTAGACCCCGACAAAAACCGGATGTACACTGGCTTACCCCGGACCGACTTGCGTGTGCCAACGGTTTTTACACCCTGTGTACGGTGGTCGCTATCCGGGCGGATCTCCTCCTCCACTCCACTTTTTATTGTTGTCTTTATTAATGTCTCTTGCAGTCTTTATATAATTGACCAATGGTATGCAATATCAGAACTATGAACTTGAAACTTATTGTTGTCCTTGTATGATTGACGTTTGAAGGTGTTTATTTTTTAGCCACCAAAGCAAGAAGAGTTTTGTTTTGTATATTTGTAGTATAGCTCTCAAACGAGTGCACGAATTCAATACAGGTTTTTAAATATATAAGTTGGTTTAATCGATATGATTTTTAGGAGAAAAAAAAATAATTGGCCCTTTTAATGTTTTAGTTAAGTAACGTCTACAGAATTAAAGAGAGTCTACGTGAGTTATATTGTTCCTATAAAGTCTTTCCTATGCTAGCGTAAATGTTTACAAAATAATATTTTAATAGTTCTAGAAAATTCCACAAAATAAGTTAAGCACTCACAGAATAAAGTCTGTTTCCTTCCATACTATGACCACTTTGTTAGTAGTTTACCGTTAGTAATTGACACTAAGGCGATTAGAATCGGATTTCGTATACACATTAGTCTGTTTAAGGGTGAATCTGTATAGAAGTTACGAGAGTGAGTGTGGAAGACAATAAACAAATATGGGATTATGTTACGGAGTATCGCAGAGTGTGTTTAAACATTTTGCTTTAATGTAAGTGAACTTGGGACAGGTTCAATCAAGTAAACGGCATATAAATTGTATTTTCGGGATCGATCCGCTAGGTAGGTGCTACTTTGGGTCCATCCATTAATTACGTGAGGCTCTTAGGGGGGGAGGGGGTCGAGTCAAACCTTACCCAATCTCACATTTCGAATAATCGCCAAAATTATATCACGTAATTAATCGATGCCCCCTTTCTTATACAACGAACCGCGCGGTAAGGTTCTGGCTCGATAGAGCCATAGCTCACTCATTCGATCGTTGCAATGGGTGGTCACAGGCAATAAAATTTTAAAAGAAACATTACACGTACTCATCGCTTAAAGATAATTTGTTAGAAACTTTATGTAGGTATAAATTAGACTCTATACTTTCGTATTTCCACATTTTGGGGCAATCTGATACAATTTTTTACGCCTATCAAAGGCATCAAAGGGGTCTAAAGCAAGGAAAATAAACAGAAATTGATGACTGGAAATACTGTAATATTATGTTATTACTTGTACATTTATCGGTAATTATAACCGCGCGTTATTGACCATAGCTGAAACGGCCTTGCATTGCTACCTAAATCCCCGCAATGATTCTGTTACGCAGTCAACAAACGCCGATACACCCATTTTGGTCTCCATTTCAGTCCAATTAATTACACACGTGAATAACATTGCCTAAAATATAAGCTCACTCAATCGTTATTGTAATCGTACTAACGCACTACGTAGCCGGAATTAATATATACATCACTTATTTTATTCCAGCCCAAAAGACCCTCCAGATCTTCAATATCGAGATGAAGTCCAAGATGAAGGCGCACACCATGTCTGAAGACATAGTTTTCTGGAAGTGGATCTCTCTGAACACCCTGGCGCTAGTCACTAAGATGTCCGTCTATCATTGGTCGATGGAGGGAGATTCCACGCCAGTCAAGATGTTCGATAGGCATTCATCACTGGCCGACTGTCAGATCATCAACTATAGGACAGATCCGAAACAGCAATGGCTTTTACTTGTCGGTAAGTGATTCTTAGTTATATTTTTTTATAAATTACTTTAGTATAACATTGTCAGTAAATAATATGTAAATAACACCCAACAGTCACACACATAGCTCCGACCCCACACTAAGATACGAGTCTCGTGTTGTGGGTATCAGGGACTACGAGAGACTTTTTGGTCTCACAACACCCAGACCCCAGACACAAATATCTGTCTGTCACACAAACATTTGTCCCGGTGTGGAAATCGAACCCACGGCCTCACGTTTCACAGCCGACTACTTGCCAACTGCGCCACGGATGCTGTCATTATATTCGTTCTTTAGAAAATGAATAGTTTCTGTGAAGCATTTATTAATATTACTGAGCAGATACAAATTATAAACCAAAAAATACATATTAACAGTTGTAAGTGATAATTTAAATACACATTTATAAAAATATCAATCAAGAAGCGATAGCCTAGTTAGTTGCAGTACGGACTGCCAAGACGAAAGTCGTATGTTCGAAACCCAAGTGGCATACACCTCTGACTAGTAGGCCTAACCCCTCTCATTAGTAGAGGAGGCCCGTACCCAGCAGTGGGACAATGTTTAATACAGGGCTAATATTATTATTTAAAAATATCATATTCACAATATTGTTCATATTTGTGGACATAAACCTAATTGTGCATGAACACTGTCATTTGTTTAATTTTAACACTAGCAGCCCTAGCGGATCGGCCAAGTGTACACAGGGTGTAAAACCCGCCATAGTGGCACACGCAAGTGTGTCGCGTTCCGGGATCAGCCAGTGTACATCTGGTTTTTGTCGGGGGGTCTAGAGTTGGGGTACGATGTTTGGCCGTTTTGCGGCCTACTGAGTACTCTGACACTAGACGCTAGTACCTCTACCGAGAGAGACCCTCTACCGCTTCATCATCTTCTTGCCCATGGCGTAGTCAAAGAAACAGGCCGGCATGATTGTGTTGAGTAGTGGGGGATAGTTTGTCTCTCGATACTCGATACTCTAATTGGATGGCACTGCACTTACCATCAGGCGCAGTGTGGTCACTTTGCCGTGCCAGGATAAAGAAGCCTCCTCGTCAAGCCTAAACATTTTCACACCTGTAAAATTGATATTTTACGGGTTGTTACCCGAAGTAAATCCTACCTTCTTCCTGTATCCTCAACCCATTTACCAGAATTATTTAGACTTATGATTTAATTTATAAGGTATCTCCGCGCAACAAAACCGCGTGGTTGGCGCTATGCAGCTGTACTCGGTGGAGCGCAAGTGCTCTCAGCCTATAGAAGGGCACGCGGCGTCGTTCGCCACGTTCAAGGCGGAGGGCAACGCGGAACCATCGACGCTGTTCTGTTTCGCAGTCAGGACCACGCAGGGCGGCAAGCTTCATATTATTGGTGAGTTTTCAACCAGTATATTATCACTTGTGAAATGGAATCTGAGATCAAAAATGTAAACAAACGAATGTCATTGTCAAAGTGACATTTCAGGGATATCAAACAATTTTAAATTAGGTATAATTTTATTAGTGAAGAGATTCAAATGTTGCGAGTACTATGTTTTAGAATTAACTTTATAATTGACATGATAAAAATAAAAAGCACCAATATAAACGAAATATATTGTATTTGTAATTTATAGAGTATTTTATCATCACAGACTATTCTCAGTTCACAGGCCCTCACTATCACTTGAATCAGACTTTATTGTAGTGGTAACCCTTCTATTTACATGTTTGATCTCTGATTCCATTTCAGAGTTTAGACTTGCATCTACGCAGACTGATGCAAGTTAAAATGTAAATTATATTTTCGGTGGCAATTAAAACACAAAAATTTGCCCTGATGCATACTATTTTGATAAACACCAAGCTACTGGCTTGGTTTTTACCATATTGATCGTTTATTATTTCAAATTGTTTTAATTTTTTTCTCTATCGTCTTCGTCCATTGATCGTCACTCATGACTACGGACGAAATATTTCAATACGTATTGGATTAACAGTCAAAGTAAAAAACTGTTATTATTTATTGCTGAACAACAATTTCCTACATTTTAACGGACGGTGTCATCATTTTGATCAAACATTTGTCCCGCAGAGGTTGGACAAACACCGGCTGGCAACCAACCGTTCCCGAAGAAGGCCGTCGACGTTTTCTTCCCCGCAGAGGCTCAAAACGACTTCCCGGTAGCGATGCAGGTGTCGCCGAAGTATGACGTCATATATTTGATCACCAAATACGGCTACATACACATGTACGACATCGAGACCGGCACATGCATCTACATGAACCGCATATCGTCTGACACTATATTCGTAACGGCGCCGCATGAAGCCACCGGTGGTATTATCGGTAAGTTTTATTTTAATTATGATTAAGAACTATGGTGTGGAGTGGTCAACGTAATTTAGGTCAAATTAGTCGACTTAGCATACACGCAAACCTCAGATGAGTACCAAAGACTAAACATTGGTCATGAACATGGTTCGTTTCCAGCGTTCATTCTTACCACGTACGTGCAAGCTCTGGAATGAACTCCCTGCAGCGGTGTTCCCTGAGCGCTATGACATGTCCTTCTTTAAACAAGGCTTAAGAAGAGTAGTCCTTCAAGGGCAAGCAGCGGCTTTCCTGTGCCTTGGTATTGCAGAAGTATATGGGCGGCGGTGACTACTTACCATCAGGTGGTCTACTCGTCTGCCTATCCAGGCACTAAACAAAACATGTGCAGTGCTTTAAATCTGAATTCCAACTCTTAGAAAATAATGATCTCGCAATAATTATAATAATATAATCGCAAACTTTGATAGACAACATTTTGTTTAGATTTCGACACAATGTGGAGCTTTTAGTTAAACGGCTTACTATGTGCATGTGCTGTTCAGCATTAGTGTCATCTTTTTAGCCAAACAGAAACTTATAAGCACCATTGAGTGCTAAAGGAAAAAAAAACACTGGGTGTTAGGATCCTCGAAGGTCTTAATGTTTCAAAGTTGTGTGTGGTGTTATGACCATTTGCAGATGTGCAAAATTGCACACGGTTTTTGGAGATTCCTTATATCTTGGTCGTTCGATAGAATAAAAACATACATATACACTCATGCCTGTAATCCCCGAAGGGGTAGGCAGAGGCGTAACTAGTACACCCACTTGTCGCCCAATTTATTACGATCTGATAATGAGATAGGGTGCGAGCCGATCGCCATACCGGGCACAATTCCAGACTCCAGGTTGATACTGAGTATAGATAAACCCAAAATCACTACCCGACCCGGGGATCGATCCTGAGATCTCAGCACAGTAGGCGTAACGCATGCGCAATTACAACTGCGCCACTGAGGCAGTCATAAAAACAATAATTATAAAATTGAAGAAGTATTTTTATTTATATGTAGTTGTAAATTCTGTCAGTTTCGCCATTTCTACCATTTCTACCTTTCTACCTCCCAACTTATGTTCTATGAAATTATTATACATATTTGGTGACAGGCGTGAACCGCAAAGGCCAGGTGTTGTCCGTGACTGTGGAGGAGGACTCGATAGTCCCGTACATCAACACGGTGCTACAGAACCCGGAGCTGGCGTTACGTCTCGCCGTGCGGAACAACCTCGCCGGCGCCGAGGAGTTGTTCGTGCGCAAGTTCAACATGCTCTTCACCAATGGACAATATGGAGAGGCGGCTAAGGTAAAAACTACATTATGAGTCTGGGAATTAAGGTGGAAATCGCCTGCGTTAGATATGCTTGTCAGTCATGAAATAGCGTTTTGGTATATTTCATAGCTGCATGTAGCAATTTTTTAATGGTGTAATGTATACTTGTAGTAAACCAACGACTAAATCTACAGTTGAGCCTCTCAAGATGTTCACGGTCACACATATAGTACGATACCAATCTAAGATACGAGTCTTCTGTCACGGGTATCGGGAATTGCGAGAGACTTGGTCCTCCCACCAACCGGATCGCAAACTAATACTTGTGAATCACACCAACAGGTGGCAGCTTGCTTAACCATGGGAAGACTGTCTAAATGTCATTCACCAATCATTCATGAAGTTTTTAAACTATACTTGTGCGCTAATTGTCATGATGTATGGTGTCCAGGTGGCAGCGATGGCTCCGCGCGGTATCCTGCGCACGCCGCAGACCATCCAGCGCTTCCAGCAGGTGCCCACGCAGCCAGGTCAAACCTCGCCACTGCTGCAGTACTTCGGCATACTGCTCGACCAGGCACAACTCAACAAGTTCGAGTCGCTGGAGCTGTGTCGACCTGTCTTACTGCAAGGTACGGTCAACAAAACTATTGACTCGAGTTCAAAGTATGGTCAGCAACGAAAATACAATACAATTTTATTCATAACTTACTGAACCCGGCATGCATTGCAATGCCATATAAAGTAAATATGATTAATTGCGATCGGTTGAACGGTATTGAAGTTGATATTCTGTAGCGCCATCTAGCGAGTATTTATTATAAATAACCAACCATAGAAGACAAATATACTCACATTGATTTTTATTTATATTTGTAATGAAATTACGAAATAATTTTGCAATTTTATTAACACAAGATAATATCGTCATATGGTTAGTTTATTTATTTTTGAAATTTTAGCCTTGAGGTCAGACCAATTATAGTGACATTATGGTACTAAAAACATCTTAGTCGTTTTGGATTGTTCGTATTTCTTGATGGGGTTAATGGGCCTGCATTTTTTTCTTATATATAAAATAATATTTTTAATAATCTCTATGCATGCCTTCATAGGACGTAAACAGCTCTTAGAAAAATGGTTGAAGGAAGAAAAACTGGAGTGCTCTGAAGAGTTGGGCGACCTGGTGAAACAAGTGGACCCCACCCTCGCCCTGTCTGTTTACCTTCGCGCCAACGTTGCTAGCAAAGTGATACAGTGCTTCGCCGAGACCGGACAGTTCCAGAAAATTGTATTGTATGCTAAAAAGGTAAAAATTGTTCAAATATCTATAAAATTTACTTATTTTTCTCAATCATCCTATTTAATTTGATACTCTTGAGTAATTATTGTTGAATAATCTATTAAGTTATGAATTTGGCATAAACTATATTTTTTTACAAATTCATATTTATTCACAAAAATGTCACAAGATAATTTGTCAGGCGGAAAAGCTACTCACTTCACCCGCCCTGTACGCTTCCCGTAACCCTTGAATATCCGAAAACAAATTCCCGAACCCATGCGTGACTTCAGGATTCTCAAGTTATTATGCGGGTATTGTAGTTCTATAATGTTTATTTACTTCCAGGTGGGTTACACACCTGACTATATCTATTTACTGAGGTCGGTGATGCGAACGAACCCGGAACAAGGGGCGGGATTCGCCGGCATGCTTGTGGCAGAGGACCCCCCACTCGCTGATATCAATCAGATCGTAGACGTGTTTATGGAGCAAAATATGGTACAGCAGTGTACGGCGTTCCTTCTTGATGCGTTGAAGAACAATCGTCCTGAGGAAGGACCCTTGCAGACTAGGTAATATATTGCATTATATGTTTTTTTGTTGTGGGACAAAACTAGTAGTTATCACTACCGCCCTATCGGAGGGGAGGCGGTACGGTTATATTGGGATCACCAGTTTTAGGAAAGTTGGTAAGAAGAGTTCCTGAGAAGAAGAAATCTTGTGTTGTGGGATTTAGGAATGCTACATTTGCATTGAACAATTACTATATACATTACATACATACATAATTTATATTTATACAACAAATCTTAAACAGATTATTCAATGTGCCTTTAAATATTGTTCTATGGTGGATTGGTAGCTTGCCACACTTGCGTGATTATTCCTTGGTGTTCGCCAGAGAGTCTACGACGAAATAACATGCATGTCCATAACTGAATCCAACATATAATAATTGATTGTTGTGTCGTCAGGTTGTTGGAGATGAACCTGATGTCGGCGCCTCAGGTGGCGGACGCGATCCTCGGCAACGCGATGTTCACTCACTATGACCGCGCGCACGTGGCGCAGCTCTGCGAGAAGGCGGGCCTGCTGCAGCGCGCACTCGAGCACTACACCGACCTCTACGACATCAAACGCGCTGTCGTACGTACAAAACAATACAAAACTCTTTATTGTGCACACAACAAAAAAATTACTACATAAAATACACACAAACATTTTGCTGGTGGTAGGATATTCATATCCGCCCAGATAGCGACCACCGTACCCAGGGTGTAAAACCCGCCATAGTGGCACACGCAAGTGTGTCGCGTTCCGGGATCAGCCAGTGTAAATGCGGTTTCTGTCGGGGGTCTAGAGTTGGGGTATGATGTATTCTGACACTAGACCCTCGACCGCTTCTTCACCTTCTTGCCCATCGAGTAGTGACTAGTGTGAAAAGCAACACAGCAGGCCGGCATGATTGTGTTGAGTAGTGGGGGACAGATTCTCTCGCTACTTTGACGGCATTGCGCTTACCATCAGGTGCAGTGTTGTCACATTTTTGTGCCAGGATAAAAAATCTCTGCCACACCCTGTATATAATTATTGAGATCAAATAACTCTTTACAGGTTCACACGCACTTACTTCCTGCTGACTGGTTGGTGACATACTTCGGCAGTCTCTCTGTTGAAGATTCTCTTGAATGCCTGAAGGCAATGCTTCAAGCCAACATTCGTCAGAACCTGCAGATCTGTGTCCAAATAGCTACCAAGTACCATGAACAACTCACGACGAAATCACTCATAGAATTGTTCGAGAGTTTCAAGACTTATGAGGGTCTATTCTACTTCCTCGGCTCGATTGTTAACTTCAGTCAGGATTCGGAAGTGCATTTCAAGTACATTCAGGTGATAATTTTTTTCAAATTTCTTTTTTGTAACACATACAGCATGAGTCTATATTTTTACCATATTATTTTGTTAGCTTGTTATGGTTTTAGATACACTAGTTACTGGTAATTTTTTTGTAAATTTTAATAATTTTGACTTGAAAGAGTGCCCCTAATTTACTAAATAAATAATTTGATTTGAGATGGCAATACCCATAAACACAAAATAGAAAAAAGCTTTGTTGTTTAGATTCCTCATACATTTGGAATTCAACTGCATTTACATGCAACAACTGAAATGTTGTATAACAAAATGTTAATTCTTGCCTGTCACATAATAACTATTGGTCAAATAATACCATGTGACCCTTGTCAGCTCCTAAAATTCCATGTTATAAAAACATGTTATTAACCCACAGGCGGCGTGCAAGACCGGCCAGATCAAGGAAGTCGAACGCATATGTCGCGAGTCGAACTGTTATAACGCCGAGCGAGTGAAAAACTTCCTCAAGGAGGCGAAACTTCCAGACCAACTGCCGCTCATCATCGTGTGCGACAGATTTGACTTCGTGCACGACCTGGTGCTCTATCTGTACAGGAATAGTCTGCAGAAGTACATCGAGATTTACGTACAGAAGGTTAGTGTCGAGAATGTGGCCTTGAGTCTAGCAACAGAGGTGAAGATCTGCTTAATGTAAATCAAAGTATGGCTTTTTGTCATGGCATAAATGTATGGGCGTATCCAGCATTTGCTTATGTGGATGGGCTGAAGGATAAGTAATAAAGATAGTAAGTTGCATTGTTTCACAGGATCTGAAATTCACTAAATGAATAATTATTTCTGTCTATTATTACATTGTCAATTTTTAGCTTAAAGTCAGGGTAAGGTGGAGCAAGTGCTTCACCTTCCTGTCCCACCATGGATATGTCCATAGAATCAAAATTATGAAATTAAGTGTGTTGCGATAAATGCAATACAAATACATACTATATACATCTGCAACAACTACTAGAACTGAATTTAATTTATCTTATGAGTTAACACAACATTTATTGATTCTGGCGGTACGAAGTTCGCCGGGACAGCTAGTATGCATATATATTATAATATCACTCCTGTATCATACTGTCCCATTTTTTAACATGGGGGGCTCCTCATTTAAAGAGAAGGGTAAGGCCATGTAATTAACTATGAGTACACACTTAAAAATTGCCTCAGTGTCTTTGAGGCTGGAATAGACACACAACTTGAGAATCTTATCATGTTCCCCACTAGGTTATGCCATCCAAAACTGATGTTGTTAATTTATCACTCAGGTGAATCCATCCCGTCTGCCGGTGGTGGTGGGGGGTCTCCTCGACGTGGACTGTACCGAGGACATCATAAAGAACCTGATACTGGTTGTGCGCGGACAATTCTCCACTGACGAACTAGTCGCCGAGGTCGAAAAGAGAAATAGGTTTGTCCTTCTTTTGTCTAAAATCCTGTATGCAAAGTACAATAATCAATTAAAGATAAATTTTAAGTATATAAGTAAACAGTAAATTTGTGGTCTCTTGCGATTCAGGTTCATAGTGTGGGGACTGTTGTGTTTATGTTATAATGTGTTTTTGTCCAGTAAACTACTTAGTTTTCGATGAGTAAACAAAGAGAAATAATTGGTGTTGAGATTTTTTTTTAATAGTTACAATAATAATCTATTTAAAAAAAGATTTATATAGAAAACGAATAGATATTAGATGGGAAGCTTCCAGAAATCTCACTCATACAAATTCATTGTGTGTTGTTTAGACTGAAGCTGCTGCTGCCGTGGCTGGAGACGCGCGTGCACGAGGGCAGCAACGAGCCCGCCACCCACAACGCACTCGCCAAGATATACATAGACTCCAACAACAACCCGGAGCGGTTCCTCAAGGAGAACCAATGGTGAGATAATTTTACTTATCTATTTGTTTTATCCTGGCACGGCAAAGCATACTGCACATGATGATAAGCGCAGAGCCGCGCCGTCCAATTAGAGTATCGAGAAGCAACAGACAATCTATCCCTCGCTACTGAACACAATCATGCCTATCTTGGGCAAGAAGATAAAGAAGCGGTCGAGGGTCAGAGTACTCAGAAGGCTGCAAAACGATCAAACATCGTACTCCAACTCTACACCCCCGACAAAAACCGGATGTACATGATGTGGCTGATCCCGGAATGCGAAACACTTGCGTGTGCCACTATGTCGGGTTGTACACCCTGTGTATGGTGGTCTCTATCCGGGCGGATATGAATATCCTACCACCAGCATATCTCATCACCACATCCACCTCTGCCTACATTTCGGGGATTACAAGTGTGCGTGTATTTTTTTTATTACCTCTATAGGCAGACGAGCAGACGGGCCACCTGATGGTATTTAATGACCGCCGCCCATAGAATTCTGCAATACCAGGGCACAAGTAAAGCCGCTACGCACGTTAGTATCTACGGCTACCGCGGTAAAGTAGCCTACTGTTGTATGTTGTTGTATATGTGGTATGTGTATATATGTATGTATGTATTACTCATAAACCAATGTCTGTGTACAGGTACGACTCTCGCGTGGTGGGTCGGTACTGCGAGAAGCGCGACCCGCACCTGGCGTGCGTGGCGTACGAGCGCGGGCAGTGCGACCGCGAGCTCATCGCCGTCTGCAACGACAACTCGCTGTTCAAGACGCAGGCGCGGTACCTGGTGCGCCGCAGAGACCAGGACCTGTGGCTCGAGGTGCTCGCCGAGGCCAACCCGTACAAGAGGCAGCTCATCGACCAGGTAACTAGCCATTATTGATTATACTCAACACTCTCCATGCCGCAGTAGGCGAGTAACAACCGGGACAAAAGGGTATTTGTCAATTTTTGAAAATTGATGGACATCGATAGAGGACTCTTCACTTATAGCTCCCGTAATATTTTTATTATTGAAATATACTCAATTTATATAAAATCCGTGATTTAATTTTTTCATATGAAATTTTGCGCTAAAACGCGTTGTCACGTGACATTATCTCTATGTGACGTCATCGTACATATACAAACATTCGTGACACCTAACAACATAGCAAATTATTTGCATTTATCTGTTAGTTTTTCCACAAAAATGAATGAGCCAGCATATAAATATTGTTCAATGCCTTTATGTAAAAACTCGACACTAAATCCCGATAAATTGTTCATCCATGTGACAAAATCCAAAGTTTTAAGAAAGAAGTGGCAGATTTCGACTATCAGCCCTTGTAATGCCTTCTTCCATTCTTATAGAAGACTTGAAGACGAAATTAACACGTTTCCACACGTTTACACAACGAAAAATATGTTCTTCCTTACAATTTTATTTGTCGTAGGATGCAATGTTTATGTGCGATGTCGTCACGAGTAATGGCGGCCGGTATTGCTACGTTTTTGGCACCGAGTGATACAGATTAAAAATTCTTAATTATAATGACGAAAATAAAATGTTTATAATACATTTAAAATAAAAAAATGTATTTAATAAATATGTTTGCCCACTATCCTTTCTCCTAGTGCAGTTTTATATTATTTGGTTACACCAGTCAAACACCCTAATGTCTGACATGCTATTAATGTGTGACAGACAGATGTTTGTTTTGGGTTATGGTGTTCAGACCGAGTTTATCTCGTAGTCCCTGATATCATATGTTAATGTGGGATTTGGACCATGTATGTGACTGTTGGATGTTATTTATCAATAGCAACAAAACATTAATTATTTATCAACATAGCGCGCAACCCAGAAATGTCAAATGTAACGTCAATCAATCCTAAATCGCGGTAGAGAAGTTTGCGCGGCTCTTCAAATGTAAAGTCAGATATCAACGGTCGGAGGAGCCGCGGCCGGTCAGAGGAACTTTAAACCTATACAGTTATAAATTAATAACTGTCGCTCGCGGAGGTGCCCTCGTGATATCCATTTTTCGTTGCCTAAATAAATTAAAAATATAACTCTATAACAACGCCACCTATCGGGTCCAAAACTTTTGTATCTTTCAAACTGAAACCAAACTACACATTCAGAACATTTCAAGTTTTGGTTAAGGGAATTACGTAGTCCAATGACTTTGACGATTCGACCTTCAAAAAGCTAGCCGTGCTACTCTCTGATAGATGGCTATAGATAGTATACGCCAATAGATGGCATGATAAAAAATTTTAAACATCACCGTAAACACGAACGACTATTTTTTATTTTCTGTATCAAGTTAGGTACATAGTCAAATAATAAATTAAATGTTTTTAAACGGTTATATTTAGCTTGCTCTGGTTGTTTGTTGTATTTATTTCGGTCAAATTTACTAATTGAAATTTTAACCCCTATCGCTGCTTATAATAATTATTTGTTATTATGGTTTTATAATTAGTAAAAACAAATCGTGGTATGTATTTAAATTCTTACAACTTGCACTAATAAGTAGGTACATATCTGTCATTGGCAATTGGAAGATTCAAAACAACCAGCCACGAAATGAAGGAAAATGTGCTTTAAATTTAGAGTGTTAGAGTCTATTATACTCATGGACAAAGTGCACTTGAGAAATTTTATTGTATTTTTATATAAACGCTGATAAGGTTCAATGTGGTTATTGCTGAACAAGTAATTTATAAAATTATGACAACGGGAGCAACAGGAAGAAAATAAGATTTAAAAAAAATATATGTATATTGAAAATATTACGTGCGCAGGATTTGAACCCCTGTCATGATTTTAGTATCAGGACGACGTTTACCCCGAGACCAATGTCTGTTTTATAATACCTGTTGAAATTTTATATTAGTTTCTATTTATACTAAATGTTTACAATCATAATAAGTAGGAGGAACATACAAGCCAAAACCAATTTTATTTCCATAATATTAACGTTAAAAATCGCTTAACACGTTGACTGCGGCGCCAAATATTGCGACGATACGCGGCTGGCACACGCTAGGTGCGTTTCCCGTTCAATGCGGCTCCATACCTCCTGTCGTAAAATTCGAAGAAGCAAACAGATACGAAACAAAACGACGTAACTCGCAAGACAATTACAGAAAAAGGCACTTTTTTTTTGCCGTCTTAGGTTGATTTCACAATAAATGTTATTTAACCTATGTCTTTTCATTTCTCAGTAATTTATTGTTTTGCGATGAGTTATCGTAAGTATAAGATAATATTTTAAAGTTGTGATTACTTTGAACTTAAAATGGTTTTAAAACTTTTATATCAGTTCGTTAGTAAAAATATATAGCTGTGTAATATATATTCACGCGGACAGATTTTAGCTTTGAGTTTATATGTGACCCGTTATCTAGTTGTATTGTTGATCGAAGGTCCATTTGATGTGCCGCGCGGTGCCCGAGTCTCGAATTATCTACCTATTGGCTATTATATAGTGTTTGCTAATTTCTTTACTCACGCGCGGCATGGCAACGCCGTTGGCGATTTTGATTTTTTTATTTTATTATTATTGTATTTATTTGCTATAATAGCCTATTGTAATGTGATTTATAATAATGTTTGGGATTTTCCATGGTTGTTTTAATAATATCATTGATATGCATAATTTTAATCTTAATGCATATAGTATCATGAATATAGTCTATTTGTAAACGGATGCCCACGACTAGGTAGTCGGTAATTATATTCTTTAAAATTAGGTTCCAGGCTCCGAGATAATACTGAGAATTTCTAGTTAGAAAAACCCAATATCACTTTACCCGACCCGGGGATCGAACCCGAGACCTCAGCACAGCATACATAATTACATCTGCGCCACCGAGGCAAACTATTTAAACAATGCAAAACCAAAATTCAAAATCGGCGTACAAAACGTAAAGAAACCGTTTCCAAAACAAAATAATATGTTTGTTCATGCAAATCTACGGCTTATGTCTGTGAATCTAAAGATCATTTCAAATTCGACGAATCTCACAAAAATTTTTTGGCAACAATAAACAGTTGTCTAACCACATAGTATAAACACGCAGCGCTAGAACGCTTCTAAGGTATAGTTTTCTCGCGACCAAAAGATCGAAAGCGCCGTGAATTTCATGGCGCTTACGCGTTTTCAACGTTGTTGTCAACGTTGTAAAACAACTTGTCGCTTCATAGACATTCATTTTGTCTGTTTTGAATATTTTTTTTGCAACAGTCATGTAATTTTCGCTTGAGAACTATTTTTCTTGGTGTATCAAAATAGATCAAAATCAAAATAGATTAATTTTTAATAATACATACATACATACATATACACTCACTCTTATTTTCTTCCTGTTTACACTGATACTGAGAATTTCTAGATAAAAAAAACTCAATATCACTTTACCCGACCCGGGGATCGAACCCGAGACCTCAGCACAGCAGTCGTAACGCATGCGCAATTACAACTGCGCCACCGAGGCAGTCAATTTATAGGGTAGTTATTGGGATTATTATTTTTATAAGTTTATCTCATTAGTTAATGTTAGTAGTTATACCGAGTGAAATTGAACTCATAAGAACCCATAAAACATGTTATTTTACTACATAAGAATTACGTAGGAAGCAATATATATCAATAAACGCTAGAAATAAAAAATACTAAATATACCAAGTCTCAAATAGTTGTGCATCGGTGTGTCTAGCAAAGGTACATACACGCGTCAACTCCCTTGAACCCTATGACCCCGATCGTCGCGCACATGTGACATGATTTTTTTGTGATTTTATTCAAACTTTCCCTTCACACTTCAGGCTTAGTACGGTCAAAATACGTAAATGAACACTAATTACAACTTAGATGTTTAGGTACGCAATTTATTAAAATAATGAAATAATTTACTGTACCTAGTTTCGGCGTATTTCAAAAGTTGAAATCTCGATAGGTATTTACAATAATTGTTCAGGAATCACATATTATATTTACAATAATAAGTAAGTTGATTTGTGTACCGAGGTTGCACATTACGCGGTCCAGACATTGCATGTAATATCGGTCCACTAAAACACTAAATGCACTGCAGTCCAAAGGTTAGCGACGAAAAGCGCGCGCGCAATTAATTTTGAATCAAAAACATGCGTCAACGTACCCTTGTAGTCGTTACGTCACGGGCGTGCCATGAAGTATTATTATTATTAATGTGATAGGGGGCCTATCTATAGCCTATCGCCATACCGGGCACAGGTTCCAGGCTCCGGGATACTACTGAGAATTTCTAGTTAGAAAAACCCAATATCACTTTACCCGACCCGGGGATCGAACCCGAGACCTCAGCACAGCATACATAATTACGACTGCGCCACCGAGGCAAACTATTTAAACAATGCAAAACCAAAATTCAAAATCGGCGTACAAAACGTAAAGAAACCGTTTCCAAAACAAAATAATATGTTTGTTCATGCAAATCTACGGCTTATGTATGTGAATCTAAAGATCATTTCAAATTCGACGAATCTCACAACTACGCTGGTATCTCACAACATTTAGTATAAATAGAAACTAATATAAAATTTCAACAAGTATTATAAGAAAGGCATTGGTCTTGGGGTAAACGTCGTCCTTATACTAACATTATGACAGGTGTTCAAATCCTCTACAAGATTTATTTTCAATATGTATTTTTTTAAATCTTATTTTCTTCCTGTTTACACACATAGTAAAAGAAAAAAAAAATGGAAAGAATTTGCTCCCGATATCATAATTTTATAAATTACTTGTTCAGCAATACACAAATAAATATATAAAAAAATAAACACAAAAAACAACCAGGGCAAGCTAAATATAACTGTTTAAAAACGTTTAATTTATTATTATTGACTAAATTTTGTTTGTCGGTGACTCTGAACAAATGTTAAAGGTTTAACACCGTCTATTATTATTTAAGCACTTTTGTTTTGCAATTAATTGTAATAATAGTCATTTTTGTTTGGAATCGAGTCCAAGCGCAAAAACGTAGTGCCAGCAATAGTTCAAAAAGTACCTAATTACTGAGAACGAAATATTATGAACGTGAAATTTTTGTTTCATTCTCTCTTTTTTATATAAAAGAGAAGGCAAAGGTTCTACACCATGCAGGCATGCATACTTCAGGAAACTGACAATTTTGCCATCTATTGCATAGTAGTGAGATTAATCTTCAATTTCAGTTGTGCTTTTAAACAACAAAGCGCTAGTTGTCGCATACCTCGGTTGCGGCAAAATTAAGGTTTTTATTTGTTATTTACACATTTTGTTAGAAATGTTCTAAAAGTAATAAGACTCGTCTTTTTTATTGATAACAAAGTAATTATTTTGATTAGAATTAATGTGAATCGATAAGCCCTATTGGAGATATTGTATTTTTTATTTTTCATGTTTAGGATTTTATTTAAATAATTTGAGGGCATTTAAACAAATTCTGTATAGCTTTAGAGTTCCGCAATGAGTCTATATTTAACATATATTTTTAATATAGCGCTTGGTTCAGCAGATATCTCAGAATGTTCTTCGAACTCAACGTAATTCTAACCGCTTTGCGTGCCCTTTCCCCTTAAGTTGTTTTACAGTTTAGCGAGTGTAGCGTTACGAACACAGGTAAAATATTAGGGCATATAAGGCAACTTTGCCGACTTGCTTCTGTAAAATTATGGATTATCTAAAAATTATATATCAATGTAAATATATGGATTTATCAAAAAAAAATCTATTTATTAGACAAGGTGGGCTTGAGTTATATGTGATGCGTTAGGAATCGGAACAAAGAATTTACACATTAAAAATATTTTTTAAATTACATTTCTTATTTGACAATAAAACAAAATTTTCACATTTTCATTTAGGTTGTTCAAACAGCGCTGTCGGAAACGCAGGACCCTGAAGATATTTCGGTCACTGTGAAAGCATTCATGACTGCAGACCTGCCAAATGAACTCATTGAGCTACTGGAAAAGATTGTTCTGGACAACTCTGTGTTCTCAGACCACAGGAATCTGCAGAACCTTTTGATTCTCACGGGTAATTATTTTTAATTATTGACCTAGACAAAAAACATAGTCTGCAGACTCAACAAGCAGTTCAACTGATGGAAAGAAATATTTGCTCGAAAACCAACATTCACTGCCTTATTACAAAATGTATACTAAAATTAACTTTCGATGTGTTTCTAATAAGTTTGTTAATCTTTACCCAAAACAAACTTGAAAAGTTTTTAATTAATTCACATTGGTATTCTGGGAAAATAGAAACAACTGGCAACATTGAGTCTCTATAATTGATAAACATATATAATTCGCACAAAAATAAATACATACATACATATACACTGACGCCTGTAATCCCCGAAAGGGTAGGCAGAGGTATGAACCAGTACACCCACTTTTCGCCGAATTTACTACGCTTCCATATTGTGATAAATACCAGGCTCAATTCCAAACTCCGGGCTGATAGCGAGTATTTAAATAGAAAAATCCTATAATACTTTATCTGACCCGGGTATCGAACCTCAGACCTCAGCACAGCAGTCATAACGCATGCACAATTATAACTGCGCCACCGAGGCAGAAAAATAAATAAATAATAAATTGCAGCAATCAAGGCCGACCGTTCTCGGGTAATGGAATACATTAACCGGCTGGATAACTACGACGCGCCCGACATCGCCAACATCGCGATCAACAACGAACTGTACGAGGAGGCGTTCGCGATATTCAAGAAGTTCGACGTCAACACTTCCGCCATTCAGGTGAGCTACAGCTAAAACGAAGATTAGAAAAAAGAGCGCCTTAACATATGAAATAAATAATTAATAGTAAAAAACACTCTTAACAACACACACTAATACTAAAACAAGCCAGGTACTAAATTGTACCACTGCTGGGCACGGGCGTCCTCTACTAATGAGAGAGGTCAGGCCTTAGTCCACCACGCTGGCCTAATGCGGGTTGGTAGGCCTTCGAAATTCTTAGGAGAATTCTCAGGTAAATGCAGGTTTCCTTACTATGTTTTCCTACAGCGTAAAAGCAAGCGATAATTAACAATGAATATACATGTAACTTTAGAAATAATCACAGGGGATTTGGGTTTCGAACATACGACTTTCGTCTTGACAGTCCATACCGCAACCAACTAGGCTTTCGCTGCTCACACAATATACTACACTAAAAAGTTAAAAATGTTATTTACCATGTTTTATTGTTTACCACTACCTTGGTGTAAGCCATATTCGTAATATTTTAGTGTAGAAGCGTAAACTGCTGCTTTTTATAATTTTTTTCTAGTGAAAATTTAAAATCTAAATCAATTATTTATTGAATCCATTAAATGCTATACATTATTTAGATTCAGTCAGAATTGTAATTCTAAACGCGAGTGAACCGCTATAAAATGTGAGTTGTATATTTACCGATTCTATGTTAGAATACTGGGTAATCATTTTTTTTTTCCTCAATAAATAAAATGTGTTCCAGGTGTTGATAGAACAAGTGAAGGACCTGGAACGCGCGTACGAGTTCGCCGAGCGATGCAACGAGCCGGGGGTGTGGTCGCAACTGGCCAAGGCACAGCTCCAGCAGGGCCTAGTGAAGGAGGCCATCGACTCGTACATCAAGGCGGATGACCCCTCCGCGTACATGGACGTGGTCGCCACCGCCACCGCGCAGGAGAGCTGGGATGACCTCGTCAGATATCTGCAGGTCATTACCCAGTTATATTTGAAAGCCTTCGTGGCGCAGAGAAGCCGTGGGTTCGATTCCCGCACCGAGACAGACATATATTTGTATGAAGTCTGGGTGTTGTGGGACCGTAGTCTCTCATAGTTCTTGATACCCACAATACAGGTTATGCCTAGTGTGGGGTCAGAACTATTTTGTCGCGTTTGGGTACAGTGCACTAACAATCATTTTGTTGGTCGGAAAATGACATTTTAGACGCCCACTATGGTCAATTAAAATAATAACGATGACATTTTGGTCGACGAAATGCGCGAAATTGCACGTAAAATCAATTTAGTATGGCTAAAAGTCTTGCATATACCAATTTGTGTTTTTATACTGAATACTTGTTAAACAAAGACTGATCTTATAGATATGCCTATGTTGGGTGATTTACAATAATACTGTTAACAACAAACATTTATTTTAGTACTTGTAGATCATAAAGAATTTCATTGTGTCCAGTTTGATTAACTTTACATAACTATATACATCTACAGATGGCCCGCAAGAAGGCACGTGAATCATACATAGAATCTGAGTTGATATACGCGTACGCACGCACCGGCCGGCTCGCCGACTTGGAAGAGTTCATCTCGGGCCCGAACCACGCCGACATACAGAAGATCGGCGACCGATGCTTCGACGACAAAATGTACAACGCTGCGAAACTGCTCTACAACAACGTGAGCAACTTCGCGCGGCTTGCGATCACGCTCGTCTACCTCAAGGAGTTCCAGGGTGAGATAGCGTTTACAGATTAATGCATGAATATGATTGGACGGCACTGCACTTACCATTAGGTGCAGTGTGGTCACTTTGCCGTACAAAAAAATATGTATAGAGAACGATACGTTGGCAAAACAAGGAAGTCGTGGCTCAGGATTATACGAGAATTTAATCCTATGTATTACTACCACCACACTAGGTAGAACTGTTTGGGCTATTGAGGAATGGGTAAGAATATGCGGAGCTAACCAAATAACCTTAAATTTTAGGGGAGAATCACAAGAAAAAGATGCACACAATATTTTGTACACCATCAACCATGGCCATATACAGTGCTTACCCATGTTGAATGAGTGAAAACTAGCCCGTATATTTGCGGGCCGAGAACAATGGAAATTCTAACTGACCATATAATTTTACATTTGAGAATGCAAAACACAATCATAATAAGTGAGATCTGTTGGTTGGTTATATAGGTGCGGTGGACAGCGCACGCAAGGCGAACTCGACGCGCACGTGGAAGGAGGTGTGCTTCGCGTGCGTGGACGCGGGCGAGTTCAGACTCGCGCAGATGTGCGGGCTGCACATCGTCGTGCACGCAGACGAACTGGAGGACCTCATCAACTATTACCAGGTACAACTAGCACCACATTACTTCAATGTTAAGACAATTTTAGATTAAGGGAAGATTTAATGATATCTGAACTTCAACACTCATGAACACAAATATTTTTTGAGGAAACAGCGAAATCCTTTGTCAGGTGTCTTAGAGTTGGGGTACGATGTTTGGCCATGTTGCGGCCTTCTGAGTACTCTGGACACTATAACTCGACTTGATAAAAGGAGTGAGGTTTAACACTTTCATTGCGATTTAGGTCTGTGAAAATCTTACTCATCTTAAGGTTCCTGGATGACTACTGTCATGAACCTGAGGGAACTTAAAACCGCAAAACTCCAATGAAGTAGCAGATTGCAATTTTATTGTTTTTATTACATTATTCTAGTTTTAAAATAATGTTGTGTTTCAGGACCGAGGCCACTTCGACGAGTTGATCAGCCTCCTGGAAGCCGCTTTGGGTCTAGAACGTGCGCACATGGGCATGTTCACAGAGCTCGCCATACTGTACTCCAAATACAAGCCGGCCAAGATGCGGGAGCATCTCGAACTCTTCTGGTCACGTGTCAACATTCCCAAGGTAAGAAATGTTGTAATTTTTAATACACCAAAAAGCTAGCAAACATCCTGTTAGATTACCGGAAAGTAAAGCATTACTACCATTATGAACACCTATGATTTTATTTATTTACTAGATGTTGCCCGCGGCTCCGCCCGTATGGAGGTTATTTCTGGAAGAAAAGGTATACAATCCATGGAGGCGTATTACACCTTTCTATATTTTGCTATCCCACAGGAAGTATACACTTTTCCAGGATAAAAATGCTAGCCTATGTGCTTTTCCGCACTATAATCTATCTCTGTGCCAAATTTCAACCAAATCCGTACAGCATGATTGAGTATCAAACATCCATCCAAACATTCGCATATTTCAACACTTTCATGGAAATAACGATAGACAGAAAGCGAATGACAGGTCTTTGCTGATAGAAATATGATAGATTGAATGTGTGAAGACAAAAAAAACAACATGACACTGCGTGGGACAATGAATTGAAAAATAAATAGAACAAGTTGTAAACAGCTTGCTTTGGACATATTTTGCGTGATATTTTTCTATACGACATAATTTACCGATGATTTTTTTAGGTCCTCCGTGCAGCGGAACAGGCGCACTTGTGGTCGGAGCTGGTGTTCCTCTATGACAAGTATGAGGAATACGACAACGCAGCGCTTACCATGATGCAGCACCCGACAGAAGCGTGGCGCGAGGGACACTTCAAGGACATCATTACTAAAGTATGGAAAACAATTAATTTATCGGATAAATTTCATGTGTTCATTAAACTTTGTAACCTTCAGTGTAAAAGGCTCATATACAAAAAAAACACGATTAAAAATTATTTTATGTTCATAAAATGTTATAACACTGCTCATAAATAATTAAGTAAGAAGCCATACAAATCAGGCTGAACGGGTAGTCGATAGAAAAAGGATGCACGACGTGAACCGTGACGTCACAGCTCGGAATGGCCTTCACGAACATGCGTGCGAGGGAGATAGTGGGATATCACCAATACCCACTCTTGTTCATTCTAATATTTAATTTTTTTTTATTTAAAATGCTTAACAGATTACAAACATAACAGTTCACAACATTAGAATTAAGTAATCTAGGACTAGATAGCAATCCGAAACATTCAACCCTTCAAGTTATATTATTAATAAGTTAATTAATTACTAAGGTGTATATTTCGTTCTATTTCGGTTGCAATACAAATAATGTACGAAACAGATCACAGGACATTCCTGTTGCCAATTCGCAGGTGGCGAACATGGAGTTGTACTACAGGGCGATCCAGTTCTACTTGGACTTCAAGCCTCTGTTACTGAACGACCTGCTGCTAGTGCTGGCGCCGCGGATGGACCACACGCGCGCCGTCGCCTTCTTCAGCAAGGCGCAGCACCTGCAGCTGGTCAAGGCGTACCTGCGCTCTGTGCAGAGTCTCAATAACAAAGCGGTGAACGAGGCCCTCAACTCGTTACTCATCGATGAGGAGGATTATCAGGTATGTTTTTTTTTTTAAATTCTGGCGCGGCAAAGTGAACCCACTACACCTGATGGTAAGCGCAGTGCCGTCCAGATAGAGTAACAAGTATCGAGAGACAGTCTATCCATCTATCTCTATCTTTATTTATACACTTCATATACAATGTATATGTATAGGCGGTCTCTCCCAGTCAACTTTAGGGCGATGCTGGGATGAACAATTACTCACATATCGATAATGAGTTAATTTTCAACTCCTCCCCATATTTCAATTTGACTAAATTCGTTGATTAGTTTCGACTGCCTCGGTGGCGCAGTTGTAATTGCGCATGCGTTACGACTGCTGTGCTGAGGTCTCAGGTTAGATTGCCGGGTCGGGTAAAATGATATTGGGTTTATTTGCCTGAAATCTGTACCCGATATGGCAATAGGCTCGCCCCCTATCACATTACGGGACCGAAATTACTGTAATACTGGTTACGCCTCTGCGTATCCCTTCGGGGATAAAAAACGCGTGAGTATATATGAAAATATATATTAATTTCGTTACGGGATAAAAATCAGCGAAGCATTCCCAGAGACTCGCCGAGTTTCATTACTCGGTGTCGAAAAAATGCGTGCCATTGTTGATCCTGGCTAAACAGGAGTTACAATGGCGGGTGTGTGGGCGGGATAGTCTCTGACAAAGAGCATCAATACTACTAATTAATGATTATTATTAACATTTATAATTTAAAAATCCCCAATCATGTCTTAAATATAACAATTAAATATTAGAAGAAAAATTTATGAATTATACATTTTTCAGGGCTTACGAACGTCGATAGATGCGTTCGATAATTTCGACACAATTGCGCTGGCGCAACAGTTAGAAAAACACGAACTCACCGAGTTTAGAAGAATCGCCGCCTACCTTTACAAAAGTATGTTAAACATTTATATAGCAGACTGGCTTTTGATTGCGGCTCCGCCCGCGAGCAAGTCGATTGCTTACTGCAAACTTATTTTATTGTATGAAAAGAAGTTTCGTTTAGCCTTGGGGACGTTATAACTTCCTATAAGTGAATTAAATCTGGATACTAACTCCAATATCACGACTTACAAACTCTTGCAAGTGCGGGGAAGGGGCGACGGGTACCTCTCGCTCTGTGATCGCCTCGTTTATAAAAATTGAAAATTAGTACTACGTGTAGAGCGAGTGTCCACACTGATTGTTTTTAGTTCAAATATTAAGCACCTTTTTTACATATTTAGAACGACAATCGAGTACCAAGTACCCTTTATCAGTATGTACGTTGTCTTACCAGTCAGTCTGTATATGGAAGTGAGGCACCTGATAGTAACATATCATGACAATTCCTGAACACTCAGGGGTTTGTATTTTTTGAGTCTTAAGCAATCGCTAATCACATGAGCAAAGCTGTCATTTCAAGTTTCATGTTGTTGGCATACAGACAGTTTATAAAAACGGTTGTGCATTACAGGTAACAATAGATGGAAGCAGAGCGTGGAGTTGTGCAAGAAGGACGCTCTGTACGCGGACGCGATGGAGTACGCGGCGGAGTCTCGGCAGTCCGACGTGGCCGAGGAGCTGCTCAACTGGTTCCTGGAGCGGGACAACTACGAGTGCTTCTCAGCGTGTCTCTACCAGGTATACCACTTATACACCATACACTAATTAAGTAGGGAATGTCTCTGGTAAAATGAGCACAACATTATGCTAGACAGTATGCAAATAACATCTGGCGTTGTATACTATATGGATCCTGTGGAGACTAGGAGGAAGTTCCGTGCTTTCCGGCGTTTTTGCCATATCTATTATTAGAATCAAGCTGAACAGCTCGCATGATAGGACGCATTTAGTAACTTCCGTGGTGCGTTTATTGGAGGTTAATACCTCTTTAGTTCATTATTTGTCTCCCGCTTTGCTATGGAGGGAGGTGGACAATTTAAATTTCCAACTTCTTATATTTCCATTTGATTATTTTCGTTGCGGGATAAAAGACAGTTAAGCATTCGCAGAGACTCGCCGAGTTTCATTACTCGGTGTCGAAAAAATGCGTGCCATTGTTGATCCTGGCTAAACAGGAGTTACAATGGCGGGTGTGTGGGCGGGATAGTCTCTATACACAAATTGATAATCAGTCTTCGAGCAAGAGTCGTGCACGAAGCACTATTTGAAGTATCGATCCCGGGTACTCATGATCAATATTTCGAGTTGGGTATTGATCATGGAGACTACAGTATAAGGAGCACCATCTTATATGAGGGTGTCAGTGCAAAAGTGGCCTAACCCTCAATTTTTCATATTCTGACCTGTATACAACAAATGATTTAAAATGTGCGAAAATTTTATACAAAACCGTCCTATCTCTAGTTTCACCAATTGCCAATATGATAACAAGATGGCATTACAAAAATTGCATTTATGTACATTGATTTAAAATTCATGAATATACAAACCCCATTATTTTCATACTCATTATCTCAAGCTTAGGCCACTTTTGCGCTGACGGCCTCATATGGAGTACAAGTTGAAAGTGTCCAGCTGTAAGAAGCAAATTACATCTAAAAAACCGACCGCAATAGCGCCTAGCGAAGTGGTGTGACCCTAATTGGTCACTCTATGATATGAATGTAGTAGTTGAAAACAGTGAAGTGTGCTGTATCCCTATCCTAGTACAATAACTTTTGGCGCTATCTTTGAAATTACACTAATTGCTACGGTGGCCCCACCCGAATTGATCGCTTTTCAACGGACACTTTTCATACACAAAGAGTTTGAATACAGAACATCGACAGTGTCGTGTTTTGTATTCGATATGATGATGGTAATTATTGAGTTTTAAAAGTTGTAATGTTGGAATCCTTTTGTTTATTCCACCTTTACCACGAATGTTAAGTATCGATAGCGACAAGTTAGATAGTAGGTTAAGTTTAGGCAAAAAATATTATTTTATTACATTTCTATGAATTAATTCATATTATTTTTTCGTTCGCAGTGCTATGATCTCTTGAAACCCGACGTCGTCATCGAACTCGCATGGCGGCATAACATCTTGGACTTTGCTATGCCTTACCTTATTCAGGTAATTACACGCAATACTAATGCAGTAAAAAACACACTTCCAAAAGATGTGAAAACTGGAGTAAAAGTTTATAAAATCGGCCTGATCTAGTGGCTCTTGATTATATGGATTAAAATATGTAAACATCGATATTGATGTGTGTTAACACGTCCACTGTGCATGCCCCATCGATGGGGCATTTTAAGATCCCCACTGTACGTGAATGCACCATCGGTGGGTCATGAGCCCCTCGCAAGTGTAAAGGCTTGTGACTTTATGCACGTGTGAGTTTATACACGTATGAGAAGCGAACTAAACTTTCTTTTATTTGAAAGGGGGTATAAAAATAAAAAAGAATGATAAGGTATGTCGTTTATACGTAACACAGCATATTATTCCCAGTTTGTGTTTGCACTTATGGAGTTGTCACCATAACTATAGCTACACAGTTAACGTGTTGATATTGATACTAATGAAAATGAAAATTACAGACGGTGCGTGAGTTGACAACGAAAGTGGAGAAATTGGAAGAAGCAGATGCGAAGCGCAGCACGGAGAGTGCGGAACATGAAGCGAAGCCCGCTATGATCATGGAGCCGCAGCTCATGCTTACCGCCGGTGCGTCCCTAATCCCTTTTACTACTATTTTTTAGTATCCCTTTTACTACTATTTTTACAATCCCTTTAACTACTATTTTTTACAATCCCTTTTACTACTATTTTTTACAATCCCTTTTACTACAATTTTTTACAATCCCTTTTACTACAATTTTTTACAATCCCTTTTACTACAATTTTTTACAATCCCTTTTACTACAATTTTTTACAATCTCTTTTACTACAATTTTTTACAATCCCTTTTACTACAATTTTTTACAATCCCTTTTACTACAATTTTTTACAATCCCTTTTACTACTATTTTTTACTACTAAAGCTACCCCAATTTCATCTAAATCTTCAGGCTAATTTTGATAGTTATTGAAATAACTGAGTGCTTTGAGATGGCAGTTTTATATGAATATTCATAATCCTGTTCATTTTAAACCAGTTTATAATTTATATCATAAAAATGTTTTGATGAATCATATTTTTACCTCGCCTAACACTTAGCTCCGCTAGGGTTGGTGCCGCTTTATATATTTCAATTGCCAAACAGTAATGTGTAAGCACCATTGTTGTCAAGTTGAAGACATTAGAACCAGCGAATATGTTGGCGATGTCAATGAGATAAAAATTAGAATGTAATTTACAAATTCGATCTAAAAATAAATGTAAAAGTAAATGCAGATAAGATTGTTTATTGCAATCGGCCGTTAATAATAATGTAACAAAGGAATAGTTAGTACATTAATATTGTATATGTGATGCAGGTCCGTCGATGCCGTACGTGGTGCCAGCGCAGGCGCAGGCGTCCCCGTACGGGTACACGGCGCAGGCGCAGGCGCCCTCGCCCGCGCCCTACCACCACGGCTACGGCATGTAGGGAACTGTCTCCCCACACGCCTGGGGGACATTCGCACACTTCTGAACAGTGGGCGTCACACACCACACCGCCGACTGCCTCTACGCTCCTCTACACTTGGTTACACAGTGCGAGTTAGGCTGGACCCTCACTGTACTGCACTTACTCTTAACGTCGTGTGCCCAGTCAGTGCAAAAAAACATCGGCAGCAGCTCAGCAGCTCGTACTGTCTAACCAACGTTAACTTATTGTTGTAGCGCGCGAGTCGGCGGCCCGATTCTATACGACACACGATCACTACTTTACGAACTCCCGACAATCTGATTGGTTTATATAAGTAAATTTTATAATATAGTTTAAGTTCTCCTTAACGATATGACGGGTTTATTTTCTTAATACCGCCATGGCCTAAGGTTTCAACTTATTGTTTCGTCCGTTTAAAGTATTACGTCGGGGGCGCGTGAAGACTGACTTATGAGTAGTGTCAGTAGATCTAGCGATCATATGGGGAGTATATTGTTAGCCTGTACAAATTATATTAATATATTCGAATGGTATATACCTCTCGTTACAAAGTGCTTTATTTTTAAAACTAAGCGAGAGTTGCGTGTAACAACTAAAGCTTCTATGATGTCTACTTACTGGTGTAGTTAAAACGTACATGTTTCAATATAAGAATACCAAGTTCGATGTCGATGTACGTATACAATATTAGATAAACAAATTAATAACTTTATTGTAATATACTCGTAATGGTTCTACGGTTCTACCCGCTGCAAAATGTAAATGGTTATTACAGCTGTGACCAAATTGTAGATTTGCCGTCATCGCTTATATTCGCTGCTAGGTGCATAGATAAAATGTTAACGTATGTACATAGTGGATATTAAACGCGACTAACGTCCGAAATTAAACTTATTGAAATTATTCGATATAATTAATTAATTGAATCAATTTAATTAATGATTGAATATACCCATCGTTCGATATGGGCCGTATTCCTTAGAATGTTTGAGTCTATCTATCGACTGAGCCTTGTTATTATTCTTCAAAGTGCAACAATTATTGCGTATCCCATTTTTTGATATACTTATTGATTAATTGCCTTTTATTTAAATACCAAGATATTACTTGTTATATGTATATAATGCTTCATACAAACAGGCGACAGATGCAGGTTTACAGTTTAGAGAGGATTTTTTAAAAATTACGGTTAGGTTTAGTTTAGGCTGAATTAGTGGTACGATGTTATTTTTGTGTGATGTTTGCGAACGTGTGCACGAGGCCCAGTATAAAGAGTTGTCACTTTTGTTTGCGTTATTCGTAATCACACCGTAATTGATGCCTTCACTTAGATCTTGTAAGTTGCATGTAGTATGCGTCAAGTTCTGGGGGTCGTTTGTAATCCACTTTCATTATTTTGTAGAGATTTTTTATCTATAAAGCTAAAGAACCCCAGAATGTTGTATTAGAGTTAACGTAGTTTGTTCAGAGTCCGCGCACCGTTGCGTGTGCATCGGATTACTGCGAGTAGCGACTTGTAACGGTGTTAATTCATTCAAATCATTCCTATCATTAACAATTTATGAACAGTAAATTAATAATGTTGTTATAATTTGTGTACGCATATTGTGGAATAAAAATAAATTCTATTAAATTGCAGATGTTCATTGTTTAATTAATACTAGCATTGTATTTATTCATGTATAATACTGTTTCCCTGAATTTTATTATTGTAAGATTATATTACAAATATAAATAAATAGAACGAGTTTTATTGTGTTTTTTAATTTTAAAGGTGCTGCATTTTTATTTAATTTCTATAAAGTTGGCAATTCTTATCTGAATCGTCAGCGCATAGATCCATAGATTTAGTATATATATAGATGAGGCATAGGCGTACACCCGAAAGGGACAGGTGAACTCTATGGGGCTACCAACTAACATTATTTTACCCTGTTCATGAAATCTCAGGTGTGTGTGTTTCATGTTAAGATAAAATTTAAAATTTTATGAGACATAGACATAATATTATAATTTCTTGAAAAGGAAACTCACAGTTACATAATAGGCACAATAACTTTACTAACAGTGAAAAATTAATTTTGTATATAGGTAATGTAATATTTTGTAATACCTACTGTCTTTTTATTTACGTAAGATTTTCCAGCATAGTATGTCCTGATATTTAAATAGTTTTTACAAATACTTTTGATGAGCATTAAGTAGTGGTTATCAAAAGAGAATGAAAAATCGCGAGGAACTCCTGCAAATAATTGACGACCAACATATTCATGAATTCTTGTAGGAGACGATTAGCGAGTTGTAGAGTTTATAGACTACTTACCCCCTCACGCTCTCGCCAACACCAGATTTGCACAAGAACGCATGTTTATAAGAGTGTAGCCAAATATTGTGATATAATAAAAGTTTTTTAATTCATAAAAAGTACACAGACTTCAATAAAAAACAAATTATGCATCCCTATAAAATTTGAGGGTTGCCCTCGATTTTTCTGAGATCCCATCATCAGATCCTGACTTAGTGGGACCACCTGGGAACTATACCCTTTTAACAAAAAAATAATTTCGCGAATCGGTCCAGGCGTCTTCGAGTAATCGGGGAACATACATAAAAAAAGATTCCGACGAATTGTGAACCTCCTTTTTTTTTGAAGTCGGTTAAAAATGATTTTAAAGTCTCCTTGAGTCAATATCGATGCATAAACATCACATTCACTTAAACCAGGGCACTTATGGATTAAAAACAACATGCTGATATCTACAATTAGTATAGTTGCAAAATGTAAGAGTCCATTGTCCAGACCATCCATTGGACCACACTAATATTTCGTCTGGCCTTACGATGCGAGTTGCGAGAGAATAGAATAAATTAAATTTATTATTGTGAAGACATTGATCCGGTTCCCTAATCATTACAAGTGGCTTATCTTCTTTATATATATAATTTTACTGTACGTGTGAACCCCTCCTAAACTGCTGGCTGGACCGATTTGAATGAATTTTTTGTATGCGTTTGAGTGGCGCCCTGGATGGTTTAGATTCCAAAATCAGCCCGGCAGATGGCGCTTCAGTTGGTGTGGCGCTGCTTTTACGGGCAGGACGACGTCTGCACGGTCCGCTAGTAGCGATGTAAATTTTTAAGGTGCTGTACCATAATTTTGCTGGTGGTAGGATATTCATATTCGCCCGGATAGCGACCACCGTACACAGGGTGTTAAACCCGCCATAGTGGCACACGCAAGTGTGTCGCGTTCCGGGATCAGCCAGTGTACATCCGGTTTTTGCCGGGGGTCTAGAGTTAGGGTACGATCTTTGGCTATTTTGCGGCTTTCTGAGTACTCTGACACTAGACCCTAGACCGCTTCTTCACCTTCTTGCCCATGGCGTAGTGTGAAGAAGCAGGCCAACATGATTGTGTGGAGTAGCAGGGGATAGATTGTCTCTCGCTACTCTATAGGTACTCTATTTGGACGGCACCATCAGGTGCAGTGCTGTCACTTTGCCGTGCCAGGATAAAAAAAGTTTTGATCTGTAATGACTGTAGCTGTAATAACTTATAACTATACAAGTACACGCATAACTAGTCCCTCCTTTGCCGTGCCAGAATAAAAGTGCCGTGTCACTTTACGTTGGTTTTCTGTGAGACAGTGGTACAACCTGGGCGAGCCGGCCCATTCATGCTGTAGACAAATATGTCTACAGCGTAGCTCTACCACTTCTATGCCATAAAATGTACTTACTTTACGCACTTGCCATGATAAAATATCTGATAGTCATCTGGACATATTTTACTACGGAACACTGATTTGTTTGGAACTGGGTTCGTTAGTGCGCTCGTCAGAAACAGACACATCCAAAACAATACAAAGTATAACTTGAAACCCATTTTTATATAAGTGAGGTAAGGCAGCTTCTCGCGCTATAGTGTAGACAGTCTGGAGCAGAATGTGCGGAGATTGTTTTCAGGAGGCTTATAAATACCAGCCGGCTAATTTTATTGTTTTTAAGAGATACGAATATGAGATAAGTAATATTTATTTCGCAGAAAGATTGAATTCCGCGAGTGATAAATTTAATAAATTCTCACATAGGGACGGGACATTATACGCTGCAATAAATAGGCATAAGACTGGGAGCTCTCGAAATTCTGAAATTGTGTGTATACACGGATCGCATACCCCTTCTTGCTATAAGAAAATACTAAAAAAATGACATTCCTATTTTATTATACTTCTTAAAAAATAATCTTCTTCTTTGTTCTCCTTCTTAATCTCTTTTATTGGCCCTATGTTACAAATAGTGCTCTAAATAACATAAATAAGACTTAACCCTTAGATGGTAATTAAAATTATTGTGGTTAAAGATCTTTATTTCTCACTAGCTTTTGCCCGCGGCTCCGCCCGCGTGGAAGTTATTTTTGGGAGAAAAAACGGAGTATAATGAATACGGAGACTGAATTGACCTTACAAATAATTTTATCTTTTGTAAATTGTGGGTACCGTCAGTTGTTTATTGGATGATCTCATTCGTAGTGGGGCACAACGAAAATCACAATATAAAAGAGTGCCTCGTCATTTCGCGGAGCATTCAGGAATAATTATTAGACGAGTCAATATCCTATCCCGAATAGTTTAGTAATTTAGAGGTCGTAATGCCCAAGTGCTGTTTAACTGATCGTTGCCTACAATTAAAGTGATGATTCAACGCCATGTGCGTCTCAGTGCAAAGTGTAATTGTAAACCATGGTTTTTCTTGCCAGTTCTTTTTTCCGTGGATTATTGTATTTCGAACTGGCAGTAGCTTAATAAACTGTGAAGTGTTCAACTCGTGTTATTTCTACGAATCTATCATACCATGTGCATCCTGTCTATATCTGGAGATCGGAGAGGGATGTATAAGCCCTCTTCCAGCCTCTTCATATGGTGACCTGTGACTTCATGACCTTTCACCTGGACATAAGAAGTGGGATCTACCAGTGGATTTATGTGAAATTTGGTGAGTCGCTTTGAGTGTTTAAATTTAAAGGCCGATTTTTAATTTTGATCGTTCTGCTAAACCGTGCGGGGTCTCTAGTTCGATCCCCGGGTTTGGTAAAGAGATATTGGGATTATCCGCCGTGAGCATGGAATTGTGCCCGGTATGGTATAGGCTCACCCCTGTTACACCTCTGCCTACACCTTCAGGGATTACAGTCTTGAGTGTGTATGTATGTGAAAATACGTAACAGTTGACGCGTGTGATGATTTAATGAACCTTGAATTTGATGTGGTTCAATTCTAGCTTGTATGAGGGTTGAAAAACATTTACTCTTATAACTTGTGTTAAATAAAAAACTATAATCAAAGGTACCCCTCAAACCTAGGTTTTAACGTGTTATGAAAAAACTGCATTGAATGAATAATTCAGTAATTTAATGGTTACTACAATATTGATTTATGCATTGTTTTACGGGTCTAGTTTTTATAAAAGTTTCAGAACTAATAATCGATAGTCAAGTTAGTCAAGTATAACCATTTAAATTTTTAATTTTAATGTTGGTATTGGTGGTGACTGTTAGTTCTGGTTTTAATTTCTACCCGGTAATAAAATACTAATACGCTAAACTGCAATTAATTGAGGTAAAAATGAGTGTTTGTGTCTTTGTCAATGGTTCATAACATTGTTGATGGCTTACGTTCGTAGCCTGGTTATGGTCTTGTCAAGATCTCTTGGGTGACTACGGGTGAGCGGTCCGCGCTTAAGGTATCCGATAGTCTTAGTGATCGTGTTAAGTTAATTATCCGTAATTAAACTAATTATATTCTGGTAGTAATATTAAAGAAAATTTATTTGTATATGCATTGTTGCATATAAATTAATAAACTTTTTATCTATCTATCTATAAGATATTTAGCTAGCTGTGTCTTAAATGTATTAAATGGGTGTACGTTTTTTTTAAAGGTATTTTATTATAAAGCTGTGCTCCCGCAAACTTAAGCGTCTTTTTCCCATAGTTTGTTCTGATTTTTGGCAGAACCAAAAAACTAGCACGTAGAGTGCTACTTTGGGTGATTTGTTTTAGTTTAGTGAATGTAAGGCTGGTGTGGATATCTTTGCTAAGTACTTTCGAATAAAAATACATGTATTAGAAATACTGAAGGTATAACGGAGGTATTTAGGAGACTAGTTGGGGTAGATTAATAATGACAACCAAAGTGGGAGTAGTAAATGTTTAATATAAAACGGAGTGCCTTCCGCGCTCCGGGGTTCAGTTGTTTTGTAAAGTATACGAGACGATAGCCAGTATATTCGTGGTTCGGTGTTTCGTAATCAGTTCAATGGCCGCGTAGTTCAGCTTAGAGGGTAATGCTGGTAGATTAATTATAAAGAGAAGCCTTAAGTGAATCCTGACATGCGTTTGTGTTAATATTAAGCACTGAGACGTGTAACAGTGTCGTGTAAATCAATCAATTAATTATATAAACCTTGTATTTGTGCCTTTTAAATATCCATCTTGCATAGTTTGGTGATGTTCCTAACATGATATTCATTATCTTAGTTTAATTATAGATTTAATTGGTTGAGGTCAGGTAGGAGTAATTAAAAAGCTGTTTGATAATTTTATTTGGGCAATTTGAACATCTGCTACTTTAGTTTTAGAGGCACTACCCTAGATTTCAATAAGATACATATGTGACTAGAAGTCTTTGGGATGCGACAATATTACGAAGGGAAACGAGCAGTGATGATAACTTATTTTTTATGTGTTCGATATGATTATTCTAAGTTAAAGCCCTATCCATTCTCAAACCCAGATATTTTTCAACATATTTTTATGATATTATTATTTATTATTTTCGATAATACAGGTAAAACCGATATAGGTCCGTAGTTGCCTGGGTCTGTTGTTGGTCCGGATTTATAAATGTAACTTTTGCCAACTTTAGAGTATCGGGGAAATGACCATCTAATAACAATTTATTGAAGCATTTACTCATCGTGTTTGCCACCAAATGTTTTATGCATTTTATTACTTTTGTGTTAATTTCATCTAATCCAGTGCTACAATTTGAATAAAGATTTGAGATTATTTTTATTATTTCTTCAGGTCAACAAGGTTTGAGGGTGGACAACGAAGAGTTTTGAGCCAGTACTTTTGGTAATGCTCGCGTGTGATTGTCATGAAACTTATTAGGTAGGTATTGCTTTCGCTAAAATTGTCCTATTGTTGAAAATATTTATTAAATAGTTCACATACACTTCTTGGATCAGTAACATACACTGAGTTGACAAGTAGTTTTGAAGGAGCACACCTTTGTTTAATATTATAATTTGCTAAAGAGTTAATTAGACCCCATATTTTTTTAGGTTTATTAATACAAATTGTGAATTCTTTATCGTGGTAAACATTTTTTGCATCTTTCATAATTTTAGCTACATAGGTCTTACTGTGATCGTTCTTCTTAAGTTCTGCCCACACATTTCTTTGATTGATTTCATTTATATCATTGTGTAGTTTATTGCTTCATAGTGTGTCCGAATCTTTGGTGGAGGATTTTTCTTTTTGTACTGGTTACACCTCTGCCTACCTTTCGGGGATTACAGCCGTGCGTGTGTGTATATATATGAGTGTATATGTATTATTATGTCTAACATGGCAAATATATAAAAAAGTGGATAGAAAGTAGAATCATGCATTTTTACAAAAAAAACATCTTTCAAGTGTTATAGTGTAGTCTAGACTAGTCACTGCTACTTCTTCCTCTTTGTCATCTGGATAAAATGGTTCTGCCAAGAATTTTGCCGACTCCTGAGGGGCTCTCCATTTCTAGTTGATGGCAGGTCTTCTTGTCTTTTAGACACCTTTGTGATCACTCTATATGTTTTCCTTGTCCTGTTTCCTACGAAACTCCTTCCAGCTTTCCACTTGTACCCTCACCATGGCTTCATTCTCATATCTTTCTTTTGATTGCAGGTACTCATCGACGACCTTGTCTCCCCGGATCGGCGCTGCGCATCGGATTCTCCTCCTCCGGGTGATGACCTCCTGCTTCATCTCGGCGAGTTTCCCGGACCACCAGGGTCGTATCATAATGGAATCGTATCATTGCCTGTTTTTATAATAGTATCTATGTATTTTTGTATTGGTTAAAGTTTCTTATAATAAATCAGACAGACAGACAGACAGACAGACAGACAGACAGACAGACAGACAGACAGACAGACAGACAGACAGACAGACAGACAGACAGACAGACAGACAGACAGACAGACAGACAGACAGACAGACAGACAGACAGACAGACAGACAGACAGACAGACAGACAGACAGACAGACAGACAGACAGACAGACAGACAGACAGACAGACAGACAGACAGACAGACAGACAGACAGACAGACAGACAGACAGACAGACAGACAGACAGACAGACAGACAGACAGACAGACAGACAGACAGACAGACAGACAGACAGACAGACAGACAGACAGACAGACAGACAGACAGACAGACAGACAGACAGACAGACAGACAGACAGACAGACAGACAGACAGACAGACAGACAGACAGACAGACAGACAGACAGACAGACAGACAGACAGACAGACAGACAGACAGACAGACAGACAGACAGACAGACAGACAGACAGACAGACAGACAGACAGACAGACAGACAGACAGACAGACAGACAGACAGACAGACAGACAGACAGACAGACAGACAGACAGACAGACAGACAGACAGACAGACAGACAGACAGACAGACAGACAGACAGACAGACAGACAGACAGACAGACAGACAGACAGACAGACAGACAGACAGACAGACAGACAGACAGACAGACAGACAGACAGACAGACAGACAGACAGACAGACAGACAGACAGACAGACAGACAGACAGACAGACAGACAGACAGACAGACAGACAGACAGACAGACAGACAGACAGACAGACAGACAGACAGACAGACAGACAGACAGACAGACAGACAGACAGACAGACAGACAGACAGACAGACAGACAGACAGACAGACAGACAGACAGACAGACAGACAGACAGACAGACAGACAGACAGACAGACAGACAGACAGACAGACAGACAGACAGACAGACAGACAGACAGACAGACAGACAGACAGACAGACAGACAGACAGACAGACAGACAGACAGACAGACAGACAGACAGACAGACAGACAGACAGACAGACAGACAGACAGACAGACAGACAGACAGACAGACAGACAGACAGACAGACAGACAGACAGACAGACAGACAGACAGACAGACAGACAGACAGACAGACAGACAGACAGACAGACAGACAGACAGACAGACAGACAGACAGACAGACAGACAGACAGACAGACAGACAGACAGACAGACAGACAGACAGACAGACAGACAGACAGACAGACAGACAGACAGACAGACAGACAGACAGACAGACAGACAGACAGACAGACAGACAGACAGACAGACAGACAGACAGACAGACAGACAGACAGACAGACAGACAGACAGACAGACAGACAGACAGACAGACAGACAGACAGACAGACAGACAGACAGACAGACAGACAGACAGACAGACAGACAGACAGACAGACAGACAGACAGACAGACAGACAGACAGACAGACAGACAGACAGACAGACAGACAGACAGACAGACAGACAGACAGACAGACAGACAGACAGACAGACAGACAGACAGACAGACAGACAGACAGACAGACAGACAGACAGACAGACAGACAGACAGACAGACAGACAGACAGACAGACAGACAGACAGACAGACAGACAGACAGACAGACAGACAGACAGACAGACAGACAGACAGACAGACAGACAGACAGACAGACAGACAGACAGACAGACAGACAGACAGACAGACAGACAGACAGACAGACAGACAGACAGACAGACAGACAGACAGACAGACAGACAGACAGACAGACAGACAGACAGACAGACAGACAGACAGACAGACAGACAGACAGACAGACAGACAGACAGACAGACAGACAGACAGACAGACAGACAGACAGACAGACAGACAGACAGACAGACAGACAGACAGACAGACAGACAGACAGACAGACAGACAGACAGACAGACAGACAGACAGACAGACAGACAGACAGACAGACAGACAGACAGACAGACAGACAGACAGACAGACAGACAGACAGACAGACAGACAGACAGACAGACAGACAGACAGACAGACAGACAGACAGACAGACAGACAGACAGACAGACAGACAGACAGACAGACAGACAGACAGACAGACAGACAGACAGACAGACAGACAGACAGACAGACAGACAGACAGACAGACAGACAGACAGACAGACAGACAGACAGACAGACAGACAGACAGACAGACAGACAGACAGACAGACAGACAGACAGACAGACAGACAGACAGACAGACAGACAGACAGACAGACAGACAGACAGACAGACAGACAGACAGACAGACAGACAGACAGACAGACAGACAGACAGACAGACAGACAGACAGACAGACAGACAGACAGACAGACAGACAGACAGACAGACAGACAGACAGACAGACAGACAGACAGACAGACAGACAGACAGACAGACAGACAGACAGACAGACAGACAGACAGACAGACAGACAGACAGACAGACAGACAGACAGACAGACAGACAGACAGACAGACAGACAGACAGACAGACAGACAGACAGACAGACAGACAGACAGACAGACAGACAGACAGACAGACAGACAGACAGACAGACAGACAGACAGACAGACAGACAGACAGACAGACAGACAGACAGACAGACAGACAGACAGACAGACAGACAGACAGACAGACAGACAGACAGACAGACAGACAGACAGACAGACAGACAGACAGACAGACAGACAGACAGACAGACAGACAGACAGACAGACAGACAGACAGACAGACAGACAGACAGACAGACAGACAGACAGACAGACAGACAGACAGACAGACAGACAGACAGACAGACAGACAGACAGACAGACAGACAGACAGACAGACAGACAGACAGACAGACAGACAGACAGACAGACAGACAGACAGACAGACAGACAGACAGACAGACAGACAGACAGACAGACAGACAGACAGACAGACAGACAGACAGACAGACAGACAGACAGACAGACAGACAGACAGACAGACAGACAGACAGACAGACAGACAGACAGACAGACAGACAGACAGACAGACAGACAGACAGACAGACAGACAGACAGACAGACAGACAGACAGACAGACAGACAGACAGACAGACAGACAGACAGACAGACAGACAGACAGACAGACAGACAGACAGACAGACAGACAGACAGACAGACAGACAGACAGACAGACAGACAGACAGACAGACAGACAGACAGACAGACAGACAGACAGACAGACAGACAGACAGACAGACAGACAGACAGACAGACAGACAGACAGACAGACAGACAGACAGACAGACAGACAGACAGACAGACAGACAGACAGACAGACAGACAGACAGACAGACAGACAGACAGACAGACAGACAGACAGACAGACAGACAGACAGACAGACAGACAGACAGACAGACAGACAGACAGACAGACAGACAGACAGACAGACAGACAGACAGACAGACAGACAGACAGACAGACAGACAGACAGACAGACAGACAGACAGACAGACAGACAGACAGACAGACAGACAGACAGACAGACAGACAGACAGACAGACAGACAGACAGACAGACAGACAGACAGACAGACAGACAGACAGACAGACAGACAGACAGACAGACAGACAGACAGACAGACAGACAGACAGACAGACAGACAGACAGACAGACAGACAGACAGACAGACAGACAGACAGACAGACAGACAGACAGACAGACAGACAGACAGACAGACAGACAGACAGACAGACAGACAGACAGACAGACAGACAGACAGACAGACAGACAGACAGACAGACAGACAGACAGACAGACAGACAGACAGACAGACAGACAGACAGACAGACAGACAGACAGACAGACAGACAGACAGACAGACAGACAGACAGACAGACAGACAGACAGACAGACAGACAGACAGACAGACAGACAGACAGACAGACAGACAGACAGACAGACAGACAGACAGACAGACAGACAGACAGACAGACAGACAGACAGACAGACAGACAGACAGACAGACAGACAGACAGACAGACAGACAGACAGACAGACAGACAGACAGACAGACAGACAGACAGACAGACAGACAGACAGACAGACAGACAGACAGACAGACAGACAGACAGACAGACAGACAGACAGACAGACAGACAGACAGACAGACAGACAGACAGACAGACAGACAGACAGACAGACAGACAGACAGACAGACAGACAGACAGACAGACAGACAGACAGACAGACAGACAGACAGACAGACAGACAGACAGACAGACAGACAGACAGACAGACAGACAGACAGACAGACAGACAGACAGACAGACAGACAGACAGACAGACAGACAGACAGACAGACAGACAGACAGACAGACAGACAGACAGACAGACAGACAGACAGACAGACAGACAGACAGACAGACAGACAGACAGACAGACAGACAGACAGACAGACAGACAGACAGACAGACAGACAGACAGACAGACAGACAGACAGACAGACAGACAGACAGACAGACAGACAGACAGACAGACAGACAGACAGACAGACAGACAGACAGACAGACAGACAGACAGACAGACAGACAGACAGACAGACAGACAGACAGACAGACAGACAGACAGACAGACAGACAGACAGACAGACAGACAGACAGACAGACAGACAGACAGACAGACAGACAGACAGACAGACAGACAGACAGACAGACAGACAGACAGACAGACAGACAGACAGACAGACAGACAGACAGACAGACAGACAGACAGACAGACAGACAGACAGACAGACAGACAGACAGACAGACAGACAGACAGACAGACAGACAGACAGACAGACAGACAGACAGACAGACAGACAGACAGACAGACAGACAGACAGACAGACAGACAGACAGACAGACAGACAGACAGACAGACAGACAGACAGACAGACAGACAGACAGACAGACAGACAGACAGACAGACAGACAGACAGACAGACAGACAGACAGACAGACAGACAGACAGACAGACAGACAGACAGACAGACAGACAGACAGACAGACAGACAGACAGACAGACAGACAGACAGACAGACAGACAGACAGACAGACAGACAGACAGACAGACAGACAGACAGACAGACAGACAGACAGACAGACAGACAGACAGACAGACAGACAGACAGACAGACAGACAGACAGACAGACAGACAGACAGACAGACAGACAGACAGACAGACAGACAGACAGACAGACAGACAGACAGACAGACAGACAGACAGACAGACAGACAGACAGACAGACAGACAGACAGACAGACAGACAGACAGACAGACAGACAGACAGACAGACAGACAGACAGACAGACAGACAGACAGACAGACAGACAGACAGACAGACAGACAGACAGACAGACAGACAGACAGACAGACAGACAGACAGACAGACAGACAGACAGACAGACAGACAGACAGACAGACAGACAGACAGACAGACAGACAGACAGACAGACAGACAGACAGACAGACAGACAGACAGACAGACAGACAGACAGACAGACAGACAGACAGACAGACAGACAGACAGACAGACAGACAGACAGACAGACAGACAGACAGACAGACAGACAGACAGACAGACAGACAGACAGACAGACAGACAGACAGACAGACAGACAGACAGACAGACAGACAGACAGACAGACAGACAGACAGACAGACAGACAGACAGACAGACAGACAGACAGACAGACAGACAGACAGACAGACAGACAGACAGACAGACAGACAGACAGACAGACAGACAGACAGACAGACAGACAGACAGACAGACAGACAGACAGACAGACAGACAGACAGACAGACAGACAGACAGACAGACAGACAGACAGACAGACAGACAGACAGACAGACAGACAGACAGACAGACAGACAGACAGACAGACAGACAGACAGACAGACAGACAGACAGACAGACAGACAGACAGACAGACAGACAGACAGACAGACAGACAGACAGACAGACAGACAGACAGACAGACAGACAGACAGACAGACAGACAGACAGACAGACAGACAGACAGACAGACAGACAGACAGACAGACAGACAGACAGACAGACAGACAGACAGACAGACAGACAGACAGACAGACAGACAGACAGACAGACAGACAGACAGACAGACAGACAGACAGACAGACAGACAGACAGACAGACAGACAGACAGACAGACAGACAGACAGACAGACAGACAGACAGACAGACAGACAGACAGACAGACAGACAGACAGACAGACAGACAGACAGACAGACAGACAGACAGACAGACAGACAGACAGACAGACAGACAGACAGACAGACAGACAGACAGACAGACAGACAGACAGACAGACAGACAGACAGACAGACAGACAGACAGACAGACAGACAGACAGACAGACAGACAGACAGACAGACAGACAGACAGACAGACAGACAGACAGACAGACAGACAGACAGACAGACAGACAGACAGACAGACAGACAGACAGACAGACAGACAGACAGACAGACAGACAGACAGACAGACAGACAGACAGACAGACAGACAGACAGACAGACAGACAGACAGACAGACAGACAGACAGACAGACAGACAGACAGACAGACAGACAGACAGACAGACAGACAGACAGACAGACAGACAGACAGACAGACAGACAGACAGACAGACAGACAGACAGACAGACAGACAGACAGACAGACAGACAGACAGACAGACAGACAGACAGACAGACAGACAGACAGACAGACAGACAGACAGACAGACAGACAGACAGACAGACAGACAGACAGACAGACAGACAGACAGACAGACAGACAGACAGACAGACAGACAGACAGACAGACAGACAGACAGACAGACAGACAGACAGACAGACAGACAGACAGACAGACAGACAGACAGACAGACAGACAGACAGACAGACAGACAGACAGACAGACAGACAGACAGACAGACAGACAGACAGACAGACAGACAGACAGACAGACAGACAGACAGACAGACAGACAGACAGACAGACAGACAGACAGACAGACAGACAGACAGACAGACAGACAGACAGACAGACAGACAGACAGACAGACAGACAGACAGACAGACAGACAGACAGACAGACAGACAGACAGACAGACAGACAGACAGACAGACAGACAGACAGACAGACAGACAGACAGACAGACAGACAGACAGACAGACAGACAGACAGACAGACAGACAGACAGACAGACAGACAGACAGACAGACAGACAGACAGACAGACAGACAGACAGACAGACAGACAGACAGACAGACAGACAGACAGACAGACAGACAGACAGACAGACAGACAGACAGACAGACAGACAGACAGACAGACAGACAGACAGACAGACAGACAGACAGACAGACAGACAGACAGACAGACAGACAGACAGACAGACAGACAGACAGACAGACAGACAGACAGACAGACAGACAGACAGACAGACAGACAGACAGACAGACAGACAGACAGACAGACAGACAGACAGACAGACAGACAGACAGACAGACAGACAGACAGACAGACAGACAGACAGACAGACAGACAGACAGACAGACAGACAGACAGACAGACAGACAGACAGACAGACAGACAGACAGACAGACAGACAGACAGACAGACAGACAGACAGACAGACAGACAGACAGACAGACAGACAGACAGACAGACAGACAGACAGACAGACAGACAGACAGACAGACAGACAGACAGACAGACAGACAGACAGACAGACAGACAGACAGACAGACAGACAGACAGACAGACAGACAGACAGACAGACAGACAGACAGACAGACAGACAGACAGACAGACAGACAGACAGACAGACAGACAGACAGACAGACAGACAGACAGACAGACAGACAGACAGACAGACAGACAGACAGACAGACAGACAGACAGACAGACAGACAGACAGACAGACAGACAGACAGACAGACAGACAGACAGACAGACAGACAGACAGACAGACAGACAGACAGACAGACAGACAGACAGACAGACAGACAGACAGACAGACAGACAGACAGACAGACAGACAGACAGACAGACAGACAGACAGACAGACAGACAGACAGACAGACAGACAGACAGACAGACAGACAGACAGACAGACAGACAGACAGACAGACAGACAGACAGACAGACAGACAGACAGACAGACAGACAGACAGACAGACAGACAGACAGACAGACAGACAGACAGACAGACAGACAGACAGACAGACAGACAGACAGACAGACAGACAGACAGACAGACAGACAGACAGACAGACAGACAGACAGACAGACAGACAGACAGACAGACAGACAGACAGACAGACAGACAGACAGACAGACAGACAGACAGACAGACAGACAGACAGACAGACAGACAGACAGACAGACAGACAGACAGACAGACAGACAGACAGACAGACAGACAGACAGACAGACAGACAGACAGACAGACAGACAGACAGACAGACAGACAGACAGACAGACAGACAGACAGACAGACAGACAGACAGACAGACAGACAGACAGACAGACAGACAGACAGACAGACAGACAGACAGACAGACAGACAGACAGACAGACAGACAGACAGACAGACAGACAGACAGACAGACAGACAGACAGACAGACAGACAGACAGACAGACAGACAGACAGACAGACAGACAGACAGACAGACAGACAGACAGACAGACAGACAGACAGACAGACAGACAGACAGACAGACAGACAGACAGACAGACAGACAGACAGACAGACAGACAGACAGACAGACAGACAGACAGACAGACAGACAGACAGACAGACAGACAGACAGACAGACAGACAGACAGACAGACAGACAGACAGACAGACAGACAGACAGACAGACAGACAGACAGACAGACAGACAGACAGACAGACAGACAGACAGACAGACAGACAGACAGACAGACAGACAGACAGACAGACAGACAGACAGACAGACAGACAGACAGACAGACAGACAGACAGACAGACAGACAGACAGACAGACAGACAGACAGACAGACAGACAGACAGACAGACAGACAGACAGACAGACAGACAGACAGACAGACAGACAGACAGACAGACAGACAGACAGACAGACAGACAGACAGACAGACAGACAGACAGACAGACAGACAGACAGACAGACAGACAGACAGACAGACAGACAGACAGACAGACAGACAGACAGACAGACAGACAGACAGACAGACAGACAGACAGACAGACAGACAGACAGACAGACAGACAGACAGACAGACAGACAGACAGACAGACAGACAGACAGACAGACAGACAGACAGACAGACAGACAGACAGACAGACAGACAGACAGACAGACAGACAGACAGACAGACAGACAGACAGACAGACAGACAGACAGACAGACAGACAGACAGACAGACAGACAGACAGACAGACAGACAGACAGACAGACAGACAGACAGACAGACAGACAGACAGACAGACAGACAGACAGACAGACAGACAGACAGACAGACAGACAGACAGACAGACAGACAGACAGACAGACAGACAGACAGACAGACAGACAGACAGACAGACAGACAGACAGACAGACAGACAGACAGACAGACAGACAGACAGACAGACAGACAGACAGACAGACAGACAGACAGACAGACAGACAGACAGACAGACAGACAGACAGACAGACAGACAGACAGACAGACAGACAGACAGACAGACAGACAGACAGACAGACAGACAGACAGACAGACAGACAGACAGACAGACAGACAGACAGACAGACAGACAGACAGACAGACAGACAGACAGACAGACAGACAGACAGACAGACAGACAGACAGACAGACAGACAGACAGACAGACAGACAGACAGACAGACAGACAGACAGACAGACAGACAGACAGACAGACAGACAGACAGACAGACAGACAGACAGACAGACAGACAGACAGACAGACAGACAGACAGACAGACAGACAGACAGACAGACAGACAGACAGACAGACAGACAGACAGACAGACAGACAGACAGACAGACAGACAGACAGACAGACAGACAGACAGACAGACAGACAGACAGACAGACAGACAGACAGACAGACAGACAGACAGACAGACAGACAGACAGACAGACAGACAGACAGACAGACAGACAGACAGACAGACAGACAGACAGACAGACAGACAGACAGACAGACAGACAGACAGACAGACAGACAGACAGACAGACAGACAGACAGACAGACAGACAGACAGACAGACAGACAGACAGACAGACAGACAGACAGACAGACAGACAGACAGACAGACAGACAGACAGACAGACAGACAGACAGACAGACAGACAGACAGACAGACAGACAGACAGACAGACAGACAGACAGACAGACAGACAGACAGACAGACAGACAGACAGACAGACAGACAGACAGACAGACAGACAGACAGACAGACAGACAGACAGACAGACAGACAGACAGACAGACAGACAGACAGACAGACAGACAGACAGACAGACAGACAGACAGACAGACAGACAGACAGACAGACAGACAGACAGACAGACAGACAGACAGACAGACAGACAGACAGACAGACAGACAGACAGACAGACAGACAGACAGACAGACAGACAGACAGACAGACAGACAGACAGACAGACAGACAGACAGACAGACAGACAGACAGACAGACAGACAGACAGACAGACAGACAGACAGACAGACAGACAGACAGACAGACAGACAGACAGACAGACAGACAGACAGACAGACAGACAGACAGACAGACAGACAGACAGACAGACAGACAGACAGACAGACAGACAGACAGACAGACAGACAGACAGACAGACAGACAGACAGACAGACAGACAGACAGACAGACAGACAGACAGACAGACAGACAGACAGACAGACAGACAGACAGACAGACAGACAGACAGACAGACAGACAGACAGACAGACAGACAGACAGACAGACAGACAGACAGACAGACAGACAGACAGACAGACAGACAGACAGACAGACAGACAGACAGACAGACAGACAGACAGACAGACAGACAGACAGACAGACAGACAGACAGACAGACAGACAGACAGACAGACAGACAGACAGACAGACAGACAGACAGACAGACAGACAGACAGACAGACAGACAGACAGACAGACAGACAGACAGACAGACAGACAGACAGACAGACAGACAGACAGACAGACAGACAGACAGACAGACAGACAGACAGACAGACAGACAGACAGACAGACAGACAGACAGACAGACAGACAGACAGACAGACAGACAGACAGACAGACAGACAGACAGACAGACAGACAGACAGACAGACAGACAGACAGACAGACAGACAGACAGACAGACAGACAGACAGACAGACAGACAGACAGACAGACAGACAGACAGACAGACAGACAGACAGACAGACAGACAGACAGACAGACAGACAGACAGACAGACAGACAGACAGACAGACAGACAGACAGACAGACAGACAGACAGACAGACAGACAGACAGACAGACAGACAGACAGACAGACAGACAGACAGACAGACAGACAGACAGACAGACAGACAGACAGACAGACAGACAGACAGACAGACAGACAGACAGACAGACAGACAGACAGACAGACAGACAGACAGACAGACAGACAGACAGACAGACAGACAGACAGACAGACAGACAGACAGACAGACAGACAGACAGACAGACAGACAGACAGACAGACAGACAGACAGACAGACAGACAGACAGACAGACAGACAGACAGACAGACAGACAGACAGACAGACAGACAGACAGACAGACAGACAGACAGACAGACAGACAGACAGACAGACAGACAGACAGACAGACAGACAGACAGACAGACAGACAGACAGACAGACAGACAGACAGACAGACAGACAGACAGACAGACAGACAGACAGACAGACAGACAGACAGACAGACAGACAGACAGACAGACAGACAGACAGACAGACAGACAGACAGACAGACAGACAGACAGACAGACAGACAGACAGACAGACAGACAGACAGACAGACAGACAGACAGACAGACAGACAGACAGACAGACAGACAGACAGACAGACAGACAGACAGACAGACAGACAGACAGACAGACAGACAGACAGACAGACAGACAGACAGACAGACAGACAGACAGACAGACAGACAGACAGACAGACAGACAGACAGACAGACAGACAGACAGACAGACAGACAGACAGACAGACAGACAGACAGACAGACAGACAGACAGACAGACAGACAGACAGACAGACAGACAGACAGACAGACAGACAGACAGACAGACAGACAGACAGACAGACAGACAGACAGACAGACAGACAGACAGACAGACAGACAGACAGACAGACAGACAGACAGACAGACAGACAGACAGACAGACAGACAGACAGACAGACAGACAGACAGACAGACAGACAGACAGACAGACAGACAGACAGACAGACAGACAGACAGACAGACAGACAGACAGACAGACAGACAGACAGACAGACAGACAGACAGACAGACAGACAGACAGACAGACAGACAGACAGACAGACAGACAGACAGACAGACAGACAGACAGACAGACAGACAGACAGACAGACAGACAGACAGACAGACAGACAGACAGACAGACAGACAGACAGACAGACAGACAGACAGACAGACAGACAGACAGACAGACAGACAGACAGACAGACAGACAGACAGACAGACAGACAGACAGACAGACAGACAGACAGACAGACAGACAGACAGACAGACAGACAGACAGACAGACAGACAGACAGACAGACAGACAGACAGACAGACAGACAGACAGACAGACAGACAGACAGACAGACAGACAGACAGACAGACAGACAGACAGACAGACAGACAGACAGACAGACAGACAGACAGACAGACAGACAGACAGACAGACAGACAGACAGACAGACAGACAGACAGACAGACAGACAGACAGACAGACAGACAGACAGACAGACAGACAGACAGACAGACAGACAGACAGAAACTGTAAACTGTTCGTTGATTTAACGCCCACTCCTAACATATATATTTATATACACTCACGCCTATCGCTATACTTGGCACAATCGAGACTCCCGGCTATTACTGAGCATTTCGTGATAGAAAAACCCAGTGATATTGGGTTTACTCGACCCGGGGATCGAACCCGAGCCCTCAGCCCAGCAGTCGTTCCACGTGGTACGCAATTACAACTGCGCTACCAAGGTATAATAAATTATTACCTATATAACAATCGGTGAAATGTATATGGGAATTTATATAAAATTCATTCATAATCTATACATAATTAAATAACTTAATGTGTACCTGTACCCGATTTTATTTGCAATAGAAAACTGCCAACAATAACAATTTCAATATTTTATAATGTAATTTTCTTATATTAATTAGTTCAACTGTTTACATCTCTATTCACTTTTATTTTGTTAGTTAAACTGTATTATTTTTTAATTAAACTCTTGGGAAACGCTGACACATTATCCATAAATAAGAGGTAATTAAATGGCGTAAACGTTGGTATCCCCATAATGTGTATTATGCAGCCATGTTAAATTTACCTAAAATTGTCATGCACAGCTAAATATCTAAACAGCGGCAAATGACATTTAAACAACTTCCGCATTTGACTAGGTAATACAAGAAAATTGGTTTTACATAGATTTATACTACTTCTGCAGCAAGGAATGCCTAGAAAATGGTATACTATCAATATTTTACAATTATTTTTAATAAACTTGATAAATAGTAACGTAAAATTGCTACTTACGAATAAAACATTATATTTTCATATTTTCGCTTATTTAGGCTTTTACAGCCAAGAACACTGAAATGTACCATATTCAACACGTTCTAAACACTTAAGTACGACGCGAAATGTATTCAAACACAATTTATACTTATATATTTCTACAACACAATCACGGATATATATTTTGTTGACATTCAGACTATCTGACCAAGAATAACAAAAGTCAATCAAAAAAATGTGAAACTCAGATAGTGACGTATGAGAAAAGTATGACTATTTCTATTGCTCTTAGCTTTTTCGTAATAAGTGCATCGTGCTCTTTTGGGAATTATAAAAGGAATGTCAGCCCTGTGCATAGATCGAAACACTGGAACTCAAAAATAGCGTGTTCGTGTTATATTTGAGAACATTCTAAAAATGTTCTTAATTAAAATAACGCAGAAAATTATGCTGCTTTTTATTGCTTTAAGTATTAAAAAGCCTTTAATTTATTAATTACCCTAATAAAACTAAAGTCCTGTATTGAATCGACAGAGCACTTAGATAATTTAAAAACTGCCGCTCTTTTATAGTGTGCGCCGTTTTACAAAGAAGCAGCTGCTGTAGATAATTTGGGTGATTTTTCTTGGCTGGCAACATTATATATTTTATCAAACTACAGAGGGAGCGCGGGAACGTCTAAGTGAGAAAAGACGTTCCCGCGCTTTCCGTCGTTTATAAATGTAAACCGAGTTTAAAATCAGTGAAATGTGACGACAATGAATAAGTAAATGGCTTAATTAAAGCCTAGTTATTGAAGAGTGAACATTTTATACTGAAGACATTATTTGAACAACATAAGAAACCTATGGGAAAGGAATGGAGAATGGCGGGAATAAGAGACGTGGCTTCGGCCGGAGAATTCATGATAAATTCTTTTGATAAAGGAATAAATAAATGGCTTGATTGAAGTGAGAGTAAGAGTGAAAATTTTATACTGAAGACTATTGAACTATTTACAGTGATTTGATTCGTGTGAAATACAATTATTACAATGTATCCGGCTGAAGGACATGTATCCATGGCCATGAATAAATAATATTAAAAAAAAAAATATATCAAACTACACCGCGTCGTCCGTCGAAATAAAAAATCTTCAACTATTATTGCATTAGAACTAATTAAGGCTGGTGGTAACATAATTTCTAAATTATAATATACTAGCCCTGTATTAAACATTGTCCCACTGCTGGGCACGGACCTCCTCTATTAATGAGAGGGGTTAGGCCTTAGTCCACCACGCTGGCCTAATGCGGGTTGGTAGACTTCACATACCTTCGAAATTCTTATAAGAATTCTCAGGTATGCAGGTTTCCTCACGATGTTTTCCTTCGCCGTTAAAGCAAGCGACAATTAACATTTATACACACATAACTTTAGAAAAGTCAGAGGTGTATGCCACTTGGGTTTCGAACATACGACTTTCGTCTTGGCAGTCCGTACCACAACCAACTAGGCTATCGCTGCTTTTATAATAATAATATATTTTTTTATAATAATTTCTAAATTATTAAACTTTATTAGTGATAGATATTTATTTGAAAAAGACAAGCGGCTATTCAAAACTTATGTTTTAAATGGGTTGTTACCACTAAATCTACGATCGAATAAGTGATTAAAAAATTTTTTTACTTCACCAAAAAAAGGTAGTGTCAAAATTTCATGGGTCATTTCAGCATAAGGTACCTTTATTGAATATGGTAGATTTTACTTAATAAACAAAGATAAAAATTGTCAGCTGACGCGACTCTGTGGCGTTTGGGCGTGGCAGATCGAAAAACTCTTAAGAAAAACTTATTTTTGTAGTCATTTCAGCAAAGCTGAAACTTCGTAGATTATTTATTTATATTATTTCTGTCATGATAAAATGTGTCAGCTGCACGGAATAGGTGGAAAACTTTGTCAGTTTCCCATGTTAAAATGTATGAAAAATAAGGAAAATCGGGTGATTTCAGCAAAGCTGAAAATCATTTGTAAAATAGTTTACGACCTAAATATTGTATTTATAAGTGTCAGCTGGTATTAAAATGTGGCAAAACCTGTTAGCTACCATATCAAAGCGCAGCGTAGCGTTCAGGCCTGCGCGGTCCAATACATAATGTAACATCGCAGCTAACACATTTTTCCACTTTTTATTGGCAGCTGACAAATCGTTTCGTATTCTTTATATAATAAACTGGGGGTGTTATCATTTATATAGTTGCTGATATCACATTACTAACTAAATGTGGTTGAAATTGAATGCAGGAGTAAAACGGCACGAAACATGATATTATAATGTTACAAATAATGGATAACAGTATCTTTTATAATTTGAAAATGAATCTTATATGAAAATATGATTTCAAGCAGCAAAGACTATGTTTTCTAATGGTACACAGCTACCAATGAAGTATTTGTAACATATGATATCAAGCACTCCACGATCTTTTACAATCAAATTAAACGAATTCTTTTCTACTCTTTAGTTTTTTTTCGCAAGATGGCAACACTGAGCGGAGCATTGGCTCAGTTTCTTGACTATTCCCCAAACGAACAGTCATAAACGAAAATCATTTAAGGAAGTGTTGTATTATACGAAAATGACGAAGCCTTATTGTAATTTTTGTTTACAAAGTAAGCCAAAGTTGACGGCACTCTCAGAAATTACTTTTAAAAAGTCTAAAATAGTTTAGCAATTCGCGAGAAAAACAATTTATGCTTGAAAGATGTCGTATTACCATCAGCAACATTAACTAGCAACTATTTGTATCATCGCTCGTCCTACCAGCGTTTTACAGGATTGCCACAAAAATATAGATCATCTCTAGAATTCAAATATTTCAACGTCATCCACAGAAAATTCAGAAGCTAAGTAATTATAGTTTGCCAATAAATTATAAAATATTTTCAGAAGTATGTTTTGTAGAATATCAAAGTAAAAATTACGCACGTTTATGATATGTTATTCAAATTCATTTAACATTTAATTAAATTTTTTTTTCTAACAACAATAATAGCAAAGTATTATTGTAGAAAGTTTAAAATAAGGTTTTATTATATAAATGTATAGTAAAGCTATTTTTTGTTTTTATTTTACGGTAATATGAAAGCTATAAAATATCATTTTTAAAGTGTGGATTGAAGCCTCGTTTCATACATTTGCATGAAGCAATACATTATAATTACAACTGTATTTTTTAGAAAAATATATTGTTATATATAAACAATATATAAATTAAAATGTTAATTATAGCTTCCTTTAACGGTGAAGGAAAACATCGTTAGGAAATCTGGCATACCTGAGAATTCTCATACGAGTTTCGAAAGCTGCGAAGATACATTGTTCATTGTACCGCGCGCGCTTGATCGCTACGCTGCGCTTTGAAATGGTAGCTAACAGGTTTTGCCACATTTTAATACCAGCTGACACTTATAAATACAATATTTAGGTCGTAAACTATTTTACAAATGATTTTCAGCTTTGCTGAAATCACCCGATTTTCCTTATTTTTCATACATTTTAACATGGGAAACTGACAAAGTTTTCCACCTATTCCGTGCAGCTGACACATTTTTTCATGACATAAATAATATAAATAAATAATCTACGAAGTTTCAGCTTTGCTGAAATGACTACAAAAATAAGTTTTTCTTAAGAGTTTTCCGATCTGCCACACCCAAACGCCACAGAGTTGGGTCAGCTGACAATTTTTTTCTTTGTTTATAACTCAGAATACAGAAAAAACCAGAAACCGCCAGCGCGCTTAAAACTGAAGCAACAAAAACCACTCTAAAACAGAGTGGTTTGACGTTTTTGCGATTACTCACTCCTTTGCAGTAAGCGCGTCGTGACGTATTGTACAAGTGTCAATTTTAATTGAAAAATGCCGTCTTGTTTTGTCCCTACATGTAAAAATGCTGCTGGGATTACAAAACAACAGGATGGGATCACATTTCATCTGTAAGTAGCGCATTCAAAAGTATATTTATTTAATTATTGAATTTCTTTTACTTATTGTGATCGTCTTAGAACACGAAGCGTCCATTTTTTGAGTGTTGCCATTTTATTTTGATCGCAAATTTTACCCACTTATTTTTTTAATACATTTATAGAATACTCACTATTAATGTGTATATAGTTCTATTTTATATATAGTTCTTTGTAATTTTAGTTTCCCTGCTGATGAAAAGAGAAAATCGGCCTGGATGAATATCATACAAAGAGCTCGACTAGATGAGTTTTGGAAACTATCAAGCCTAAGCGTAATTTGCTCAATTCGTTTTGAAGAGCAATATTTTTATGATACAAAAGATGGTTTGAAAAGACTGAGGAAAGCAGCTCTTCCAACAAGGGTAGATATAGTCATAATAATTACTTTATTTATATTGTATCCCCCTGTTCAGAATGTTTGTCATGTATTTTAAAGTAAGTTTTTGGTCAACAAAGGCAAAGGTGTATCAAGTACGCCCACTTTTCGCCAAGTTTATCCGTCCCACAGCGTGATAGGAGGCGAGCCTAAACCGGGCACAAATTCCAGACTCCGGGCTCATGAAACCTCGGTGAATTAAATATATGAATATTCTAATAGTAACGTTCTATTTCAGCATTTGGCCTTGACACCATAGTTTTCCGAGTTGCACATGACAATGACCTATAATAATAATGTTTATCCATAATATTTCAACTGTATAAATAATTTTTTGTACTATAGGAAGTCAAATTAGGCAATTAATCTATATAGATAGTTACAAGTAAACTAAGGCTCATGAACATTTGCAATCTCAGGCACAAAGTGCTATTACTAATGCGTTGCCATCCATGAGGACTGAAATGTCATGCCTTGTACGACAGAAATTTAACGCATTTGATTAAACTTTTTGTTTTTCTATTTTATGATAAACTTAAGATTTTTCATTTCAGGTTACACAACCACAATCACCTCCGCGATCAAACTCAGAGATTGGTGAAGTCAATATTTCTGATTTAGAATTTGTGATTGATACGGCGAGAAAGTTCAAACTAAAATCTCAATTACGACGAAAACAAATATTTTGTGAGCGTTATGTTCGACGTTTGAAAACTTTACAGCAAAAACACAATAGACTTACCAAGAAGTACGAATCTCTAAAGAGTATATTAAACAAATTAAAAAACAATCGCTACATTTGATTTGAAAATAATAAAATCTTAACTTTTTAAAGCCATGTTTTATTTAAAGTTGTTGGTATAACTCACGTTGGACACCTCTCTAGTTATCAGATTCTATAGCAAGTGCATAAAATGTTTGAACAGTAGTCGCGTAGTTGTGTACAACGTTAGTTTACTACCCTACTTACAAAATATCAGTTAATATTTTCTAATAAATATATTATTTTCTTTAGTGTTATAAGATTACCCCAAAAAGTGGGAAACCGCTCCGAGCTAGCAACATTACGCGGGTGGGTGGTGGGGCAGGTGCGGGACGTACGTATTGGTTTTGGACACAGCGCGGGGTATGTAATTATTATTGAGCGCGGTTTCTGGTTTGTTCTGTATTCTGAGGTTTATAAAGCAAAAACTATTATCTAAAATTGAAATAAATTGTGCTGAAATGGTCCGGGTAAATTTGACATCACCCCCCGGACCATAACACTAGTCAATAGCCAAATTGATTTGGCAAAAAGTATCGATATGTATATACTTTATCGATTGTTTTATAAAGTACCAAAAAAGTATCGTTTTCGACATCCCTATGTAGTAGGAAACTTGAGTTGCGCATTGAAATGTGAACGATTGGTATTTGGTACATTTTGCAACATGCCATACAAACGTAAGAAGTACCACAATGGTGACACCCATCTGAAAAGACGGTGGAGGGTGCGAAACAGGAAGAAGGATCTTGATGAAATCGATACAGACCTAAAAGAAGGTAAAATGTCATTCAATATTAGTATCTCTCACATGGTAACTTGTTTTAGTTATGGATTTGAGGTTATGATTTCTAAATAAGATTCTATAAGGGTTCGTATTTTCAAAACATTATTGTTTTTGGGGAAGGGCTCTTTATTACACATTCAATGCTCTATCTGAACAATGTTTGAGTATCTAGCTTATGTCTCAAATATTAATTATTTGAGACATAAGCTTGAGCGTTTATTTACTATAATTTATACAAAACGCTTTATACATATTGCCAATATACACATTTTTTGTGTATAAACCTGAATATTGACACAGTAAACATGATTGGAGACGTTAAATAGATGGTTGTTAATTACAGAAAATGCAGAGAAACTGTTAAACCAAGACGTTGATCTAGATGTGCCAGGAGCAGCACAACATTACTGCCTCCACTGTGCAAGGTACTTTATTGACGATCAAGCCCTAAAGGAACATTTTAAAACAAAAGTACACAAACGAAGGTTAAAGGCTTTAGAATTAGAGCCATACACTATAGAAGATTCAGAGAGAGCCGCTGGTTATGGTAACTTCAAGTTGCCCACTAAAAGAAAAATTATTACACAAAATACAGAGAAGCCAGACATAAAAGATCAAGACGGGGACACAATTCTAGAAGAAGTAAGTCCAAATAAGAAGAAAAAACTTGATGATGATACTACATAAACTGCAAAGAAGTTTACTGAGGGTGCGATATTGTATTACATGCCCAGCAAATTACTCGGCATTGTTTATCAATGGCAATAAAGCAACTGAAAATTATGTATTTGTTATACCACATATTGATTTTCCTACTATAATTCAAAATAAAGAACACATACAGAAGCAACTCAATAGAAGGCAATCTAAATTTGATTTAAATAAATTAGAAAACCTATGGATAGTTTATGAAGAACTCCAATTAAAAAAAACAGACTATGACAAAAAGAAGCAAGAAATATCTAGGGAGTTAAACATGCTTATACAAAGTGAACCTGAAAGTGGTGTTATTGAAAAATTCAAATTACAAATTAGTTTGATCAAAGATAATATAAAAAAAATTAAATCACCATTGTGGTCTGCAGAAGAGACTGCAATTGTTGAAGCTCTCAAGTTATCTAACCATTTGCACCAAAGAACTCCAGATGGTGAAAGTACTATCTTGTATACACATCTAAATAAACCGACCAACAGAAGAAAAAATCATCTTAAAATAGGACAAGATCTTAATATCATCAATTTTAAAAAGAATGAGAACTATTACCTGAAAGGTGATGCAGCAGTATTAGAACTTGGTGCTAAATTTTATTTTAGTAATTTACTCAAAGAAAATAACTTTGTTCAGTTTTCAAATCCTGATTTTGTGAAAAGTGTTGTTATAGAAGGCTGTGGATTGGAACACAGAAGTCCTGACTCCAGTTTCATTCTTCACCATAATGAAGACTCTAAAGCCAATGTTAACAATAGACTGCACTTGACCGGAGGAGGCTCATTATGTTCTTTTATGGCCTACCATGCCAAAAATGTTATTTATTCTAAAGTTTTACCTCTCAAATATTTTGCAATGGGAAGGCAATACAACCCATCATCATCTGAGGAAGACAACCTTTTTCATGTCAGTCAATCATCAGCCATAGAAATGTTTGGAGTCACAAAAACTGCTGAAAATCTTGATGAAATGCTTGAAGAATTGATACAATTATTAAAACATGCATATAGTGCCTTGGGTGTGCATTTTCGTTTATGCATTTTACCAACAGATAAATTGGCCATGTGGGAATCTTTGAGGGTAACTGTTGAAATGTATTCTTCATCATTAGATCAGTATGTGGAGGTAGCAAATGTATCAATGAGTGGAGATTTCATAAGCAAAAGACTCATGTTTATGTTTGCAGAGAATAAGGAGCATAGGTTTACACACATTATGTCTGGTACATTACTAAATGTACCAAAGTTTTTGGGTTGTATGCTGGAACAAGATAATGAGTTTTCATTGCCTGATATATTTCAGCCAAAAAATTGGAGTTTATAAGCTACAATATATCTTGTAAATAAACTTTAATATAAAGGACATTCAGTTGAAAATAAAATAGCATATGAAATAGTTGTTTTATTTATACACAGTTTATAAATACACTATTTAAATCAAAATACAATATCAAACTGATATTCACTTCTTACCCATTTTGGATTGACCAAATCTATAGGCTCTGCATAGTGTATTCAATAAAGTCTGCATGGCCACCCTTTGTTACCAGTAGCAGAGTGTGAGTTCTGAAAAAGTATGAATGTTAAAATTTAAAAAATTCAAGATTTGATTTATCATAGAATCCAATACCTTGTTCCATATCTTTCTTTTGGCACACAAACAAAGATAGAACTCAATTCTTTATACAAATTTGGTCTGCTCATTTCCAATTGTGTGTCTGGAAGATGCCTGTAAAACGAATTTTAATGTACTGGCCAAATAAATATTTATATTATATATGTTTATTCTATTCATTTTTCCTACATTTTACCTTTCATCAGACTTTAATAACTTCAACAGGTCTTCAATGAGATCTTGTTTCATGGTCACTTTTCTATATTTACTACAAATCTCTTGCAACTTTTGTTTGCCAGCTTCCACCTTTTTCAGAGGATTTTGTGGCAAACAGTTTCCAAAGCCAAGACATGTTTCCGACTCATTTGCTATTTCGTCTGTCACACTGGTGTATGAATAGATTGTTGGTGTAGGATTACTGTAAAGAAGATTGGATAAAAATATCACCTAAGCTTAAAACATTATGGTTTTTAGTTAGATTGTTATAAAGCATTGCTTACATGAACTCTAAAGACACAAAAATAAATTCATTACATTGTGTTACATCACTTTTCATGTCTTCTACATAAACAGTTGCAGGTTTTTCATTTTTTACATAATCAGTCACAATCTTTCCTCTACCTGTAATATAAAATGGATCTCATACCAGTCCAATTGTTTGCCTTTCATGAAAAAATATATTTTTTAATTCTGGCACGGCAAAGTGACAACACTGCATCTGATGGTAAGTTTAGTGCCTTTAAATAAGAGTATGTTGGTCTGCTTCTTCACACTACGCCATGGCCAAGGAGGTGAAGAAGCGGTCGAGAGTCTAGTCCAGTCTCCCAAGGCCGCAAACAGCCAACGTGTACTTCAACTTTAGACCCCCAACAAAATACCGGTACGCGAAACACCTGCGTGTGCCACTAAGGCGGGTTTTACACCCTGTGTACGGTAGTCGCTATCCGGGCGGATACGAATACCCTACTACCAGCAAATATTTGATATAGCTCAAGTTGTGATAGAATCTAAACAATTTATTTATAAAAAAACATATCTAGTCAAGTATACACATAGTACATAGCTGATAGTCCCATATTTGATGAATTATAGATTTAAAGATATTGATACTAATTTCATATAAAATCATATTGCTGATTTCTACTTCTTTTAGTAATTATTGTTTGGTTATGAGATTGAAAAAAAATAAAACACTCACTTACTGGAGGCATTATCCTTAGATTTTGCAGGCAGATTTAACAGTACACCTGATTTTTTTCGTTTTGCTGAGAAACCAAACCACGTGCCTTTGCCACGATCTGCCTGTAAATCACGACCTGTCAAGAAATACATATTGCTTAACAATCAAAAAAGTTCTAAACCAGTCATGACTCATAACCTCGCCGGCGGTGCGTCAACACTCGCCGTTCTTCCATGATGTTTATAACTTTAATGTTGTTGAAATAAAAGCTTGTATTTTACTCCCTCGAACCGAACCCAAACCTCAGCACAGCAGTCGGTAACGCATGCGCAATTCCACAATTCTACAACTGCGCCACCGAGGCGCAGTCAATAAAGATAGAATGTTAAAAAAATAGAAATACAATATATTCTATCATTTGAAAATTATACTTCTCGCCTTCATAAAATTGTTTAGTGTAACAAACTTTAGACAATAATTTGCTAAAGTCATGGTTTGTTTTAGAAATCTTATCAAGCATCACTGACGCAATTGTATTATGATAAATGATTGTAAGATATGCAATTATTTATTTAAATTAATAAGTTGTTTATTTAAATAAAATTGTACTCTGTAGAATTGTAAGTGTAAGATCTTAGAAATCATTATTGATTAATTAGGTACTATATCAAAGATTAATATGCAATAAATATGAACCTCCAAAAACTGTTAAGTCTTCACTAAATGGCCCCATGGTTAGGGCGGGTCTATCATAAAATTCATCTCGGTTTGATACAGCAATCAGTGCATAATCACTCTCAGGATCCATTGATCCATTGTATATGAAAAGAATACACATATTTACCTGAAACAGAAGAAAATTTACATATAATACACAGGCATACAAGCTCCCACAAGAGGTAGGCAGTGGTGCAATAAATGCATCTATGGTTTGCTAAGCTTATTTCTGGTTGTATGATAGTGAGTGAGCTTACTGCTATATTGGACACAGATTCTAGTCCCAGATAGGTATATCTTTTTAATTGGTCAGTTACACAAATTTGTGATTACCTAATGTGGATTTAGACCCAAACTGACATGGGTTTGGTTTCAAATTTGAACCTCTGTTTTCTCAACCATATACAATATCTTTGATGCATGTAGTGTAAACTATTTGTGGAATTTTGTCCATGTTAAAGCAACTTTGGTTGCTGACTGTATCTAGACCTGTTTATTACATTTGAAAAAATCTAGCTATTTTAAAAATGATTTGTGTTAGAAGCCATATATTGTAATTTGTTGTAGGTCGTGCACCACCAAGTCGGCTTTCAAGTGGAGAGTTCAGCAATTACTTCTGGACAGAGTTGCAGAATCACTTCGTTAATTCATAGTATATTATATTTATTTTATACTTACTTTATGTAATGTATTTATTTATGTATCTATATATATTTGAGCATGATATGATATGATGAGCAGCGATAGCCTAGTTGGTTGCGGTACGGACTGCCAAGACGAAAGTCGTATGTTCGAAACCCAAGTGGCATACACCTCTGACTTTTCTAAAGTTATGTGTGTATTAAAATGTTAATTACCGCTTGCTTTAACGGTGAAGGAAAACATTGCGAGGAAACCTGCATACCTAGGAATTCTTATAAGAATTTCGAAGGTATGTGAAGTCTACCAACCCGCATTAGGCCAGGCCTAACAATGTTTAATACAGGGCTAGTATTATTTATTATGTATGTATGTAGTCTATTTATGTATTTCCATTTTTATTTGATTTTAATGTTTTTTATTTGTTATGTTTATGCACCTACCCTACTTATCTCTGCACCACCTTAAGGTTAACTGGGAGAGAATCCCTTTGGCAATAAGTACGCCTACATACGATGTATATAAAGTGTATAAATAAATATTTTTTAAGCCTTTTCTAGAATAGTTAAGAATGAAAAATAACAAAATAATACCATAATTCATATATTAGCCATTGACATTTATTATGATATATTCCTTTACCAATGCCAAATTTATATTTGCATAATTTACTAAAAATTCGAATTTATTTAAATATCAAAACAAAAAGACCTTCGACAATATGAATATTTTTACTTATCTATACTGTAAGGAGGATAGTACTAGTAAATAAATGGCGTAGAAAACTTAGTGATAGCTAATGGATAATTAATAGCTACATGTCTCAGATGCAATTTGCAACCAACTTTCAGAGAGTGCAAAGTGTAATCTGGTTAGGACTTATGTTCTAATAAACAATAATTTAGTATCCGTGTGTTAACGCAACGTAAAATGTTATCATTAAAAGTAGTTATTCGATAAAGCTTTTATAAGCATCGTATCAATAAAAGAGTACTTACCAAATAAATACGATAGTAATTGTAAATACGATCACAGAATTGCGATATCAATTTTCGATTTCGAGTTTAAGCGCCTAAATGTTTTTGCCTAATGCCTAAATATTTTTTAAATAAATGTTTATTGGTATAGAGTCAATGGATATTGGACGTAAAACACACTGACACCATAATTTTTACATAAATTCTGATAAATTTGCTTTTTATCTTTGTTAAGGGAATCTTTTTATATACATAACTCATTTACTTATTATGTATATATAACATAACTTGACACTTGACAGAACCGGCTTATCTGCAATTTATCGGCAAATGTTTATCGAATAGAAAAAAAATTATAAAAAAAAATTAGGAAAATTTAGCATTATAGATAAATAGGTATCGGCAACTATTTACCTTATATTGTCATGTTATCATGGCTTTGACTCTTTAATTTATCAATTTGAGCCAGATTTGAACAAATTACAGACATGGCTGTATAGTGGATAATCTTTGTATTTTCTTTAAAAAAAGAAAAATAATGAACAAAAAATCACAGACTAGAATTTATGGAGTACAATCTTATATGGAGGACAAGTTGAAAATGTTAATTGGCAATTATCATTAGGGATCATATTAATGAATTATTTATATTGATAGCTTATTCTTGATATTTCCTAGTTGTAATTATCAATATATAATTTTTAACGGTAATATCGACATATCGTTAAATATCGCCATTAATCACATTCCTAATTGTCATTACTCAAAAGTAGGCATGCGATTCTTTCCGAAAAAAATCAATTCTTAGATTAATTTTGAAGGAGGCCGGAATAATCGATTCACAAAAAAGTTTTTTTATTGGATCCTACTTTCGAGTGTGTATAAGAATTCAAAAACCGCAAAATTCCTAATACCTTATATAAGTAGATTGTGTTTTATGTCAAACCACTTGACCCTTTTATATATTTAAAACGGGTTGATTTTCCAAAGAGTTTACTATACTTTAGAATCAAACTCTTAGGGAGCTCATACCATTACAATAGGGGTTGAAAGTGAGTCTCTGAACCGGTATATTGAATTACTTTTAGTCTTAAAACAGCATATTTCATATGATATTTAGACTAAAAAGGAAAACACGCTTTACTGTTTTTAGTTCGGCCAGCTATTAACCATAATTATGGTTCTTATTAAAACAGAAAAAATCGACAGACAGACATCGATAAAAAGTCGGAATTAATAAAAAAAATGTTAATCGATTCTTCGATGAACCGATCTCAGATCGCCATCCCTGCTCCAGGGTCATTACTCCTTTGTCAAATCGGATATTATGATATTTTGTGTGTTTATTTCATTGATATATAGGTTTATTTAGAAGAAAAGACCAATTATTTTTACTCATAATAATCTTGCGATGATGTTTATATGTTTGTCGAATAAATTATGGAGGGCAATTTAGCATTCTTTAGTCTACCAGTAAGTGTTATTAAAGAAAACATGTTCGCTACATACATGGCTTGTCATTCACAATGGATTTCTTTAGTTCGTAGATTCCGAGGTCTCAGATTATGAATTCTCGAAGCATAAAAGTCAGGAAGGTGTTTACGATGTGCATACGCTGCCGCCTCATGGATCGCTGTTGGGCGCTGACGACGTGTTGGCCCAGTTCCTATCAGGAGATGAGCCACTGGAGGAACCTGACCTCAATGGCCCTACAACTTTACATTGCGAAATATGCAGGAAGCAGTTTGATAACGCCAAGAAGTATTATGGACACTTGAGAGTGCATTCCAAGGACAATCTATGGATATGTGGTTAGATGTTTGACAATTCTTAACTCATCTATAAAAACAACATATGGTCGCCTTGCCATGTCATTTGCGGGATTTCTCCTCAATTTATCACGAATTATTGATATAAAAAATATGTTCTTGTCTGGTGTGTAAACACAGTTGTAACAGCAATTCTAAAATGGATAAAAGAAAACACTTAACCTGGCATTTTATGTACCAATATAATATATACCAATGGTTAATTAATCCATTAATGGTATAATGGTAGTATTTAATGCATAAATACAAATTAAATGTATTATAAGATGACACAAAACACAAATAAAATCCATTATTTAATGATTTAAATGCCACTTCTAATTTATTATCAGAGTTATAGAAAACATGTCTATATATTAACAGATAAATGTCCGAATGAAAAGTTCTCTACCAAACAGCAGTTAATGAAGCATAGTCTGACACACAAGCCCCTTGACCGAGTATGGAGGTGTCCACAGTGCACCATGGCTTTTGAAGCACTCTGGAGGCTGCAACAACATTTGTTTGCTAAACATTTAAATTATAGGTGTGTAATCACAAATATTTATCATCTAAGTAACAGCAAAGTGTTTGTTTTTAATGACAAAACTATAGCTTTTTATGTTTTAGCTTTTTACTTGATATTGATATCACAGGCCATTTGTGATTGGTTTCTCAACACATGTCTTTAAACATTGTTTCCTAGCAGTGATATTAACCTTATACATAATTACGCATGGGAAGCTTCAAGCAACAACTAGTTTAAAATATACTAATATGCTACTTAATAAATAATTAAGTAGTAGTATTAGGAAAACTGCATATAATTGCTACCATCCCATCTCGAGAGAGGGCAGGATAATTTGGAGTTCAACTCTCTTATGAACTAACAATAAGCCACCCAGAAAAAGATGTTACTATCTAGGTTACTGCTGGGCAATTAAATAACCTACACAGACATTGTTCCCAACAAAAACATGTGACATTCCATTGGTGGATGAATTATAATGTTTTCACATGAACCTATCCAATAAAGCTAAGGCAACATCCATTGAATTGCATTTTTCTTGTCAATAGTATGTTTTTAGTGGTGATAATATATCAACTATACATAAATAGAACAGTGTGAAAATTAATTTATTTTATATATTTAAAAATAAAAATCTTTTGTTTTCAGACCACATAAATGTGATATCTGTGAAAAAACATTCCTTAAATTGTCTGATTTGAAGAAACACAAAAGTGTTCATAATGGTAATTCCTTATTTTATTCAAGTTTTAAGAACTAATTGAGGTAAAGATGTTTTGCATTTGTGAAAACAAAAGAATATAATCAAACTAAAATCTTCTCTTTATTCTTGCTTTTATTTACACACTAGAAATATCTTCCAACTGAGTAACATTGAACATAGATATATCTAAACTGTTCTATAGTTTTTTCAATATAGTTTATAATTAGAATTGTCATCTTCCTCTGTATGCATTATATCACAATTATGCATGCTACCATGGTAGCAAAAATGCTCATAGAAAGTGTTTGCATTTTTATGTATATTTAATACTACTAAGTATATAACCATGCTATATTACAAGGAGAACAACTATTGAATCAAACTATCTTTTACAATTTGACATACTTTGAAATTATTTCAGATGAGAAGAAACATGCGTGCAGTTATTGTAATGTGTTGTTCAAAGACAAGTCTAATTTGAAGCGTCATATGCTGTGCCATACCAATCAGAAACCATTTTGTTGCTCTGGATGTGGGAATCGATTTAAACAGGTATTTAAAATGTATTTATTATATGCAGCTGCATATCATATAATATATGAAACAAACGTAGAAAACTACCTTATTCTTGGATCCAGGCTAGTACTGAGTTTTTAGTGATAGAAATAGTTAACATTACTTTTATTTGAGCCGAGGCCTCAGCAGAACAATTGTACTGCATACGCAATTACACTGAGGTAGTCAGGTAGTATTACAGTTCGAAAATTTTTATGAATCATGTATTAATATAATGGTTTCTTATATTTACGCGAATACTATGATTTAAATAAAACAATTTTACGAATTTTGTCACAGTTTATTTTACCTTTTTAACCAGTTGTTTCTTAAGCTTTAATGTTTCTACCCTTCATTGCACAATATAGTGCAACGGAGAGTAATGACATGTATGTCATTACAGTCTGCAGTTTGCAGTCTTCATGGTCACAGGGTGTTATGAGTTGTAACTCTGACTGTAAAGCCTAAGAAAGGTCGGGTTAAAAAGTAAAATAACCATGATAAAATCTGTAAAATCAGTTTTATTTCAATGTGCTATTAAATAATATTACTATAGATTGCTTCGCTAAGACGTCACAAACGGAATTGTGCCATGTGCAAGACTGAGAGTGAACCTGTTGATACCACTACGAGGAAGAACCATTGTAGGGTATGCGGCAAGATGTTTCAGTTTAAAAGCGCTCTACTAGAACACTGCGTCAGGTAAACTTATTTTTGTTAATCCTAATGCACATACTCATTCAAAACTTTGCAATTATGAGTTGAAAATCATGGAGTATTGAGTGTACTTACGGTATGCAGCGGCTTTGCTGGGCCCTGGCATTGCAGAAGTCTATGGGCGGCGATGACTACTTACCATCAGGTGGCCTGTCTGCTCGTCTGTATATCCAGGCACTAAAAAAAAACTTAATTTTTTTGTTAATGACATGTAAAATGTTCAAAATAGATGGCTTTTGAAAATTGTGCCATGTGGCAACACAAAGGAATACATATGTAGGTATATTGGACCTAGTGGTTTCTTTGGAGGACACCATTTTTCTGGCTTTCAAGTAGTGATATATACGCAGTGTTGTTGACACTTAATCAAGAGTTTTAAAAGTAACAATAATTTTTTAAAATCCTGCTACAAAAATGCCAAGAAATAATTCAAATTCTAGTTTTAGTGTGTTTCTACCCACATGCTCTATACATGCAACCCTTTTGCAACACCCAGTATATTTATTCCTATTTAGACCATGAATGATAAAAATTCGATTCAGTGACGACAGAGTAAACTATAATATTCCAGGCATCACACAAACAACACTGCCGAGGTTGACAATAAGGTGGAACAGTGTAGGCAGGACGATGTGGATACAAATAGAACTGTCGACAATATTGTTGACGATATTCTCTCAGGGCTGCACGAGCGCGACAAATCAGAAAAAAACAAGGCCAAGACCGATCTCAATGACGATAACAACCTGATGCAGATAGAACTACTCAGAGAGATGAACCAGTTGCACTCGCTCGACGACGAACTATTCTACAATGATATCGACTTTGACAACTTCCAAACCAGCCACATATTCAACGAAATAGATTGCAATGACACTAACGCCGAAATACTTTTCGACTTCACCGATGCCGGCAAGAGTATAGATCAAGATATCATGAACGCTCTCTACCATGTCAAAGCTGAACATCTACCCGATGAGTTACTGAACGCACCTGAGATTTTGAACACTAATGACAAAGCGATAGAATTCCCAGAGCCGACAGTTTCGGTCAACGAGTGTGCAACTATATTCGAAAGCGATGTCGATTTAGAATCTAGCACTAACTTAGCAGCTAACTTGAATCAGTTGATAGGCGAGAATAGCGTTCAGTACATCTCTACAGAGGACGATGATACGTTTATTATAAGTTTGAATAGTGAAATAGATGCGGAACAGTTGAGTGATATGCTTAATATTGGTGTGGAACTCGTTGATAACGATAAAACTGTGGCAGATGAAGTATCCGAGCCAGATAATGTTGAGGGTCCAGCAGATGTAGAGCCCATAGTTCTTAAGATCGAACAGCCTATGAAAGTTAACGAAGGAGTGGACGTGCCAAGCGATGAGAAAGAGAATAAAGGCAAAATAGCGACCAAAAAACGCGTGTTGTTTGTATGTCGTACATGTAACAAAGTGTTCAATAGGAAAGATAATTACAAATCGCATATTGGTAAGTTATCATATCATATTTTAAACATATATTATATTTAAATAAAAGTCTACATTGACTATTTCAATGTTTTATATTAATTAAAGACGGATAAACACCCTTCCTAAAACACAAAACCAATGTTGCTAGAACCAAACTCGCCAATCTTTCACTTTCAACCAATCAGATACGTCTGTCAAGTCAACAATCCTCATGAAGTCAGTGACAATCAAAAATAGCAAAACTAGTAGGAGTTACAGTAGCAAATGCGGCCATCTTGCCTTAGTTGGGTTTAAACTAGCCTATTTAGAAAATTGAATAAAATTTTGCACCGTTAAGCTTAACATTTGATCATTGTTGTTGTCATTGATTAAATTAAATATCTCCTCAGATTAAAATTAAATACTCAGAAAAAAAGTTTTTTTTTATTTTGCCCATATATAAGGCCTTACTTTGCCGAATTCAGTTCTAAACGACTCATATCATTGGCAGCGATGCACGAGCCAGCGCTGCGTCGTCACGCGTGCGGCGCATGCGGCGTGCGCTTCGGGTACCGCTCCACTCTCAACAAGCATGTGCGGCGAGTGCACCGCACGGCCACTACACCCGCCACGCCACAGCACCGCTGCCAAGTCTGCGGACACGGCTACCGTGCCGCCTGGATGGTATGTACTATACTGTACTGTGCCGCATGTAGTGTGTAACTGGCCTTCAACCAACCCTGACAGCTAGCGCAGTCCTCACTTATATATACTAGGTATACTGTACAGATATTGATACCTCAATAGCTACTGGAGCAAGAGCAAGCTCTGCTCGTGCATTTATAAGGGATTAATAATATAATACACCCAACAGTCGCACATATAGTCCTTCCCCATACTAGTTTAAACCTGTATCGTGGGTATAAAGAACTACGAGGGATTATGGTCCTTCCAACCCAGACCCGGAACTAATATCTGTCTGTCATACAAAAATTTGTCTCAGTGCAGGAATCGAACCCACGATTCCTCGTTTCACAGCCGGCTACTCGTCCTCTGCACCACGGATATTCTCAGTAATTGTCATACTATTTTACAATCTACCTTCATGGTTTTTGCAATATCTGAAGTATGTATGTATAGTCATACAGCCCTACACTGCACTCTCACACACTCAACAAGCTCACCTGAGTGTGATTGTAACATGTAGGTACAACTGGATGGGAACTCTACTACTAATGCCACCTAGAAGATAAGCAGTTATAAACTTGATAATTTCACTCGCTAACGCACTAGTGTGGTACAAAGCCTGACGTCATGATTTATATCATGCATCCTTTTTTCTCATTTGCCTCCTCTGACTCATTCACTCGATTATGACTATGACTTCTAAATTTGATGAGCAACATTTTTTATATCTTAATAATGTCATATTCTCCATTTTAAACGACACACGACTCAATGTGAATCGAAGTAAAAAATAAATAAATTTAAATATGAAAACTTAATTTTCTTTTTCCAGTTGAAGGATCATTTCCAACGGGAGCACGAAGGGTTAACGCCGCACGCTTGTGACTTCAAAGGATGCAACAAAAAATTCTACAAGAAATGCGATTTAGTCGTTCATAAAAGGTAATTGTTGTCTATTGCAGAGAATATTGAGGGTATTATTTACATGACGATGTTAATCTATACGATAATAGGGTACTCTTTTAACAGGGTAAATAAATGATAACAAGGTTCTCATCTGATATTAGGGTATCTTTATGGTAATATGTATTAAAAAAGTTTTACTCAAATCAATTTTCACATTATTTCATTACCAGTGAAATAAGTCAAATGATAGTTTCCTCATGCAAATATCCTACGATATCAGATATTGATAAAATATTGTTTGTAGTCTTACTGTACATAAATGGACATACGACCCAAATTCATTTGTATTTGTAACTATTACTTCAAATTTATTAATACAGTGTAAATTGATGATTGAATTTAGCCGTTATGGTTGGCAGGTATCACACCGGCGAGCGTCCATATTCATGCGACATCTGCCACAAATCCTTCACACACAATTCGCATTTGAAGAGACATGTACGGAAAGTGGATTGTACCAAAAAGTAAGTATCATAATCTCTAATCTAATGTCATCCAATTTAACATTTGAAAAATATTGTGTTGATAAATTTAAAAAGTACCATTTTTGTGTCTCCTTATGTATCCAGCCTTTGTAAGATATAATATTAATACTAGCCCTGTATGAAACATTGTCCCACTGCTGGGCATGATGAGAGGGGTTAGGCCTTAGTCCACCACGCTGGTTTAATGCGGTTTGATAGACTTCACATACCTTCGAAATTCGTATGAGAATACTCAGGTATGCAGGTTTCGTCACGATATTTTCCTTCACCGTAAACGTCACGACACCTGCTTGTAAAGCAAGCGATAATTAACAATTAATACACACGTAACTTTTAGAAAAGTCAGAGGTGTATGCCATTTGGGTTTCGAACATACGACTCTCGACTTGACAGTCCGTACCGCAACCAACTAGGCTATGGCTGCTTTGTAAGATATGAAAGTAAATTTCTTGGCGAACTGGTTCTGAACTATCTTTATTATTTACAAATACGAAAGTTTAATTAGGATCTACTATACATAAAAACTTTCCGAAAAAACTATTGCGTGATTTACGAGTTAGCAGATAGACAGACGGCGGGCTGCTACCACCTTTTATACTATGTATAGATTAGGATTTAGAATTAGTTATTATAATAAAGCACTGACGTATATTATATGGACAGGATATTTGATCCGCGAAAGTGTGCCTATTTGATTTTCGCCATATTGGCGCTGATAGCAGTGCAGTCGAGCAGTGAGCGTCCGTGGAACTAACAATAGAGTTGAGACACGAAGGATGATATATCGACAATGATACACAACAGTCGATGGTTTACAAATCTTAAAAATAATAAAAACATCGCCTTAGCAAAACATATTTTAATCTACTATATTATGTTTAAAACGCTTAATATAATATTAAACCCACCGGAAAATATTGTGGGCACACTGCCCTTTTTTTAACTGGGTCCGTGAAACATGTCTAATAAAACAATCTTCCATAAAATGTTTAGAACATAAATAGCTATTTATGTTTGGAAACAAATTTTCAACATTCATGTTTCTCAGCCATAGTTTTTGTATCACCGAGTCAGTTGGAAACCTATAATGGAAATGTTATAGTGTAATTTTATGATTTGAAATGAATATTTCCTATTCCTTAGACAGAATATATCGATATGTATTGTCGAAATTAAACTTGGGCAACCCTACCTAGATATAATTTATACATAAATTTGCTATTACAAAACAAATTAACATAAAAATATGTCTTATTAGAGTTTTTTTTTGCTTACAAATTATAATTTCATCTTTAAAATGACTAGTTATAATATACATAGCTAAAACATGATGCAAGTTTACTAACTTGTGAAATGTTACTCCACTTCCCGTTTGGTAACGGTTCATACAAAAAACACAAACTCTCATGGTTTATTAACAAAAACCACACACAAATAATTTTTTAAATTCAGGTCTTCAACGCAATAATCAGTTAAAAGCCACTGTCAAGACAGACGCACTCGAAACAATAATAGTATAGTTATAATATACCATAGTTTTTGTATCACCGAGTCAGTTGGACGATATATCGATATTTTGATATTGAAATATAGATATCGGAGTTAGATATTTATACTCGTAAATTATTGAAACTACTACATCATCGTCAACTTAATCTACGGTACTTTAGTTACACTATAATATGTGTTTCCTCTTTCCCTATTTAATTTAGTTGCTTAGTATAGTATTCATTTAAATTTTTATAATAAATATAGTGGATTATAAACTGTGTAGCTAAATAATTTTGTAGCTCATTACCATTATGATTGTCTTTACACTCTTTATATTAGCTACAATTGTATCTAAGTAGACTAAGTATATATGTAACTGAATCCTTCAACGCAATGTTCACCACCTTTCAAGACATCCGATTTACTTGAATATTTACACATGTATCAAGGACACCAAGATAATAAAAAATATAAGGTATCATTTTAGATCATATTTTTTATAGGGTCTTAATTTACAATCGAATATTTTATTATAACTAGGTTTGATGCTGTTTTGGGACTATAAATTATATTTAAAAAATAGCACGCTTTAATAGCTAGCCGAACTAAAAAGTAGAAAATAATATTAAATTCATGGCAAAAAATTATAATTTAAAAAATATCACGTTTTAAGGTGTCTTCAAATATGATTCCAAGATCTTTGAATCTAATAAATTCATTGGCGCCCCGATTCACGAAGAAAGGATGTATGGCGTCAGGACCAGACCCTTAGACGAGTCAAAATTTTTAATAAAAATATCGATATTTTTTTCGTATATATCAAACTCCGATATTGATATATTTAAAAATATCGATATATCGGAAATCCGATATTTTAAAAAATATCAACATCCCTATTATATGTCAAATTTAGTTTCAAATACACTCGAGAGGGGCGCTTCAAATAAGTCAAGAAAATAGCTGTCTTTTTTTTTTTTTTTTTTATTCTGGCGCGGCAAAGTGACCACACTGCACCTGATGGTAAGCGCAGTGCCGTCCAGATAGAGTATCAAGTAGCAAGAGACAGTCTATCCCTCGCTACTCAACTGTCATTTTGTATTAGATATCCTGTCCATATAATATACGTCAAAGTAATAAAGGCACCAATTGCAGTACATAATTGACGTGAGAGAAGAGCTTGGTATAGGGAATAATTAATAATTAATTTTTTATTTGTTTCAGCGCGCGGAAGGTGGTTAAAGTGCGTCCTGTATTAGTATCTACCTCATAAACAAATGTTGCATAATTATGGTCCTAGACATAGACATATATTTAAATAGACAACCTAAGTACTTTATTCTGTACCAAACATAGCTAATGTCAGTAGCTGGCTATGCAGGTTTAAGAGTTTTTTTTGAGTGAGTGATGAATACATGAAGAGTCCCGACGTTTCGAAAGCTTTACAGCATTTGTGGTCACGGAAAAAACGCGATAAAATACGTAATTTTTTTTTTAAATGTGTTATATTCATACTAGTTGTTGCTCGCGGCTCCGCCCGCGTGGAGGTCATGTTTGGGAGAAAAAGTATACAATACAAAATACAAATATTCATGCGTTTAACTTAAAAATGACGGATTTTCATACATACTTTCATTCCCTATTTTACCCCCTTAGGGCCGGAATTTCCAAAAATCCTGAAACATATATTTTTTATTTTTAACTAAAATGCCAAATACTAATTTTCATGAATTTAACTTCAAAAATGACGGATTTTCATACAAATTTTCATCCCCTATTTTACCCCCTTAGGGGTGGTATTTCCAAAAACCCTTCCTTAGTGGATTCCTACGTGATAAAAGGTACCTACTGTCAAAATTTCAAGTCTCTAACTCCAGCCGTTTAGGCTGTGCGTTGATCGATCAGTCAGTCAGTCAGTCAGTCAGTTTATATATACAGATTAAGATAAGAAACCATTACATTAAGAGATTTAAAAAATCGAAAAAGCTTTCTAAGTGCTTGTTCAGGTAGAACACGCGGGCGCGGTCGCGGTGGTCTGGGCGAGCTCGTGTTCACATTGGCCGCCAGGCGTATGCGTGAATGTACCGCGTTGTCAGACGTTGTAAACATGAACCAAGATTCTTTTTAATCGAAAATTCTTATTTAATGTGGGAGATGACCAAAATTAGAATTGGTGTGAATAAATACAACAATGTGATACGTTTGTAGGGCCGCGCGCGCAGCACGCGCCAGTCGCTAGCTTGCCCGCTACTTCCTCCGCACTAGCGCTTTGTACGTGAACACTTGCATGTAATGCTTTGTGTTTGATATTTCGCGACCGCGCCCGCACCCGCACCCGCCACCGCACCCGCGAGTTAACGTGAACGAGCACTAAGACTGTTTATTTCACATCTTATTGCAGTTTTGTAGATTGCACACTAAATAATATGATTTATGGAAAATATTTTGAGCATGGCAAGTAGGTACGTTTCTTTGCGATGTCTATTTAGATGAATGTCTATGTAGCTATGTAATTTATGTTTAACTACTTAATGCTGTTTCGCTGTATCAGTGTTATGCCAATATGTAGCCAATAAATAAACTATTTATTATTTACCTTCGAATAATTGTTTAATCTCATCCCGTCCTCTCCCTTCCACACCAGAACCACGCGTACTGGGCTTACGGAGCCACAGCTTCGTGGTGTCTACTACAGTACTACCCCAACACCCAGCTAGAACCAAGAGCAGAGCTAATTCGTATGTCTGCCGCACCATCAAGCTGTGGAACAGTTTGCCAGCTACCGTGTTCCCTCCTTCCTATGATCCTGGGTCCTTTAGGCGTAGTGAAGAAGCTATACAGCAGGCCGGCATGATTGTGTTGAGTAGCGGGGGCTTGATTGTCTCTCGCTACTTGATACAATAATTGGACGGCACTGTGCGTACCATCAGGTGCAATGTGGTCATTTTGCCGTCTTAGAATAAAAAAAAAGAACACCGGAAGAACAATTGTGAAGTGTGAAGAACAATTTCATATTTGATGAATCCTTGAAGATTTTCAAAAAGGTGCACTAAAGGTTCGCTGAGAGACAAATTTATATTTTTTCTATGATAAGTGTCGAGGACTTCGCAACATCCAGCACTGACTGTAATCCTGGCCAAATTTGATTGTATACTAGATTTGTTTGCTCGACTTCATTAGATCTGACCGATTTTCAGCCTTATCACGTTTCCACTAGAATCTAGCCACTAGCCTGGTAATGATTATTGGCCAATTTCAATAAGCAATCCCATCCGCATTTCCAGATCGAACCAGAAAATAAACCAATCAAACTATGTCATTCGTAGGCGTGGCATTCAAACATAATTATTACGGGTCATTTGTTGGAACGATCTGTAGTTTCGAATTAAGATCGTTTATTGATATAGGTCGTAAATCAATGAGATGTTCAACTTAATAAATACATACATACATATACACTCACGCCTATAATCCCCGAAGAGGTAGGCAGAGGTGTAACTAGTACACCCACTTTTCGCCAAATTTCGGTCCCATAATGTGATAGGGGGCCTATCGCCATACCGGGCACAGGTTCCAAACTCCGGGCTAATACTGAGAATTTCTAGATAGAAAAACCCAATATCACTTTACCCGACCCGGGGATCGAACCCGAGACCTCAGCACAGCGGTTATAACGCATGCGCATTACAACTGCGCTACCAAGGCAGTCAAACTTAATAAATATTTGTTTATATAGTATTTACTGGGATATTGAATATAAAACAAGTATTAACAAGCATGAGTGTATTAAAACAAATCACAATATCACATAATCAGTCATAATTAATTTGCAATCCAATATAGTACATGTACACCGATTCATAAAGCCAATCAATCGATGTGTGAAGAGTCAAGGGTTTGATGTCTTTAAAGGAAAGGTATGGTTGGAAATATGGGATTTAGGCCTCTGAATATCTTATTAAAATTATTTCACAATACTACAATAAGGCAACTTAACATACATTGAGCTGCTCTAATCTAATGTAATTGAACTTAAATCGTATATTAATTGTATGACCAATATACATATTTGAAAAGATACGGGAGAGAGGTTTATAGTTTTTGTGTTTCTCGGAAAGAAAATCATTATAAAACATATAGCATGGTTTTTAAACAGATAAAAAAATATGAAATATATAAAAATAATCTATTACAATCAACCAACGAAAGTTCGATAAAGCTCCGCTAATATTTAATCACAGCTTGATAGTATAGACAATTACTTATACATGTATGGTTGTGCAATATATATAATCTTTTTATATATAAATCTACTGTATGTCACTGTGTGTATACACACGTGTATGTCACTGAACTCCTTCTAAACGGCTGGACCGATTTGAATGAATTTTTTGGTATGTGTTTTTAGGTGGCGCCCTGGATGGTTTAGATTCACAAATCAGCCCGGCAGATGGCACTGTAGTCGGTGTGGCGCTGCTTTTACGGGCAGGACGACGTCTGACGGGCCCACTAGTATAATATATATTACAATATATAGTACAAAGTATAATAGTTTTAAACCCGACTTATCGACTGGCGAGGCCAAAACTAGTGCGGAGCTTGTATCGACACGTCACTTTATCGACAATATCGAGATATACCCACGAGAAACCGTTGCTTTACTTATCGATGTTAAATGTCTACGAGCCCTGGCTGAGGGAACGGTTCGAATCATCTTCCCTGTCCTGCAGGTCCTGCAAGGTCATTTGCTGTATGAATGGCTCCAGGCCTTTAGGACTTTTGAATAGAGAGTCGAAATTGTTGTAATGGTTGTCATCCAGCTGAAAATAAATTCACATTTGTAATTACTGTCACTCCGTCTGTGTAAAATGTATTGTAGCTTCTAGTCGCTTGTGTATCATACTACAATATTGTTCTTTATCTTTCTATATAAGGATTGTAACGTTACACTACATAAGAATCTATCCTGCGGCTAAACTTTAGCCGTGTGGCTTAGAGAAACCGTTATCTAGCCGTTAGTTACATTACCCATGGTACACTCCCAATACAATACCTTTCGTAGGGAAAAACGTATGTATGTGTATGTATACGTGTGTGTATGTGTTTACGTGTATAGGTGTGTGTATACGCGTGTATGTATACGTGTGTGTGTAGTGTATACGTGTATAGGTGCGTGTATACGCGTGTATGTGTATGTATACGTGTGTGTGTATGTGTATACGTGTATAGGTGTGTGTATACGTGTATAGGTGTGTATACGCGTGTATGTGTATGTATACGTGTGTGTATGTGTATGTATACGTGTGTGTGTATGTGTATACGTGTATAGGTGTGTGTATACGTGTGTATGTTTGTGTATACGTGTGTATGTTTGTGTATACTCACGTAGTTCCGCAGCCACTTGGGCAGGTTGTTGAGGTGCTCGTGTCGTGAGAATCGTTTGTCGAGCAACAGCACGGCGCCCCAGTCGTGTCGGTGTCGCACGCAACGACCCACCGCTTGGTTTAGCGCCCTGGATATGAATAGTTTTTAACCGACGCAAAAATATGGCTCTTATTTTCTATGTATGTACTTCAGAATAAAATATGTAGTATCAAATTTTTTCATAATCTTGTTTCTAGCAACAATGGAATCAAAAAGTTGTCAATAATAGTTTAAGCATTAAATCCTACGATGAGAATTAGTCCGTTGCAATGACTTTTGAACAACCTGTCCAATATTACACTTTAAGTATATTTGAAATAAAATCCAATTTAAGTTGGAGTGCATCAGATTAGAGCAGCTCAGAACAGCATATGCAACCTCATAAATTACTGGGATTTGAGAGGAGGTAGATTTGGCAGGAGGATCGGGAGTCCCGAAGTCTCATTAAGAGTTCTATCATCTCACTTCGCAATAGGCTAGTTGACTGTTTTTGGGAAACCGTTTTATTTTATTCTACATGATCTAAGTTAGTAAAATATTATCTATACTAATATTATAAAGAGGAAAGATGTAAGTTTGTTTGTAAAAAAGTACTGGCCGATTTTTAAAAATCTTTCACCATTTGAATGCTACATTATACTGATTAATATAGGCTATTTTAATTGCAAGAAAAACATGATGATTTTATAAAGAGTATAAGATAACCTCCACGCGGGCAGAGCCGCGAGCAACAGCTAGTCCAGGGCTTCCCAAACTGTGCGTCGCGACGCCCTGGGGCGTCGCAGCATTGTCCCAGGGCGTCGTGTGTCGATGCGGCCGCGTCGACCTCCCCCCACTCTTTCTTTATCCCCCCTGTGTTTATGTCGTTCAGTCAGGTTTTTTTTTGATTAATTACGCACGTGGAGTGGATAAAGAACAAGTACAGGTAAAAAATAGACATAGAGAAAGAAATGAGAGTGGCAATTTCCAAACTGAAGCCGCCTCTTGAGAAGCTATGCTCAGAAAAGCAAGCACATCCTTCTCATTAGCAGCCAGCCAACAAGACAAACTAAAATAAATATGTCTTAATTTTTATGCATATGTTTTGGTTTTGTTTTTATTTTCTAATAAACGAGTAATAGAGGGGGGGGGGGGGGGGTGTTGAAGGGCGTCGTAAAGAATTACAAGGTCTCAGGGGCGTCGCAGTACAAATAAGTTTGGGAAGCCCTGAGCTAGTCATTAATAAACATAAAATATAAGTTTCAGTTTTAGCAGCGATGGCCTAGTTAGTTGCGGTACGGACTATCAAGTCGAAAGTCGTATGTTCGAAACTTAAATGGCATACACCTCTGACTTTTCTTAATGTGTGTATTAATTGTTAATTATCGCTTGCTTTTACGGTAACGGAAAATATCGTGAGGAAACCTGCATACCTGAGAATTCTCATAACAATTTCGAAGGTATGTGAAGTCTATCAACCCGCATTACTCCAGCGTGGTGGACTAAGGCCTAACCCCTCTCATTAGTAGAGGAGGCCCGTGCCCAGCAGGGGGACAATGTTTAATACAGGGCTAGTATTAATATTTTTTTTATAATTTTCAAGATGTAATTTGAATTTTTATAGACCAACTTTATTTTTCCCACCAAAAACGCTACAAACTGTCATGGCCTCTCGTGTGACGTGACCATCCACAAAACTAATAGACGTTTGGCTCAGCGTTTTCATATATGTATAATTTCGTTATATCTATCAGGTTTTCACTTACTGTTAACTACCCTATTGTCGTTTCTATTCTCTAGGCTAACGCACAATGATTCTCCCAGTTCACCTCTATGGAGATCATTTGTTGACACATCAGCTCATTCCTCTGCCATTGCTATATACTACTCACCTGTACGCTTGTATGGTGTACCACTTATCGCCGGACACCAAGTTCCTCTCGTCTTTATATTTGTTGTTGTATTCCTTTTTAGCGACTACTGCCTGGTCGCCGAGGTTCGGAAATGGTACGCCTACCTGTGAATGTATGAATTCTGTCATAGATATAAATTGAACAGACGACGTTAAAAGTGACTACAGTGCACCTGATAGTTTTTTTTTTTTCGTATGGATTTGTGCTGTTAGCTCATAGTTGCTTTTACAGCTTTACCGAACATTGTGGCCGGCGCTTATGGCGCTCCAGCCAGAAAACGCAACATTTGTTAACGGCTAAGCTCAAAGACGCTTTCTAAAAGGCCTTCAATTAAGCCATCGCGTCGCTTGGAGTATAGGTTTAGGGCCGTCTCGATATACTATTGTATCGAAGATCTGAGCCTCGGCCGGGCTCCTTGGACTCGCCGGCGAGTCCTACGTCGACGTGCATTCAGAGTATGATTATGATTGCGATTGGGCAGGGACAGTGCTGCCTCGACAGCGACCGTGATGGGATCGTTTGGATCTCCCAAAACATGTTTAGGGCGACGACGGAGGGAGATAGCACCTGATAGTACGTATTACAGCACTAGATGACAATGTCCGTACATTGTACAGACAGTGTCGAAAGACCAGAGAGGATTATCTCTCGCAATTCAACCAAGAAGCTAACCTATGACTTTTGTGGTACTTAAGGTGGTAATGGGTGTGACCACTACGAGGTGACCGATTTGATCGTTTATCAGTTTTTAAATATATAAGGATCACTTACAGCTATAACAGCTCGTGCCTGATGGTCTTTGAAGTCCATACCCTCAGACACTTTTCCGCGGTACACTGCGAACAGTAGCGCCCCTTTGTCCTCTGATGAACATTTATAATAATCCTGTTGACATATAATAGCGTAAATTCTGTTGCCACCGAAAAAACTTTTTTTTGTTTACCAAGCCCAATTTTATTTCAATGTGATAGGCATGTCATGAAAATCCGTAACCGTTATCCGAAATAATTGAACATAAATATACATTCATGCTCGTAATCCCCGAAAGGGTAGGCAGAGGTGTAACCAGTACATCCACTTTTCGCCGAATTTCGGTCCCACAATGTGATAGGGTGAGAGCCTATCGCCATACCAGGCACAATTCCAGAATCTGGGCTGATCAGTATCAGAAATACTCAGTAGTATTTCTAAATAGAAAAACCCTATATCCTAATAGGAACCTAGTTCACTTCAACCCCACGAAGACACAAGTTTGCGCGTTCACCGCTAAGAAGGACCCATTTGTCATGGCGCCACAGTTCCAAGGAGTCACTCTCCAGGTTTCCGAGGGTATTGGGATCCTCGGCGTCAATGTATCGAGCTTGGTCCAGTTTAGGAGTCAAGTGGAGGACAAAGCCAAATTGACGAGCAAAAAATTGGGGATCCTGAACAGAGCGAGGCGGTATTTCACGTCGGGCCATAGATTGGCGCTTTATAAAGCGCAAGTCCGGCCCCACGTGAAGTACTGTTCTCATCTCTGGGCAGGAGACCCGAAATACTTGCTAGACTCACTTGACTCGGCCGTTCGAATTGTCGGGGATCCCGATATCACGGATAGCCTGGAACCGTTGGGGTTGCGGAGAGACTTCGGGTCTCTCTGTTTGTTCTATTGGTAGTTCCACGGGGAGTGCTCCGAGGAACTGTTTAAAATAGTGCCTAAATCACCATTTTATCATCGCACCACCTGACGCCGCAACAAAGTTCATCCATACCACCTGGAAACGATTCCGTCTAGCACGGTTCGTTTCCAGCGTTCATTTTTACCACGAACGTGCAAGCTCTGGAATGAACTCCCGGCAGCGGTGTTTCTTAACTTCTTCTTTAAACGAGGCTTAAAAAGAGTAGTCCTTCAACGGTAGGCAGCGGCAGGCTCGTCTGCCTATCGAGTCACTAAAAAAATAAAAACAATTTACCCGACCCGGGAGTCGAACCCGAGAACTCAGCACAGCAGTCCTAACGTATGCGCAATTACAACTGGGTCACCGAGGCAGTCCTATAAAAGTGTTCCGAATAATTTCGGGTAAAGATGGTATTGAACTCGACACTGGGTCATGCAGCATCGAAGGTAGGTACTAGGTACTGACTAAGACCTGTTTGATCACTCTAAAAAAGCTAGGAATAAGATATTTATTTATTTATTTTTACTCACTATTGTACATAGCTGTTGCTCGCGGCTTCGCCCGCGTGGTAGCCATGTTTGGGAGAAAAAGTATACAATACATAATACAAATTTTCATGCGCTTAACTTAAAAAAATACGGATTTTCATACAAACTTTCAGCCCCTATTTTACCCCCTTAGGGGTGGTATTTCCAAAAACCCTTCCTTAGTGGATACCTACGTCATAAAAGGTACCTACTGTCAAAAATTCAAGTCTCTAACCCCAGCCGTTTAGGCTGTGCGTTGATCGATCAGTCAGTCAGTTTCTTCTTTTATATATACAGACTAACATACATAAAAATAGGAAAACAATAAATAACTAAAAGTACAATTGGCGGTCTTATCGCTCTCGGCGATCTTTTCAAGACAACCATGGAATGGAAAAATTTGAAAATGGAAAAGAAATAGGGAAGGGCAGTTTGTGTACATAATAAGTATTTAGGAAAAACATAAATTATATTGCTTACCTCCATTATTTCGTTGTGAACCTTTGCTTTCTTGCTCTCTTTGAATATGTGTTTCATTTTCTTTATTTCATCCCACAACCCTGTTAATTCCCATCTATAACACAAAAAAAATGAAAAAAAAAAACATTATTTTTTATCCTGGCATGGTAGTGACGTTGTACCGGATTATAAGTGCAAAGGGTTTCAAAAAGGTGGTATACTTATCAATATGATGTAAAGGGATTGGCAATTATCGATAAAGTTGCAAACCTCGTAAAAGGCATCTTATCTGAGTAGTTAGAAGTTTTGTTTTGTATGGAATCGTTCGTTTTATGGTCTACGAAGTCACCGATTAGAGCCAATCAACTAGTTTTGCAGTATGAAAACATGTTTTTTTTTTTTTTTTTTTTTTATCGTGGCTCGGCAAAGTGACCACACTGCACCTGATGGTAAGTGCAGTGCCGTCCAGTTATAGTATCAAGTAGCGAGGGATAGATTATCACTCGCTACTCAATACAATCATGCCGGCCTGCTGTGTAGCTTCTTCACACTATGCCTAAAGGACCCAGGATCATAGGAAGGAGGGAACACGGTAGCTGGCAAACTGTTCCACAGCTTAATGGTGCGGCAAAAGTACGAGTTTGCGAACCTCTTAGTTCGGGCCGGGGTAGTAGACACCACAAAGCTGTGGCTCCGCAATCCAGTACGCGTGGTTCTGGTATGGAAGGGAGAGGATGGGATAAGATCAAACAATTCTTCAGAGCATTCACCATGATACAGACGGTAGAACACGCTAAGCGAGGAAATATCCCTACGCAGCTGTAGCGGCTCCAGGCTGTTACTCACGTCTGCATCATTCACAATGCGGATGGCCCGCCGCTGCAACCCGTCCAAGGCATCGAGGAGGTATTTTGCGGAACCGTCCCAGAGGTGCGAGCAGTATTCCATTCCCGGTCGCACCTGTGCTTTATATAAGCGGTAGAGCTGACCGGGCGTGAAAAACCGCCGCACCCTGTTCAGGATTCCGACCCTGCGGGAAGTGGCGGATATTACGCCCTCGATGTGACTCCTTGGATTAAGATCGCAGCGGATATCCATACCTAGGACACTAAGGTCATTCCGCATTGCGAGTGGAACACCCTGAAGAACGGGGATTGGAGAAAACGGAGACTTCTTGCACGAGAACGCGCACACCTGGGTTTTCTTGGCATTAAACTCAACCCGATTCCTGGTACCCCATGATGATATGAGATCCAAGGCCTGGTTGAGCTCCATGACAAGATCCTCGCGTCTCCTCTCAGTATCCACCCGGCAACCAGGAGGCTTGCTGCAATAACGCCCATGAACCGTGCTGTCGTCTGCATAGCAATGAATGTTGCCAAGCGACAACATATCATTGATATGCAGAAGAAACAAGGTGGGCGAAATCACAGAACCTTGTGGTACTCCGGCATTTACTGACATGAACTGCGAAGCGTGTCCATCAACGAGGACACGCATTCTACGCTCATGCAGAAAGCCGGAAATCCACTTGCACAGGTTGTCGCGCAGACCGTATGCCGGGAGCTTGGAGAGAAGGCCACGGTGCCAGACCCTATCAAACGCCTTGGCTATGTCGAGACTCACAGCCAGAGCCTCGCCATGCCTGTCAATCGCCTCGCCCCAGTGATGCAATACAAACGCTAGAAGATCACCCGTTGATCGGTTATGGCGGAAACCATATTGTCTGTCACTGATCAACGAGTGATCCTCCAGGTAACGAACTAATTGGCTGTTAATTAGTCGCTCCATGACTTTACAGATCACTGAGGTGATGGCGATTGGGCGGTAATTGTTAGGGTCTGACCGATCACCCTTTTTGGGGATCGGCTGCACATTGGCCTCCCTCCACGATTCAGGCACAACAACTGAGAGGTAGGACGATCGGTATAGGCGCGTCAGTGCAGGAGACAACTCCGCTGCACACTTTTTGAGAACAAGCGCTGGGATACCATCCGGACCACTGGCCTTCCGGACGTCGAGAGACTGCAGCTCACGCCGCACATCACAATGCCTGATACGGATATCAGGCATTGTGTGACCGCAACCGGGCAGCGTAGGTGGTAAAGGAGCATTGCAGTCCTCGAGTCTCGAATTAGCCGCGAAGAGGTTTGCCAGTAAATCGGCCTTCTCTTGCGAGCTATGGGCCAGTGTTCCATTACGATATCTCAGCGGTGGCAGCGAAGGGCGACAGAAATTAGATTGGACCGCCTTAGCCAAGCTCCAATAAGCACGACTGCTTGTCGGGTGATCGGCCAAAGCACATCCAATCTTGGAGACGCGCTGGGCATCCGCTCTAACATACTCCCTCTTGCAAGCCTTGGCAGCACGGTTGTAGGCTGCTTTGAGGGACTTGAGATTGGGATCCTTCTTAGCGCGACCCCTGATCCAAGCGCGATACGCCGTCTGTTTTTTACCAACAGCATCGGCGCATGCACGATTGAACCAGGAGCGTCCTCGGTCGTTGCCCGCGATCTCAGAGGAAGGAATGTAATATTCCATTCCTAGTCTGATCTCGCAGGCAACGGCGTCGGCACTCGCAGAAGGATCCTTTCCCTCAAAGCAGCGCTGCTGCCAAGGGATGGATGCGAAATAATCCCGCATACCATCCCAATCTGCCGACGAGTAGTGCCAGACCCTGCGCTTGACCTTCACGGGACGTGGAGGCAAAGCGCGAGGTACTGACGTCCCAACCAGACAGTGATCGGAGGTTCCCAGAGGAGCACCAACCGACACCGTATACCCGGTCGGGTGACTCGTCAACAGAAGGTCCAGCAGAGAGGGCGCATGACTCGCCACATCTGGGATCCTGGTAGGCTGGTTCACCAGCTGTGTCAAGCCATGAGTCAAGGCGAATGCATGAGCAGTTCTGCCAGCATGGTCAGTTCTGGAGGAGCCCAACCACAACTCATGGTGTGCGTTGAAGTCCCCCAGAACTACCAATTCCGCTGTTGGGAACTGCTCCTGCGCGTCGTCTGTCGCCTGGCTAATGTAATCAAATAGCCGAGTTGTCTCAACGTCCCCGTCGTGTGACCTGTAAAGGCACACGTAAACCCGACTCTGAGAGCCGAGGTCGACGTGTACCCACAGGGTGGAGAAGGAGGGGTCCTCCATGCAGCGCAGACGGCGACAGCAGACGTCCGACCGAACATACAGGCATACCCCGGCCCTCGGCCTGAAGTTTTCTTCAAGTGAGTAGCCGGGGTAAAGCAAGTATGTGGTATCGGTCGGACTACAAATCTGCGTCTCCGTCAGGAAGAGAAGAGCAGGCCGGGCCGTCTCAAGATGGTGGTGGACGGCATTAAGGTTCGAATGGAGTCCGCGGATGTTAGCGAACTCCATTGTGAAAGCGGTGGTGGGGTTACGCACCGCTGTAGGTCCTGTTCTCTTTATAGGCACTGTCATGGAGTTATGGGGGGAGGATGTGAAGAAGCGGTCGAGGGTCTAGTGTCAGAGTAATCAGAAGGCCGCAACAAGCGCCGGTCCACTAATAGAGCCAAGAGGAGGTGAGCTGATCCGCCGGACGGAAGGGCCCCCGTACCCTCCCGGGATAGGCCGCCGGGACCCCACATCACATGTTTTAAGCTTAGATCATCTGTTGACACTCTATCAGGTGTTTTAAGTCACAACTCACAATACAATTTTAAGGTCGCGCAATAAAAACGAAAAAAAATATATTCCAATTTTATTTTTTTTACTTTATGTCAATACGTGAAGTTTTTATTAGTACCGACATTTTGCAACATGCTGTATATAAAAGTTACGCTAGTATGTAACTCTGAAGTGAATTTATAAACACTGGCTGACGTGAACACGAAAAGCTTCAGATTTTATATGTATACAATGGTTGCCATCCAGTCCGGTACAAATATCTCCCAAGGAAATAACATCACCCTAGTTTCTTTTTACTATAAATAGGCTTGTGTTTGACCACTATCTCGCCTGATGGTAAATGATGATGTGGTCTACGGTGGAGCACGCTTGCCTAGAAGATATCTATTCACTCTTGACTTGAAGATACTCAGGTTATAATAGGAAATATAGACTCCAGCAAAGAGTTCTACTCTTTAGCGGTGCGCATGATAAATGTACAATGATATAAATATTTTTTTTAATTCATAAAAGTACACCGCCTTCAATAAAAAACAAATTATGCGTCTGTATAAAATTTGAGGGTTGCCCTCGATTTCTCTGAGAACCGATCACCAGATCCTGACTTGGTGCCAATGGGACCTGGAAAGTATAACTTACTTAACAAAAAAAAATCTCGAATCGGTCCAAGTGTCTTCGAGTAATCGGGGAACATACATAAAGAAAGATTCCGACAAATTGAGAACCTCCTCCTTTTTTGAAGTCGGTTAAGAAATATCAGTATGGGGTGTACCTGGCGATGAGCTGATCCACCAAGGAGTAGGAGCTGAGGAAGCAGAGCACCCCGTGCGGCACCGCCGCGCACACGCGCCTGATGCACGCGCCGATCGAGTCCAGCACGTCCACTTGCTTCAGGGTCTTGGCGGTGCACGTCAGCTCGTAGCCGTTCATAGTCGTGCCCAGGGTGCCCACCCACACCTATAACAATGCTAGTCCTGTATTTTCCCAGTGGACACGGGCTTTTTTTATGAATGATGAATAATGAGTCAAGTGTTTATGCTCACCCGTTCCTTGGGTATGATGTGGTTGGGGCTGACGCTGAGCGGGAAGGTGGCGCCCAGCTCCGAGGTGAAGCTGTCGAGCGGCGCCAGCGTGCCGGACGCGAGCACCACGCACCGAGCCACACACAGCTCACTGAACACCACCGACGGGTTCAGGCATATCAGCTGCAGGGACATGCTGCTTGACAGACTGCCCTGTTGATGAACAATCATACTACTATTATAAATGCGAATGTTTGGATGGATGGATGTTTGTTACTCAATCACGCCAGTGAACGGATCTGTGTTTGCAGGGATGGATGGATGGATGAATGTTTGTTACTCAATCACGCCAGTGAACGGATCTGTGTTTGCAGGGATGGATGGATGGATGGATGTTTGTTACTCAATCACGCCAGAGAACGGATCTGTGTTTGCAGGGATGGATGGATGTTTGTTACTCAATCACGCCAGTGAACGGATCTGTGTTTGCAGGGATGGATGAATGGATGGATGTTTGTTACTCAATCACGCCAGTGAACGGATCTGTGTTTGCAGGGATGGATGGATGGATGGATGTTTGATACTCAATCACGCCAGAGAACGGATCTGTGTTTGCAGGGATGGATGGATGGATGGATGTTTGTTACTCAATCACGCCAGTGAACGGATCTGTGTTTGCAGGGATGGATGGATGGATGTTTGTTACTCAATCACGCCAGAGAACGGATCTGTGTTTGCAGGGATGGATGGACGGATGGATGTTTGTTACTCAATCACGCCAGTGAACGGATCTGTGTTTGCAGGGATGGATGGATGGATGGATGTTTGTTACTCAATCACGCCAGAGAACGGATCTGTGTTTGCAGGGATGGATGGATGTTTTTTACTCAATCACGCCAGTGAACGGATCTGTGTTTGCAGCGATGGATGGATGGATGAATGTTTGTTACTCAATCACGCCAGTGAACGGATCTGTGTTTGCAGGGATGGATGGATGGATGGATGTTTGTTACTCAATCACGCCAGTGAACGGATCTGTGTTTGCAGGGATGGATGGATGGATGGATGTTTGTTACTCAATCACGCCAGTGAACGGATCTGTGTTTGCAGGGATGGATGGATGGATGGATGTTTGTTACTCAAACACGCCAGTGAACGGATCTGTGTTTGCAGGGATGGATGAATGGATGGATGTTTGTTACTCAATCACGCCAGTGAACGGATCTGTGTTTGCAGGGATGGATGGATGGATGTTTGTTACTCAATCACGCCAGAGAACGGATCTGTGTTTGCAGGGATGGATGGACGGATGGATGTTTGTTACTCAATCACGCCAGTGAACGGATCTGTGTTTGCAGGGATGGATGGATGGATGGATGTTTGTTACTCAATCACGCCAGAGAACGGATCTGTGTTTGCAGGGATGGATGGATGGATGGATGTTTTTTACTCAATCACGCCAGTGAACGGATCTGTGTTTGCAGGGATGGATGGATGGATGGATGGATGTTTGTTACTCAATCACGCCAGTGAATGGATCTGTGTTTGCAGGGATGGATGGATGGATGAATGTTTGTTACTCAATCACGCCAGTGAACGGATCTGTGTTTGCAGGGATGGATGGATGTTTGTTACTCAATCACGCCAGAGAACGGAGCTGTGTTTGCAGGGATGGATGGATGGATGTTTGTTACTGAATCACGCCAGTGAACGGATCTGTGTTTGCAGGGATGGATGGATGGATGGATGTTTGTTACTCAATCACGCCAGTGAACGGATCTGTGTTTGCAGCGATGGATGGATGGATGGATGGATGTTTGTTACTCAATCACGCCAGTGAACGGATCTGTGTTTGCAGGGATGGATGGATGTTTGTTACTCAATCACGCTACAACGGCTGGATCTGGCTGAAATTTTACACATAGATAGATTTTAGTCTGTAATAGTACATACTTAGGCTACTTTTTATCCCGGAAATATACGATTCTCGTGGTATAGATTCGTTGGTTTTACACCGAACAAGGGATCGACATGATTTTTTGCATAGTAGCAGTTTAGGGAACAGAAATTGACATATAGGCTACATTTTATCCTGAAAAATGCACGCTTCCTATGGAATAGCAAAATACAGAAAGGTGCAATAGCTTAAGATGCCTCCATGGATTATATATGTTTTCTTCCAAAAATAATATCCACGCGGGCGGAGCAACATCTAGTATGGTATACAGGCTGCTCGAGCAGTTGGTCATTTAATAACCTTTATGGACTGCTAAAATTTTTCCATACCAAACATTTTAACAATTTTACAGACACTAGTAGGAGATTCTGCGGTCATACCTGGACATAAGACGTCTGTGCATCGAGTAGAGGTTTGTAGTCGGTAATGTATTTGCAGTTGGAGCGGAACAGGTAGCCTGCAACAAACAAACATACAACAAATAAAAAATTTACAATGTGGTCGACAGTTTGGTGAGTTTTTGGGCCAGTGATTTTCATCAGGTGATCCCCGTTTGTTGTTAATATAAGGTGACCTACATTTTTTAATCTGTTTACAATTATTTTTAAATTCTGCACTGCAAAGTGAGTACACTGCACCTGATGGTAAGCGCAGTGCCGTCCAATTAGAGTATCGAGTAGTGAGAGACAATCTATCCCCCGCTACTCAACACAATCATGCTGGCCTGCTTCTTCACACTACACCATGGGCAAGAAGGTGAAGAAGCGGTCAAGGGTCCAGACCCTTCTTCACCTTCACTCTGACACCGGTGTCAGACTACTCAAAAACAACACTGCCGAACATCGTATCCCATCTATAGACTCTCGAGAAAACCAGATGTACACTGGCTAATATGGGAACGCGACACACTTGCGTGTGCCACTATGGCAGATTTTACACCCCGTGCGGTCGAGGGTCAAGGGTCAGAGTACTCAGAAGGCTGCAAAACGGCCAAACATCGTACCCCAACTCTAAACCCCCGACAAAAACTGGATGTACACTGGCTGATCCCGGAACGCGAACTTGCGTGTGCAACTATGGCGGGTTTTACACCCTGTTCACGGTGGTCACTATCCAGGCGGATATTAATACCCTACCACCAGCACCTGTATATGGTATGGTATCGTTCATGGTTTCCAGCATGAACGATAGGATAGTTTTGGAGCCGATAGGTGGCGCTGTTGTTGAGTTAGTAATGTATAATTTTCAATGTATAAACATTACCGAGTGCAGCGTCGATGGTTTCCAGCAGCATTGTGGTTTCTTGCGCGACGAAGATAAAAGTTTTCGGCTCATCGCGAACTCGTTGGCAGAACTGGGTGGAGTTCTGTTTGAATTCTGTCAAATTATATGTATGATTATTTCATAACAATGCAATATGAAGAGACAAAACTATTGGGCAAATAATCCGATTTATCGTATAAAGAAAGACATGAGTCTATAGGTAGGAGTATCTGATAACGTTTCTAGTCAGTAACGATATTAGTACCAGGATAACGTTAGACAAAAAAAATGATATCTAGAGAGGTGCAAGCAATAAACTACATTCAATAAACTGATAAAGTTTAAATACTTTTAAAATAAAATGTACTAACTAATACTGTCAAAGTAATATATTTTTTTATCCTGTTACATCAAAGTGACCATATTGCATATTCACGGTACGAACTGAATAGTACAAATATTATAATGTTGTAATGTGTCCCTTAACTGTTACCAGAATTATGACAGCCTGACTTTTGCATTGTTCTGTCCAAGTTAACGTGAGAATGGCAAGTTTATCACCATAATATGATATTATATAATATGCTATTCATCATACAGTGTGTTGCAGAAATGTGGTACTTAAAATCTCCACGGATAGAAAAGTGTGATTAAGAAATTATTAGAAAAGTTAAAAAAAGAAAATTAAAATTTTAAATCTATTCTAGAATGTTTGTGGCGTGATCTTGAATTGTTTTCTTTCGTTTAAAACCCATGATAAAGAATTAAGTAGTAAGTATTATTTAAGCATTAAATTTACTTAGATACTACAAAAATAGATCGTTAGCATTTATCAATGGAGATCATAAAACAGATATATCAATATAAATTTTAAACTCCAATTACTATTGACAGTCTCTTGCTACTTGATACTCTATTCGAACGGCACTGCGCTTACCATCAGGTGCAGTGTAGTCACTTTGCCGCGCTAGAATAAAATAAAAAAAAATACTAAGGTAAGGCGAGATTTATGGGATTTTCTTTACCTCTAAGTTACCAATCACCCTCCCTTAACGTTACATTGTTATTTATACCACCTTTCTGGTGGCCATTTGCCATTTTGATCTGCACTGTATTTATGAACTAAATAGATATATCGGATGCCTTGGCATTGGCATTGGGAGGATTTGACAGCACACCGATCTAAATGGCGCGAACATTTACAGAGGCAGGCAGAGATCGAGAAGCAAGTCGAGCTGACCTCGATGCTAAGCGCGATCAGCTTAATCACTCGTGTCTAGTAAGGATATTAAAAAAAAGTAGGGAGTAAAATACAAGCCAAAATAATTTTTTTCATAACATTATAGTTAAAAATAGCATGTAAGAACGGCGAAACTGGGCCAGTATTTAAACGCACCTCCGCACCGCCGGCAAGCCTATGTGTCATGACTGGTTAAAGCCCGCACACCCGCAGCCATTAAATATAATATAGTAAACGGCAAACTGACGTGCCCACATTGTGCACGGGAGTTTGCCATATATAAGCCATCTCCGTGCGCATCAGCCCAGATTCTTATGAGTCGAAGAGGTCGTTATGGCCGGTCGGTCGGAACCGATTATTGTTACATAATCTTGGGTATGCGTATTCTGAATTTTGCTTTAGTCGGAACTCGATGATACATTAGTCAAACTTCAGCTAATGCAAATGCTTCTTGCAAATTCAAAAGCGATTCAAGTCTTTTTCACATCAATTATCTGCTCATCATCATCATAAATTAAAGAAAATACAAGTACTTCCGTCGTCTATTTATCTGTGTCTGTGTTATAAACACAATGTTGAATAATTACCTGGGTACTGCGCATATCCAATGTTGTGATTGCCTAGAGATTTAACGAAGTGCTCCGCGTTGAATGCGTACGGTTCACCTTGTCTGTGCATTTGGAGCGATTCCACCATGCGACGGTTGTTTATAAACCTGTATACATAAATACACCCAACAGTTACACACATAGTCCTGACCCCACACTAAGTCAAACCTGAATGGTGTTTTTTTATCCTGGCACGGCAAAATGACCACGCTGCACCTGATAGTAAGCGCAGTGCTGTCCAATTAGAGTATCGAGTAGCGAGAGACAATCTATCCCCCGCTACACAATACAATCATGGCGGCCTTCTTCTTCACACTACGCCGTGGACAAGAAGGTGAAGAAGCGGTCGAGTGTCTAGTATCAGAGAACTCAAAAGGCCGCAAAACGGCTAAACATCGTACCCCAACTTTAGACCCCCGACAAAAACCGGATGTACACTGACTGATTTCGGATCCCGACATACTTGCGCGTGCCACAATGGCGGGTTTTACACCCTGCGTACGGTGGTCGCTAACCGGGCGGATACGAATATAGACAAAGTAGCGTGAAAAAAAGTATTTTAATGGTATAATAGATCGTGGATGCAACTTATACTTACCAGTCTTCCCAGTCTTTAAGCGTTTGAATCAGTTTTTCAACGTACATGGTGGCTTCGGAGTTTTCGTAACGATACGACATTATTTTTTTCAAGTTCTGGAAATATATATAATATTTTTAGCAACATATAACTGAGTCGCTGTGTAAAGTGGGTATTTCAAAAGGCATAAAGACATAAGCGAAGATTATTAATAAATGATTTATTTAATGATCACTGTTGCACAATTTATTGCTTAACGTTACCGTAGTCAGGATGTACTAAAAACGGCTTTGTAACAAATATCTATGAGTCCGAACAGCATGACGCTCTAAGCTGAACTACAACTAGACTAGATCAGATCAGGGTATAGGCCGACGTGAACCAAACAGACTATACGACACTGACTGTACGACTCCACTGCTCACAAACTATAATGCACTGGACTGAACACTGACTGAACACCGGTACGTGCGGTCTCTTTTATTACATTCCAAACCTTCACCCCACTCAATCTATAAACTTATTAATCTACCCACAGTTTTTCTGTAAAATACTTTCGATATATCTTCGGTATTTCTAATAAAAGGGAACTACCGTAACAATATATATATATATATATATATATATATATATTACTCCACAGCCTTTATACCGGAGTAAGTGAGTAGACGGCTGAGAAAGGACAGCACTCAGGTTCGATTTCCGCACCGAGACAATACTTTGTGTGGTCCATAAATCTTTCACGTTCCCCCGGGACCGTCCCACTTGCGCTGAAGGCTGATGGGGGGTTTTAAGTCAGAACACCGGCCTAGAAAAATTGTTTAGGGCCCCGATCCAGTAGTCCCTCGGGTGAACTGGTTCGGAAGGTCGGTGAGTCCGGCATAACCATCTCTCCTCCCCCGAGGTCCAGAAGGTATCCGTAAGATTGATTTTCCCTGCGGGGATGAAAAGGCCTGGGTTATGTGAGAGCGAAATGTAGCAGTTGATATCCACACAAGACTCGTATCTTAGTATGGGGTCGGGATATGTGGGTGGTGACTGTTCAATGTTATATTTAATTATACCCTGGAATTCTAAGTACAATAAATAATATAAATAACACCCAACAGTCACACACATAGCCCTGAACCCACACTAAGATACCGAGTCTTGTGTTGTGGGTATCTGGGACTACGAGAGACTTTCGGTCCCACAACACCCAGACCTCGGATATCTGTCTGTCACACAAACATTTGTCCCGGTGTGGGAATCGAACCCACGGCTTCTCATTTCATAGCCGGCTACTCGCCTACTGCGCCACGGTGGCTGTCAAGGCCCAAATGTAGACTAACATGTATACTTCAACGTTCCGACGAAGATCGTTAGAATTATGACAGCTAGTGTAACTGGATGTACACTAACTGACCTAGGATCGAACATTCCGGACTATGACTGGCGTGAAGACTAACTCTGGCTGGTACGACATACGTCATTTGCTGTGGTAGGCTATTCATATCCGCCCGGATAGCGACCACCGTACACAGGGTGTAAAACCCGCCATAGTGGCACACGAAAGTGTGTCGCGTTCCAAGGTCAGCCAGTGTACATCCGGTTTTGGTCGGGGGTCTAGAGTTGGGGAACGATGTTTGGCCGTTTTGCGGCCTTCTGAGTACTCTGACACTAAACCCTCGACCGCTTCTTCACCTTCTTGCCCATGGCGTAGTGTAAAAAAGCAGGCCGGCATGATTGTGTTGAGAAGCGGGGGATAAATTGTCTCTCGCTACTCGATACTCTAATTGGACGGCACTGCGCTTATCATCAGGTGCAGTGTGGTCCCATTGCCGTGCCAGGATAAAAAATACTATGTCATCAGGAGATAGGTGATACTTACATCAAGAGCCGCCTGGACTTGCAGCTGGGTTATTGTGAAGGTAGCTGCGTCTCTACACACGTCTTCTATATTGTGTGCTTCATCTATTATAACTATTTCTCCAGTCAAGTTAATGTTCAACTGAAAAACAATTTCATTATCAAACTGGTCAAGTGCGAGTCGGGCTCATGTTAGAATGGTTCCGTAATAATTTGTATTCCGTCGTTGTTAGAGATGTGGGAGTTTTCGTGTAGACTAGAAAGCTTGATTTTACTATCTTCAAGTTTTAGGTGCAGCAGTTCAGGAGATAAGGACGGGCAATCCTCGATTTTCATGTAGTTAAGTATTTTTTTTGAAGAAGATGATGTGTGCCTGTTAAGCCATGAGCCTGGCCGCGTAGTACGGACAGGCTGACCACTCTCTGGTCCTCATCAGGTGTATGTATGTATACTCACACTGCTCCTGATGCCGCGGTCTATGAGGTAGTTGTATGGACAGAAGATGATGTGTGCCTGTTGAGCCATGAGCCTGGCCGCGTAGTACGGACAGGCTGACTTCTCTTCTCCAGCTCTCACCAGGTCCTCGATATCAAACGCCGGCGGCAGAGTACCATGGTTCAAAGCCTTTCTATTGTCGTAGTAAATGCAAAGACTGTCTTCTTTCTTCTGTATTTTATTTGTTCCAACAACCTGCAGAGATTGGGCTATTTGAAGAGTAATAATTTATACAGGCTTTCAAGTTGAAGTCCAGTTTTATTTTGAAGTTCCTTTATTACTATTTTTTTGTATCATCTGCTTACTTCTGTCTTTAACGTTAATGTTTTTTACTTTACTTTTTATCCTGGCATGGCAAATTGACCACACTGCACCTGATGGTGCCGTCCAATTAGAATATCGAGTAGCAAGAGAAAATCTACCCCCCGCTATTCAACATAATCACGCCGGCTTGCTTCTTCACACTACGCCATGGGCAAGAAGGTAAAGAAGTGGTCGAGGGTCTATTGTCAGAGTACTCAGAAGGCTGCAAAACGGCCAAACATCGTACCTCAACTCCAGACCCCCGACAAAAACAGGATGTACACTGGCTGATCTCTAAACTTGCATGCCTGAGAATTCCACATAAGAATTTGGAAAGTAAGACTAATTAGACGGCATTGAGCTTACCATCAGGTGCAGTGTGATCACTTTGCAGTGCCAGGATAAAAACAGTGGGTTTATGAAGGTCTAGGTAGTAAGTCCGACGTTATTCTTTAAAAGATCTGTTCATGGACTCCCTGTATAAAAAATGCGGGTACCTTAACACACCCTCTGCACATATCATTCCTGGTCTTCCACTGCGCCTTGTCGAACTCGCGGATACAGCTTTGATCCCTGCTCGAGAGTAACGACATCGGGATCTGGCCGCAGTACGAGGTGCGGTCGAACTCCTTGATCACTTGCGCGATTTGTTTGTGCGTCCTCGCGCCGTAGTATATGGTAGGCAAGCTGCAATAATGAACGGACCTCATGCGAAGGTTGTCGATTTGAGCGAAGAGAACTCTGCAAGCAACCCAACAATGTTTACACCACCACCCAAAACTAAATATTACTTACTTATGGTTTTAGTTCCTCATTTAGTTCCCAAAATGGCAATAGCAGATCTTGTAGAAGTTAAAATATCACATTTTACAACGAATGTTAATAATTAAAAAAAAGCTGGATTACATTATGAAATGTTGAGGCATAAATTAAGGTTATGGTGTTTATTGGATTAGTAGCTTTACGATGAGGGAAGAATATGACACCATTGTTACAAATCATTTGACATTTAAAATGATTTGTGGTAATTGGAGATCCTAGAAAATCAAATTAAACAAATATAGAGTATATATGTTGGGGAACTTTTAATCAAATTTTAGATTTATTCTAAGTAAGAGCTACTGCTATAGAAGTAAGGTACTTCCATTCTATACGTCCATAGTACATTGCTTACTGGCATACATTTTAGTTCATTAGTCTATGATAAAAACACAAAGTGCATGCTTTTCCTTCTAGTGATATAAAATACCAAGCATCAATACAATAGGGGATACACATGCAATAAAAAAAAATCAAAGAATTGTTAATAACTTTTTAGATTAACATTCATTACGTCTACCAAACCATGCACAAAAAAGTTTGTATTACTCATGCGGGAAAAGTAGTATCTTGACGCTCGCTGTTACGTTTGAAAAAGAACCGTTTGCCGACGAGTGCGACAAGTTTACTTGTCGCACTCAAATTATTCTTGGCACACGCAAATTTAGATAAAATTGATGCATCAAGAAAATGAAAGATCCGAAATTTTAGAGCAGGTTTCATCTAAAAACGCCATGAATTTGAATATTACATTTACGAACTGCACAAACATTACAGTTCTTTTAAATGACACTGAAAAAAAGTAACTTATTTATGTTGCTGTTGTTGTTCTTGTTATTTTTTGTTCTGATCAAATAAATTTATATTTATTTGTAATTAATTGATACTTTTTTGAATGCTTAATTTTTCAGCTATTATTTCTGGTCCGAAAAGGCTTCGTCCTTTTAAAAAATTGAAAAAATTTATTTTTTGTTTATTAATATTAATTAATTTTTATTTATTGTTTAAAATATATTTTTTTCTTCTTTTAAAACTTTTTATTTGTTTTGAGGGACCCCACCGGGGCTCCGCCCCTGGACCCCAATTTTGTACTTACATATATCACCGCATTTGTAATACAAAATAGTATGTGCAACTCGTGCGACGTTGTCGATTGCCCACTCAACCCACTCAAGCGAATGACCGCACTCGCTTCGCTCGTGCGTTCAACTTCGCTTTCGTGGGCAATCGACAACTTGTCGCACTTGTTTCACAATGATCTAATAAAGGTGTTAAAGAAAATAGTTTGCGAAGATCTAACAAAAACAGCAAATACGGCCGCCGATTATATGATTAAGTAATGAAAAGTATTAATTCTTACTTTTTATTAGGTACAAAAACTCTGACCGTCAGTTCAGGTTTCTGTAGTAATTGGTCCTAATCAGAAAAAGTAACCATTTTCGCTTTAATTTAAAATTCATTAGGAAGAGTATCTGCCACACCTAGTGTGTATTTGCTATCCACTACTCTGTTTTGAAATACATAATTGTAAATTGCAACGAATACTAAATCTATCACCTCATGTGACCAGTTAAAGACCAAAATAATAAGAAACCGAAATGATAGTACGCATATTTGACGCCTTTACATTTTGACCAAGCATTGAAATAATAGACAAAGTGATACAAGGGGAGTACTACAGTTTTTGTCTGCTTTGATATGTAAAATCGACCATGATCAAATTGAAACACGTGGAGAGCGTTCCCGGGTGGCAGCAAGGTATATTAAACCCCATACACGTTGGCGGTCAAAAATCTACGAACAGCAATACCCAGGTATGATAAATGGACTGTGTACATATGGCTACTCGCTTGTTCCGACCGAGATGATGGTTTAGCCAAAAATCGCGCTTAGTTGAAAAGGGTTTTCAGCTAAAACGCACAGTTTATTGAATGAGGTCGAAATAAGAGGACCCCGGGCGTGAACTAACTTTTTTTTATCCTGGCACGGCGAAGTGACCACACTGCACCTGATGGTAAGTGCAGTGCCGTCCAATTAAAGTTTCGAGTAGTGAGAGACAATCTATCCCTCGCTACTAAACTTACTTTAACCAATTTAAGAACCGACTAACGATATCAGAATTTTGTTTTTCACTATGGATATTATCATTACATATATAGCAGCGATAGCCTAGTTGGTTGCGGTACGGACTGTCAAGACGAAAGTCGTAGGTTCGAAACCCAAGTGGCATACACCTCTGACTTTTCTAAAGTTATGTGTGTATTAAAATGTTAATTATCGCTTGCTTTAACGGTGAAGGAAAACATCGTGAGGAAACCTGCATATCTGAGAGTTTTTCGAAGGTATGAGAAGTCTGCCAACCCGCATTAGGCCAACGTGGTGGACTAAGGCCTAACCCCTCTCATTAGTAGAGGAGGCCCGTGCCCAGCAGTGGGACAATGTTTAATACAGGGCTAGTATTATTATTATTACACTATTAACATCAGTAAAGAAGAACAAAACTTAAAACACTGTTTAGTCATATATGTAGCGAAATTAATGAATTACTGGATTATGTATAATAAGAAATAATTGTAAAATAAGTACGGTTTTTTCTTGGGAGTTTCATTATCCGATTCAGGTGTCTTTTGCGGTGTGCTTGAGCTCGATGACGCATCGCCTTTGCTGTTCACACGTTGCTTTTTATGAATCGTCACCTCACCATTGTCTCCTTTAATGATATTAAAAAATCTATAAGCATTAAAATCGGATGTAATGGGAATGAAAAAGTAGCAAAAATATGCGTCGAATAGACCTTTTTTTCAAGTCGGTTAATAAAATGACGAAATAAAGACACGTTATGATCTTGTATGTGTGTGGGATGCATTCACTTAAACTATATATATATAACTATAATAACACTATAACTACATAAATAACGCTAAATACTTCTGCACCAACTCTGCAGTGAACATTATACGAGAAAAGTCTAAGACTATAGTTAAAAGCCAGTATATGGAAGACTACAGCAATCAGCAACCTACCTAGTGGTATATACTTGAGACTAATTTGGACTACCCTACGTTTTTAAATTTCGGGTTAACTTTCCAAACATAAAACCAGGTGAATGCTTAAAAGCTCCGCTGATTTTATATACAACACAGTTCTCAAACGTACACATAGAAAGTTCTAGGCTTTCAGCATTAGCTGTTGATTCAAGATGGCGGCACGGCATGACAATGACGCCATTACCGGGATTACGCGGGCTTGGCGTAACTCAAGCTCGTGCCCCGCTCCCTTCGCTCAGCAAATGAAACTATTGAAATGGTCTCCTTTAGAATGTCACAGCGAAGTACTTCATCCGTAACTGCGCACGGTTCACGCTACTCTATATGCAAATGGTGGATATTTTTCACTTTTCTATGTACATTTCTCTTGCTAATGATGTTGTGTTTTAATGAGTGCAACTTTGCGATTTTCCGGTTTTCAGCTAGCGCTTCAATCCACATTGTATTCATACGAGACATCGTATGAGTACAATGTGGATTGTATTATATATCAAGGGGATATGAAGAAAGAGCAAAGTACAAAATCAGAACAGTAGAGGGTTTCACGGTTTGATTCTGGTGTACTTATAACAGAGTAAATCTATTTTTCTGCTACAAAATACAGTGATCCACGCAGAAATAAGGACTTTTTTAAGTCCCATAATATTAATAAGGTAAAAAGAAGTATTTCCACCAAAAATCAAAATCGATATGTTACTTTGGCGCATATACGTAGGACCCATCGATAATACTATGTAGGCCACTGTACCTTCAAAGCTGTCCTGCAGCGGTTTGTCTCTTTTGTCGCCGTAATTGGGTCTCAACCAATCAATTTTCTCTTCAGGTGTATCGTATATGCTTCTCTCACCTGTGGACAAAATGAAAGTCAGCCAGACACTATAGGTGGGTCGTTGACGGTTTTTGCGTTAACGAAATGAAACCATTTCCTATAAACGGTCAACTAGTTGAAAAACCAGTTCACGTTTTTAACTGGTTTGCAGAAACGTCCAAAGATCTATACGTTAATTTCCCGTTTTGTTCGCGTCCTACGTTGATTCAACGACGTTGAATGAAACAAGTTGATAAATTCAACTAGTTTATCTATGCGCCCGTTTTGTTCGCGTCCTACGTTGATTCAACGACGTTGAATGAAACAGATTGATAAATTCAACTAATTTTGCGGTAAAGAGAAAACGGTTGACTCGTTAACAGTAGAAAAACGGTTCGTTGATTCAACGCCCACTCCTACTAGACACCTAGCTTTGTTTCTTTATTGTCCTTCATACTGAATAGTAAAACCAGCCCTTAATATTCGTACTATTGTAAAAGGTACCGACAGCAAGGGTTAATTTTACCACCACGCTGTACGCATGTTGGTTGGTGGAATAATAATAATAATAATAATAAGGGCAGCTTGTGGCGAGCTGTTGGGAATTAGCGATCCCACGTACCTGAGTGCTCCCGGGGGAAGGCCCTGTTCTTCATCTCTAGCTTGCCTTTACTGGCTGGCTGGAGTGAAAACTGATGAGGAACAGATCCCCCACCTCTGGCTTGCCTTCACCGGCCGGTCAGAGTGGAGTCGCGAGAGCTTTACGCTCGGAGGGTGGATGTGAAACGTAAGTGGCGAGTGGGCAACGTGATGGGACCCTAAGGGAGCAAATGATCGTTGTATAAAGTCCAGTGACACCTCTCCACCCTTTAGCCACTCAAATGATGTTGCTCCTTTGTCGCTTTTTCTAACGACTATTTTGGGGAGCCCATTTTCCTGAGTTGGCGAGTCACCACCTGCCTATTTTATCCGTGTTATTAACATAGGTCAGGCAGGTGCCATAGTCCTTTCCATAGACCCAATAACCCAATCCACTAACACCTCACCTCAATAAACCAGCATAACTTTTTACCCATCCATACAATAGTCCTACACCAACCGGGGGTTGTCCTTGGGTGCACTTGTATAGTGTATACAGGGATAACCGTCGGCTGGTGTCACATCACAAAAATCAATTAAAATTGTCTAACGGGCCTCTACGTGTTGGCTTCGGCCCCACGCACGCCTTCCAAATGTCCGGGACTCTATAGTCCCGAGATTACGGTTTGACAAACATAATAATAATAATAGACCCATCATCCTCACCCTCATCTACCACACTTTCAGATCGTTCACTTTTCTCTAACATCCCATCATCATCCTCAACCCATAGTTTATACCGATCTCGTACTTCATCACTTTCATCTACTTATTCAACTACATCAAAAAGCTCAACAGATGTTGTGCAGGAGGCACATGCCACCAATCCTACACCCACTGTTGGTCGTTCAAACTGTGCGCGAAAGAAATGGACTGAAGAAATGAACCGGTTTATATGGCACACATATCTAATAATCACAAAGTGTGAGACAGTACAAATGAATAATTACCTAGAATCACTACACTGTCAATTTGACGCTAAATATCCTGACATGCAAACAACACGACAGCGCCTAGGTGATCAAAGGAGGGCAATCCTAAGAAGAAAATTACTGTCGCAAGACATTCTTGATGAAATATGGGGCGAAGTAAAGGAACACATCCAAGCTGACGTCCACCCAAAACACAAACAATCACTTACACACAACTCAAATAATCCTACAGCCTTATCACACACACAACCTAAAAGTAGCAGAATGAAATGGACAAACAAAATTAACGATGAAATTATCCTCTGCTATTTTGATGTCACCGATCTAGAGAAAAATAAGACCGCATACAGGAAAAAATTATACGACTTATTTATACAAAGACACCCACATCTCTCACATCTCACGGAACAAATAATCGCAGATCAAAGAAGATTGATATTTAATAATAAGATATGGGTAAGCAGAGTCCACGAATTAAAAAGGCAGGTAGAGCTTAAAGTTCTTGGGGTTGTTCCCAGTTCTACTTTGCCTCGGATTTCTTCAGAACATACATCAATTACAGTAGAAAACTCACAACAGTCCTTACTTACAGTAATTGAACTTGAAAATACAATAGACTCAACATTAACACAAACAGACCTACAAACTACTGGCATACAAGCGTCTATGCATATTAACACAGATAGTGAAACTATTTTAAACCGAACACAGAGTAACGACATTGATTTTAATGCAATTGAAACTGAATTCGCAAATGCGATAATACGATTTGGTGAAATTGATCCAGAATTAAGGCCCTATATTCCTAAACAAAAAACCTCGCGAAAATTTTCTCAGATTGTTCAATACCTTAATAATACAATAATACCAAAACACCTTAATAATGATTTAGATTTTATACCACTGCATATACGCGGCAGCTTTCAAAGCGGCTGCATTCAACGGTACAAGATTCCATATAGATACAAATATTTCCAATAGAGCTACGAGAAAGCCCTATTGGCAAATAAGAATTGAACGCCGAGTAGATAAATACAAATTAGAAATAGGAAGACTTACGCAATACATATCAGGAAATAGAAACCCAAAAATAATGAGAACCGTAGAAGAAATCACAACTAAATATAAAAATCATTCACAACATGAAGAACCAAATACAGAGCCTCAACTATTTTTGGACACAATAAAACAGAAATTGAACGCAGCATCCACGCGGTTAAAACGATATCTTGCTTGTACAAAAAGAAAGAAGCAGAACTCAATTTTTAACAATAATGAAAAAATATTTTACAGAACCTTGGGTAAAAGTCAACAAAATAACACATCTGATTCTTCACAAATTCCTTCACCAGAACACTTAGAACAGTTTTGGGCAAACATATGGCAAAATCCTGTAAAACACAATGCAGTTGCAGACTGGTTACACAAAATACCCGATACAACACATATAAACCAAATGTCTTTTGAAAACATTACTGTAGACACATTAACTAAAGTAATAAACCGTACTCATAATTGGAAAGCACCAGGGGTTGATAATATACACAATTATTGGTACAAAAAACTTACATGCACTCACCCATTCATCCATAAACATATAACACAATATATACAAACACCACATACAGTACCAATCTTTATAACACATGGAATCACGTACATGCTACCAAAAGGTGCAGCAGATTCTAAAAACCCAGCCAACTACAGGCCTATTACTTGTCTACCAACCATATATAAAATCATAACAGGATGCATCAGTGACTCGATTTATCAGCACCTAGACGAACAAAACATCCTTGCAGAACAACAGAAAGGATGTAAGAAAAATAGCCAAGGATGTAAAGAACAGCTAACTATAGATTCAGTTATTATGAAACAAGCTCAAACTAAAAATAGAAACATTCACACAATGTATATTGATTACCAAAAAGCGTTCGACTCAGTACCTCATAGTTGGCTGATTAATGTATTAGAATATTACAAAATCCACCCAAAAATAATAGAATTTCTGAAAGCAACCATGGCCCAGTGGGCAACAAAACTAAAGCTTAATAAAAACAATACAACTATAACTACCAATACTATAAAAATACAGAGAGGCATATTCCAAGGAGATGCTCTCAGCCCCTTATGGTTTTGTGTAGCACTCAACCCCTTGTCCGAATTGCTTAATAATACTAACGCGGGATTTAAACTGAATGACAGTGACTCCTACCACACTATCTCCCATCTGATGTATATGGACGACATAAAACTTTACGCAAGTAACAACATTGAACTCAAAAAACTAGCAGACATTACACAATCTTTCTCCACAGACATACGAATGCAGTTTGGAGTTGACAAATGCAAAATGCACTCTGTTAGCCGCGGTAAAACACAGTTAAATACTTATACTTTGGAGACAGGAGAAACAATAGAACCCATGGACGAACACGATACATACAAATATTTAGGTTTTCATCAATCCAAACATATACTTCAGAAACGGGCCAAATTAGAAATAACACAGAAATTCAAACTTAGACTAAATCAAATATTAAGAACACAATTAAATTCCCGATATATTATTAAAGCTATCAATACATATGCCGTCCCCACTCTAACGTATTCCTTTGGAATCATAAACTGGTCCCAATCAGATCTTATAAAATTGCAACGAATAATAAATACACATTTGACTACTCACAGAAAACACCATCCCAAATCATGCATACAACGTCTCGTATTGCCACGCACAATGGGTGGCAGGGGACTAATTGATATACGCAACTTACACAACAACCTAATTACTAAGCTACGACATTATTTTCACACTAAAGCAGAGCATACGCAACTTCATAAATACATAACATGTTTAGACAAGAAATTAACTCCACTTAACTTACATGATAGAAGCACCCAATCACTCTATCAAATTACCACTGTACAGCACAAAATAAGCTTATGGTCTCAAAAATCATTACACGGAAGGCATCTAGCCGACCTCAGCCAAACACACGTCGACAAGGAAGCGTCGAACGAGTGGCTGCGGCGTGGAGAGCTCTTCCCGGAAACAGAGGCTTTTATGACCGCTATACAGGATCAGATAATAAACACCCGTAATTACCAAAAGCACATCATCCGTATTCCTAATCTGCCTACTGATCAGTGTCGACGCTGCTATAGTGGTTCAGAGACTATACAGCATATAACTAGTGCTTGTAAATCCATTGCACAAACCGATTATAAGCACCGCCACGATCAAGTCGCCGCCATCATTCACCAATATCTTGCATTCAAGTATTCACTAATCACACATAAAACTCCATACTACAAATATAAACCTACAACAATATTAGAATCTAGCCACTATAAATTATACTGGGATCGAATAATTATTACCGATAAAACAATACACTACAATAGACCGGATATTTTACTTTACGACAAAAATAACAAGATCATATTTTTGATAGATATAGCTATACCTAACACCAACAATCTTACATCTACATTCAATGAAAAAATAGCCAAATATACAGACTTATCAATAGAGCTCAAAAACCAATGGCAAGTACACACAGTAAAGACAATCCCTATAATTATTTCTTCCACAGGCGTCATAGGTACCTTATACCCTTCACACTAGTCTCCAATCTCTCGGCATGCATAAGCTCTCTTACATCCTCCTTCAAAAAGCGACAATACTCAATACTTGTAGAATTGTCAGAAAATTCCTTTCCACAGACCTCACATAAGTATCAATAATTCATTTGTCTGTCTCACAAACTTTACATTTAATTATTTTCTTGCTTGGCCCAAAAGCCCGCAGAAAATGGGTTTACCCCATTGGTATGGGAGAATAAGTTCACCAAAATATAATAATAATAATTGTTTATTTCCATATAAGAGTTACATGTATTGCTAAGTATATATCTCAAACATATTTTCATGAAAAATTAAATTTCTGTATCTGTGCTAAGCTATAAGCTTGTATTACAGAATACAGTGCCCATCCCCACAATGGAGTGTTAGGCTTTCCTGTAAGTAATTACCATTTTGTGTTTAGAACATGAAACCGAAATCAATCATAGTTAATCAAGTGTAGTTAAACAAAAAAAAAATAATAATAATAGTAAACACATCAATTAAAATAGGGCATGCATGCGAGTGCGTCTGGGCGCTGTGTGTGTGTGCGCATGCGTGTGTGTGGTGTGTGTGCGTGGCGTGTGTGTGTGTGTGGTGTGTGTGTGTGTGGTGGTGTGTGTGTGTGTGTGGTGTGTATCTATCATAACTCCGTAGGATCTATGTATGTTATACCTCCATTCAATAATGTCACTTATCCATTTTATCTTATTTTGAAATTAAAAGTAAGTCTTCAGTTTCATTATAAGTAAGTTTTTGTAACCAATCTGATGCTGTTTTTTTACATTTTGATTTATTGAGACTATAGATGGTTATTATTCTATTTACCTTATTATAAATATAGGGGCCTATGAATGGTAAGAATCTACGAGAGAAAGAGGTTTTAAAATGATGTTCAATATATATAATTGTCGAACAGTGAGGACTTCAAACTGTTTATATAAGTCTGTTGTTGGGAATGTGTTAAGTATAGCGGAGCTGTGCTGTATACAATGTGTTGCTGAAAGGCGGTACTAAATAAAGCTCCCTTATAGAGTTAGCTATTTGTAACTTATTAGTAAAATTAAAAAAAGTATTGTTAATTTAAAAACCACTGATAAAGTATCGACCCATTATCTAAGTATTATATAAATATACTTAGACACTAAAAAAATGTTCGTTAGCATTTATCATTTGCTTCAGGGACTTTAAAACGAATAATTTCATTAAAATTTCTAATTCCAATTACATACTAAGATAACATGAGGTTTACGGGAATTTACCGATAAGTTTATCAGCCTTCCTTTACTCGTATAGTTATTTATACCACCTTCAACACCCTGTATAAACTCGGATTTGTAGAGAACAATTATATTACACACGATATAACATTTGACATAAGATTTCATTGCCAGGAGTAATGTTGACAAAACTGATATGAAATAACTGTAAAAAATAATATTTAAGTGTGTCATTTAAATATGTATTTCATAAACATGTTTAAATTAAGAGAATTGGCCTAAAGATACAAAAAGAAAAATTTGTGTAATTTGTCTGATGCCCGCTGTACAATTTGTGGGTAGTTGGACTGGTAGTTACCAACATACGCCAAGTAGCCCTTTACACGTTGGTCCAACATGCTGGCCCAGCACCTTGGCCCAATGTACAGTGGGCATGAGATATTTTTCATCTACGACATAATATGTTGAACATAGGTGTAATCTCATCAATAAACACCATGAATGTAAAACGGAACTATCATTTTATCGTATAAATGAGTGCAGATAACAATCACTATCACTGGTTTGTACGTCAAGTGATAACGGATACGGCCAGTACAGTGCAGTGCGCCCGAAGCGATCGCGAATAATGGAACCGTTTTTGAACAAAAAATACGTACTCGTCAGTTCAGAACATTTCGAAGATTACCTCGTGTTTATTGGTGAGATTTGAAATAGGAATGAATGAAAATTTGTTGTGTAAAGATAGATTATGTAGACCTTGAGAGTAGTTAGGCTAATGCCACTAACAAGATTAAAGACAATATGATGTGTAACGTAAGAAAAACAACGACGTTTCTGTTTTGTAATTGCGAGTAGGTACTGTTTATTTTACAAGTAGTGAAGCGCTGAATGTTACTTGTGTTTTTTTAAAGAGACTTACATTTTTGTAAAAATGCTCTATAATAACCCAACAGTCACACACATAGCCGCGATCCCACACTAAGATACGAGTCTTTTGTTGTGGGTATCAGGGACTACGAGAGACTTTCGGTCTCACAACATCCAGACCCGGACACAAATGTATGTCTGTCACACAAATATGTGTCCCGGTGTTGGACACGGCTTTTCGTTTCACAGCCGGCTACACGC